>OX940952.1:3062200-4307005 GCA_954870475.1 Euphrasia confusa
GAACATGCGTTTTGATGAGGTTATCCAGTCTTATGGATTCATTCAAAGCATGGACGAGTCGTGTGTATACCGGAGATGTGACGGAAACAGTGTGGCGTTTCTCGTGCTTTATGTAGACGACATCCTTCTAATTGGCAACAATGTGAAGATGTTGTCGGACATAAAGGGATGGTTGTCCAAACAATTCGATATGAAAGACTTAGGACAAGTTGGGCATGTTCTTGGGATCAAGGTTATAAGGAATCGCCAGAAAAGATCATTAAGCTTTGTCCCAGGCTTCATATATTGATACGATTCTGGCTCGTTTCAACATGCAGAATTCCAAGAGAGGTGCTCAACCTTTCTGCCATGGAATTCATCTATCTAAAGGACATGTGTCCCAAAACACAAAAGGAGATAGATTACATGAAGAAGGTTCCTTATGCTTCGGCAGTAGGAAGTCTAATGTATGCCATGTTGTGCACGAGACCTGATATCTGCTATGCCGTGGGCATGGTAGCTAGATATCAGAGTAACCCTGGACAGGGTCACTGGACTGCTGTAAAGAACATACTTAAGTACCTGCGAAGGGACTAGGAATTATGTTCTGAGTTACAAAGCGTCCGAGTTGATTCCTATTGGTTACACAGACTCGGACAAGCTTAATGTTCTTTTCTGGCGATTCCTTATAACCTTGATCCCAAGAACATGCCCAACTTGTCCTAAGTCTTTCATATCGAATTGTTTGGACAACCATCCCTTTATGTCCGACAACATCTTCACATTGTTGCCAATTAGAAGGATGTCGTCTACATAAAGCACGAGAAACGCCACACTGTTTCCGTCACATCTCCGGTATACACACGACTCGTCCATGCTTTGAATGAATCCATAAGACTGGATAACCTCATCAAAACGCATGTTCCAAGATCTAGAAGCTTGCTTCAATCCATAAATGGATCGGTTTAGCTTACACACTAGATGCTCTTGGCCTTTCTTGATGAAACCTTCTGGCTGTCTCATGTAAATGGTCTCGTCAAGATTCCCATTCAAGAATGCCGTCTTGACGTCCATTTGCCACACCTCATAGTCCATATAAGATGCTATAGACAAAAGAATCCGGATCGACTTTAGCATAGCTACCGGCGAAAAGGTTTCCTCATAATCGATTCCTTCTTTCTGAGTATACCCTTTCGCAACAAGCCTAGCCTTGAAGGTTTCAACCTTCCCGTCAGACCCTCTTTTTCTCTTGTACACCCACTTGCAACCAATGGCTTTTACACCTTTGGGCGGTGCTACAAGATTCCAGACCTGATTTGAATCCATTGATTCAATCTCAGATTTCATCGCTTTTTGCCAAGACTGAGCATCTTGATCTTTAAGCGCCTCGCCATAGGTCCAGGGATCGGCTTCATGTTCTCCAGGTAACAAGTCCGAAGACTCACCTATAAACATGAACCTATCGGGTTGTCGAACAACCCTCCCACTACGACGAGGCTCCGGTGTAACCTCAGTAACTACAGGTGCAGACTGTGGTGGCGTATCACCCGGTTCGGTTGGATCTAAGCCTTGATCGTCCCCTCTCAGTTCGTTTAGTATTATCTCACTCTTGGGCTTGTGGTCCATTATATAATCCTCTTCCAAGAACCGAGCGTTGGTGCTAACAACGATCTTCTGGTCCTTAGGACTATAAAATAGACCACCTTTCGTTCCTCTAGGATATCCTATAAACAACCGAATATCTGAACGAGATTCCAACTTATCAGTCCCATGCTTCAGCACATGTGCTGGACAACCCCAGACCCGAATGTGTTTCAAATTTGGCTTTCGCCCGGTCCACAATTCCGAGGGCGTCTTAGGGACTGATTTAGAGGGAACTAAGTTCAGGATATACGCCGCTGTTTCCAAGGCATATCCCCAGAACGAAAATGGTAGTTCTGAATAACTCATCATAGATCTTACCATTTCCATAAGAGTCCTATTCCTTCTTTCTGCTACACCATTCTGCTGGGGCGTGTATGGTGCAGTCATCTGGGAATCAATCCCATTCTCTAATAAGTACGCCTTAAACTCTCCCGAGAGGTACTCTCCTCCACGATCAGATCGTAGAGTCTTTATGGTTTTACCATGAAGGTTCTCCACAAGAGCTTTGTACTCCTTGAACTTGTCAAAGCACTCGCTCTTGCGGCGCATCAGGTATATAAAACCATACCTTGAGTAATCATCAGTGAAGGTTACGAAATATTCATAACCTCCTCTCGCTTGGACAGATAAAGGCCCGCACAAATCAGAGTGAATCAATTCCAGTACTTCCTTGGATCTATACCCCTTATCACTAAAGGGTCGCTTGGTCATTTTTCCTTCCAGGCATGATTCGCAGGTTGGAAAGTCCTCATCTTTCACACCACTGAGTATTCCATCAGTTATCAACCTTTGAATCCTACCCAAGTTAATATGACCTAGCCTAAGATGCCATAAGTACTTTTGATTCATTCTAGAAGGCTCCTTTCTCTTATTGGTACTAGATGTATTATTTGACTCTACTCGTTGCATCGTGGAATAATCAGGATTCAGTATATATAAGTTGCCTATCAATGTACCAGAACATATATACTCACCATTCTTTTTGATAATAACAGAACTATCAAAAGAAACAGAATATTTATTCAAAACCAATTTAGAAACCGAAACAAGGTTCTTTCTAAAATTCGGTACATAAAGACAATTATTCAATACTAAAACTTTATTATTAAAAGATAAATAAATATCTCCCACTGCAACAGCCGCCACTTTCGTCGCGTTGCCCATGTAGATAGTGATCTCTCCCTCTCTAAGCCGCCGGGTTTCCTGGAACCCCTGCAAAGAATTGCAGACATGATCAGTGGCTCCCGTATCCACACACCAGGTACCGGTGGATAACACCGCTAAACATGTTTCAGTGACTAAGGAAAAGTTCGTACCTCCTTGTCTGAGAGGACAATTCGACTTCCAATGTCCAGACTGCTTGCAACGGAAACACTTGCCCTTGGGCTTGTTCACTCCATTCTGTGGTCCACCATTTCTGGGTCCACTGGTTTTCCGTCCTTGCTTCTTCTTCCTCTTAGTCCCCGGAGGGCCAGGAAGTTTCACATCCACAAGTGCCTGAGATTTCTTAAAGATTCCCTCTGCCGCCTGGAGTTCAGTCAGGAGCTCCGCCAACGAATATAACCTCTTGTTCATGTTATAGTTCAGGCGGAACTGCTCAAAACTCCTAGGCAGAGACTGGAGCACTATATCGATCTGGGTTTCCCCATCGATAGCTCCTCCCATAATCTCTATCTCATTCAGATAGCCTATCATCCTAAGAACGTGATCCCTTACGGGCGTTCCTTCGGACATAGTGGCCGTCATGAGTTTTCTCATGGCATCTTGCCTAGCTGCCCTATCCTGACTACCAAACATCTCCTTGAGGTTAAGCATCATATCATAGGCAGTGGTCATGGCCTCATGCTGATGTTGCAGCACATTTGACATAGAAGCCAAAATGTAGCACCGCGCCATCTGATCAGCCTTGACCCACTTCCGATGAGCTTCCTTTTCCTCAGGAGTGGAGGTGTCAATAGGTTCATCAGGACAAACCTCATGGAGTACATATTTGTACTCCTCAGCAGTTAGGACAATGTCCAAGTTTCGTTTCCAATCAACATAGTTCGGACCAGTGAGTTTGTTTTCTTTTAGTATAATGGACAGCGGGTTGAGTGCCATATCTATAAAAGAGACAAATCAAACTGTCAAATTTAATTCGATATTAACTCCCTTAATTAATATCATTAAATCTACCAATCAATCCTAAAATCCCATCAGACTAGCATGCCACGTTCATGTGGACGTATACTAGTCCAAACGATTTTATAACTGGACTTTTACTTCGGTCGTACATCATTACAGCAGTGACTCCGATGGGGAGGATACTGTAAAGCGTACCTAAGTGTATACCATTTCTCAGTACTAAGTTAACCGCTCGGAAACTACACGCCCACCGCAAGCCACGTTAGTGTGGACGTTTACGTTGACATGCGGTCCCTTTACGATTTCCTATAACTGTCGAGCCTCAATTAACCCAAAGTTCCGTTTCCGTCTAGTAAGCCACGATAGTGTGGACGTTTACTAAACAAACAACTTTGTTAATTGAATTCCATTTAATAAATTTCACAATTTCGTTAATCAAAGCTTGATATCTCGTAAGTGAAACTCGAAGTTTCTAACCAGCGATCAATCATGCAATTGAGCCCTATCTCTCACAAAGTGAGGGAGCCAACCAGACAATCGATCTAGTCATCAAATGACTCGAATGTCTCTAATCTGTGTCATCGACATAACCAAGCGCTTTGGCTCCATTCCACTCCCCGGGGTGAGAATGAGTCGAGTTGAAATTAGTCTTTGAAAGACAGATTAGGCATTGCTTTGAAAACTTAATTGTTCAATTTTAAAATTGGAATTTCATTCGAATTTCGATCAAAGTGATTTCCGTGTATCGACTTTATCCGATAGGGAGGATGACACTAAAGCCAACTCGTAAGTCAATACACATCACTCTCGAAACAGAGAATGGAGACCGCGGGATTGTTTCCAATCCCTCTCCCACTTAGTATTTTATGATATAGGGATATTCAAGCACATGCATATAGAAATTAAAGCATAATAAAACACGTTAAACACACAAAAAGCAATTAACGTGGCCCGATTATTATGGCCTTTAAAATCTTCGATGCACGTCTCCTCGGATCTTCGTCTCGTTGCTCGTCTAGGTCTCGATCCACCACCGACTCGTCTAAGGACCAAGAGACGAACTCCTCCCACTGGAGTATCATCCCGGGCCCTCGACAAGCGATCCGTGATGTCCGTCGAACCCCCGCAAGCTGCTGCCAAGAAAACACCGAAACGGCGACCGTCGTTTGCCCTTCAGCAGCCGCGGGTTCGACTTCTCGACCCTCGTTCGTCCGGCCCTCGATCTCGTCTCGAATCACCAAGCAGCAGCAACATTACATATGTAAACTAACTACTTCCGGCATCGATCCTATACAGGAATGATCGATCCTATACACCCGGATAAAACGAAAAAACGAAAAACCCTAAACGACTCAACCCGTCGTTTTAAACTATTACAAACAAGCAACGTCAAAACCAAAAATCTCGACAATCCCGAGAGTTTAACAAACCACAATAAACAGTACATAAACATATGACCATAATAATCGGGTTATCCTGCAAAACAAAACTCGCAAACAATACAAGAACGCACAAACCGGCTCTGATACCAATTGTTGGAAATCGACTACCCGGGATGCGTTCGTTCGATTGCTCGAACATCCGAACCATCCCAGTCGACCTCCGACAGTATGATCTTCCGCGTGTCTCCTCACGCCATACTGTCTACAACGTATATATCTAGGACTATTGCATTCAAGTGTAAGATAGACAAAAATGCCGACAGTTTGATTATTAGATAATGTAAAAAAAACACAAATAAGGAGTTCCATATTGTCACTAAACTAGACATTTAGAATATAACTCCATCATACATGAACGCACGATCTGGGAAAACGACGAACCTCGGGGACGGGGATTCGAGATCCCCGGCGAGGATCGAAGGTGGCGGTCGAACCCTAGGGTTCGGACCGCCGCGTCGCGTGAAGCCCCGGCTGGACGCCGGGGGGCGATCGAGCCCGTGAGCTCGATCGCGGATCGCTGCGGGGTGACCCGCAGCTGCCTCGTGCGCGCTACGGGAGTTCCCGTAGCAGAGGCGCCCGGGGCTGACCCCATGCGAGCAGCCCGGGGATCGCTACGAGCGATCCCAGAGATCGCTACGAGAGCGATCGCGAGCCCCGTGCGGGGGCTCGGCTGGGCGCGCGGGTTCGCCCGTGCGGTGCTCGGTTGAGCCTCGGGTCGTGCGGTGGTTCGCGGTTGGTTCTCCGGCGATCGAGGATTTCGGTCGGGTTATTATTTTCCGCAAATTTTAATGGCCCGGGATATCGATTTCCAGCAACTAGCATGCCACGTTCATGTGGACGTATACTAGTCCAAATGATTTTATAACTGGACTTTTACTTCGGTCGTACATCATTACAGCAGTGACTCCGATGGGGAGGATACTGTAAAGCGTACCTAAGTGTATACCATTTCTCAGTACTAAGTTAACCGCTCGGAAACTACACGCCCACCGCAAGCCACGTTAGTGTGGACGTTTAGGTTGACATGCGGTCCCTTTACGATTTCCTATAACTGTCGAGCCTCAATTAACCCAAAGTTCCGTTTCCGTCTAGTAAGCCACGATAGTGTGGACGTTTACTAAACAAACAACTTTGTTAATTGAATTCCATTTAATAAATTTCACAATTTCGTTAATCAAAGCTTGATATCTCGTAAGTGAAACTCGAAGTTTCTAACCAGCGATCAATCATGCAATTGAGCCCTATCTCTCACTAGGTGAGGGAGCCAACCAGACAATCGATCTAGTCATCAAATGACTCGAATGTCTCTAATCTGTGTCATCGACATAACCAAGCGCTTTGGCTCCATTCCACTCCCCGGGGTGAGAATGAGTCGAGTTGAAATTAGTCTTTGAAAGACAGATTAGGCATTGCTTTGAAAAACTTAAGTGTTCAATTCTATAAATGGAATTGAATTCGAATTTTGATCCAGTGATATCCGTGTGTCAACTTTATCCGATAGGGAGGATGACACTAAAGCCAACTCGTAAGCGACACACATCACTATCAAAACAGAGAATGGAGACCGCGGGATTGTTTCCAATCCCTCTCCCACTTAGTTTTTACGAAAGGGATAACAAGCATGCATATAAAAATTAAAGCATAATAAAAACGCACGTAAACACACAAAAAGCATTTAACGTGGCCCGATTATTATGGCCTTTAAAATCTTCGATGCACGTCTCCTCGGATCTTCGTCTCGTTGCTCGTCTCGGGCTCGGTCCATCACCGACTCGTCTAAGGACCAAGAGACGAACCCCTCCCACTGGAGTATCGTCCCGGGCCATCGACAATCGATCCGTGATGTCCATCGTGTTGGAGTTATGTACTTAATGTCTAGATTTAAGTAACGGTATACTCCCGATCATAGCATTTAATCTATTTAATTAATAAACAATTATTTGCATTTAATTAATTATGCAAAATATAGTTCTGGATTTTATACGTTGTAGTTAGTATGGTGTTGCATGGGCACACAGAAGATCATACTATCGGTTACTCGTATTTAATCGAACAGTTGCTCACGACCTAGATGGACACGAACTAATCCATCGGTATAGTTGTTGTGTGAGAGAGAAAATAATTTATCTTAATTATTTTATCACACTTGTACACTTGGTGTATTGGGCGGATCAGCTTGAGATTCATCGATTAGGATTGCCGGCGATAATCGATTCGAGTCTCAGTGTATTTTATTCTTAATCCCCGAAACTATTGCGGGTGTGTATATTTAATATAAGTGACTTTGATTTACCAAAGGAATTAACCGGTTTGATAATTGGGTTAATTACCGGTTAAGTTGGGTCACTATATTTTATATATGGCATGCCGTGAATACTTGACGGGAAAGTGTATCCCGTAAGGGTTGATAATATCCCCGAGATGAGTTCATAAGGAATTATTATGTAAACCCTGCAGGTGGATTTCATCCGCATAATAATTAAGGTTGAATGGTACTAGTCTCGGATATAAGAGATGAATAATATTTATTGAGCAATAAATAAATTTATTCATGGATATTTAAATCTTAAATACACGGAATATATAATACTACCGGAGAAATATTATTTGATATAATATGGAATAATATTGGGAGTGCAATTTTATTTATATAGTGGAAAATAAATAAAATTTAATATTGATAAGGATTAATGGATTTGGGTTGGACCCAATTTAATCTTCAATATTTAGAAGCCCAATATTTATTCTCCTTATGATCCCCTACGTAGCCTATATAAGCACTACATGGTCTTCACTTTTGATAACACAATTAATTGACCTACGCCAATCATAAAGTCTTGAGAGTGAGGAAGATCCATAGGAGTTCGATAGATCGTCTCCCACACGACGTTCGAACGGAGTGCAAGGAATACGTGGGAAGATCGCAAGGTCATCAAAGGTGTTTGATTTCGTTTCTCCGCACAACGAATCGAAGGTAAAATCATAAACCCTATTTTATGATTTTGTGTGATTAATCGTAGTATATACATGAACACACGATCCGGATAAACGTACGAACTTCGGGGACGGGGATTCGAGATCCCCGGCGAAGATCGAAGAACCCTCGGCTTGGAGCCGAGGAGGCGATCGAACCCTAGGGTTCGATCGCGGCGCGCGGACGAGGGAGCCCCGGCTGGACCGCCGGGGCAAGCGATCGACGGTGAGTCGATCGCGGGGAGACCGCCGTGGGCTGGTGCCACGGCAGCTGGTCTCCCCAGCCACCTCGACCGGCGGCCAGGCGCGACGGAGGAGCCCCGGCTGGAGCCGGGGCATGCGATCGACCGTGAGGTCGATCGCGGGGAAAGCCGCGGCTGGAGCCGCGGCAGGTCAGCTGGGGGCTGACCGCCCCTCCTCCGGCGATGGTGGTGAGTCGCCGGACTCACCACCGGGGGCTGCTGGGCAGCCCCGGCGATCGCGGCGTGCGATCGCGAGCCCCCTCGCGGCGGGGGCTCGGCTAGGGTTTTGCCGCGGCTTGTCCGCGGTGGAGCTCTCGTCGGGCCCGGTTCCATCGTACCGTGGTTCGCGTTCGTGGATCCGACTCGTGGGAGAAAATCGGCTGGGAGCGGGCTGCGTGTTTTCGGGCACGTAGTCTCCAAAGGTCGGACTCCTGCGGATGAGTCGGGGATCCAATCTCCGGCGATGAAGGATTTCGTTCGGGTTATTTTTCCGCATATTTTAATAGCCCGGGATATCGATTTCCAGCAAATGGTATCAGAGCGTTTGGTTTCGTGTTCATGTATATGCTCGATTATTGTTCTACCTTGCAGGATCTCCGGCTATCATGGTTGGATTTAATTAATTATTGTTTATTAATTAATTATCATGATTATTAAACTCTCGGACATGTCGAGATTCGTTTTGTGTGGATGAATGTTTGTAATAGTAAAAATTCGGGGGTTGACCGAATTTAGGATTTATTATTACGTTTTTTTTCGGAAAATGTATAGGGTCGATTTCATGTATAGAATCGATACCGGATAATTGTAATTTAATTCTTGTAATTTTAATTACGTTGGTTCGATGTTGAGACGATCGCCGGAAGACGAAGAACATGTGACGAAGGAGAAGACGTGAGGGAGGACCGGGGATCGATCCCATGATGAGATCGATCGATGGCATGGGCGAGGGGCTCGATCGCCCCTGTCGCGGGCTGCCGCCGGTTCGGTGGCTGGCCGGCGTGGCTGGGCGGCGGTGCTCCTCCCCGTGGGCCGGTTGGTCGAAGGTGGGGTGGCGTGGGGTCTCCCGATCTCATGCTACTCCTACCAAGATCCACTTTCCCAAATTAATTCGGATTTTTCCTATTTGAGTGCTTTCCTTTTGGAAACTCTCATGGTTTAGGAAAAGAATTAATTTAAATTAATTTTATTTTCTATTGATTTATTTCCTTCATGGAAATATTCATAGATTAGAAATTTAATTAATTTAGTACTAAATTTATTTTTCCTATTTGATTATTCCTACTCTTGGGAATATTCATGGATTAGGAATAAAAATAAATTTGGAAAGTAGTAAGTCCTAATTTATTTTTCCTTGTTCTATTATAGATATCTTCTAGAGTATTCCAAATTTTATTTGGATAGATTATTCTAGAATTTTAATAGAACTAGATAGGAAAATAAATAAATAAAAAATATTAATAATATTTAATTTTATTTTTGATATATTCGATTGACTTAATTTTTCGAATTAAGTAACTTTTGGATTAATTGAAAATAAATAGATTTAAATATTAGAGATTAATATTCTCGTCACATGGAGCATTCAAGAACGAAGACTGAAGACTAGAAGATGCGTACGGAGATGGAATAAAGCCATGATAGTCGGAAAATAATTTTCTAGCATTATTTTGACTATGTGATACTATGTGCTTTATTGCTTGTATGCATGCTATATGTGTTTATTTTATGCACTAGATAGCATATCCCTATTATTATAAAAAGCTAAGTGGGAGAGGGGATGGAAACATTCCCATGGTCTCCATTACTGTTCTCTTGGTGACTCTTATGGACTTTCGAAGTTCGTATAGACGAGTCATTGGAGGAGAATTCTTGTAATTCCTTTTACAAGAAACATTGATCAAATTCATCAAACAATGCCTAATTTGTCTTTCTGAAACTGACTTCAAGTCGACTCATTCTCACCCCGGGGAGTGGAATGGAGCCAGAGCCACTTGGTCATGTAGAGGACACAAATTAGAGACTTCCGTGCCATTCTTTGATAGATGGGTCGCTTGTCTGCTCGGCTCCCTCATTTATGAGAGATAGGGTCGTTCGCATGGCGAATCACTGGTTAGAAACTTCGAGTTTCACTTATGATTCTCCACGTCTTGATTTACGAGATTAAATGGATCAAGTAATTGGGAGTCAATTATAAAAGTCTCTTAGTGTAGTAAACGTCCACACCACGTGGCTTGCTATGCTGACGGACTTTGGATTAATTGATGTAGACAGTTATAAGTAATTATGAAGAGTTGTGAAGTTATCGTAAACGTCCACACCACGTGGCTTGCGGTGATGTAGCGATTCCAAGTAATTTACTTTGGTACTGAGTAATGGTTTACACTTAGATACGCCTTATAGTATTCCTCCCCACGAGGTTCCGCTATAAGCGATGTATGACCAAAGAAAATCTAATTGCTAAATCATTTGGGTGGGTAAACGTCCACACCACGTGGCTTGCCTTACCTGATGGGATTTTAGATGTGATTAGTAATTTAATGATGTTATTCCAGGGAGATAACGTCGGATATTAAATTAATTGTTTGTTTAAATGTGCTTATAGGTTTAGAGAATTGCTATGAATCCACTTTTGTTGATACTTGAGGAAATTAACGCACTGGTTCCATACTGTATTGAATGGAAAGAAGAGTTAGACATGCTCAGACTGCAAAGGAGTACAAAGATGTACTCAGTGAAACTTGTCCTCCTGGACTCACCATTAACTCAACTGAGGAGGAGATTTTTGACTTTGAAAAGTGGGGTAGTGCTCGTGCATTAGCCGCTAATCATGATGTCATGCTCAAACTCAAGTTGCTGTTTGGACATGATGAGAACGCTAGAAAAGAGGCGATGAGGATACTCATAAAGATCTGTTACTTCGATGAAACACTTGATCATGTTTTTGAGATGATGGATCTTTTAGACGAGTTGAAACAATCGCAAGCTCTTATAGCCAAAGCCAAAGGTTTCGAACCTAAAGGCAAGGGAAAGGAGAAGAAGACAAGGGGGTCCGGTGGTCCTAAGGGACTTGGACCAAAGGGAGGGATAAAGAAGCCTTCTGGCAAACATCCCCAAGGAAAGCAGTCTGAGTACTGGGGGTCTACATCTTGTCCTCTCAAAGGTACGAATTTTCTTTAGTCGTAAAACATAGTCAGCGGTATTATCTACCAGAATTCTGGTGTGTAGATATGGAACCACTGACGGTATGTGCATTCTAAATGCAGGGGTTCCAGAAAACCCAGCGACTTAGAGAAGAAAAGTTCGAGTCCACATGGGCAAAGCTGTTGAGGAAGCAGCGGTTGCAGTGGAAGACATTTATCTATCTGTTTAGGATTTCATTTCAAGTTTATTGCTTTGTACCTTTTATATTTTAGAAAGAACTTTTGTTCTGGATTTCTATTATTAATGGATATTTTATTTCTTTAATCACTTGATGATTTAGACAAGGAATAATGGCGATATCTATCATGGTACATTAGATAGCAATATATGAATGATAAATCCTTAGTCTACCACGATGCAACAAACCGTTATAACTTATTTTACTTATTGGATGTATTTCTTTATCGATCATTATACTTGTGAATTCTTGAACTTGGTAGTATCTATTCAAAAGGGATTCAGAAGGTCGAAATTGATTTGATCAGTTATAGTTGGAGGAATGGACCTCCCGACCTAAGAATCGATCTTGAAAGGTGATACAACTAAATCAACCTTTTTGGGTAAAGGATGGAATTCGGACAAGTATAGAAAATGATTGATGATTAATGCGGTATGTGTGATTGGAGAAAGTACGAGTCATTCTTTCAAGAATACTCGAAAATGGATTAGACTACTTGTTGTGCCATAAAAACCATTATGGGGAACCCTCAAAGTATATCCATTGAAAGCCTGCGACTTGTTCGCGGAGGCTATCACCTATCTAAATAACACATAGCATAAATCAAAGGTTGAGATTAAGTCTCAAACGACTGCACCATACACTGATGTGTAGACATGGTGTGTCAGGAATAAGAAATAGGATTCTAATAGTAAAAGGACAAGTTTGTTCGGAACTACCTATGTTCTATGGATATTTCTGGATACAATGACACATTCGATGTAATTGTAGAATATTCTAGAAGAACAAGTAATTGTATGTTCAAATAGTACCACGGACCAGAAGGGTGTCTTCGCCCGGTTCTTAGAGGAAGACTATTGGATGAACTACAATGCCCTAATTGACAAAGTACCTTACAAAGAGGAAAGAGTAGACTGAGAACCAGCCTAACCGAGTAGTAGTACACCACTAACTGCACCTAATGTTATTACTGTTATACACCGGAACGCCGTTGCAGTGGGAGGTTGTTAAGCAACCAGAGATGTTCATAAGACTGGAGGAGTTTTAAACTCTGGATCTAGTAGACATGAAATCGATCCCTAGTTCTGCATAAGGGGCAGTACTAATCTAAATGTGCCTACTTGGAAAGCAATGATATTGTTAAGAGGCAAGACCATTTAGAGGTACAAGCTTAGTGAATCCATTTCTGGATTATCACAAAGCTGGAAATTGTGGAACTTGCGAATTGATGAGATAGTCCATTATATGGATTCATCAAAAGGCATAGACAATAAAAGGTGTATTAAAGACGTAATGGAAACAAGGTGGTGTTTCTCGGAATTTTGTGTAGATAACACTTCATCATTGGCAACAATGTAAAAGCATTATCAGACATAAAATAGAGGTTGTCTAAGTAAATCGAGATATAAGATTAAGATGAAGTTGGATCAATGTTCTTAGAAATCTTTCGATCTCTAGATAAGAACATTTGTACTTCTCTTTAGATATCTTATACGATTATGGTTTGTTTTAAGCATGCACAATTCTGAGAAAGGTTATTGCCTTTCGAGAACAGAATGCATCTATCTAAGGTATGTGTCTTGAACACATGAAGGAGATAAATATGGACAAAGCAGATTCTTACACTTCGAGTGTAAAGGGCTTTGTAAATGCGGTGTTATAAAACAAGAACCTGATATCAACTATGCGGTTAGCATAGTGGGAGGATATCAAAGTAATCTGGATAAGAAATATTCGAATGCTGTAAAAGTACTTGGAAGTACAGGATTACTGGCAATACGAAATCTTCTTAGATTACGCTTTCTCAGATAAAAATCAGAGAAAGGACCAGTGTAAGTCGATATCAGGCTATGTGTTCATTTTTAGAAGAGGTGGAACCTAAGAAACCGAATAGCAGCCTCAGAGGCAGCGGAAGTTTTGGTTAGGTTTCGGAATGACCTCTGAACTTGGATATGACTCTTGGTTCACCAAAGGCTATGTACATAGCGGTGCATGGTAAACTGGAAGAAGTCATAAGTTCAAAAGATGATGATAACACATAGAGCAAGTACCACCTGATACGAATCATCGTCAGAGAGACGACGTAGTACTCACCAAGATAACTTCAGAGCGGCAACCTAGAATGCTCACTCACATAGTACTCGGAAGTACACCTTAAGCACGTGATGAGTATGGGAACCGGGAGTTTGGAGGAAATGACTAGACCTTAGTACAAGTGGGAGATTGTTGGAGTTGTGTACTTAATGTCTAGATTTAAGTATCGGTAAACTCCCTGTCATAGCATTTAACCTATTTAATTAATAAACAATTATTTGCATTTAATTAATTATGCAAAATATGGTTCTGGATTTTATACGTTGTAGTTAGTATGGTGTTGCATGGGCGCACAGAAGATCATACTATCGGTTACTCGTATTTAATCGAACAGTTGCTCACGACCTAGATGGACACGAACTAATCCATCGGTATAGTCGTTGTGTGAGAGAGAAAATAATTTATCTTAATTATTTTATCACACTTGTACACTTGGTGTATTGGGCGGATCAGCTTGAGATTCATCGATTAGGATTGCCGGCGATAATCGATTCGAGTCTCAGTGTATTTTATTCTTAATCCCCGATATTATTGCGGGTGTGTATATTTAATATAAGTGACTTTGATTTACCAAAGGAATTAACCGATTTAATTATTGGGTTAATTACCGGTTAAGTTGGGTCACTATATTTTATATATGGCATGCCGTGAATACTTGAAGGGAAAGTGTATCCCGTAAGGGTTGATAATATCCCCGAGATGAGTTCATAAGGAATTATTATGTAAACCCTGCAGGTGGATTTCATCCGCATAATAATTAAGGTTGAATGGTACTAGTCTCGGATATAAGAGATGAATAATATTTATTGAGCAATAAATAAATTTATTCATGGATATTTAAATCTTAAATACACGGAATATATAATACTACCGGAGAAATATTATTTGATATAATATGGAATAATATTGGGAGTGCAATTTTATTTATATAGTGGAAAATAAATAAAATTAATATTGATAAGAATTAATAGATTTGGGTTGGACCCAATTTAATTTTCAATATTGAAGCCCAATATTTATTCTCCTTATGATCCCCTACGTAGCCTATATAAGCACTACATGGTCTTCACTTTTCATAACACAATTAATTGACCTACGCCAATCATAAAGTCTTGAGAGTGAGGAAGATCCATAGGAGTTCGATAGATCGTCGCCCACACGACGTTCGAACGGAGTGCAAGGAATACGTGGGAAGATCGCAAGGTCATCAAAGGTGTTTGATTTCGTTTCTCCGCACAACGAATCGAAGGTAAAATCATAAACCCTATTTTATGATTTTGTGTGATTAATCGTAGTATATACATGAACACACGATCCGGATAAACGTACGAACTTCGGGGACGGGGATTCGAGATCCCCGGCGAAGATCGAAGAACCCTCGGCTTGGAGCCGAGGAGGCGATCGAACCCTAGGGTTCGATCGCGGCGCGCGGACGAGGGAGCCCCGGCTGGACCGCCGGGGCAAGCGATCGACGGTGAGTCGATCGCGGGGAGACCGCCGTGGGCTGGTGCCACGGCAGCTGGTCTCCCCAGCCACCTCGACCGGCGGCCAGGCGCGACGGAGGAGCCCCGGCTGGAGCCGGGGCATGCGATCGACCGTGAGGTCGATCGCGGGGAAAGCCGCGGCTGGAGCCGCGGCAGGTCAGCTGGGGGCTGACCGCCCCTCCTCCGGCGATGGTGGTGAGTCGCCGGACTCACCACCGGGGGCTGCTGGGCAGCCCCGGCGATCGCGGCGTGCGATCGCGAGCCCCCTCGCGGCGGGGGCTCGGCTAGGGTTTTGCCGCGGCTTGTCCGCGGTGGAGCTCTCGTCGGGCCCGGTTCCATCGTACCGTGGTTCGCGTTCGTGGATCCGACTCGTGGGAGAAAATCGGCTGGGGGCGGGCTGCGTGTTTTCGGGCACGTAGTCTCCAAAGGTCGGACTCCTGCGGATGAGTCGGGGATCCAATCTCCGGCGATGAAGGATTTCGTTCGGGTTATTTTTCCGCATATTTTAATAGCCCGGGATATCGATTTCCAGCACATCGAACCCCCGCGAAGCTGCTGCCAAGAATCCAGCGAAACGGCGACCGCCGTTTGCCCTTCAGCAGCCCGCGGGTTCGACTTCTCGACCCTCGTTCGTCCGGCCTTCGATCTCGTCTCGATCCACCAAGTAGCAGCAACATTACAAGGTAAAGCTAACTACTTCCGGCATCGATCCTATACAGGAATGATCGATCCTATACATCCGGATAAGCGAAAAACGAAATAGAAAACCCTAAACGACTCAACCCATCGTTTTAACTATTACAAGCAAGCAACGTTGTAAAAAACAAAGATCTCGACAATCCCGAGAGTTTAACACACCACAACATACAGTACAATAAAACATGACCATAATAATCGGGTGATCCTGCAAAACAAAACTCGCAAACAATACAAGAACGCACAAACCGTCTCTGATACCAATTGTTGGAAATCGACTACCCGGGATGCGTTCGTTCGATCGCTCGAACATCCGAACGATCCCAGTCGACATCCGGTGTCGCTACTTCGTTCGCTTTTCCAGCCCGTGCCCCGATTCACGCCCAGCCATTGCCCCGAAGGACAACCGCGCGAACCGAGCGGGCTGCCAGAAAAACAGCAAAACGGCGGTCGCCGTTTAGGAACGGCGGTCGCCGTTTCTCCGCGAACAGCAACGCGACGTTGCTGTTCCGGGCTCGTTTCCGAGTCGTTTTTCCTCTTCCGACTACCGATCCGAAGGTCCTAGAACCCCCAGTAGTCGAGGAATGCAACCCACAACCCCGGAACCCGATCTACGTTCATGTATGATCAACGAGAAATTAGATCGAATGAAATTGCGGAATTGAGATTCGATCTCATACCTTATCGGTCGATTGTTGAGACCTTAGAGCTTCTAATGTATGACTCTTCCCGACTCCAGCCGTTGTGTGGGCAACGATCCGCTGGGTACGTCCTTGTCTGCTCTCTCCTTTCTCAAACCACCGTATGATTATTCTCTGTGTGAGAAATAATTATATTTGCGTTAACCCTTTTTATTTTAACAGAAAAACTTTTTAATTGCGCTAACAATTAAATTTTTCTGCTGAAATAAAATGTTGCGGCGTTCTGTAGGTTTTAAGAGAGGGCAAGGGGGGGTTTATATAGAGTTACATTAGGGACCTAAGGTTAAATTAATTAAGGGCTAAATTGAAATATTAATTAACTTGGAATACGTAAACGCAATTCCTTAAATAATCAATTTCAATTTTAATTATTATTCACTCCACTAAAAAATAATAATTGAATTCCCGAAATTAATTTAATATTATTTCAACAATAATATTTCCGCCGAAATTACATACACGACTTTCCCCGTGTTTAAGATATCGAACGTCCACGAATTTATTTAATTACTAATAATTAAATTAACTCGTTTCTTATTATCCGAGACTAGTACCACTCATCCTTATTATCATGTGGAACAAATCCACCTGCAGGGTTTACATGATAAACTTTATGAGCTCATCTCGGGGACGTCATCAACCCGATAAACGGGACACGGTTTCCTGTCTCTATAGCATGCCGTGTATACAATTCCGATTCCCAATTTACCGAGTATCTCGACTAATCAATTAGTCTCACTCATTGGCATATCAAAGAACCGAGAATTGGACACACGCACCTATAATTATATAGGGATTAGGAATTCGTATATCCGTAATCTCTGAGGTCTAGTTCGATTACGTCGATTAGTATAAATCGAACGCCCTCCCGTGGTCCTGCTCAATACACCAAGTGTACGAGTGTAACATGATAGTCAAGACCGACAATCTACCAGTCACACTACGACGTACCGATGGATTGTCCCTGTCCATCTAAGTCGTGAGCTTCTGTTCGATAGTATACGAGTAACCGACAGTATGATCTTCCGCGTGTCTCCTCACGCCATACTGTCTACAACGTATATATCTAGGACTATTGCATTCAAGTACATGATAGACAAAATGCCGACAGTTTGATTAATAGATAATGTAAAACACAAATAAGGAGTTCCATATTGTCACTAAACTAGACATTTAGAATATAACTCCATCACTATGTGTTTACTCGCATTGTGGGCTCGTGGTTCCTTCGCATTTGCCACTGCACCGCTATTGTCACAATAAATTGTGATAGCTCTAGGCAAATCAGGAACCACATCCAAGTCCATAAGGAAGTTTCGGAGCCACACCGATTCTTTAGCTACCTCAGAGGCTGCTACATATTCGGCTTCCATGGTAGAGTCCGAAATGCATTTCTGCTTAACACTCTTCCATGAAATTGCTCCACCTCCCAATGTGAACACATAGCCTGATGTAGACTTTCGCTGATCCTTATCAGATTGGAAATCCGAGTCTGTGTAACCAATAGGAATCAACTCATGTAATCTATATCCTTTTGTGTTTTGGGACACATGTCTTTAGATAGATGAATTCCATGGCAGAAAGGTTGAGCACCCCTCTTGGATTTCTGCATGTTGAAACGAGCTAGAATCGTATCAATATATGAAGCCTGGGACAAGCTTAATGTTCTTTTCCGGCGATCCCTTATAACCTTGATCCCAAGAACATGCCCAACTTGTCCTAAGTCTTTCATATCGAATTGCCTGGACAACCATCCCTTTATGTCCGACAACATTTTCACATTGTTGCCTATTAGAAGGATGTCGTCTACATAAAGCACGAGAAACGCCACACTGTTTCCGTCACTTCTCCGGTATACACACGACTCGTCCATGCTTTGAATGAATCCATAAGACTGGATAACCTCATCAAACCGCATGTTCAAAGATCTAGAAGCTTGCTTCAATCCATAAATGGATCGGTTTAGCTTACACACTAGATGCTCTTGGCCTTTCTTAATGAAACCTTCTGGCTGTCTCATGTAAATGGTCTCGTCAAGATTCCCATTCAAGAATGCTGTCTTGACATCCATTTGCCACACCTCATAATCCATATAAGATGCTATAGACAAAAGAATCCGGATCGACTTTAGCATAGCTACCGGTGAAAAGGTTTCCTCATAATCGATCCCTTCTTTCTGAGTATACCCCTTCGCAACAAGCCTAGCCTTGAAGGTTTCCACCTTCCCGTCAGACCCTCTTTTTCTCTTGTACACCCACTTGCAACCAATTACTTTTACACCTTTGGGCGGTGCTACAAGATTCCAGACATGATTTGAATCCATATATTCAATCTCAGATTTCATCGCCTTTTGCCAAGACTGAGCATCTTGATCTTTAAGCGCTTCGTCGTAGGTCCAGGGATCGCCTTCATGTTCTCCAGGTAACAAGTCCAAAGACTCACCTATAAACATGAACCTGTCGGGTTGTCGAACAACCCTCCCACTACGACGACGCTCCGGTGTAACCTCAGTAACTACAGGTGCAGACTGTGGTGGCGTATCACCCGGTTGGGTTGGATCTAAGCCTTGATCGTCCCCTCTCAGTTCGTTTAGTATTATCTCACTCTTGGGCTTGTGGTCCATTATATAATCCTTTTCCAAGAACCGAGCGTTGGTGCTAACAACGATCTTTTGGTCCTTAGGACTATAAAATAGACCACCTTTCGTTCCTCTAGGATATCCTATAAACAACCGAATATCTCAACGTGATTCCAACTTATCAGCCCCATGCTTCGGCACATATGCTGGACAACCCCAGATCCGAATGTGTTTCAAGTTTGGCTTACGCCCGGTCCACAATTCCGAGGGCGTCTTAGGGACTGATTTAGAAGGGACTAAGTTCAGGATATACGCCGATGTTTCCAAGGCATATCCCCAGAACGAAACTGGTAGGTCTGAGTAACTCATCATAGATCTTACCATTTCCATAAGAGTCCTATTCCTTCTTTCTGCTACACCATTCTGCTGGAGCGTGTGTGGTGCAGTCTGTTGGAAATCGACTACCCGGGACGAGTCCGTTCGACCATTCGAACATCCGGACACGCCCAGTCGACCTCCAGCGTGCCTACTGTGTTCACGACGAAGCCCCTGACCCGAAACGCGCCCAGACATCGCACCCGAGGCACGACCGCGCGAAACGAGAGGCTGCTGACCTCTCTGTCGTGCGACACCAAATGGTGTCGTCCGACAGGCCCTTGTCGGCCGACAGAAAACGCTGTCGTCCGACAGCGTCGCGAACAGCAGCGCGACGCTGCTGTTCCAGGTCCGTTTCTGGCCGGTTTTTCCCATTCCGACCACCGTTCTGGAAGTTAGCGACCCCACAGTGATCTAGGAACACCAACCACGATCCCGAAACTCGATCGGAGGTTCGTTATATCATTACGTACAAGAAGAATCGAATAAGATGCGGAATAGGGTTTTCGATTCTTTACCTTTTGATGCGTGATTCGGAGAAGCCGAATTGGCGAACACCCCAGATCTTCTAGTGTGTATCCTAGCCCTCGACGCCGGACGTTGTGTGGGCAACGATCTACCGGAGTCTTCTCTTCTTCTTCTCTCTCAATCCCACTGTGAGATGTTTTTCTGTCTCCAGAAATATATTTGCGCTAGCAAATTATTTTCTACAGAAAAAGTTATTGCGCAAACTAAATTAATTAAGTAGAGAAAAAGATTAATTGCGCTAACAATTATTTTTCTCTACAGAATTAATTATTGCGGCGAAACTTAGGTTAGGAGAAGAGAGATTGAGGGGTATATATAGGCCACACTAGGGACCTTAGGACAATTAATTAATTAGGCTAAATTGTAATTTAATTAAACCGGTGTCCTTAAAAGAAAACCTTTAATTAAATCCAATTTTAATTATAATTAATTCCACTATAAAATTATAATTGAATTCCCAATTAATTAATCTATATTATTTTACCAATAATATTTTCGCCGAAATTACATATACGACTTTCCCCGTGTTTAAGATATCGAATGTCCACGAATTAATTTCAATTACTAATAATTAAATTAATTCGTTTCTTATTATCCGAGACTAGTACCACTCATCCTTATTATCATGTGGAACAAATCCACCTGCAGGGTTTACATGATAAACTTTATGAGCTCATCTCGGGGACATCATCAACCCGATAAACGAGACACGGTTTCCTGTCTATAATCTATAGCATGCCGTGTGTACAATTACGATTCCCAATTTACCGAGATTCTCGACTAATCAATTAGTCTCACTCATTGGCATATTAAAGAACCGAGAATTGGACACACGCACCTATAATTATATAGGGATTAGGAATTCGTATATCCGTAATATCTGAGGTCTAGTTCGATTACTGCGATTAGTATAAATCGAACGCCCTCCCGTGGTCCTGCTCAATACACCAAGTGTACGAGTGTAACATGATAGTCAAGACCGACTATCTACCAGTCACACTACGACGTGCCGATGGATTGTCCCTGTCCATCTAAGTCGTGAGCTACTGTTCGATAGTATACGAGTAACCGACAGTATGATCTTCCGCGTGTCTCCTCACGCCATACTGTCTATAACGTATACATCAAGGACTATTGCATTAAAGGCAATCATGCTTGAATCATATCTCGAATTAAGATATAGATAAGGAGTTCCGTATTTGCACTAAACTAGACATTTAGAATACAACTCCATCAATCTCCCACTTATACTAAAAGTCTAGTCGCCCTCTCCCAAACATCAGATTCCCATAACCTCATCACGCCTACCCAACGCTTTCGCTGGAAGTGCCTCTGTGAACGGGTTTTACCAGGCAATCCTCTCGATGCTATCTAGGTGACAACTGCATCGTCTTACTAGACGATTTCTCGAATCAGGTGGTACTTGCGCTCTACGTGTTATCTCCCACTGTGGACTCGTGGCATTTCAAGTTTGCCAATACCGCTATTCAAAATAGCTTTGGGTGAATTAGAAACCACATCTAAGTCCCTTAGGAAGTTCTGGAGCCACACTGACCTTTTAACTGCCTCAGAGGCCGTTATCCTTTCAGTTTCCATGGTAGAGTCCGTAATGCATCGCTGCTTTACATTCTTCCATGTGACTGCTCCACTTCACAGTGAGAACACATAGCCTGACTTCGACTTTCGACTGTCCCTATTTGATTTGGAAATCCAATTATATGTAATCCAAAGGAAACAACTTGACTGCTTTGTAACTCAGAACATAATTCCTGGTCCTCTGCAGGAGCCTAAACATGTTCTTTACATCAGTCGAGTGATCCTTTCCAGGATTACTATGATATCTCACCACCATGGCCACGACATAGTAGATATCAGTCTCGTGCATAGCATTACATACATTAAGCTTCCCACCATTAAGGTGCAGGGAACTGCTTACTCTTCATCTATCTCCTTTATTGTGTCGGACACAAAACTTTAGATAGATGAATTCCACATCTAAAAGGTGAGGACCTTTCTTGGAATTCTGTATGCTGCAACGAGTAAGAATTGTATTTATGTATGAGGCTCGAGATAAGTTCTATGTTCTTTTCTGGCGATCATTTATAACTTTGATCCCAAGAACATTCTCGACTTCTCCTAAGTCTCTTACATTGAATTACTCGGACAACTATCCCTTTATGTCCGATAACATCTTTCATATTGTTGCCAATTTAGAAGGATGTCGTCTACATAAAGAATGAGAAAACACCACATCTTTTCTGTCACTTCTTTATTACACTTAAACATGCCTTGAATGAATCCATGAAATGGATTTTCTCATAGGTCCGCATGTGTCCAAGATCTTGAAGCTTCCTTCAATCCTAAGATTGATTAAGCTTGCTTACCGAATGCTCTTGGCTCTTTTCGATGAATCTCTCTGGCTGTCCCACACAGATGGCCCCGTCAAGACTTCGATTTAGGAAATCTGTCTTGACTTCCATCTTCCATGTGAAGACAAAAGAATCTGGATCGAATTTTGCCAAGACTGAGCATCTTGATCTTTCAGCGTCTCGTCATAGATCCAGGGTTCGGCTTCATGTTCTCCAAGTAACAAGTCCGAAGACTCACCTATAAACATGAACCTGTTGGGTTGTCTAACAACCCTCCCACTACGACGACGCTCCGGTGTATCTTTAGTGACTAAAGATTATAGTAGTGAACTACTCAGTTAGGCTGGTTCTAAGTCTTGATCAGTCCCTCTAAGCACATTAAGTATTACTCTACTCTTGGGCTTGTGATTCTTGCATATATAGTCTATGTCTAAGAACCGAACGTTGATGCAATCAACGAATACCTGGTCCTTTGGACTATATTACATATATCAATTCGTTTTCTTAGGGTATCCTATAAACAACCGAATATCTGTACAAGTTTCTAAAGGAATCAAGTTCAGGATAAACGCCGCTGTTTCCAAGGCATATCCCAAAACCGAATTAGGTAACTCCGAATAACTCATTGTCTATTTTCCCATATCTATAAGAGTCCTATTCCTTCTTTACAACACATTATTTTGCCGAGGCATAAATGGTGTAGTCTGTTGGGAGTTAATCCCATTTTATGATAAGTATGCCTTACTTCTCAAAGAGGTCAGCACATATCAGAGCGAATCAACTCTAGTACTTTCTTGGATCTTTTCCCTTTAACCGTAAAGGGTTGCTTGGTCATTTACACTTCCAAGTATGATTCGAAGGTTGGAAGGTCCTTTCCTTCAATCTAGCTGAGTGGTCCATCAGCTTTCATCCTTTTGAATCGTACTTAAGTTAAAATGATTTAGCCTAAGATTCCATAAGTACATTTGATTCATCCTAGAAGGATCTTTACTCTTATTGGGGTTCGACAATGTGTTATTTTCTCCGGTGAGTTGCATCGTGGAAGAACACGGATTTAGTATTAAATTGTCTATCAATGTACCAGAATAGATAACATCTCCGTTTCCTACTCTGAAAAGTACGAAACTGTCCAAAGAAACGGAATATCCATTCTAAGCCAATTTAGAAATCCAAAATGAAATTTCTTTCTAAATGCCGGCACATAAAGACAATTTATTTGAACTAAAATCCTACCGTTAAAACATTTAACATCTCCCACTGCAACGATTGTTACCTTAATAGTATAGCCCATGTAGGTTATAACTTCTTCCTTTCTAAGTCTCCGGGTTTCCTGGAACCCCCGCATTTAAGTGCAGACATGATTTGTGGTTCCCGTACCCACACACCAGGTACTGGCAGATAACACCACTAAACATGTTTCGGTTAACTAAGGAAGAGTCAACTTCTTGTTGCTTGAGAGGACAATTAAAACTCCCAGTATCCAGACTGCTTACAACGGAAGCACTTGCCCTTAAGGCTTGCTTGTCCCATTCCGTGGTCCAGATACATTAGTCCTACTGGGTTTCCATATTTGTTTCTTCTTCCTTTTGCCGCCCGAAGGCCTAGGAAGAGCCAATTTCTCAGCCACAAGTGCTTTGAGGACCCTTAAAGATTCTCTCAGCAGCTAGAAGTTCAATCAGGAGCTCCGCCAATGAATAAGACCCCTTATTCATGTTATAGTTCAGGCGGAACTGCTCAAAACTTCTCGGCAGAGACTGGAGCACAATATCGACTTGGGTTACCCCATCGATAACTGATCCTAGAATCTCTATCTCACAAAGATAGCCCATCATTCTAAGAACGTGATCCCTCACGGGCGTTCTTTCCGAAATGATGGCTGTCATGAGTTGCCTCATTTCACTTTGCCCGGCTGTCCTGTCCTGATAACCAAAACTTCTTGAGGTTAAGCGTCATATCATAGGTAATGGTCATGACATGATCCCGATGTCGCAGCACATTTGACATGAAAGTCACAATGTTGCTCCGCGTCATCTCATAGCCTTGATCCATTTCCAATGAGCTTCCTTTCCTCAGTAGTGGAAGCATCATTTGGTTCAGCAGGTCAATTGACTTGGAGTACATATTTGTACTCCTATGCAGTTAGGATAATGTCCAAGTTTCTTCTTTAATCCATACAAACAGGTTCAGTGAGTTTGTTGACTTTTAATGGGAATAATACCATATAAAACAAACAATGAGTTTAATTCGATATCATTTCCCTCAAATAATATCAATAAACTACCAATCATTTCCAAAATCCCATCTGACTAGCATGCCACGTTCTTGTGGACGTATACTAATCCAAACGATTTTATAATTGGATTTTTACTTCGGTCGTACATCATTATAGCAGTGACTCCGATGGGGAGGATACTATAAAGCGTACCTAAGTGTGTACCATTTCTCAGTACTAAGTCAACCGCTCGGGAACTACATATCCACCGCAAGCCACGTTCATGTGGACGTTTACGTTGACATGCGGTCCTCCACGATTTTCTATAACTGTCGAGCCTCAATTAATCCCAAAGTTCCGTTTCTATTTAGCAAGCCACGTTAGTGTGGACGTTTACTAAAACAAACAACTTTATTAATTGAATCCCATTTATTTAAATGTCATAGAGTCTTAATTAACCCAAAGCACCGTTTCCATTTAGCAAGCCACGATAGTGTGGACGTTTACTAAAACAAACAGCTTTGTTAATTGACTCTTACATTTATTAAATTTCACAATTTTATTAATCAAAGCTTGATATCTCGTAAGTGAAACTCGAAGTTTCTAACCAGCGATCAATCATGCAATTGAGCCCTATCTCTCACTAGGTGAGGGAGCCAATCAGACAATCGATCTAGTCATCGAATGACTCGAAAGTCTCTAATCTGTGTCATCGACATAACCAAGCGCTTTGGCTCCATTCCACTCCCCGGGGTGAGAATGAGTCGAGTTGAAATTAGTCTTTGAAAAGACAGATTAGGCATTGCTTTTGAGAAATATAATTGTTCAATTTTATAAGTGGAATTTTAATTCGAATTTTGATCCAGTGATATCCGTGTATCGACTTTATCCGATAGGGAGGATGACACTAAAGCCAACTCGTAGGTCAATACACATCACATTCAAAACAGAGAATGGAGACCGCGGGATTGTTTCCAATCCCTCTCCCACTTAGTATTTTACGATAAGGGATAACATGCATAAACACTTAAGCATAATAATAAAGCACGTAAAACAAGCAAAAAGCAATTAATGTGGTCCCGATTATTATGGCCTTAAGTGTTCTCCAATGCACGTCTCTTGGATCTCGTTGCTCGTCTCGGTCTCGGTCCACCACCGACTCGCTCGAGGGTCAAGAGACGAACTCCTCCCACTGGAGCCTCGTCTCGAGCCTCGTTGAGTCGCTCGTGGGGTCGAACGAACCCCAGCCCCGCTGCTGCCCGTCGCGAACACGGGGTGTGTTCGATGGCTGCCCGGTGCCGGTTCGTTTCCTCGACTCTCGTTTCTCCGGGTTTCGATCTCGTCTCGATCCACCAAAAATAGCAAGAAAAATTACAAGAATAAATCTACTAAATCCGGCATCGATCCTATACAGGGTGATCGATCCTATACATGCCCGGAAAAACAACGGAAATAAATAAATAAACCTAACGACTCAACCCGTCGTTTTTATCTATTACAAACAAGCAACATTTCCAAAACAAAACAATCTCGACAAGCCCGAGAGTTTAACAAACCACAACAAAATTATCATACAACATCCCACAATGTTGGCCATAATAATCGGGTTCATCCTGCATCACAAACGTACGAACAATACAACAAACCGATAAACCGGCTCTGATACCAATTGTTGGAAATCGACTACCCGGGACGAGTCCGTTCGACCATTCGAACATCCGGACACGCCCAGTCGACCTCCAGCGTGCCTACTGTGTTCACGACGAAGCCCCTGACCCGAAACGCGCCCAGCCATCGCACCCGAGGCACGACCGCGCGAAACGAGAGGCTGCTGACCTCTCTGTCGTCCGACACCAAATGGTGTCGTCCGACAGGCCCTAGTCGGCCGACAGAAAACGCTGTCGTCCGACAGCGTCGCGAACAGCAGCGCGACGCTGCTGTTCCAGGTCCGTTTCTGGCCGGTTTTTCCCATTCCGACCACCGTTCTGGAAGTCAGCGACCCCACAGTGATCTAGGAACACCAACCACGATCCCGGAACTCGATCGGAGGTTCGTTATATCATTACATACGAGAAGAATCGAATAAGATGCGGAATAGGGTTTTCGATTCTTTACCTTTTGATGCGTGATTCGGAGAATCCGAATTGGCGAACACCCCAGATCTTCTAGTGTGTATCCTAGCCCTCGACGCCGGACGTTGTGTGGGCAACGATCTACCGGAGTCTTCTCTTCTTCTTCTCTCTCAAACCCACTGTGAGATGTTTTTCTGTCTCCAGAAATATATTTGCGCTAGCAAATTATTTTCTACAGAAAAAGTTATTGCGCAAACTAAATTAATTAAGTAGAGAAAAAGATTAATTGCGCTAACAATTATTTTTCTCCACAGAATTAATTATTGCGGCGAAACTTAGGTTAGGAGAAGAGAGATTGAGGGGTATATATAGGCCACACTAGGGACCTTAGGACAATTAATTAATTAGGCTAAATTGTAATTTAATTAAACCGGTGTCCTTAAAAGAAAACCTTTAATTAAATCCAATTTTAATTATAATTAATTCCACTATAAAATTATAATTGAATTCCCAATTAATTAATCTATATTATTTTACCAATAATATTTCCGCCGAAATTACATATACGACTTTCCCCGTGTTTAAGATATCGAATGTCCACGAATTAATTTCAATTACTAATAATTAAATTAATTCGTTTCTTATTATCCGAGACTAGTACCACTCATCCTTATTATCATGTGGAACAAATCCACCTGCAGGGTTTACATGATAAACTTTATGAGCTCATCTCGGGGACATCATCAACCCGATAAACGGGACACGGTTTCCTGTCTATAATCTACAGCATGCCGTGTGTACAATTACGATTCCCAATTTACCGAGATTCTCGACTAATCAATTAGTCTCACTCATTGGCATATTAAAGAACCGAGAATTGGACACACGCACCTATAATTATATAGGGATTAGGAATTCGTATATCCGTAATATCTGAGGTCTAGTTCGATTACTGCGATTAGTATAAATCGAACGCCCTCCCGTGGTCCTGCTCAATACACCAAGTGTACGAGTGTAACATGATAGTCAAGACCGACTATCTACCAGTCACACTACGACGTACCGATGGATTGTCCCTGTCCATCTAAGTCGTGAGCTACTGTTCGATAGTATACGAGTAACCGACAGTATGATCTTCCGCGTGTCTCCTCACGCCATACTGTCTATAACGTATACATCAAGGACTATTGCATTAAATGCAATCATGCTTGAATCATATCTCGAATTAAGATATAGATAAGGAGTTCCGTATTTGCACTAAACTAGACATTTAGAATACAACTCCATCACAGTCATCTGGGAGTCAATCCCATTCTCTAATAAGTACGCCTTAAACTCTCCCGAGAGGTACTCTCCTCCACGATCACATCGTAGAGTCTTTATGGTTTTACCATGAAGGTTCTCCACAACAGCTTTGTACTCCTTGAACTTGTCAAAGCACTCGCTCTTGCGGCGCATCAGGTATATAAAACCATACCTTGAGTAATCATCAGTGAAAGTTACAAAATATTCATAACTTCCTCTCGCTTGGACAGATAAAGGCCCGCACAAATCAGAGTGAATCGGTTCCAGTACTTCCTTGGATCTATACCCTTTATCACTAAAGGGTCGCTTGGTCATTTTTCCTTCCAGGCATGATTCGCAGGCTGGAAAGTCCTCATCTTTCACATCACTGAGTATTCCATCAGTTATCAACCTTTGAATCCTGCCCAAGTTAATATGACCTAGCCTAAGATGCCATATGTACTTTTGATTCATCCTAGAAGGCTCCTTTCTCTTATTGGTACTAGATGTGTTATACGACTCTACTGGTTGCATCGTGGAATAATCAGGATTCAGTATATATAAGTTGCCTATCAATGTACCAGAACAGATATAATCACCATTCTTTTTGACAATAACAGAACTATCAAAAGAAACAGAATATCCATTCAAAACCAATTTAGAAACCGAAACAAGGTTCTTTCTAAAATTCGGTACATAAAGAAAATTATTCAATACCAAAACTTTATTATTAAAAGATAAATAAACATCTCCCACTGCAACCGCCGCCACTTTCGTAGCGTTGCCCATGTAGATGGTGATCTCTCCCTCTCTAAGCCGCCGGGTTTCCTGGAACCCCTGCAAAGAATTGCAGACATGATCAGTGGCTCCCGTATCCACACACCAGGTACCGGTGGATAACACCGCTAAACATGTTTCAGTGACTAAGGAAAAGTTCATACCTCCTTGTCTGAGAGGACAATTAGACTTCCAATGTCCAGACTGCTTCCAACGGAAACACTTGCCCTTAGGCTGGTTCACTCCAATCTGTGGTCCACCATTTCTGGGTCCACTGGGTTTCCGTCCTTGCCTCTTCTTCCTTTTGCCGCCCTGAGGCCTAGGAAAAGTTGACTTCATAGCCACAAGTACTTGTGATTTTCATAACTCACTTACAAATTCCATTCTTTTGGAATCGTTTTTAAGTGATTCCTCAAGAGGACCGAATTTCTTGAGTATGTTAATCACCTCTTGTCCGGTAACATCATCCTGAGTTCATCTTTAATGTCCTCATCAGTTAAGTCTTCAGTGGGAGTATAAGGTTTAACAGTCTGGACAATGTCCAAGTTTCGCTTCCAATCATTATAATTCGGACCAGTGAGTTTGTTTTCTTTTAGTATAGACAGCGGGTTAAGTGCCATATCTATAAAAGAGACAAATCAAACCGTCAAATTTAATTCGATATTAACTCCCTTAATTAATATCATTAAATTTACCAATCAATCCTAAAATCCCATCAGACTAGCATGCCACGTTCATGTGGACGTATACTAGTCCAAACGATTTTATAACTGGACTTTTACTTCGTTCGTACATCATTACAGCAGTGACTCCGATGGGGAGGATACTGTAAAGCGTACCTAAGTGTATACCATTTCTCAGTACTTAGTTAACCGCTCGGGAACTACATATCCACCGCAAGCCACATTAGTGTGGACGTTTATGTTGACATGCGGTCCCTTTACGATTTCCTATAATTGTCGAGCCTCAATTAGCCCAAAGTTCCATTTCCATCTAGTAAGCCACGATAGTGTGGACGTTTACTAAACAAACAACTTTGATAATTGAATTGATGGAGTTGTATACTTAATGTCTAGATTTAAGTGTCATAAACTTCCAGTCATAGTATTTAACCCAATTAAATAAATAATCGTTTGTTTTTAATTATTTATAATCAAATAAATGCAAATATGGTTCTGGATTATATACGTTGTATTTAGTATGGTGTGCGTCGTCACACGGAAGATCATACTATCAGTCACTCGTATATAATCAAACAGTAGCTCACGACCTAGATGGACAAGAACTAATCCATCGGTATAGTCGTTGTATGAGAGAGAAAATAATTGGTCTTGATTATTTTATCATAATTGTACACTTGGTGTATTGAGCGGATCGCTGGAGATTTATCGATTAGGATTGCCTTGGATAATCGATTTAAATCTCTGAGTATTTTATTCTCAATCCCTGATATTATTGCGGGTGTGTGCATTTAATATTAGTGACTTTGATTTTCCAAAGAAATTGATTGATTAGAATAACCGATCAATTACCGGTAAAGCTGGGTCACGGTATTTTATGTATGACATGCCGTGAATTCTTGATGGGAAAATGTGTCCTCGAAAGGGTTGATAATATCCCCGAGATGAGTTCATAAGGAATTATTATGTAAACCTCATGAGTGGATTTGTTACGCATAATAATTAAAGTTGAATGTTACTAGTCTCGGATATAAGAGATGAATAAATTAATTAAGCAATAAATTAATTTTATTCATGGATATTTATATCTTAAACACATGGAATAAATAATACTACCGGAGAGAATATTATTTGATATAATATGGTGAATATTGGGAGTGCAATTATATTTATATAGTGGAATTAATCATATAATTAATATTAATGGATTAATAGATTTGGGCTTGGGCTCATTTTAATCATTAATATTGGAACCCCAATATTCCACCTCCTTTAGATCCCCTACGTAGCCTATAAAAGCACTACATGGTCTTCTCTATTTCTCATATATAATCTCACAACTTGAAGATCATAACTCTAGAGAGAAAAAGTAGAGAGAAGGAGATCCATAAGCTTGGAGGATCGTCGCCCACACGACGTTCAAGCTAGTGCAAGGAATACGTAGGAAGATCCGAAGGTCTTCAAACTATCTCGTTTCTCCGCACAACGAGATCAAAGGTAAAATCGATAAACACCCTCTATGATTTTACGTGAATTAAATCGTGTTATATACATGAACGAAGATCCGGGTTACGACGAACTCCGCGGATGGGGATGAACCGCGAGGTCGACATCCCCGCGGAGATCGAACCCTCGGCTGGGAGCCGAGGGAGGCGATCGAACCAAGGGTTCGATCGCGACGGCACACGGGAGGAGCCCCGGCTGGACGCCGGGGCATGCGATCGACCGCGACGGTCGATCGCCGGGCAGCCGCGGCTGGAGCCGCGGCGGGTTCGACGCTGGGCGAACTGCCCTCCTCGAGGCGGTGGCGGTGAGTCGCCGGACTCACTGCCCGGGGCTGCCGGAGCAGCCCCATGCGATCGCGTGCGATCGCGAGCCCCGACGGGGGCTCGACTAGGGTTTCTAGCCGCGGGTTTATCCCGCGGCGGTGATTCTCTTTTCGGGCTCCGGTTCGTCGGTGTTTGCGTGTTTTTCGGCGATGTGATTTCGGTCGAGGTTATGATTTCCGCAATTTCGTTAACCCTGGGATATCGATTTCCAACAATTTGGTATCAGAGCGTTGGTTCTGGTTCATGTATATGTTCGATTTTATGTTCTACCTTGCAGGGATTCCGACTATTATGGCTTGTTAATTATTTATTAATTATTGTCATAATTTTTTTTATTAAACTCTCGGACATGTCGAGATTCGTTTTGTGTGGATGAATGCTTGTAATAGTAAAAATTCGGGGATTGACCGAATTTAGGATTTATTATTATTGTTCTTGTTTTCCGGAAAGTATATAGGATCGATTTCATGTATAGAATCGATACCGGAATTTTAATTTAAATTGTAATTTAATTTTTACATTGGTTCGATGTTGAGACGATCGCCGGAGAACGAAGTGTGACGAAGGAGACGATGAGAGGGAAGGACCGGGGCCGATCATCCCCATGATCGACCCCATGCATCGATCGAGTGGGAGGGGGCGACACCCCTCCTCGGCCGTGGGCTGCCGCCGGTGGGTGGTGGCTGGACGGCTGGGGTGGTGGCGGCGGCGGCTCCTCTCCCTTGGTGGTCGATCGGTGGGGGTGGTGCGGGGATCCCCAACCCGTGCTACTCCTACCGAGATTCACTTTCCTAATTTAATTCGGTTTTCCTATTTTGAGTGTTCTTATTTTAGGAACTCTCATGGAATAGGAAAAGAATTAAATTGGAATTAATTTATTCCTTATTGAGTGTTCTTATTTATGGGAACTCTCATGGATAAGGAAGATAATTAATTTGGAATTAATTTATTTCCTAATTGATTATTCTTATTTTATGGGAATTTTCATAGACATGGAAATTAATTAATTTGGACAGTAGAAGAGTCCTAATTTATTTTATTTCCTTATTCTATTATGGAAGTCTTCTAGAATGTTCCAAGTTTGACTTGGATAGGATTCTAGAGATTTAATAGAATTGGAAAGGAAAAATAAAATAAATAAAAATATTAATAATATTTAATTTTATTTTTGATTTATTCGATTGACTTAATTTTCGAATTAAGTATCTTTTGGATTTATTGAAAATAAATAGATTTAAATATTGAGATTAATATTTTCGTCACATGGAGCATTCAAGAACGAAGACTGAAGACTAGAAGATGCGTACAAGGATGGAATAAAGTCATAATAGTCGGAAAATAATATTCTAGTATTATTTTGATTATGTGATAATATTTATGTGTTTTTATTTCATGTATGCATGCTTATGTGTATTAATTTATGCATTAGATAGCGTATCCCTTTATTGTAAAAAGCTAAGTGGGAGAGGGATTGGAAACAATACCCATGGTCTCCATTGCTGTTCTCTTGGTGACTTTTATGAGCTTTTGAAGTTCATATAGACAAGTCATTGGAGGAGAATTCTTGTAATTCCATTACAAGAGACATTGATTAAGTTTGTGAAACAGTGCCTAATTTGTCTTTCCAAAACTGATTTCAAGTCGACTCATTCTCACCCCGGGGAGTGGAATGGAGCCAAAGCCACTTGGTCATGTCGAGGACACAAATTAGAGACCTTCGTACCATCCTTTTGAAGGTGGATCGATTGTCTGCTCGGCTCCCTCATTCTATGAGAGATAGGGTCGTTCGCATGGTGAATCACTGGTAAGAAACTTCGAGTTTCACTTATGATTTACCACGTCTTGATTCACAAGATTAAATGTCTCGAGTAATTGGGAGTCAATTATAAAAATCTCTTGGTGTAGTAAACGTCCACACAACGTGGCTTGCTATATCGACGGATTTTGGATTAATTGATGTAGACAGTTATAGGGAATTGTGAAGAATTGTGAAGTTATCGTAAACGTCCACACAACGTGGCTTGCGGTAATGTAGCGATTCCAAACGATTCACCTTAGTGCTGAGTAATGATTTACACTTAGGTACGCGTTATAGTATCCTTCCTAACGAAGTTACGCTATAATCGATGTACAACCAAAGTAAAAATCTAATTGCTAAATCATTTGGGTAGGTAAACGTCCACACCACGTGGCTTGCCTTATCTGATGGGATTTTAGATGTGATTAGTAATTTAATGATATTATTTGAGGGAGATAATATCGGAAATTAAATTGATTATTTGTTTATGTGCTTATAGGTTTAGAGAGTAGCTATGAATCCACTTTCTGTGATACTCAAGGAGAATAAACTCACTGGCCCCAATTATATTGATTGGAGGAGAAATATGGACATTGTCCTGACTTCTGAGGAGTACAAGTTTGTACTCTATGATGCGTGCCCTGCTGAAATCACGGATGCCTCAACTAATGAGGAAAAAGAGGCATATCGGAAGTGGAAAAAGGCTGATGAAATGGCTAGTGTTATATTTTGGCTTCTATGTCAAATGTACTCCAAACCCAGCATCAGTCGATGGACACTGTTGGAAATCGACTACCCGGTACGAGTCCGTTCGACAACTCGAACATCCGGACACGCCCAGTCGACCTCCAGCGTGCCTACTGTGCTCACGACGAAGCCCCAGACCCGGTTTACGCCCAGCCATCATGCCCGAAGCACAACCGCGCAAAACCGAGGGCTACTGATCTCTGTGTCGTCCGACACCAAATGGTGTCGTCCGACAGGCCCTTGTCGGCCGACATGAAACACTGTCGGCCGACAGCGTCGCGAACAGCAGCGCGACGCTGCTGTTCCAGGTCCGTTTCTGGTCGGATTTTCCGATTCCGACCACCGTTCTGGAAGTCAGCGACCCCACAGTGATCTAGGAACACCAACCACGATCCCGGAACTTGATCGGAGGTTCGTTGTATGATTACGTACGAGATCGAATCGAAACAATGCGGAAATAGGGTTTCGATTCCATACCTTTGTCGCGTGATTCGGAGAAGCCGAATTGACAGAGACCTCGAGTCTTCTAGCGTGTATCCTAGTCCTCTTGCTCCAGCCTATGTGTGGGCATCGATCCGCTTGGAGTGTCTCTTCTTCTTCTCTCTCAAACTTACGCAAGAATATAATTTTCTTTCTGGAGCAGAAAAGTTATTGCGCTAATCTATTTATTTTCACAGAAAAATTAATTGCGTTAACAAATTAATATTTCTCCGCAAAAATAAAATAGCGGCGTTTTGTAGGTTTAGAGAAGAGAGACGAGGATTTATATAGGCCACACTAGGGACCCATAGGCAATTAATTAATTAGGCTTAAATTGCAATTTAATTAACTTGGTGTCCCAAAAGGAAAACCTTAATTAAATTCCACAATTTTATTTATAATTAATTCCACTATAAAATTATAAATTATTTCCCAATTAATTAATTCAAATTATTCCGTCAATAATTTTCCCGCCGTATTACATATGTGATATTTCCCCGTGTTTAAGATATCGCATGTCCACGAATTAATTTTAATTACTAATAATAAATTAATTCATTTCTTATAATCCGAGACTAGTACCACTCATCCTTATTATCATGCGGAGTAAATCCACCTGCAGGGTTTACATGATAAACTTTATGAGCTCATCTCGGGGACATCATCAACCCAATAAATGGGACACGGTTTCCTGTCTCTAATCTATAGCATGCCGTGTGTACAATACTGATTCCCAATCTACCGAGAATATTGACTAATCAATTAGTCTCACTCATTGGCACATCAAAGAACCGAGCATTGGACATACACACCTATAATTATATAGGGATTAAGTGTTGGAATTCGATATCCCGGGCTATTTAAAATTGCGGAAACCATAGCCCGATCAAACCCTTCGCCGGAGATCACATGAACGCCGACTCATCCGCCGGAGTCCGACCTTCGGAGACCATGCGCCCGAAGACGCACAGCCCGCCCCCGGTCGAACCCCCGCGAGCCGGGGTTCGTGTGATCGAACAAGGCGTTCGATGGGGCTGCATCCGGCAGCCCCCAGCAGCAGGTCCGGCGACCTGCTGCTCGCCGTGGAGGAGCCCCCACCGTCGAGGTGGGGAGGTGGCGGCACCAGCCCGCCACCGCCGGCGATCGCCCCCAGCGATCGCCCCCTCGGCCGAAGCCGAGGGTTCTCCTTCGCGCGCCGAACCCTAGGCGTGCGATCCACGCGGTCCGGTGGCTTCGCCACCACCGCGTGGTCGTTCGTCTAATCCGGGTCCGAACTTCCGGATCTTGTTCTACGGTATTTTCAATAAACCAAAAACTGAAATAATATCGAGGGGGTTTAGATATTATACCTTCGATTCGTTGTTCAAAGAAACGAAATCAAACACCTTTGAATCTTCCCACGTATTCCTTGCACTCCGTTCGAACGTCGGGTGGGCGACGATCTATCGAACTCCTATGGATCTCCTTCAACTCTCTAGAACTATCAAATAATGATATTCTTGTCTTATTAATTATGAAGGCCATGTAGTGCTTTTATAGGCTACGTAGGGGATCTAAAGGAGGTGGAATATTGGGCTTCTAATATTGAAGATTAAATTGAGCCCAATGCTCAAGTCCATTAATCCTTATCAATATTAATTTTATTTATTTTCCACTATATAAATAAAATTGCACTCCCAATATTTACCCATATTATATCGAATAATATTTCTCCGGTAGTATTATTTATTCCGTGTATTTAAGATTTAAATATCCATGAATAAAATTTATTTATTGCTTAATAAATTTATTCATCTCTTATATCCGAGAATAGTACCACTCAACCTTATTTATTATGCGGGAACAAATCCACTCGCGAGGTTTACATAATAAATCCTTATGAGCTCATCTCGGGGATATTATCAACCCTTACGGGATACACTGTCTCGTCAAGAATTCACGGCATGCCATATATAAAATATAGTGACCCAACTTAACCGGTAATTGACCCAATAATTAAACCGGTCAATTCCTTTGGAAAATCAAAGTCACTTATACTAAATATACACACCCGCAATTCTATCGGGGATTAAGAATAAAATACTCTGAGATTTAAATTGATTATCCAAGGCAATCCTAATCAATAAATCTCAAGCGATCCGCCCAATACACCAAGTGTACAAGTGTGATAAAATAATCAAGATAAATTATTTTCTCTCTCACACAACGACTATACCGATGGATTGGTCCGTGTCCATCTAGGTCGTGAGCAACTGTTTGATTAAATACGAGTAACCGATAGTATGATCTTCTGTGTGCCCATGCAACACCATACTAACTACAACGTATAAAATCCAGGACTATAATTTGCATACATTAATTAACAATAATTAAAAGCAAATGAATGTTCGTTATTAATAGGTAAATGAAAGTGTACAAGGAGTTCAGAATACTCAAATCTAGACATTAAGTATACTACTCCAACATTAAGAACTCACATATCCGTAATATCTGAGGTCTAGTTCGATTACTCCGATTAGTACAAATCGAACGCCCTCCCGTGGTCCTGCTCAATACACCAAGTGTACGAGTGTAACATGATAGTCAAGACCGACTATCTACCAGTCACACTACGACGTACCGATGGATTGTCCCTGTCCATCTAAGTCGTGAGCTACTGTTCGATAGTATACGAGTAACCGATAGTATGATCTTCCGCGTGTCTCCTGACGCCATACTATCTACAACGTATATATCTAGGACTGTTGCATTAAATTCAATCATGCTTGAATCATACATAGATTAAGGCATAGATAAGGAGTTCCGTATTTGCACTAAACTAGACATTTAGAATACAACTCCATCAATCTCCCATTTATACTAAAAGTCTAGTCGCCCTCTCCCAAACATCAGATTCCCATAACCTCATCACGCCTATCCAACGCTTTCGCTGGAAGAGCCTCTGTGAACGGGTTTTACCAGGCAATCCTCTCGATGCTATCTAGGTGACAACTGCATCGTCTTACTAGACGATCTCTCGAATCAGGTGGTACTTGCGCTCTACGTGTTATCTCCCACTGTGGACTTGTGGCATTTCAAGTTTTCCAATACACCGCTATTCAAAATAGCTTTGGGTAAACTAGAAACCACATCTAAGTCCCTCAGGAAGTTCTGGAGCCACACTGACCTTTTAACTGCCTCAGAGGCTGTTATCCTTTCAGTTTCCATGGTAGAGTCCGTAATGCATCGCTGCTTTACATTCTTCCATGTGACTGCTCCACTTCAAAGTGAGAACACATATCCTGACTTCGACTTTCAACTGTCCCTGTTTGATTTGGAAATCCAATTCTCTATAATCCAAAGGAAATGACTTTACTGCTTTGTAACTCAGAACATATTTCCTGGTCCTCTGCAGGCGCCTAAACATGTTCTTTACGTCAGTCGAGTGATCCTTTCCAGGATTACAATGATATCTCACCACCATGCCCACGGCATAGTAGATATCAGTCTCGTGTACAGCATTGCATACATTAAGCTTCCCACCGTCAAGGTGTAGGGAACTGCTTACTTTTCATTTATCTCCTTATTGTGTCAGACACAAAACTTTAGATAAATAATTCCACATCTAAAAGGTGAAAACCTTTCTTGGAATTCTGCATGCTAAAACGAGCAAGAATTTTATTTATGTATGAGGCTTGGGATAAGTATTATGTTCTTTTCTGGCGATCCTTTATAACTTTGATCCCAAGAACATTCTCGACTTCTCTCAAGTCCCTCATATTGAATTACTCGGACAACCATCCCTTTATGTCCGATAACATCTTTCACATTGTTGCCAATTTAGAAGGATGTCGTCTACATAAAGAATGAGAAAACACCACAACTTTTCCGTCACTTCTTTGTTACACACAGGACCCAAACATGCCTTGATTGAATCCATAAAATGGATTTTATCATAGATCCGCATGTGTCCAAGATCTTGAAGCTTCCTTCAATCCAAAGATCGATTAAGCTTGCTTGCCAAATGCTCTCGGCTCTTTTTGATGAATCCCTCTGGCTGTCCCACACAGATGGTCCCGTCAAGACTTCGATTTAGGAAATCCGTCTTGACTTCCATCTTTCATGTGAAGGCAAAAGAATCCGGATCGACTTTAGCATAGCTACCGGCGAAAAAGGTTTCCTCATAATCGATCCCTTTCTTTCTGAGTGTACCCTTTCGCAACAAGCCTAGCCTTGAAGGTTTACACCTTCCCGTCAGACCCTCTTTTCCTCTTGTACACCTACTTGCAACCAATGGCTTTTACACCTTTGGGCGGTGTTACAAGATCCCAGACCTGATTTGAATCCATAGATTCAATCTCAGATTTCATCGTCTTTTGCCAAGACTGAGCATCTTGATCTTTCAGCGTCTAGTCATAGATCCAGGGGTCGGCTACATGTTCTCCAGGTAACAAGTCCGAAGACTCACCTATAACCATGAACCTACCGGGTTTTCTAACAACCCTCCCACTACGACGACGCTCCGGTGTATCTTTAGTGACTAAAGATTACAGTAGTGAACTACTCAGTTAGGCTGGTTCAAGTCTTGATCAGTCCCTCTAAGCACATTAAGTATTACTCTACTCTTGGGCTTGTGATCTTGTGTATATATAGTCCATGTCTAAGAACCGAACGTTGATTCAATCAACGAACATCTGGTCCTTTGGACTATATTACATATCTCAATTCGTTTTCTTAGGGTATCCTATAACCAGCCGAATATCTGTACAAGTTTTCAAAGGAATCAAGTTCAGGATAAACGCCGCTGTTTCCAAGCCATATCCCAAAAACGAATTAGGTAACTCCAAATGACTCATTGTCTACTTTCCCATATCTATAAGAGTCCTATTCCTTCTTACTAACACATTATTTTTGCCGAGGCATAAATGGTGTAGTTTGTTGGGAGTTAATCCCATTTCCTGATAAGTATGCCTTACTCCTCAAAGAGGTCTGCATATATCAGAGCGAATCAACTCTAGTACTTTCTTGGATCTTTTCCCTTTAACCGTAAAGGGTTGATCGGTCATTAAAACTTCCAAGTATGATTCGAAGGTTGGAAGGTTCTTTCCTTCAACCTAGCTGAGTGGTCCATCAGCTTTCATCCTTTGAATCGTACTTAAGTTAAAATGATTTAGCCTAAGATGCCATAAGTACATTTGATTCATCCTAGAAGGATCTTTACTCTTATTGGGGTTCGACAATGTGTTATTAGCTCCGGTCTGTTGCATCGTGGAAGAACACGAATTTAGTATTAAATTGTCTATCAATGTACCAGAATAGATAATATCTCCGTTTCCTACTCTGATAGGTATGAAACTATTAGAAATCCGAAATGAAAATTCTTTCTAAATACCGGCACATAAAGACAATTTATTAGAACTGAAATCCTACCGTTAAAACATTTAACATCTCCCACTGCAATGGCTGTTACCTTAACAGTATTGCCCATATAGGTTATAACTTCTCCTTTCTAAGTCTCCGGGTTTCCTGGAACCCCCGCATTTAGGTGCAGACATGATTAGTGGTTTCCGTATCCACACACCAGGTACTGGTAGATAACACCACTAAACATGTTTCGGTGACTAAGGAGAAGTTAACTTCTAGTTGCTTTGAGAGGACAATTAAGACTCCCAGTATCCAGACTGCTTACAACGGAAGCACTTGCCCCTTGGGCTTGCTTGTCCCATTCCGTGGTCCAGATATATTAGGCCCACTGGGTTTCCGTATTTGCTTCTTCTTCCTTTTGTCGCCCGAAGGCCTAGGGAGAGTCAATTTCTCAGCCATAAGTGCTTTGAGGACCCTTAAAGATTCTCTCAGCCGCAAGAAGTTCAATCAGGAGGTCCGCCAATGAGTAAGACCTCTTATTCATATTATAGTTTAGGCGGAACTGCTCAAAACTTCTCGGCAGAGACTGGAGCACAATATCGACTTGGGTTATCCCATCGATAATTTCTCCCAGAATCACTATCTCATTAAGATAGCCCATCATTCTAAGAACGTGATCCCTTACGGGCGTTCTTTCCGACATGATGGCTGTCATGAGTTGCCTCGTCTCATTTTGTCCGGCTATCCTGTCCTAATAACTAAAACTTCTTGAGGTTAAGCATCATATCATAGGTAATGGTCATGGCTTGATCCCTATGTCGCAGTACATTTGACATGAAAGCCATAATGTAGCTCCGCGTCATCTCAGAGCCTTGATCCATTTCCATGAGCTTCCTTTCCTCACTGGAAGCATCATTTGGTTCAGCAGGTCAATTGACTTGGAGTACATATTTGTACTCCTCTGCAGTTAGGACAATGTCCAAGTTTCTTCTTTAATCCATACAAACAGGTTCAGTGAGTTTGTTGACTTTTAATGGGAATAATACCATATAAAACAAACAATGAATTTAATTCGATATCATTTCCCTCAAATAATATCATTAAACTACCAATCATTTCCAAAATCCCATCAAACTAGCATGCCACGTTCTTGTGGACGTATACTAATCCAAACGATTTTATAATTGGATTTTTACTTCGGTCGTACATCATTATAGCAGTGACTCCGATGGGGAGGATACCATAAAGCGTACCTAAGTGTATACCATTTCTCAGTACTAAGTCCACCGCTCGGGAACTACATGCCCACCGCAAGCCACGTTCATGTGGACGTTTACGTTGACATGCGGTCCTCCACGACTTTCTATAACTGTCGAGCCTCAATTAATCCTAAAGTTCCGTTTCCATCTAGCAAGCCACGTTAGTGTGGACGTTTACTAAAACAAACAACTTTATTAATTGAATCTCACTTATTTAAATGTCATAGAATCTTAATTAACCCAAAGTACCGTTTCCATTTAGCAAGCCACGATAGTGTGGACGTTTACTAAAACAAACAACTTTGTTAATTGACTCTTACATTTATTAAATTTCACAATGATGGAAATTGACTTCCCGGGACATGTCCGTTCGACTACTCGAACTTCCGGACAAGCCCAGTCGACCCTCGGCGTCCCTACTGACCTCAACGCGAAGCCCCAGACCCGAAACACGCCCAGCCATTGTACCGAAGGTGCAACCGCGCGTCTCGAGGGCTTCTGCCCTGTCTGTCGGCCGACGCTGTAAGGCTGTCGCCCGACAGGGCTGTGTCGGCCGACACATATAGCTGTCGGACGACAGCGTCGCGATTCCAGCAGCGGATCGCGCCCGTTCAGCCCTTTCCGACGCGTTTTTCTCGATCCGACCACCGTGCTGGAAGTCAGAAACTTCCCAGCGGTCCGAGGAACACGAATCCAAGCCACGGAAACCAATCGATGATTTGTTGTGCAATTACGTAGAAAGTAGAAACGAAGCGGAATTAGGGTTTCAATTCTATACCTTTGTTGCGTGATTCGGAGAAGCCGAATAGGCGAACACCCTGAGATCTTCTAGTGTGTATCCTAGCCCTCGATACCGGACGTTGTGTGGGCAACGATCCTCCGGTTCTCTTCTCTTCTTCTTCTCTCTTGAACCTTTCTCGCTCTCTTTATTTTCTTACGCAGAAAAATAAAAGACTGCGTTCTGTAGGTTTTAGAGAAGAGAGAAATAGGGATATATATATAGGCCACACTAGGGACCTTAGGAAAATTAATTAATTAGGCTAAATTGTGATTTAATTAAACCGGTGTCCTTAAAAGAAAACCTTTAATTAAATCCAATTTTAATTATAATTAATTTCACTATAAAATTATAATTGAATTCCCAATTAATTAATCTATATTATTTTACCAATAATATTTCCGCCGAAACTACATATATGATTTTCCCCGTGTTTAAGATATCGCATCTCCATGAATTAATTAATTACTAATAATTAAATTAATTCGTTTCTTATTATCCGAGACTAGTACCACTCATCCTTATTATCATGTGGAACAAATCCACCTGCAGGGTTTACATGATAAACTTTATGAGCTCATTTCGGGGACATCATCAACCCAATAAATGGGACAAGGTTTCATGTCTATAATCTATAGCATGCCGTGTGTACAATTCCGATTCCCAATATACCGAGGATATTGACTTATCAATTAGTCTCACTCATTGGTACATTAAAGAACCGAGCATTGGACACACACACCTATAATTATATAGGGATTAGGAACTCATATATCCATAATATCTGAGGTCTAGTTCGATTACTCCGATTAGTACAAATCGAACGCCCTCCCGTGGTCCTGCTCAATACACCGAGTGTAAGAGTGTAACATAATAGTCAAGACCAACCATTACCCAGTCACACTACGACGTACCGATGGATTGTCCCTGTCCATCTAAGTCGTGAGCTACTGTTCGATAGTATACGAGTTACCGACAGTATGATCTTCCGCGTGTCTCCTCACGCCATACTGTCTACAACGTATACATCTAGGACTATAGCATAGAGTGTATATAAAACAAAATGTGAACTGTTTGATTAATAGATAATGAAAAACACAGATAAGGAGTTTCCATATTGTCTCTAAACTAGACGTTTAGAATATAACTCCATCAATCTCCCACTTATACTAAAAGTCTAGTTGCCCTCTCCCATACATCCGATACCCATCCCCTTCACGTGTCTCTTGAACGCTTCCGCTGGAAGTGCCTTCGTAAAGGGGTCTGCCAGGTTATCCGCTGATGCAATCTTGGTGACAACCGCATCGCCTCTCCTGACGATGTCTCTAATCAGGTGGTACTTGCGATCTATGTGTTTACTCGCATTGTGGGCTCGTGGTTCCTTCGCATTTGCCACTGCACCGCTATTGTCACAATAAATTGTGATAGCTCTAGGCAAATCAGGAACCACATCCAAGTACATAAGGAAGTTCCGGAGCCACACCGATTCTTTAGCTGCCTCAGAGGCTGCTACATATTCGGCTTCCATGGTAGAGTCCGAAATGCATTTCTGCTTGACACTCTTCCATGAAACTGCTCCACCTCCCAATGTGAACACATAGCCTGATGTAGACTTTCGCTTGTCCTTATCAGATTGGAAATCCGAATCTGTGTAACCCACATGGATCAACTCAGACGCTTTGTAACTTAGAACATAATTCCTAGTCCTTCGCAGGTACTTAAGTATGTTCATTACAGCAGTCCAGTGACCCTGTCCAGGGTTACTCTGATATCTAGCTACCATGCCTACGGCATAGCAGATATCAGGTCTCGTGCACAACATAGCATACATTAGACTTCCCACTGCCGAAGCATAAGGATCTGTCTTCATGTAATCTATCTCCTTTTGTGTTTTGGGACACATGTCTTTAGATAGATGAATTCCATGGCAGAAAGGTTGAGCACCTCTCTTGGAATTCTGCATGTTGAAACGAGCTAGAATCGTATCAATATATGAAGCTTGGGACAAGCTCAATGTTCTTTTCCGGCGATCCCTTATAACCTTGATCCCAAGAACATGCCCAACTTGTCCTAAGTCTTTCATATCGAATTTCTTGGACAACCATCCCTTCATGTCCGATAACATCTTCACATTGTTGCCAATTAGAAGAATGTCGTCTACATAAAGCACGAGAAACGCCACACTGTTTCCGTCACTTCTCCGGTATACACACGACTCGTCCATGCTTTGAATGAATCCATAAGACTGGATGACCTCATCAAACCGCATGTTCCAAGATCTAGAAGCTTGCTTCAATCCATAAATGGATCGATTTAGCTTACACACTAGATGCTCTTGGCCTTTCTCAATGAAACCCTCTGGCTGTCTCATATAAATGGTCTCGTCAAGATTCCCATTCAAGAATGCTGTCTTGACGTCCATTTGCCACACCTCATAATCCATATAAGATGCTATAGACAAAAGAATCCGGATCGACTTTAGCATAGCTACCGGCGAGAAGGTTTCCTCAAAATCGATCCCTTCTTTCTGAGTATACCCTTTCGCAACAAGCCTAGCTTTGAAGGTTTCAACCTTCCAGTCAGATCCTCTTTTCCTCTTGTACACCCACTTGCAACCAATGGCTTTTACACCTTTGGGCGGTGCTACAAGATTCCAGACCTGATTTGAATCCATTGATTCAATCTCAGATTTCATCGCCTTTTGCCAAGACTGAGCATCATGATCTTATACCGCCTCGTCATAGGTCCAGGGGTCGGCTTCATGTTCTCCAGGTAACAAGTCCGAAGACTCACCTATAAACATGAACCTGTCGGGTTGTCGAACAACCCTCCCACTACGACGACGCTCCGCTGTAACCTCAGTAACTACAGGTGCAGACTGTGGTGGCGTATCACCCGGTTGGGTTGGATCTAAGCCTTGATCGTCCCCTCTCAGTTCATTAAGTATTATCTTACTCTTGGGCTTGTGGTCCATTACATAATCCTCTTCCAAGTACCGAACGTTGGTTTTAACAACGATCTTCTGGTCCTTAGGACTATAAAATAAACCACCTTTCGTTCCTCTAGGATATCCTACAAACAACCGAATATCTGAACGTGATTCCAACTTATCAGCCCCATGCTTCAGCACATGTGCTGGACTACCCCAGATCCGAATGTGTTTCAAGTTTTGCTTACGCCCGGTCCACAATTCCGAGGGTGTCTTAGGGACTGTTTTAGAAGGAATTAAGTTCAGGATATACGCCGCTGTTTCCAAGGCATATCCCCAGAACGAAACTGGTAAGTCTGAATAACTCATCATAGATCTTACCATTTCCATAAGAGTCCTATTCCTTCTTTCTGCTACACCATTCTCCTGGGGCGTGTATGGTGCAGTCATCTGGGAGTCAATCCTATTCTCTAATAAGTACGCCTTAAACTCTCCCGAGAGGTACTCCCCTCCACGATCAGATCGTAGAGTATTTATGGATTTACCATGAAGGTTCTCCACAAGAGCTTTGTACTCCTTGAACTTGTCAAAGCACTCGCTCTTGCGGCGCATCAGGTATATAAATCCATACCTTGAGTAATCATCAGTGAAGGTCACAAAATATTCGTAACCTCCTCTCGCTGGGACAGATAAAGGCCCGCACAAATCAGAGTGAATCAATTCCAGTACTTCCTTGGATCTATACCCTTTATCACTAAAAGGTCGCTTGGTCATTTTTCCTTCCAAGCATGATTCGCAGATTGGAAAGTCTTCATCTTTCACATCACTGAGTATTCCATCAGTTATCAATCTTTGAATCCTACTCAAGTTAATATGACCTAGCCTAAGATGCCATAAGTACTTTTGATTCATTCTAGAAGGCTCCTTTCTCTTATTGGTACTAGATGTGTTATACGACTCAACTCTTTGCATCGTGGGATTCAGTATATATAAGTTGTCTATCAATGTACCAGAACAGATATAATCACCATTCTTCTTGACAATAACAGAATTATCAAAAGAAACAGAATATCCATTCAAAACCAACTTAGAAACCGAAACAAGGTTCTTTCTAAAATTCGGTACATAAAGACAATTATTCAATACTAAAATTTTATTATTAAAAGATAAATAAACATCTCCCACTGCAATCGCCGCCACTTTCGTAGCGTTGCCCATGTAGATGGTGATCTCTCCCTCTCTAAGCCGCCGGGTTTCCTGGAACCCCTGCAAAGAATTGCAGACATGATCAGTGGCTCCCGTATCCACACACCAGGTACCGGTGGATAACACCGCTAAACATGTTTCAGTGACTAAGGAAAAGTTCATACCTCCTTGTCTGAGAGGACAATTAGACTTCCAATGTCCAGACTGCTTGCAACGGAAACACTTGCCCTTAGGCTTGTTTACTCCATTCCGTGGTCCACCATTTCTGGGTCCACTGGGTTTCCGTCCTTGCCTCTTCTTCCTTTTGTTGGAGTTGTGTACTTAATGTCTAGATTTAAGTAACGGTAAACTCCCGATCATAGCATTTAATCTATTTAATTAATAAACAATTATTTGCATTATGCAAATCATAGTTCTGGATTTTATACGTTGTAGTTAGTATGGTGCTGCATGGGCGCACAGAAGATCATACTATCGGTTACTCGTATTTAATCGAACAGTTGCTCACGACCTAGATGGACACGAACTAATCCATCGGTATAGTCGTTGTGTGAGGGAGAAAATAATTTATCTTAATTATTTTATCACACTTGTACATTTGATGTATTGGGCGGATCAATTGAGACTCATCAATTAGGATTGCTCGGCGATAATTGATTTGAGACTCGGAGTATTTTATTCTTAATCCCTGAAACAATTGCGGGTGTGTATATTTAGTATAAGTGACTTTGATTTACCAAAGGAATTAACCGATTTAATTATTGGGTTAATTACCGGTTAAGTTGGGTCACTATATTTTGTATATGGCATGCCGTGAATTCTTGAAGGGGCAGTGTATCCCGGAAGGGTTGATAATATCCCCGAGATGAGTTCATAAGGAATTATTGTGTAAACCTCATGAGTGGATTCGTTCCGCACAATAATTAAGGTTGAATGGTACTAGTCTCGGATTCAAGAGATGAATATAATTTATTGGGCAATAAATAAATTTATTCATGGATATTTAAATCTTAAATACACGGAATAAATAATACTAAGATGGAGAAATATTATTTGATATAATATGGAATAATATTGGGAGTGCAATTTTATTTATATAGTGGAAAATAAATAAAATTAATATTGATAAGAATTAATAGATTTGGGTTGGACCCAATTTAATTTTCAATATTGAAGCCCAATATTTATTCTCCTTATGATCCCCTTCGTAGCCTATATAAGTACTACATGGTCTTCACTTTTCATAACACAAGAAAACCTACGGAATTCATAAAGTCTTGAGAGTGAGGAAGATCCATAAAGTTCGATAGCTCGTCGCCCACCCGACGTTCGAACGGAGTGCTAGGAATACGCGGGAAGATCACAAGGTCGTCAACCGAATTCGTTTCTCCGTACAACGATTCGAGGTAATAATCGAGAACCCCCTTCTATGATTATTTGTGCGTTGAATAATTGTGATATATACATGAACGACGCGATCCGGGAAAACGACGATCATCGCGGACGGGGATTCGAGATCCCCGGCGAAGATCGAAGGGGGCGGTCGAAACCCTAGGGTTTGACCGACCGGCGCGCGCGACGAGGGGCGAAGCCCCGGCTGGACGCCGGGGCACGCGATCGACTCCGGTCGATCGCTGGGGTGCCACGGGCTGGTGCCGTGGCGGACCCCAGCCGCCCTCGACGGCGGCGTGCGCACGAAGGGGGCCCCGGCTGAAGCCGGGGCGAGCGATCGACTCGGAAGTCGATCGCTAGGGCAGCCGCGGCTAGGCCGCGGCGGGTCAGCTGGGCTGACCGCCCTCCCCTCGATGGCGACGGCGGTGATGTCGCCGGACTCACCGCCACCCGGGGGCTGCCGGAGCAGCCCCAGCGATCGCCAGGCACGGCGATCGCGAACCCCGCGGATGGGGTTCGGCTAGGGTTTAGCCGCGGGTTTATCCCGCGGCGACGCTCTTGTCGAGCCCGATTCTTCGCGTGTGGTTCGCGTTCGTAGATCCGACTCGTGGGAGAAAATCGGCTGGGGGCGGGCTGCGTGTCTTCGGGCGCGTAGTCTCCAAAGGTCGGACTCCTGCGGATGAGTTGGCGTTCGTGCGGTCTCCGGCGAGAGGGTTTTTGATCGGGTTATCGGTTCCGCAATTTTTGATAGCCCGGGACATCGAATCCCAGCAAATGGTATCAGAGCGTTTGGTTTCGTGTTCATGTATATATTCGATTATTGTTCTACCTTGCAGGATTTCCGGCTATCATGGTTGGATTTAATTAATTGTTTTTAATTAATTATCATGATTATTAAACTCTCGGACATGTCGAGATTCGTTTTGTGTGGTTGAATGTTTGTAATAGTAAAAATTCGGGGGTTGACCGAATTTAGGATTTATTATTACGCACTTTATTTTCCGGAAAATGTATAGGGTCGATTTCATGTATAGAATCGATACCGGAATTGTAATTTAATTTTTGTAATTTTAATTACGTTGGTTCGATGATGAGACGATTGCCGGAAGACGAAGAAGTGACGAAGAGAGAGGGGCTTGGGATCGATCACATGATGGTGATCGACCCATGGCCTAGCCGGCGATGGCTAGGCGGCGGCGGCGCTCTCCCGAGTGGCTGGCCGATCCATCAAAGTGGGGATGGCGTGGGATCTCCCAATCCCATGCTATTCCTACAAAAATCTACTTTCCCAATTAATTCGGATTTTTCCTATTTGAGTACTTTCCTTTTGGAAACTCTCATGGATTAGGAAAAGAATTAATTTAAATTAATTTTATTTTCTATTGATTTATTTCCTTCATGGAAATATTCATAGATTAGAAATTTAATTAATTTAGTACTAAATTTATTTTTCCTATTTGATTATTCCTACTCATGGGAATATTCATGGATTAGGAATAAAAATAAATTTGGAAAGTAGTAGTCCTAATTTATTTATTTTATTTCCTTGTTCTATTATAGATATCTTCTAGAATATTCCAAATTTTACTTGGATAGATTATTCTAGAGATTTAATAGAACTAGATAGGAAAATAAATAAATAAAAATATTAATGATATTTAATTTTATTTTTGATATATTCGATTGACTTAATTTTCGAATTAAGTAACTTTTGGATTAATTGAAAATAAATAGATTTAAATATTAGAGATTAATATTCTCGTCACATGGAGCATTCAAGAAACGAAGACTGAAGACTAGAAGATGCATATGAAGATAAAGCCATGATAGTCGGGGGAAAATAATTTCTCTAGCATTATTTTTGACTATGTGCTATGTGCTTTATTGCTTTCATGCATGCTTATGTGTTTAATTATGCATTAGATAGCGTATCCCTTTGTTATAAAAAGCTAAGTGGGAGAGGGGATGGAAACATTCCCATGGTCTCCATTACTGTTCTCTTGGTGACTCTTATGGACTTTTGAAGTTCGTATAGATGTGTCATTGGAGGAGAATTCTTGTAATTCCTCTTACAAGAAACATTGATCAAGTTTATCAAACAATGCCTAATTTGTCTTTCTGAAACTGACTTCAAGTCGACTCATTCTCACCCCGGGGAGTGGAATGGAGCCAGAGCCACTTGGTCATGTAGAGGACACAAATTAGAGACTTCCGTGCCATTCTTTGATAGATGGGTCGTTTGTCTGCTTGGCTCCCTCATTCGTGAGAGATAGGGTTGTTCGCATGGTGAATCACTGGTTAGAAACTTCGAGTTTCACTTATGATTCTCCGCGTCTTGATTTACGAAAATCGAATGGATCTGGTAATTGGGAGTCAATTATAAAGGTCTCTTAGTGAAGTAAACGTCCACACCACGTGGCTTGCTGCACTGACGGATTTTGGATTAATTGATGTAGACAGTTGTAAGGAATTGTGAAGAGTTGTGAAGTTGTCGTAAACGTCCACACCACGTGGCTTGCGGTAATGTAGCAATTCCAAACGATTCACTTTGGTGCTGAGTAATGGTTTACACTTAGATACGCCTTGTAGTATTCCTCCCCACGAGGTTCCGCTATAAGCGATGTATGACCAAAGAAAATCTAATTGCTAAATCATTTGGGTGGGTAAACGTCCACACCACGTGGCTTGCCTTACCTAATGGGATTTTAGATGTGATTAGTAATTTAATGATATTATTTAAGGGAGATAATATTGGATATTAAATTAATTGTTTGTTTAAATGTGCTTATAGGTTTAGAGAATAGCTATGAACCCACTTTCTATGATACTCAAGGAGCATAAGCTCACTGGCACCAACTATATTGATTGGAAGAGAAATTTAGACATTGTCCTAACTTCGGAAGAGTACAAGTATGTACTCCATGAAGTGTGCCCTGCCGAGCCCACGACTGCCTCAACTGATGAGGAGAAACTGGCATATCGGAAGTGGAAAAAGGCTGATGAAATGGCTAGGTGTTATATTTTGGCTTCCATGTCAAATGTACTCCAAACCCAACATGAGCCAATGGACACTGCCTATGATATGATGTTTAACCTCAAGGAGATGTTTGGGGAGCAAGATCGTGCGGCAAGGCAAGAAGCCATGAGAGTCCTTATGTCGACTACTCAGTCTGAAGGAACGCCCGTTGGGGAGCACGTTCTTAAGATGATGAGTTTGTTGAATGAACTTGAGGTCCTAGGAGCTTCTATTGATGCTGAGACGCAAGTCGACATCATACTCCAGTCTCTGGCCCCTAGTTTTGAGCAGTTTCGTATGAGCTATAATATGGGTAAACTATCTTATACTCTTGCGCAACTCCTGACTGAACTGAAGGCGGCAGAGGGGATCTACAAGAAGGGCAAGTCTCAAGCGCTTGTAGCTACCAAGTCCAAAGGCTTTAAGCCTGGTGGAGGTAGGGGCAAGAAAAGGAAGCAAGCCTGGAAACCCAGTGGTGTCAAGAGGACTGCACCACAAGTGGGGGCTGCAAAGCCAAAGGGTAAGTGCTTCCGATGCAACAAGATGGGACACTGGAAGTCTGAATGTCCTCTCAGAGGTACGAATCTTTCTTTAGTCGTAAAAACATAGTCAGCGGTATTATCTACCAGAATTCTGGTGTGTAGATATGGAACCACTGACGGTATGTGCATTTTTGAATGTAGGGGTTCCAGAAAACCCGGCGACTTAGAGAAGAAGAATTCGAGTCTACATGGGCGAAGCTGTTGGGGTAGCAGCGGTTGCAGTGGAAGACATTTATCTGTTTTAAGTTTTCATTTCAGTTATTGCTTATGTACCCTTTTATTTTGAAAAAGAACTTCGTTCTGGTTTTTTTCTTTATTATTAATGGATATATTATTTCTTTAATCATTTGATGGTTTGGATAAGAAATAATGGTGATATCTATTATGGTACATTAGATAGCAATATGTGAATGATGAATCCTTAGTCTACCACGATGCAACAAACCGTTGTGTATAACTTGTTTTACTTATTAGATACATTTCTCTTATTAATCATTATACTTGTGAATTCTTGAACTTGGTAGTATCTATTCAAAAGGGATTCAAAAGGTCGAAATTGATTTGATCAATTATAGTTGGAGGAATGGATCTCCCGACCTAAGAATCGATCTTGAAAGATAGTATAACTAAGTTAACCTTTCTGGATAAAGGATGGAATTCGGACAAGTATAGAAAATGATTGGTGATTAATGCGGTATGTGATATTAGAGAGGTATGAGTAATTCTTTCAAAGAATACTCAGTGATGGATTAGAATGCTTGATGTGCCATAAAAGCAAAGTGTTTTGACTTGTCAATGGACACAAAGCTATTATGGGGAACCATCAAAGTATATCCATTAGAAGCCTGTGACTCGGTCGCGGAGGCCATCACCTATCTAGATAACACATAGCATAATCAAAGATTGGGATTAATTCCCAAAGAGACGAGCCGTGCACTTACGTGTAGAGATGGTGCGTTGTAAAGAAATAGAAATCTAATAGTAAGAGAACAAGTTGTTCGGAATTACCTAAGTTCTATGGATATTCCTGGAGACAACAACATATTCAATATGGTTGTAGGATATCCTAGATGAACGAAGAATTGTATGTTCAATAGTACTACGAACCAGAAGGGTGTTCTCGCCCGGTTCATAGAGGAAAAACTATTAGATGAACTACAATGCCCTAATTGACAAAGTACTTTAAAATGAGGAAAGGGAAAGACTGAGAACCAGCCTGACCGAGTAGTAGTGCACCACTAAACTGCACCTAATGTTGTTACTGTTATACACCGGGACGCCATTGCAGTGGGAGGTTGTTAAGCAACTAGAGATGTTCATAAGACTGGAGGAGTTTTGAACTCTGGATCCAGTATACATGAAATCGATCCCTGGGTCTGCATAGGATTTAGCGAAGAAGGTGTGTTAGAGACGTAATGGAAACAAAGGTGGTGTTTCTCGGAATTTTGTGTAGATAACACTTCATCATTGGCAACAATGTAAAAAATGTTGTCAGACATAAAATAGAGGTTGTCTAAATAAATCGAGATATAAGATTGAGAAGAAGTTAGAGCATGTTCTTAAGATCTTATGATCTAGAGATAAGAACATTGTACTTCTCCTAGACATCTTATATGATTAAGGATTGTTTTAAACATGCATACTTCTGAGAAAGGTTATTGCCTTTCAGAGACAGAATATACATCTATCTAAAGGGTGTGTGTTCGAACACATAAAGGAGATAGATGAGGACAAAGCAGTTTCCTATACTTCAAGTATGGAAAGCTCTATAGATGCAATGTTGTAAAACAAGAACCTGATATCAACTATGCGGTTTGCGTAGTGGGAGGATATCAAAGTAATCTGGATAAGGGATATTCGAATGCTGCAAGAGTACTTTCATAGTACTGGCTTGAGCAAGACGAAATCTTCTTAGATTACAGATTCTCAGATCCAAAAATCAGAGAAGGACCAGTGAAAGTCGATATCAGGCTATGTGTTCACTTTTAGAAAGAGGTGGAACCATGAAGTGAAAGAGTGATAAGCAGGACGCTTCTCAGACTCTCTCATAACCGAATAGCAGCCTCAGAGGCAGCGGAAGTATTGGTTAGGTTCCGGGATAACCTCTTGACTTGGATATGACTCTTAGTTTACCAAAGGCTATTGGATAGCGGTGCACGGTGAACTAGAAGAGGTCATAAGTCAAAAGTGATGTTAACACATAGAGCAAGTACCACCTGATACGAGTCATCGTCAGGAGAGACGACGTAGTAGTCACCAAGATAACTTCAGAGCGGCAACCTAGATTGCTCACTCACATAGTACTTCTCGGAAGTACACTTTAAAGCACGTGATGAGTATGGGAACCGGGAGTTTGGAGGAAATGACTAGACCTTAGTACAAGTGGGAGATTGTTGGAGTTGTGTACTTAATGTCTAGATTTAAGTAACGGTAAACTCCCGATCATAGCATTTAATCTATTTAATTAATAAACAATTATTTGCATTTAATTATATGCAAATCATAGTTCTGGATTTTATACGTTGTAGTTAGTATGGTGCTGCATGGGCGCACAGAAGATCATACTATCGGTTACTCGTATTTAATCGAACAGTTGCTCACGACCTAGATGGACACGAACTAATCCATCGGTATAGTCGTTGTGTGAGGGAGAAAATAATTTATCTTAATTATTTTATCACACTTGTACATTTGATGTATTGGGCGGATCAATTGAGACTCATCAATTAGGATTGCTCGGCGATAATTGATTTGAGACTCGGAGTATTTTATTCTTAATCCCTGAAACAATTGCGAGTGTGTATATTTAGTATAAGTGACTTTGATTTACCAAAGGAATTAACCGATTTAATTATTGGGTTAATTACCGGTTAAGTTGGGTCACTATATTTTGTATATGGCATGCCGTGAATTCTTGAAGGGGCAGTGTATCCCGGAAGGGTTGATAATATCCCCGAGATGAGTTCATAAGGAATTATTGTGTAAACCTCATGAGTGGATTCGTTCCGCACAATAATTAAGGTTGAATAGTACTAGTCTCGGATTCAAGAGATGAATATAATTTATTGGGCAATAAATAAATTTATTCATGGATATTTAAATCTTAAATACACGGAATAAATAATACTAAGATGGAGAAATATTATTTGATATAATATGGAATAATATTGGGAGTGCAATTTTATTTATATAGTGGAAAATAAATAAAATTAATATTGATAAGAATTAATAGATTTGGGTTGGACCCAATTTAATTTTCAATATTGAAGCCCAATATTTATTCTCCTTATGATCCCCTTCGTAGCCTATATAAGTACTACATGGTCTTCACTTTTCATAACACAAGAAAACCTACGGAATTCATAAAGTCTTGAGAGTGAGGAAGATCCATAAAGTTCGATAGCTCGTCGCCCACCCGACGTTCGAACGGAGTGCTAGGAATACGCGGGAAGATCACAAGGTCGTCAACCGAATTCGTTTCTCCGTACAACGATTCGAGGTAATAATCGAGAACCCCCTTCTATGATTATTTGTGCGTTGAATAATTGTGATATATACATGAACGACGCGATCCGGGAAAACGACGATCATCGCGGACGGGGATTCGAGATCCCCGGCGAAGATCGAAGGGGGCGGTCGAAACCCTAGGGTTTGACCGCCCGGCGCGCGCGACGAGGGGCGAAGCCCCGGCTGGACGCCGGGGCACGCGATCGACTCCGGTCGATCGCTGGGGTGCCACGGGCTGGTGCCGTGGCGGACCCCAGCCGCCCTCGACGGCGGCGTGCGCACGAAGGGGGCCCCGGCTGAAGCCGGGGCGAGCGATCGACTCGGAAGTCGATCGCTAGGGCAGCCGCGGCTAGGCCGCGGCGGGTCAGCTGGGCTGACCGCCCTCCCCTCGATGGCGACGGCGGTGATGTCGCCGGACTCACCGCCACCCGGGGCCTGCCGGAGCAGCCCCAGCGATCGCCATGCACGGCGATCGCGAACCCCGCGGATGGGGTTCGGCTAGGGTTTAGCCGCGGGTTTATCCCGCGGCGACGCTCTTGTCGAGCCCGGTTCTTCGCGTGTGGTTCGCGTTCGTAGATCCGACTCGTGGGAGAAAATCGGCTGGGGGCGGGCTGCGTGTCTTCGGGCGCGTAGTCTCCAAAGGTCGGACTCCTGCGGATGAGTTGGCGTTCGTGCGGTCTCCGGCGAGAGGGTTTTTGATCGGGTTATCGGTTCCGCAATTTTTGATAGCCCGGGACATCGAATCCCAGCACCTTTTACCGCCCGGAGGCCCAGGAAGAGTCGATTTCACAGCCACAAGTGCTTGAGGGCCCTTGAAGATTCCCTCTGTCGCCTGATGTTCAGTCAGGAGTTCCGCCAATGTATAAGACCTCTTATTCATGTTATAGTTCAGGCGGAACTGCTCAAAACTTCTTGGCAGAGACTGGAGTATGATGTCGATTTGGGTATCCGCATCGACAGATGCTCCTAGAATCTCTATCTCATTCAGATAGCCCATCATCCTAAGAACGTGATCCCTTACGGGCGTTCCTTCGGACATGGTGGCCGTCATGAGTTGCCTCATGACATCTTGCCTGGCTGCCCTGTCCTGATGACCAAACAAATCCTTGAGGTTAAGCATCATATCATAGGCAGTGTCCATGGCTTCATGCTGATGTTGCAGCACATTTGACATAGAAGCCAAAATGTAGCACCGCGCCATCTGATCAGCCTTGTTCCACTTCCTAAATGATTCTTTTTCCTCATCAGTGGAAGTGTCAATTGGTTCAGCAGGACAAACCTCATGGAGTACATATTTGTACTCCTCAGCAGTTAGGACAATGTCCAAGTTTCGTTTCCAATCAATATAGTTCGGACCAGTGAGTTTGTTTTCTTTTAGTATCATAGACAGCGGGTTGAGTGCCATATCTATAAAAGAGACAAATCAAACAGTCAAATTTAATTCGATATTAACTCCCTTAATTAATATCATTAAATTTACCAATCAATCCTAAAATCCCGTCAGACTAGTATGCCACTTTCTTGTGGACGTATACTAATCCAAACAATTTTATAACTGGACTTTTACTTCGGTCGTACATCATTATAGCAGTGACTCCGATGGGGAGGATACTATAAAGCGTACCTAAGTGTATACCATTTCTCAGTACTAAGTCAACCGATCGGGAACTACATATCCACCGCAAGCCACTTTCTTGTGGACGTTTACGTTGACATGCGGTCCTTTACGATTTTCTATAACTGTCGAGCCTCAACTAACCCAAAGTTCCGTTTCCATTTAGTAAGCCACTTTCTTGTGGACGTTTACTAAACAAACAACTTTGTTAATTGAATTCTATTTATTAAATTTCACAATTTTATTAATCAAAGCTTGATATCTCGTAAGTGAAAGTCGAAGTTTCTAACCAGCGATCAATCATGCAATTGAGCCCTATCTCTCACAAAGTGAGGGAGCCAATCAGACAATCGATCTAGTCATCGAATGACTCGAAAGTCTCTAATCTGTGTCATCGACATAACCAAGCGCTTTGTCTCCATTCCACTCCCCGGGGTGAGAATGAGTCGAGTTGAAATTAGTCTTTGAAAGACAGATTAGGCATTGCTTTTTAAAAAATATAATTGTTCAATTCTATAAGTAGAATTTAATTCGAATTTTGATTCAGTGATATCCGTGTGTCGACTTTATCCGATAGGGAGGATGACACTAAAGCCAACTCGTAAGTCAACACACATCACCATCAAAACAGAGAATGGAGACCGCGGGATTGTTTCCAATCCCTCTCCCACTTAGTATTTTACGATAAGGGATAACATGCATAAACAATTAAGCATAATAATAAAGCACGTAAAACAAGCAAAAAAAACATTTAACGTGGTCCCGATTATTATGGCCTTAAGTGTTCTCCAATGCACGTCTCTTGGATCTCGTTGCTCGTCTCGGTCTCGGTCCACCACCGACTCGCTCGAGGGTCAAGAGACGAACTCCTCCCACTGGAGCCTCGTCTCGAGCCTCGTTGAGTCGCTCGTGGGGCCGAACGAACCCCAGCCTCGCTGCTGCCCGTTGCCGGTTCGTCTCCTCGACTCTCGTTTCTCCGGGTTTCGATCTCGTCTCGATCCACCAAAATTAGCAAGAAAAATTACAAGAATAAATCTACTAAATCCGGCATCGATCCTATACAGGGTGATCGATCCTATACATGCCCGGAAAAACAACGGAAATAAATAAATAAACCTAACGACTCAACCCGTCGTTTTTATCTATTACAAACAAGCAACGTTTTCCAAAACAAAACAATCTCGACAAGCCCTAGAGTTTAACAAACCACAACAAAATTATTATACAACATCCCATTATGTTGGCCATAATAATCGGGTTCAACCTGCAAGCAATTCGTACGAACAACACAACAAACCGAATAACCGGCTCTGATACCAATTGTTGGAAATCGACTTCCCGGGACATGTCCGTTCGACTACTCGAACTTCCGAACAAGCCCAGTCGACCCTCGGCGTCCCTACTGACCTCACGCGAAGCCCCAGACCCGAAACACGCCCAGCCATTGCACCGAAGGTGCAACCGCGCGTCTCGAGGGCTTCTGCCCTGTCTGTCGGCCGACGCCGTAAGGCTGTCGCCCGACAGGGCTGTGTCGGCCGACACATATAGCTGTCGGACGACAGCGTCGCGATTCCAGCAGCGGATCGCGCCCGTTCAGCCCTTTCCGACGCGTTTTTCTTGATCCGACCACCGTGCTGGAAGTCAGAAACTTCCCAGCGGTCCGAGGAACACGAATCCAAGCCACGGAAACCAATCGATGATTTGTTGTGCAATTACGTAGGAAGTAGAAACGAAACAAAGCGGAATTAGGGTTTCGATTCTGTTGGAGTTGTGTACTTAATGTCTAGATTTAAGTAAAGGAAACTCACGATCCATTGCCACTAATCTATTTAATTAAATAAACAATTATTTGAGTTTAATTATTTATAATTAAATATATGCAAATCATAGTCCTAGATTTTATACGTTGTAGTTAGTATGGTGTTGCATGGGCGCACAGAAGATCATACTATCGGTTACTCATATTTAATCAAACAGTTGCTCACGACCTAGATGGACACGGACCAATAAATCGGTATAGTCGTTGTGTGAGAGAGAAAATAATTTATCTTAATTATTTTATCACACTTGTACACTTGGTGTATTGAGCGGATCGTTGAGATTCATCGATTAGGATTTCCGGCGATAATTGATTCGAGTCTCAGTGTATTTTATTCTTAATCCCCGAAACTATTGCGGGTGTGTATATTTAATATAAGTGACTTTGATTTACCAAAGTAATTAACCGATTTAATTATTGGGTTAATTACCGGTTAAGTTGGGTCACTATATTTTATATATGGCATGCCGTGAATACTTGACGGGAAAGTGTATCCCGTAAGGGTTGATAATATCCCCGAGATGAGTTCATAAGGAATTATTATGCAAACCCAGCAGGTGGATTCGTTCCGCATAATAATTAAGGTTGAATGGTACTAGTCTCGGATATAAGAGATGAATAAATTAATTAGCAATAAATTAATTCTATTCATGGATATTTATATCTTAAATACACGGAATAAATAATACTACCGGAGAAATATTATTTGATATAATATGGTTTAATATTGGGAGTGCAATTAATTTTATATAGTGGAAAATAGAATTAATTAATATTGATAAGGATTAATGGACTTGAGCATTGGGCTCAATTTAATCTTCAATATTGGAAGCCCAATATTCCACCTCCTTAAGATCCCCTACGTAGCCTATAAAAGCACTACATGGTCTTCTCTATTCTCATATCTCATAAGTTGAAGAACACAATTCTAGAGAGAGAAAGTAGAGAGGAGGATCCATGGAGTTCGGTAGATCGTCGCCCACACGACGTCCGGGCTAGTGCAAGGAATACGTGGGAAGATCTCAAGGTCGTCAAATTGAGTTCTTCGTTTTTCCGTACAACGAGAACAAAGGTAAAATCGTTGAACCCTTCGATGGTTTTAATGTTTAATTATCGTGAAAATAACGTGAACGTAAGATCCGAGGTTCGGGATCCTCACCGGGGTCGAGCTGGGTGGTGGTGATCGAAGATCACCGGACCACCGCGGCTGGAGCGACCCGGCGGCGAAGGATCGCGCGGAGGTGCTGACTGCCCAGGCAAGCGGCCGCCTGGGGGGTCAAGCGGCCGCCTGGTATGCCCAGGCAGCGGGCTGCGGGTTTTTTTCCGCAGCAGATCCGCACGCCTCCGCGGATCATGTACGGGGCTATGCGGCTGGAACCCTAGCGCTCGCACGGATGCGAGCGCACGCCTCGATTAGGCAGCCGCGACTCGGGTCGAGGCTAGGGCTTGATTGGGGCGAACCTCCGGGAGGTTTGGGCTGATCGCGTGAGCTCTCCGGCACATCCGACGGGCTGCCAAGGGCAGCCCTAGGGGGCTGCTGTGATCAGCCTCAAAGTCCCTTGTATGGGCTCGACCGAACAGCCACGGCTTAGCCGCGGTTAGGGTTTGGATGAGTCCGGATATACGTGGTGATTCGTGGCGGGATGATCCGGCAACCGGGAGTCGATTGGGTTGTCGGTTCCGCAATTTTAGACAATCCGGATATTCGATCTCCAAAGGATTTCGGTCGGAATTAATTGGATAATTAATTTTAATTAATTTATTAATTCCGGGATATCGATTTCCAACAATTGGTATCAGAGCGTTGGTTTTAGTTCATGGTATTTTTCGATAAATTCTTCTACCTTGCAGGGTTTCCGATTATTATGGCTAGATTTAATTATTGTTAATTAATGTCATAATAATGTTCTTGATTATTAAACTCTCGGTGATGTCAATATTTGTTCTTGTGTGGTGAATGCTTGTTCCTATTTTTCCGGAAATTGTATGAGGTCGATTTCATGTAGAGAATCGATACCGGAGAGCGTAGTAATAAATTTGTAATTTATTTACGTTGGATCGATGACGAAACGACGATCGGAAAAGTGTGACGGGGGAGACGAAGAGAGGGAGGACCGGGGATCGATCATGATGATCGTTCCCATGAGGATCGATCGAAGGGGGGCGTGGGGGCTGCCCGCGGGAACCCTCGGCCACGCCGGCCACCGGTGGTGGTGGCGCGTGGGCTGAGGTGGCGGCGGCGCTCCTCCCCGGCCGGCGATCGATTGTGGGGGACGCGGGGTCCTCGTGATCTCGTGTTCTCCTACCTAGATTCACTTTCCTAATTGATTCGGTTTTCCTATTTTGAGTATTCCTTTTTTTTGGGAATTCTCATGGAAATAGGAAAAGAATTAATTGAAATTAATTTATTTCCTTATTCTATTATGGAAGTCTTCTAGAATATTCTAAGTTCTACTTGGAATAGGATTCTAGAGATTTAATGGAATTAGAAAGGAAAATAATTAATTATTAAATTAATTTATTTCCTATTTGATTATTCCTATTTTATGGGAATTTTCATGGACATAGAAATTAATTAATTTTGGAAAGTAGAAGAGTCCTAATTTATTTTATTTCCTTATTCTATTATAGAAGTCTTCTAGAATATTCCAAGTGGGTCTTGGATAGATTATTCTAGAGATTTAATAGAATTAGATAGGAAAATAAATAAATAAAAATATTAATAATATTTAATTTTATTTTTGATTTATTCGATTGACTTAATTTTCGAATTAAGTAACTTTTGGATTTATTATAAATAAATAGGTTTAAATATTGGAATTAATATTCCCGTCACATGGAGCATTCAAGAACGAAGACTAAAGACTAGAAGACGCATACGGGGATGCGATAAAGCCATAATAATCGGAAAATAATATTCTAGTATTATTTTGATTATGTGATAATATTCTATGTGCTTTATTTCATGTATGCATGCTTATGTGTATTTAATTATGCATTAGATAGCGTATCCCTTTATTGTAAAAAGCTAAGTGGGAGAGGGTATGGAAACATATCCATGGTCTCCATTGCTGTTCTCTTGGTGACTTTTATGAACTTTTGAAGTTCGTATAGACAAGTTATTGGAGGAGAATTCTTGTAATTCCTTTTACGAGAAACATTGATTAAGTTTATCAAACAATGCCTAATTTGTCTTTCCAAAACTGATTTCAAGTCGACTCATTCTCACCCCGGGGAGTGGAATGGAGCCAAAGCCACTTGGTCATGTCGAGGACACAAATTAGAGACTTTCGTGTCATTTGATGACTAGATCGATTGTCTGCTCGGCTCCCTCATTTATGAGAGATAGGGTTGTTCGCATGGTGAATCACTGGTTAGAAACTTCGAGTTTCACTTATGATTCTCCGCGTCTTGATTTACAAGATTAAATGAATCAAGTAATTGGGAGTCAATTATAAAAGTCTCTTGGTGTAGTAAACGTCCACACAACGTGGCTTGCTATATCGACGGATTTTGGATTAATTGATGTAGACAGTTATAGGGAGTTGTGAAAGATTGTGAGTTATCGTAAACGTCCACACAACGTGGCTTGCGGTGATGTTGCGGTTCCAAACGACTCACCTTAGTGCTGAGCAATGGTTTACACTTAGGTACGCTTTATAGTATTCTTCCCAACGAAGTTACGCTATAATTGATGTACGACCGAAGGAAATCTAATTGCTAAATCATTTGGATAGGTAAACGTCCACACAACGTGGCTTGCCATATCTGATGGGATTTTAGATGTGATTAGTGGTTTAATGATATTATTTAAGGGAGATAATATCGGAGATTAAATCGATTGTTTGTTGTTATATGTGCTCATAGATTAGGATATGGCTTTGAACCCACTTTATGTGATACTTTAGGATTTTAAACTCACTGGTCCCTAAATGTAATGATTGGAATAGAGATCTAGACATTACCCAAACTGTTAATGAGTACAAGTTTGTACTTAGTGAGCTTTGTCCTCCCGAGCCTACAAATGTCTTAACTTATGAAGAAAGGACTGATTTTAAGAAGTGGGAAAATGCTTTAGCAATAACCACTGATTATGGTATCATGTTCAAACTCAAGGTGTTTTAGACATGACATAGGCGGCTAGACAAGAAGCGATGAGGATACTCATAAAGGCCAGTCACTTCGAGGAAACGCTTAAACACGTTTTTGAGATAATTGACCTTTTAGACGAGTTGAGACGGAAATCGCAAGCTCTTGTAGCCAATGCCATAGGTTTCGAACCTAAGGGCAATATCGGGGGAAAGGAAAAGCGAGCAAAGAAGCCCAGTGGTTCTAAGTTGCTTAGACCACGAGATGGGACGAGAAAGCGTGTTCTCGATGCAAACAGTCTGGGTACTGGAAGTCTGATTATCCTCTCAAAGAAAGTACGAAATTTTCTTTAGTCGTAAAACATAGTCAATGGTATTATCTACCGGAACCTGGTGTGTAGATATGGAACCATTGACGGTATGTGCATTTTAAATGCAAGGGTTCCAGGAAACCCGACGACTGAGAAAAGAAAAAATCATAGTCTACATGGGCAATGCTGTAGAGGAGGCAGCAGTTGCAGTGGAGGACATTTTATAGGATTTCATTTTGAGTTATTGCTTTTATGTACCTTTAGAAAGAACTTTGTTTTGGATTTCTAATAAATGGATATTTTATTTCTTTTAATCATTTGATGGTTATAAGAAGAAATAATGATATTATCTATTTTGGTACATTAGCTAGCAATATATGAATCCTGAGTCCACCACGATGCAACGAACCGTAGTATGAAACTCGTTTTACTAATAAGAGATTTCTTTATCAATTATACTTGTGGATTCTTATGTTGAGTCATGTTTATTCAAATAAGAAGTTCAAAGGTCGAAAATTGATATTTGATCGATTAAGTTGAAGGAGTGGACCTTCCGACCTAAGAATCTAATTTGGAAGATAATATGACTAAGCAATCCTTTATGGATATAAGATATAAGATCCGGACAAGTATAAGAATTGATTGACTCTGATGTATGCAGACCTATGTCTACTCAGACAATAAAGTACGAGTACTTCATTTGATGATTACTCGAGAAATGGATTAGAATACCTTATGTGCCACAAAAGCAAGTGTTTTGACAAGTCAATGGACACAAAGCTATTGTGGAGAACCATCAAAGTATATCCATTTGTAGCCTGCGATTTGATCGCGGAGGCAAGTACCTATCTGAGGAATGCATGGCATACTAATCAGAGATTAGGATTTGATCCCAAATGACTACACCATACACTCTTGTGTAGAAATGGTGTGTTGATAATAAGAAATGGAACTCTTATAGAGATAGTAAAAGATGAGTTATACGGAACTACCTATGTTCTATGGATATGTCTGGAAACAACGGCGCATTCAAATGCGGTTGTAGAATGTCCGAGAAGAACAAAAGACGTGTGTTCAATAGTACTATGAACCAGAAGGACGTTATAAGTTCTAACGCCCGGTTCTTAGAGAAAGACTATATGATGAACCACAAGCCCGGTGACGTAATACTTTGAAATGAGAGAAAAAGATTAAGACTTAGAACCAGCCGAACCGAGTGGCGGTACACCACTAACTGCACCTACTGTTATCACTGTTTATACAACGGAATGCCATTGTAGTGGGAGGTTGTGGGACAACCGGAGATATTCATAAGACTGGGAGAGTCTTCGGACTCTGGACCTAGTATACATGAAATCGATCCCTGGATCTACATGAAGGCCGTACTAGATCTAAATGTGCCTTCTTGGAGAGCAATAAGGATTATTGCTAAGAGGCGAGATCATTTAGAGTACAAGCTTAGTTGATCCATTTATGGATTGAAACAAAGCATTGAGTTCGTGGTACTTGCAAATTGATGAGATAGTCCATTTTATGGATTCATCAAAAGCATAGACGAATTGTGTGTATTGGAAACGTGATGGAAAACAAGGTGGTGTTTCTCGGAGGTTTTATGTAGATGACACTCTTATCATTGGCAACAATGTAAAGATGTTATCAGACATAAAATGATGGTTGTCCAGATGAATCATTATGAAAGATAAAGGAAGAAGTTGGACATATTCTTGAGATCTTGGATCTCTAGAAAGAACATTGTACTTTTCCTGGACATCTTACATATATGATTATGGTTCGTTTTAACATGCAAGATTCCGAGAAAGGTTCGTTACCTTTCAGAGACGGAATGCATCTATCTAAGGATATGTGTTTTGGAACACAAAAGGAGATAGAAGCAATGAAAGCAGTTTCCTACACTTTGAGTGTGGAAAGCTTAATAAATGCATTGTTGAAAACAAGAACCTGATATCGGCTATGCGGTTAGCATAGTGGAGGATATCAAGGTAATCCTGGAAAGGAATATTCGACTGCCGTAAAAGTACTTTCGAAGTACTGTTCTAGACTACGAAGCAGACGAGTTTTTCCTTTGGATTACATTATCTTAGATTTCTAATCGAATGAGGACCAGTGTAAGTCGATATCAGGCTATGTGTTTCACTATTAAAGGAGAAGGAGTTTTAACATGGAAGAGTGATAAGCACGATGCTTCTCGGACTCTGCCATGGGTAACCAAATAGCGGCCTCAGAGGCAGCGGAAGTTTTGGTATAATTCCGGGATAATCTATGGGACTTAGATGTGATTCTTAATTTGCCAAAGGCTATGTAAATAGCGGTGCAATGGCAAATGGTAAGAAATCACAAGTCCATAAGTGTAAGATAACACATAGTGCAAGTACCACCTGATACGAGTCATCGTCGAGGGAGACGACGCTGTAGTCACCAAGATAACTTCAGAGCGGCAACCTAGATTGCTCATTCACATAGTACTTCTTGGAAATGTTGGAGTTGTGTACTTAATGTCTAGATTTAAGTAACGGAAACTCACGATCCATTGCCATTAATCTATTTAATTAAATAAACAATTATTTGCATTTAATTATTTATAATTAAATATATGCAAATTATAGTCCTGGATTTGATACGTTGTAGTTAGTATGGTGTTGAATGGACACACAGAAGATCATACTATCGGTTACTCGTATTTAATCGAACAGTTGCTCACGACCTAGATGGACACGGACCAATCCATCGGTATAGTCGTTGTGTGAGAGAGAGAATAATCTATCTTGATTATTTTATCACACTTGTACACTTGGTGTATTGAGCGGATCGTTTGAGATTTATTGATTAGGATTGCCGGCGATAATCGATTTAAATCTCTGAGTATTTTATTCTTAATCCCCGATACTATTGCGGGTGTGTATATTTAATATAAGTGACTTTGATTTACCAAAGGAATTAACCGATTTAATTATTGGGTTAATTACCGGTTAAGTTGGGTCACTATATTTTATATATGGCATGCCGTGAATACTTGACGGGAAAGTGTATCCCGTAAGGGTTGATGATATCCCCGAGATGAGTTCATAAGGAATTATTATTTAAACCCTGCAGGTGGATTTGTTCCGCATAATAATTAAGGTTGAATGGTACTAGTCTCGGATATAAGAGATGAATAAATTAATTAGCAATAAATTAATTTTATTCATGGATATTTATATCTTAAATACACGGAATAAATAATACTACCGGAGAAATATTATTTGATATAATATGGTTTAATATTGGGAGTGCAATTAATTTTATATAGTGGAAAATAGAATTAATTAATATTAATGGATTAATAGATTTGAGCTTGGGCTCAATTTAATCATTAATATTGGAAGCCCAATATTCCACCTCCTTAAGATCCCCTACGTAGCCTATAAAAGCACTACATGGTCTTCTCTATTCTCATAACTTGAAGATCACAATTCTAGAGAGAGAAAGTAGAGAGGAGGATCCATGGAGTTCGGTAGATCGTCGCCCACACGACGTCCGAGCTAGTGCAAGGAATACGTCGGAAGATCTCAAGGTCGTCAAATTGAGTTCTTCGTTTTTCCGAACAACGAGAACGAGGTAAATCGTAAAACTCTCTTTATGATTTTATCATTTAATTATCGTAAAAATATCGTGAACCAAGATCCGATGAACAACCCTAATCAGGGTGTGGAGCGATGTGGAGCAGCGACTGCTCCACACGACTGCTCCACATGTGTATTGATCGACCGATGTGGAGCACCGACTGCTCCACATATCGATTGCTCCACACGGGATGTGGAGCGCGTCGCACGTTGCTGCTCCACACGGGATGTGGAGCGCTGTTCGCATGGCGCTGCTCCATACGGGGTGTGGAGCGCTGATTATGGGTTGCTCCACATGGGATGTGGAGCGATTGTTCATGGATGCTCCACATGGGATGTGGAGCGGTTCCTCTATGCGTGTTGCTCCACATGGGATGTGGAGCGCTGCTCCATATGGGACTGCTCCACACGTCCGCCCCAGATGTGGAGCGCTTTCTCCACGGGTCGGTCCAGCTGTGGAGCGCGGGATTTCGATTGGGTTGTCGGTTCCGCAATTTTGACAATCCGGATATTCGATCTCCAAAGGATTTCGTTCGGAATTAATTAGATAATTTATTTAATTAATTTTAATTAAATTTATTAATTCCGGGATATCGATTTCCAACAATTGGTATCAGAGCGTTGGTTTTAGTTCATGGTATTTTTCGATAAATTGTTCTACCTTGCAGGGTTTCCGATTATTATGGCTAGATTTAATTATTGTTAATTAATGTCATAATATTGCTCTTGATTATTAAACTCTCGTTGATGTCGAGATTCGTTCTTGTGTGGTGAATGCTTGTTCTTAATTTTTCCGGAAATTGTTTGAGTTCGTTTTCATGTAGAGAATCGATACCGGATAGCGTAGTAATAAATTTGTAATTTATTTTACGTTGGATCGAGGACAAAACGACGACCGGAAAAGTGTGACGGAGGAGAAGAAGAGAGGGAGGACTCGGTTCGGCCATCCCCATGGTCGAACCATGAAGGATCGAAGGCCGCGGGGATGCCTAAATCGTGGCTGGCCGGAACCGCCGACTCCACCGGTGGTGGTGGATCGCCGGTGAGGCTAGCCGGGCGGTTGGCGACCCTCGGTCGATGCTACGGGGATGGACACGGGGATCCCCAATCCGTGTTCGTTCCGGTAAAGATCCTATTCCTAATTTAATTCGGTTTCCTAATTTAATTATTCCTATTTTTTGGGAATTTTTAATGGACTAGGAAAAGAATTATTTTTCCTAAATAAATTTATTTTTCCTTATTGATTATTCCTATTCTTGGGAATTTTCATGGAATAGGAAAAGGAATAAATTTAGAATTAATTTATTTTTCCTATTTAATTATTCCTTTATGGAATTTTTGATGGATTATGAAAATAATTAATTTGGAAAGTTTAGGAGTCCTAAATTAATTTTTCCTCATTTAATTATTCCTTTATGGAATTTTTAATTGATTAGGAAAGGAATTAATTTGGAAGGACTAGGAGTCCTAAATTAATTTTTCCTCATTTAATTATTCCTTTATGGAATTTTTAATGGATTAGGAAATGAATTAATTTGGAAGGACTAGGAGTCCTAATTTATTTTATTTCCTTATTCTATTATAGAAGTCTTCTAGAATATTCCAAGTGGGTCTTGGATAGATTATTCTAGAGATTTAATAGAATTAGATAGGAAAATAAATAAATAAAAATATTAATAATATTTAATTTTATTTTTGATTTATTCGATTGACTTAATTTTCGAATTAAGTAACTTTTGGATTTATTAAAAATAAATAGATTTAAATATTGGAATTAATATTCCCGTCACATGGAGCATTCAAGAACGAAGACTAAAGACTAGAAGATGCGTACGGAGATGCGATAAAGCCATAATAGTCGGAAAATAATATTCTAGTATTATTTTGATTATGTGATAATATTCTATGTGCTTTATTTCATGTATGCATGCTTATGTGTATTTAATTATGCATTAGATAGCGTATCCCTTTATTGTAAAAAGCTAAGTGGGAGAGGGTATGGAAACATATCCATGGTCTCCATTGATGTTCTCTTTGTGACTTTTATGGACTTTCGAAGTTCGTATAGACAAGTCATTGGAGGAGAATTCTTGTAATTCCTCTTACGAGAAACATTGATTGAGTTTATCAAACAATGCCTAATTTGTCTTTCTGAAACTGATTTCAAGTCGACTCATTCTCACCCCGGGGAGTGGAATGGAGCCAAAGCCACTTGGTCATGTCGAGGACACAAATTAGAGACTTTCGTGTCATTTGATGACTAGATCGATTGTCTGCTCGGCTCCCTCATTTATGAGAGATAGGGTCGTTCGCATGGTGAATCACTGGTTAGAAACTTCGAGTTTCGCTTATGATTCTCCGCGTCTTGATTTACAAGATTAAATGATTCAAGTAATTGGGAGTCAATTGTAAAAGTCTTTTGGTGTAGTAAACGTCCACACGAACGTGGCTTGCTACATTGAATGGGACTTTGGAACGATTGATGTAGACAGTTATAGAAGGGAGTAAAAGAGCGTATGTTAACGTAAACGTCCACACGAACGTGGCTTGCGGTAAATATACGTGTCCCAAACAATCTTCTTAGATACTGAGTAATGGTTTACACTTAGGTACGCTTTATAGTATTCTTCCCAACGAAGTAACGCTATAATTGATTTACGACCGAAGCAAATCTAATTGCTAAATCATTTGGATAGGTAAACGTCCACACGAACGTGGCTTGCCTTATCTGATGGGATTTTAGAGGTGATTAGTGGTTTAATGATATTATTTGAGGGAGATAATATCGGAGATTAAATCGATTGTTTGTTATTATATGTGCTCATAGATTAGGAAATGGCTTTGAACCCACTTTCTGTGATACGTAAGGAATTTTAAACTCACTGGTCCCTAAATGTAATGATTGGAATAGAGATCTAGACATTACCCAAACTGTTGAAGAGTACAAGGTTGTACTCAATGAGCTTTGTCCTTCCGAGCCTATTACATAGGCGGCTAGACAAGAAGCGATGAGGATACTCATAAAGGCCAGTCACTTCGAGGAAACGCTTAAAAAACGTTTTTGAGATGATTGACCTTTTAGACGAGTTGAGACGGAAATCGCAAGCTCTTGTAGCCAATGCCAAAGGTTTCGAACCTAGAGGCATGAATCGGGAGAAAGGACAAGAAAGCAAAGAAATCCAGTGGTTCTCTTTGGACCACGAGATGGGACGAGAAAGCCAATAGGCAAGTGTTCTCGATGCAAACAGTCTGGGTACTGGAAGTCTGATTATCCTCTCAAAGAAAGTACGAAATTTTCTTTAGTCGTAAAACATAGTCAGTGGTATTATCTACCGGAACCTGGTGTGTAGATATGGAACCACTGACGGTATGTGCATTTTAAATGCAAGGGTTCCAGGAAACCCGACGACTTAGAAAAGAAGAAATCATAATCTACATGGGCAATGCTGTAAAGGAGGCAGCAGTTGCAGTGGAGGACATTTTATAGGATTTCATTTTGGGTTATTGCTTTTATGTACCTTTCAAATTAGAAAGAACTCTGTTCTGGATTTCTAAGAAATGGATATTTTATTTCTTTTAATCATTTGATGGTTATAAGAAGAAATAATGATATTATCTATTTTGGTACATTAGCTAGCAATATATAAATGATGAATCCCGAGTCCACCACGATGCAACGAACCGTAGTATGAAACTCGTTTTACTAATAAGAGATTTCTTTATCAATTATACTTGTGGATTCTTATGCTAGGTCATGTTTATTCAAATAAGAAGTTCAAAGGTCGAAAATTGATTTTTGATCAATTAAGTTGAAGGAGTGGACCTTCCAACCTAAGAATCTTATTTGGAAGATAACATGACTAAGCAATCCTTTATGGATATAAGATATAAGATCCGGACAAGTATTAGAATTGATTGACTCTGATGTATGCAGACCTATGTCTACTCAGACAATAAGGTACGAGTACTTCATTTGATGATTACTCGAGAAATGGATTAGAATACCTGATGTGCCACAAAAGCAAGTGTTTTGACAAGTCAATGGACACTAAGCAATTGTGGAGAATCATCAAGGTATATCCATTTGTAGCCTGCGATTGGATCGCGGAGGCAAGTATCTGTCTGAGGAATGCATGGCATACTAATCAGAGATTGGGATTTGATCCCAAATGACTACACCATACACTGTTGTGTAGAAATAGTGTGTCGTAAACAAGAAATGGAACTCTTATAGAAATAGTAAAAGCATGAGTTACACGGAACTACCTATGTTCTATGGATATGTCTGGAAACAACGGCGCATTCAAATGCGGTTGTAGAATATCCTAGAAGAACGAAAGATGTGTGTTCAATAGTACTATTAACCAGAAGGACGTTATAAGTTCTAACGCCCGGTTCTTAGAGAAAGACTATATAATGAACCACAAGCCCAAAGTGACGTGATACTTTGAAATGAGAGAGAACGAAGAAGACTGAGAACCAGCCGAACTGAGTAGCGGTACACCACTAACTGCACCTACTGTTATCACTGTTTATACACCGGAATGCCGTTGTAGTGGGAGGTTGTGTGACAACCAGAGATATTCATAAGACTAGGTGAGTCTTCGGACTCTGGACATAGTATACATGAAATCAATCCCTTGATCTACATGAAGGCAGTACTAGATCTAAATGTGCCTTCTTGGAAAGCAATAAGGATTATTGCTAAGAGGCAAGATCATTTAGAGTACAAGCTTAGTTGATCCATTTATGGATTGGAACAAAGCATTGAATTCGTGGTACTTGCAAATTGATGAGATAGTCCATTTTATGGATTCATCAAAGCATGGACGAATTGTGTGTATTGGAAACGTGATGGAAAACAAGGTGGTGTTTCTCGGAGGTTTTATGTAGATGACACTCTTATCATTGGCAACAATGTAAAGATGTTATCAGACATAAAATGATGATTGTCTAGATGAATCATTATGAAAGATAAAGGAAGAAGTTGGATATGTTCTTGAGATATTGGATCTCTAGAAAGAACATTGTACTTCTCCTGGACATCTTACATAAATGATTATGGTTCGTTTTAACATGCAAGATTCCGAGAAAGGTTCGTTACCTTTCAGAGATGGAATGCATCTATCTAAGGATATGTGTTTTGGAACACAAAAGGAGATAGAAGCAATGGAAGCAGTTTCCTACACTTTGAGTGTGGAAAGCTTAATAAATGCAATGTTGAAAACGAGAACCTGATATCGGCTATGCGGTTAGCATAGTGGGAGGATATCAAGATAATCCTGGAAAGGAATACTTGACTGCTGTAATGAACATTTTAAGTACTTTCGAAGTACTGGAAACTATGTTCTGGATTACGGAGCAAACAAGCTTTTCCTTTGGATTACATTCTCTTAGATTTCTAATCGAATGAGGACCGGTGTAAGTCGATATCAGGCTATGTGTTTCACTATTGAAGGAGAAGGAGTTTTAACATGGAAGAGTGATAAGCACGATGCTTTTCGGACTCTTCCATGGGTAACCAAATAGCAGCCTCAGAGGCAGCGGAAGTTTTGGTATAACTCCGGGATAATCTCTGGGACTTAGATGTGATTCTTAATTTGCCAAAGGCTATGTAAATAGCGGTGCGATGGCAAATGGTAAGAAATCACTAGTCCAAAAGTGTAAGATAACACATAGTGCAAGTACCAACTGATACGAGTCATCGTCAAGGGAGACGACGCTGTAGTCACCAAGATAACTTTAGAGCGGCAACCTAGAGTGCTCATTCACATAGTACTTCTTGGAAGTACAACTTAAGCACGTGATGAGTATGGGAGTCGGGAGTTTGGAGGAAATGACTAGACCTTAGTACAAGTGGGAGATTGTTGGAGTTGTGTACTTAATGTCTAGATTTAAGTAACGGAAACTCACGATCCATTGCCATTAATCTATTTAATTAAATAAACAATTATTTGCATTTAATTATTTATAATTAAATATATGCAAATTATAGTCCTGGATTTGATACGTTGTAGTTAGTATGGTGTTGTATGGACACACAGAAGATCATACTATCGGTTACTCGTATTTAATCGAACAGTTGCTCACGACCTAGATGGACACGGACCAATCCATCGGTATAGTCGTTGTGTGAGAGAGAAAATAATCTATCTTGATTATTTTATCACACTTGTACACTTGGTGTATTGAGCGGATCGTTTGAGATTTATCGATTAGGATTGCCGGCGATAATCGATTTAAATCTCTGAGTATTTTATTCTTAATCCCCGATACTATTGCGGGTGTGTATATTTAATATAAGTGACTTTGATTTACCAAAGGAATTAACCGATTTAATTATTGGGTTAATTACCGGTTAAGTTGGGTCACTATATTTTATATATGGCATGCCGTGAATACTTGACGGGAAAGTGTATCCCGTAAGGGTTGATGATATCCACGAGTTGAGTTCATAAGGAATTATTATGTAAACCGTGCAGGTGGATTTGTTCCGCATAATAATTAAGGTTGAATGGTACTAGTCTCGGATATAAGAGATGAATAAATTAATTAGCAATAAATTAATTTTATTCATGGATATTTATATCTTAAATACACGGAATAAATAATACTACCAGAGAAATATTATTTGATATAATATGGTTTAATATTGGGAGTGCTATTAATTTTATATAGTGGAAAATAGAATTAATTAATATTAATGGATTAATAGATTTGAGCTTGGGCTCAATTTAATCATTAATATTGGAAGCCCAATATTCCACCTCCTTAAGATCCCCTACGTAGCCTATAAAAGCACTACATGGTCTTCTCTATTCTCATAACTTGAAGATCACAATTCTAGAGAGAGAAAGTAGAGAGGAGGATCCATGGAGTTCGGTAGATCGTCGCCCACACGACGTCCGAGCTAGTGCAAGGAATACGTCGGAAGATCTCAAGGTCGTCAAATTGAGTTCTTCGTTTTTCCGAACAACGAGAACGAGGTAAATCGTAAAACCCTCTTTATGATTTTATCGTTTAATTATCGTAAAAATATCGTGAACCAAGATCCGATGAACAACCCTAATCAGGGTGTGGAGCGATGTGGAGCAGCGACTGCTCCACACGACTGCTCCACACGTGTATTGATCGACCGATGTGGAACCACTGACGGTATGTGCATTTTAAATGCAAGGGTTCCAGGAAACCCGACGACTTAGAAAAGAAGAAATCATAATCTACATGGGCAATGCTGTAAAGGAGGCAGCAGTTGCAGTGGAGGACATTTTATAGGATTTCATTTTGGGTTATTGCTTTTATGTACCTTTCAAATTAGAAAGAACTCTGTTCTGGATTTCTAAGAAATGGATATTTTATTTCTTTTAATCATTTGATGGTTATAAGAAGAAATAATGATATTATCTATTTTGGTACATTAGCTAGCAATATATAAATGATGAATCCCGAGTCCACCACGATGCAACGAACCGTAGTATGAAACTCGTTTTACTAATAAGAGATTTCTTTATCAATTATACTTGTGGATTCTTATGCTAGGTCATGTTTATTCAAATAAGAAGTTCAAAGGTCGAAAATTGATTTTTGATCAATTAAGTTGAAGGAGTGGACCTTCCAACCTAAGAATCTTATTTGGAAGATAACATGACTAAGCAATCCTTTATGGATATAAGATATAAGATCCGGACAAGTATTAGAATTGATTGACTCTGATGTATGCAGACCTATGTCTACTCAGACAATAAGGTACGAGTACTTCATTTGATGATTACTCGAGAAATGGATTAGAATACCTGATGTGCCACAAAAGCAAGTGTTTTGACAAGTCAATGGACACTAAGCAATTGTGGAGAACCATCAAGGTATATCCATTTGTAGCCTGCGATTGGATCGCGGAGGCAAGTATCTGTCTGAGGAATGCATGGCATACTAATCAGAGATTGGGATTTGATCCCAAATGACTACACCATACACTGTTGTGTAGAAATAGTGTGTCGTAAACAAGAAATGGAACTCTTATAGAAATAGTAAAAGCATGAGTTACACGGAACTACCTATGTTCTATGGATATGTCTGGAAACAACGGCGCATTCAAATGCGGTTGTAGAATATCCTAGAAGAACGAAAGATGTGTGTTCAATAGTACTATTAACCAGAAGGACGTTATAAGTTCTAACGCCCGGTTCTTAGAGAAAGACTATATAATGAACCACAAGCCCAAAGTGACGTGATACTTTGAAATGAGAGAGAACGAAGAAGACTGAGAACCAGCCGAACTGAGTAGCGGTACACCACTAACTGCACCTACTGTTATCACTGTTTATACACCGGAATGCCGTTGTAGTGGGAGGTTGTGTGACAACCAGAGATATTCATAAGACTAGGTGAGTCTTCGGACTCTGGACATAGTATACATGAAATCAATCCCTTGATCTACATGAAGGCAGTACTAGATCTAAATGTGCCTTCTTGGAAAGCAATAAGGATTATTGCTAAGAGGCAAGATCATTTAGAGTACAAGCTTAGTTGATCCATTTATGGATTGGAACAAAGCATTGAATTCGTGGTACTTGCAAATTGATGAGATAGTCCATTTTATGGATTCATCAAAGCATGGACGAATTGTGTGTATTGGAAACGTGATGGAAAACAAGGTGGTGTTTCTCGGAGGTTTTATGTAGATGACACTCTTATCATTGGCAACAATGTAAAGATGTTATCAGACATAAAATGATGATTGTCTAGATGAATCATTATGAAAGATAAAGGAAGAAGTTGGATATGTTCTTGAGATATTGGATCTCTAGAAAGAACATTGTACTTCTCCTGGACATCTTACATAAATGATTATGGTTCGTTTTAACATGCAAGATTCCGAGAAAGGTTCGTTACCTTTCAGAGATGGAATGCATCTATCTAAGGATATGTGTTTTGGAACACAAAAGGAGATAGAAGCAATGGAAGCAGTTTCCTACACTTTGAGTGTGGAAAGCTTAATAAATGCAATGTTGAAAACGAGAACCTGATATCGGCTATGCGGTTAGCATAGTGGGAGGATATCAAGATAATCCTGGAAAGGAATACTTGACTGCTGTAATGAACATTTTAAGTACTTTCGAAGTACTGGAAACTATGTTCTGGATTACGGAGCAAACAAGCTTTTCCTTTGGATTACATTCTCTTAGATTTCTAATCGAATGAGGACCGGTGTAAGTCGATATCAGGCTATGTGTTTCACTATTGAAGGAGAAGGAGTTTTAACATGGAAGAGTGATAAGCACGATGCTTTTCGGACTCTTCCATGGGTAACCAAATAGCAGCCTCAGAGGCAGCGGAAGTTTTGGTATAACTCCGGGATAATCTCTGGGACTTAGATGTGATTCTTAATTTGCCAAAGGCTATGTAAATAGCGGTGCGATGGCAAATGGTAAGAAATCACTAGTCCAAAAGTGTAAGATAACACATAGTGCAAGTACCAACTGATACGAGTCATCGTCAAGGGAGACGACGCTGTAGTCACCAAGATAACTTTAGAGCGGCAACCTAGAGTGCTCATTCACATAGTACTTCTTGGAAGTACAACTTAAGCACGTGATGAGTATGGGAGTCGGGAGTTTGGAGGAAATGACTAGACCTTAGTACAAGTGGGAGATTGTTGGAGTTGTGTACTTAATGTCTAGATTTAAGTAACGGAAACTCACGATCCATTGCCATTAATCTATTTAATTAAATAAACAATTATTTGCATTTAATTATTTATAATTAAATATATGCAAATTATAGTCCTGGATTTGATACGTTGTAGTTAGTATGGTGTTGTATGGACACACAGAAGATCATACTATCGGTTACTCGTATTTAATCGAACAGTTGCTCACGACCTAGATGGACACGGACCAATCCATCGGTATAGTCGTTGTGTGAGAGAGAAAATAATCTATCTTGATTATTTTATCACACTTGTACACTTGGTGTATTGAGCGGATCGTTTGAGATTTATCGATTAGGATTGCCGGCGATAATCGATTTAAATCTCTGAGTATTTTATTCTTAATCCCCGATACTATTGCGGGTGTGTATATTTAATATAAGTGACTTTGATTTACCAAAGGAATTAACCGATTTAATTATTGGGTTAATTACCGGTTAAGTTGGGTCACTATATTTTATATATGGCATGCCGTGAATACTTGTCGGGAAAGTGTATCCCGTAAGGGTTGATGATATCCACGAGTTGAGTTCATAAGGAATTATTATGTAAACCGTGCAGGTGGATTTGTTCCGCATAATAATTAAGGTTGAATGGTACTAGTCTCGGATATAAGAGATGAATAAATTAATTAGCAATAAATTAATTTTATTCATGGATATTTATATCTTAAATACACGGAATAAATAATACTACCAGAGAAATATTATTTGATATAATATGGTTTAATATTGGGAGTGCTATTAATTTTATATAGTGGAAAATAGAATTAATTAATATTAATGGATTAATAGATTTGAGCTTGGGCTCAATTTAATCATTAATATTGGAAGCCCAATATTCCACCTCCTTAAGATCCCCTACGTAGCCTATAAAAGCACTACATGGTCTTCTCTATTCTCATAACTTGAAGATCACAATTCTAGAGAGAGAAAGTAGAGAGGAGGATCCATGGAGTTCGGTAGATCGTCGCCCACACGACGTCCGAGCTAGTGCAAGGAATACGTCGGAAGATCTCAAGGTCGTCAAATTGAGTTCTTCGTTTTTCCGAACAACGAGAACGAGGTAAATCGTAAAACCCTCTTTATGATTTTATCGTTTAATTATCGTAAAAATATCGTGAACCAAGATCCGATGAACAACCCTAATCAGGGTGTGGAGCGATGTGGAGCAGCGACTGCTCCACACGACTGCTCCACACGTGTATTGATCGACCGATGTGGAGCACCGACTGCTCCACATATCGATTGCTCCACACGGGATGTGGAGCGCGTTCGTACGTTGCTGCTCCACACGGGGGATTTGGAGCGCTGTTCGCATGGCGCTGCTCCACACGGGGTGTGGAGCGCTGATTATGGGCTGCTCCACATGGGATGTGGAGCGATTGTTCATGTATGCTCCACATGGGATGTGGAGCGGTTCCTCTATGCGTGCTGCTCCACATGGGATGTGGAGCGCTACTCCATATGGGACTGCTCCACACGTCCGCCCCAGATGTGGAGCGCTTTCTCCACGGGTCGGTCCAGCTGTGGAGCGCGGGATTTCGATTGGGTTGTCGGTTCCGCAATTTTGACTATCCGGATATTCGATCTCCAAAGGATTTCGGTCGGAATTAATTAGATAATTTATTTAATTAATTTTAATTAAATTTATTAATTCCGGGATATCGATTTCCAACAGGAAGTACAACTTAAAGCACGTGATGAGTATGGAAGTCGGGAGTTTGGAAGAAATGACTAGACATTAGTACAAGTGAGAGATTGTTGGAGTTGTGTACTTAATGTCTAGATTTAAGTAAAGGAAACTCACGATCCATTGCCACTAATCTATTTAATTAAATAAACAATTATTTGCGTTTAATTATTTATAATTAAATATATGCAAATCATAGTCCTAGATTTTATACGTTGTAGTTAGTATGGTGTTGCATGGGCGCACAGAAGATCATACTATCGGTTACTCGTATTTAATCAAACAGTTGCTCACGACCTAGATGGACACGGACCAATCCATCGGTATAGTCGTTGTGTGAGAGAGAAAATAATTTATCTTAATTATTTTATCACACTTGTACACTTGGTGTATTGAGCGGATCGTTGAGATTCATCGATTAGGATTGCCGGCGATAATCGATTCGAGTCTCAGTGTATTTTATTCTTAATCCCCGAAACTATTGCGGGTGTGTATATTTAATATAAGTGACTTTGATTTACCAAAGGAATTAACCGATTTAATTATTGGGTTAATTACCGGTTAAGTTGGGTCACTATATTTTATATATGGCATGCCGTGAATACTTGACGGGAAAGTGTATCCCGTAAGGGTTGATAATATCCCCGAGATGAGTTCATAAGGAATTATTATGCAAACCCTGCAGGTGTTCGCCTATTCGGCTTCTCCGAATCACGCAACAAAGGTATAGAATCTGTTGGAACCTTAATTATTATGCGGAACGAATCCACCTGCAGGGTTTACATAATAATTCCTTATGAACTCATCTCGGGGATATTATCAACCCTTACGGGATACACTTTCCCGTCAAGTATTCACGGCATGCCATATATAAAATATAGTGACCCAACTTAACCGGTAATTAACCCAATAATTAAATCGGTTAATTCCTTTGGAAAATCAAAGTCACTTATATTAAATATACACACCCGCAATAGTATCGGGGATTAAGAATAAAATACACTGAAACTTGAATCGATTATCGCCGGCAATCCTAATCGATAAATCTCAAGCAGATCCGCTCAATACACCAAGTGTACAAGTGTGATAAAATAATCAAGACAAATTATTTTCTCTCTCACACAACGACTATACCGATGGATTGGTCCGTTTCCATCTAGGTCGTGAGCAACTGTTCGATTAAATACGAGTAACCGATAGTATGATCTTCTGTGTGACATCGCACACCATACTAACTACAACGTATATAATCCAGGACTATAATTTGCATATATTTAATTATAAATAATTAAACGCAAATAATTGTTTATTTAATTAAATAGATTAATGGCAATGGATCGTGAGTTTCCGTTACTTAAATCTAGACATTAAGTACACAACTCCAACAATCTCCCACTTGTACTAAGTTCTAGTCATTTCCTCCAAACTCCCGACTCCCATACTCATCACGTGCTTAAGTTGTACTTCCAAGAAGTACTATGTGAATGAGCACTCTAGGTTGCCGCTCTGAAGTTATCTTGGTGACTACAGCGTCGTCTCCCTCGACGATGACTCGTATCAGGTGGTACTTGCATTATGTGTTATCTTACACTTATGGACTTGTGATTTCTTACCATTTGCCATCGCACCGCTATACACATAGCCTTTTGGCAAATTAAGAATCACCTCTAAGTCTCAGAGATTATCCCGGAGTTATACCAAAACTTCCGCTGCCTCTGAGGCCGCTATTTGGTTACCCATGGCAGAGTCCGAAAAGCATCGTGCTTATCACTCTTCCATGTTAAAACTCCTTCTCCTTCAATAGTGAAACACATAACCTGATATCGACTTACACCGGTCCTTCTTTGATTAGAAATCTAAGAGAATGTAATCCAAAGGAAAAGCTCGTCTGCTTCGTAGTCTAGAACAGTACTTCGAAAGTACTTTTACAGCAGTCGAATATTCCTTTCCAGGATTACCTTGATATCCTCCCACTATGCTAACCACATAGCCGATATCAGGTTCTTGTTTTCAACATCGCATTTATCAAGCTTTCCACACTCGAAGTGTAGGAAACTGCTTTCATTGCTTCTATCTCCTTTTGTGTTATAAAAACACATATCCTTTGATAGATGCATTCCGTCTCTGAAAGGTAACGAACCTTTCTCGGAATCTTGCATGTTAAAACGAACCATAATCATATATATGTAAGATGTCCAGGAGAAGTACAATGTTCTTTCCCAGAGATCCAAGATCTCAAGAACATGTCCAACTTCTTCCTATATCTTTCATATTGATTTATCTAGACAACCTCATTTTATGTCTTGACAACATCTTTACATTGTTATCAATGATAAGAATGTTCTCTACATAAAACCCGAGAAACACCACCTTGTTCCATCACGTTTCCAATACACATGATTCGTCTATGCTTTGATGAATCCATAAAATGGACTATCTCATCAATTTGCAAGTACTACGAACTCAATGCTTTGTTCCAATCCATAAATGGATTAACTAAGCTTGTACTCTAAATGATCTTGCCTCTTAGCAATAATCCTTATTTCTTTCCAAGAAGGCACATTTAGATCTAGTACTGCCTTCATGTAGTTCTAGGGATCGATTTCATGTATACTAGGTCCAGAGTTCGAAGACTCTCCTAGTCTTATGAATATCTCCGGTTGTCCCACAACCTCCCACTACAATGGCATTCCGGTGTATAAATAGTGATAACAGTAGGTGCAGTCAGTGGTGTACCGCTACTCGGTTTGGCTGGTTCTAAGTCTTAATCTTTCTCTCTCATTTCAAAGTATTACGTCACCTTGGGCTTGTGGTTCATCATATAGTCTTTCTCTAAGAATCGGGCGTTAGAACTTATAACGTCCTTCTGGTTCATAGTACTATTGAACACACATCTTTTGTTCTTCTAGGATATTCTACAACCGCATTTGAATGCGCCGTTGTTTCCAGACATATCCATAGAACATAGGTAGTTCCGTATAACTCATGCTTTTACTATTTCTATAAGAGTTCCATTTCTTGTTTACGACACACCATTTCTACACAACAGTGTATGGTGTAATCATTTGGGATCAAATCCCAATCTCTGATTAGTATGCCATGCATTCCTCAGACAGATACTTGCCTCCGCGATCAAATCGCAGGCTACAAATGGATATACCTTGATGGTTCTCCATAATTGCTTAGTGTCCATTGACTTATCAAAACACTTGCTTTTGTGGCACATCAGGTATTCTAATCCATTTCTCGAGTAATCATCAAATGAAGTGTTGGAGTTGTGTACTTAATGTCTAGATTTAAGTAACGTAAACTCACGATCCATTGCCACTAATCTATTTAATTAAATAAACAATCATTTGCGTTTAATTATTTATAATTAAATATATGCAAATTATAGTCCTGGATTCTATACGTTGTAGTTAGTATGGTGTGTCGGGCCCACACAGAAGATCATACTATCGGTTACTCGTATTTAATCGAACAGTTGCTCACGACCTAGATGGACACGGACCAATCCATCGGTATAGTCGTTGTGTGAGAGAGAAAATAATTTGTCTTAATTATTTTATCACACTTGTACACTTGGTGTATTGAGCGGATCGTTGAGATTCATCGATTAGGATTGCCGGCGATAATCGATTCGAGTCTCAGTGTATTTTATTCTTAATCCCCGATACTATTGCGGGTGTGTATATTTAATATAAGTGACTTTGATTTACCAAAGGAATTAACCGATTTAATTATTGGGTTAATTACCGGTTAAGTTGGGTCACTATATTTTATATATGACATGCCGTGAATACTTGACGGGAAAGTGTATCCCGGAAGGGTTGATAATATCCCCGAGATGAGTTCATAAGGAATTATTATGTAAACCCTGCAGGTGGATTCGTTCCGCATAATAATTAAGGTTGAATGGTACTAGTCTCGGATATAAGAGATGAATAAATTAATTAGCAATAAATTAATTTTATTCATGGATATTTATATCTTAAATACACGGAATAAATAATACTACCGGAGAAATATTATTTGATATAATATGGTTTAATATTGGGAGTGCAATTAATTTTATATAGTGGAAAATAGAATTAATTAATATTAATGGATTAATAGATTTGGGCTTGGGCTCAATTTAATCATTAATATTGGAAGCCCAATATTCCACCTCCTTAAGATCCCCTACGTAGCCTATAAAAGCACTACATGGTCTTCTCTATTCTCATAACTTGAAGATCACAATTCTAGAGAGAGAAAGTAGAGAGGGAGATCCATGGAGTTCGGAAGATCGTCGCCCACCCGACGTTCGAGCTAGTGCAAGGAATACGTGGGAAGGTCTCAAGGTCTTCATAGATCTCGTTTCTCCGTACAACGAGAACAAAGGTAAAATCGTGAAAACCCCCTCGATGATTTTACATCTTAATTATCGTGAAAATATCGTGAACCAAGATCCGAGGGACGAACCCCATAAGTGAGATTGAACCGGGCGGTGGTGGTCGAACCACCGGACCGCCGGCGGCTCATGGATTCTCGCCCAAAGGGGCTGCCGGGCGTGAGCCTCGGCTGGAGCCGAGGGCTCGATCGAGGTGGACTCGATCCCCCCGGACGGCATCGCCGCAAGCTGCGGGAGTTCATGCAGCGGGCACGCGGGCGATGCGGATCGCATCCGGGGCGTGCCTAGCGGGATGCTGGGAGCAGCCCGTGCGTTCGTACGGGGACCCCATCCCCGTGAGCAGCGAGTCGAGGACTCGCTGCGGGGCTGCTACGAGCAGCCCCAGCGGTTGCTACGAGTAACCGCGAGCCCCACGCGGGGGCTCGGCTGGACGCACGCTGGGTTTCCCGCGTGTGGTGTTCGGTCGTGCCCCGGGTCACGTGGTATGTTCGTTGTTTCCGACTCGCAGGGGACTTCGGCTGGGGGCGGGCTGCGTGTCTTCGGGCGCGTAGTCTCCAAAGGTCGGACTTCTGCGGATGAGTCGGTGTTCGTGGTTTCTCCGGCGATCGGGATTTCGATTGGGTTGTCGGTTCCGCAATTTTTAGACAATCCGGATATTCGATCTCCAAAGGATTTCGGTCGGAATTAATTAGATAATTTATTTATTTAAATTTATTAATTCCGGGATATCGATTTCCAACAATTGGTATCAGAGCGATGGTTTTCGTTCACGGTATTTTTCGATAAATTGTTCTACCTTGCAGGGTTTCCGATTATTATGGCTAGATTTAATTTTGTTAATTAATGTCATAATAATGTTCTTGATTATTAAACTCTCCGTGATGTTATTTGTTCTTGTGTGGTGAATGCTTGTTCTTAATTTTTCCGGAAATTGTGAGGTCGATTTCATGTAGAGAATCGATACCGGATAGCGTAGTAATAAATTTGTAATTTATTTTACGTTGGATCGATTCCGAAACGACGACCGGAAAATTGTGACGGAGGAGACGAAGAGAGGGAGGGCTCGATCGGCCATCCCCATGGCCGATCTCATGAGGCTCGATCGACCACCATGAGGAGTTCGACTCCTCTAGTTGGGTGGTCGATCATGGTGAGCGCGGGGATCCCCAACCCGCGTTCATCTCGGCCAAGATCCAACTTTCCTAAATTGATTCGGTTTTCCTATATTGAGTATTCCTATTTTTGGGAATTCTCATGGAAATAGGAAAAGAATTAATTGGAATTAATTTATTTCCTTATTCTATTATGGAAGTCTTCTAGAATATTCTAAGTTCTACTTGGAATAGGATTCTAGAGATTTAATAGAATTAGAAAGGAAAATAATTAATTATTAAATTAAATTAATTTCCTATTTGATTATTCCTATTTTATGGGAATTTTCATGGACATAGAAATTAATTAATTTTGGAAAGTAGAAGATTCCTAAATTAATTTTTCCTTATTTAATTATTCCTTTATGGAATTTTTTAATGGATTAGGAAAGGAATTAATTTGGAAGGACTAGGAGTCCTAAATTATTTTTTTTCTTATTTCATTATGGAAATCATCTAGAATATTCCAAGTGGGTCTTGGATAGATTATTCTAGAGATTTAATGAAGTAGAAAGGGAAAATAAAATAGATTTATTTTATTTCCTTATTCTATTATAGATGTCTTCTAGAATATTCCAAGTGGACGACCCTATCTCTCATAAATGAGGGAGCCGAGCAGACAATCGATCTAGTCATCAAATGACACGAAAGTCTCTAATTTGTGTCCTCGACATGACCAAGTGGCTTTGGCTCCATTCCACTCCCCGGGGTGAGAATGAGTCGACTTGAAATCAGTTTTGGAAAGACAAATTAGGCATTGTTTGATAAACTTAATCAATGTTTCTCGTAAGAGGAATTACAAGAATTCTCCTCCAATGACTTGTCTATACGAACTTCAAAAGTCCATAAAAGTCACCAAAAGAACAGCAATGGAGACCATGGATATGTTTCCATACCCTCTCCCACTTAGCTTTTTACAATAAAGGGATACGCTATCTAATGCATAATTAAATACACATAAGCATGCATACATGAAATAAAGCACATAGAATATTATCACATAATCAAAATAATACTAGAATATTATTTTCCGACTATTATGGCATTATCGCATCTCCGTACGCATCTTCTAGTCTTTAGTCTTCGTTCTTGAATGCTCCATGTGACGGGAATATTAATTCCAATATTTAAATCTATTTATTTTTAATAAATCCAAAAGTTACTTAATTCGAAATTAAGTCAATCGAATAAATCAAAAATAAAATTAAATATTATTAATATTTTTATTTATTTATTTTCCTATCTAATTCTATTAAATCTCTAGAATAGAAACTTCGAGTTTCACTTATGATTCTCCGCGTCTTGATTTACAAGATTGAATGTAACAAGTAATTGGGAGTCAATTGTAAAAGTCTTTTGGTGTAGTAAACGTCCACACTATCGTGGCTTGCTACATTGAATGGGATTTTGGAACGATTGATGTAGACAGTTATAGAAGGGAGTAAAGGAGCGTATGTTAACGTAAACGTCCACACTATCGTGGCTTGCGGTGAATATGCGTGTCCCAAACAATCTTCTTAGATACTGAGTAATGGTTTACACTTAGGTACGCTTCTTAGTATTCTTCCCATCGAAGTAACGCTAATGATGATGTACGACCGAAGGAAATCTAATTGCTAAATCATTTGGATAGGTAAACGTCCACACTATCGTGGCTTGCCATATCTGATGGGATTTTAGATGTGATTAGTGGTTTAATGATATTATTTGAGGGAGATAATATCGGAGATTAAATCGATTGTTTGTTGTTATATGTGCTCATAGATTAGGATATGGCTTTGAACCCACTTTCTGTGATACGTAAGGAATTTTTAAACTCACTGGTCCCTAAATGTAATGATTGGAATAGAGATCTAGACATTACCCAAACTGTTAGAGAGTACAAGTTTGTACTCAGTGAGCTTTGTCCTCCCGAGCCTACAAATGTCTTAACTGATGAGGAAAGGACTGATTTTGATATCATGTTTAAACTCAAGGAGATGTTTAGACATGACGTAGTGGCTAGACAAGAGGCGATGAGGATACTCATAAAGGCCATTCATTCGAGGAAACGCTTAAACACGTTTTTGAGATGATGGACCTTTTAGACGAGTTGAGACGGAAATCGCAAGCTCTTGTAGCCAATGCCAAGGGTTTCGAACCTAAGGGCTAAATCGGGGGAAAGGAAAAGCAAGCAAACCCAGTGGTCAGTAGACCACGAGATGGGACGAGAAAGCCATGAGGCAAGTATTCTCGACACGAACAGTCTGGGTACTGGAAGTCTGATTATCCTCTCAAAGAAAGTACGAAATTTTCTTTAGTCGTAAAACATAGTCAGTGGTATTATCTACCGGAACCTGGTGTGTAGATATGGAACCACTGACGGTATGTGCATTTTAAATGCGAGAGGTTCCAGGAAACCTAACGACTTGGAAAAGAAAAGATCGTATTCTACATGGGCAATGCTGTAGAGGAGGCAGCAGTTGCAGTGGAGGACATTTTATAGGATTTCATTTTGGGTTATTGCTTTTATGTACCTTTCAAATTAGAAATAACTTTGTTCTGGATTTCTAATAAATGGATATTTTATTTCTTTTAATCATTTGATGGTTATAAGAAGAAATAATGATATTATCTATTTTGGTACATTAGCTAGCAATATATAAATGATGAATCCTGAGTCCACCACGATGCAACGAACCGTAGTATGAAACTCGTTTTACTAATAAGAGATTTCTTTATCAATTGTACTTGTGGATTCTTATGCTGAATCATGTTTATTCAAATAAGAAGTTCAAAGGTCGAAAATTGATTTTTGATCAATTAAGTTGAAGGAGTGGACCTTCCGACCTAAGAATCTTATTTGGAAGATAACATGACTAAGCAATCCTTTATGGATATAAGATGTAAGATCCGGACAAGTATAAGAATTGATTGACTCTGATGTATGCAGACCTATGCCTACTCAGACAATAAGGTACGAGTACTTCATTTGATGATTACTCGAGAAATGGATTAGAATACCTGATGTGCCACAAAAGCAAGTGTTTTGATAAGTCAATGGACACTAAGCAATTGTGGAGAACCGTCAAGGTATATCCATTTGTAGCCTGCGATTTAATTGCGGAGGCAAGTACCTGTCTGAGGAATGCATAGCATACTGATCAGAGGTTGGGATTTGATCCCAAATGACTACACCATACACTGTTGTGTAGAAATGGTGTGTCGTAAACAAGAAATGGAACTCTTATAGAAATAGTAGAATCATGAGTTATACGGAACTACCTATGTTCTATGGATATGTCTGGAAACAACGGCGCATTCAAATGCGGTTGTAGAATATCCCAGAAGAACAAAAGATGTGTGTTCAATAGTACTATGAACCAGAAGGACGTTATAAGTTCTAACGCCCGGTTCTTAGAGAAAGACTATATATAATGAACCACAAGCCCAAGGTGACGTAATACTTTGAAATGAGAGAGAAAGATTAAGACTTAGAACCAGCCGAACCGAGTAGCGGTACACCACTAACTGCACCTACTGTTATCACTGTTTATACACCGGAATGCCATTGTAGTGGGAGGTTGTGGGACAACCGGAGATATTCATAAGACTAGGAGAGTCATCGGACTCTGGACCTAGTATACATGAAACCGATCCCTAGATCTACATGAAGGCCGTACTAGATCTAAATGTGCCTTCTTGGAGAGCAATAAGGATTATTGCTAAGAGGCGAGATCATTTAGAGTACAAGCTTAGTTGATCCATTTATGGATTGAAACAAAAAATTGAGTTCGTGGTACTTGCAAATTGATGAGATAGTCCATTTTATGGATTCATCAAAAGCATAGACGAATTGTGTGTATTGGAAACGTGATGGAAAACAAGGTGGTGTTTCTCGGAGGTTTTATGTAGATGACACTCTTATCATTGGCAACAATGTAAAGATGTTATCATACATAAAATGATGGTTGTCTAGATGAATCATTATGAAAGATAAAGGAAGAAGTTGGACATGTTCTTGAGATCTTGGATCTCTAGAAAGAACATTGTACTTTTCCTGGATATCTTACATATATGATTATGGTTCGTTTTAACATGCAAGATTCCGAGAAAGGTTCGTTACCTTTCAGAGACGGAATGCATCTATCTAAGGATATGTGTTTTGGAACACAAAAGGAGATAGAAGCAATGAAAGCAGTTTCCTACACTTTGAGTGTGGAAAGCTTAATAAATGCATTGTAGAAAACAAGAACCTGATATCGGCTATGCGGTTAGCATAGTGGGAGGATATCAAGGTAATCCTGGAAAGGAATATTCGACTGCCGTAAAAGTACTTTCGAAGTACTGTTCTAGACTACGAAGCAGACGAACATTTCCTTTGGATTACATTCTCTTAGATTTCTAATCGAATGAGGACCGGTGTAAGTCGATATCAGGCTATGTGTTTCACTATTGAAGGAGAAGGAGTTTTAACATGGAAGAGTGATAAGCACGATGCTTTTCGGACTCTCCCATGGGTAACCAAATAGCGGCCTCAGAGGCAGCGGAAGTTTTGGTATAACTCCGGGATAATCTCTGGGACTTAGATGTGATTCTTAATTTGCCAAAGGCTATGTAAATAGCGGTGCAATGGCAAATGGTAAGAAATCACAAGTCCATAAGTGTAAGATAACACATAGTGCAAGTACCACCTGATACGAGTCATCGTCGAGGGAGACGACGCTGTAGTCACCAAGATAACTTCAGAGCGGCAACCTAGAGTGCTCATTCACATAGTACTTCTTGGAAGTACAACTTAAGCACGTGATGAGTATGGGAGTCGGGAGTTTGGAGGAAATGACTAGACCTTAGTACAAGTGGGAGATTGTTGGAGTTGTGTACTTAATGTCTAGATTTAAGTAACGTAAACTCACGATCCATTGCCACTAATCTATTTAATTAAATAAACAATCATTTGCGTTTAATTATTTACAATTAAATATATGCAAATTATAGTCCTGGATTCTATACGTTGTAGTTAGTATGGTGTGTCGGGCCCACACAGAAGATCATACTATCGGTTACTCGTATTTAATCGAACAGTTGCTCACGACCTAGATGGACACGGACCAATCCATCGGTATAGTCGTTGTGTGAGAGAGAAAATAATTTGTCTTAATTATTTTATCACACTTGTACACTTGGTGTATTGAGCGGATCGTTGAGATTCATCGATTAGGATTGCCGGCGATAATCGATTCGAGTCTCAGTGTATTTTATTCTTAATCCCCGATACTATTGCGGGTGTGTATATTTAATATAAGTGACTTTGATTTACCAAAGGAATTAACCGATTTAATTATTGGGTTAATTACCGGTTAAGTTGGGTCACTATATTTTATATATGACATGCCGTGAATACTTGACGGGAAAGTGTATCCCGGAAGGGTTGATAATATCCCCGAGATGAGTTCATAAGGAATTATTATGTAAACCCTGCAGGTGGATTCGTTCCGCATAATAATTAAGGTTGAATGGTACTAGTCTCGGATATAAGAGATGAATAAATTAATTAGCAATAAATTAGTTTTATTCATGGATATTTATATCTTAAATACACGGAATAAATAATACTACCGGAGAAATATTATTTGATATAATATGGTTTAATATTGGGAGTGCAATTAATTTTATATAGTGGAAAATAGAATTAATTAATATTAATGGATTAATAGATTTGGGCTTGGGCTCAATTTAATCATTAATATTGGAAGCCCAATATTCCACCTCCTTAAGATCCCCTACGTAGCCTATAAAAGCACTACATGGTCTTCTCTATTCTTATAACTTGAAGATCACAATTCTAGAGAGAGAAAGTAGAGAGGGAGATCCATGGAGTTCGGAAGATCGTCGCCCACCCGACGTTCGAGCTAGTGCAAGGAATACGTGGGAAGGTCTCAAGGTCTTCATAGATCTCGTTTCTCCGTACAACGAGAACAAAGGTAAAATCGTGAAAACCCCCTCGATGATTTTACATCTTAATTATCGTGAAAATATCGTGAACCAAGATCCGAGGGACGAACCCCATAAGTGAGATTGAACCGGGCGGTGGTGGTCGAACCACCGGACCGCCGGCGGCTCATGGATTCTCGCCCAAAGGGGCTGCCGGGCATGAGCCTCGGCTGGAGCCGAGGGCTCGATCGAGGTGGACTCGATCCCCCCGGACAGCATCGCCGCAAGCTGCGGGAGTTCCCGCAGCGGGCACGCGGGCGATGCGGATCGCATCCGGGGCGTGCCTAGCGGGCTGCTGGGAGCAGCCCGTGCGTTCGTACGGGGACCCCATCCCCGTGAGCAGCGAGTCGAGGACTCGCTGCGGGGCTGCTACGAGCAGCCCCAGCGGTTGCTACGAGTAACCGCGAGCCCCACGCGGGGGCTCGGCTGGACGCACGCTGGGTTTCCCGCGTGTGGTGTTCGGTCGTGCCCCGGGTCACGTGGTATGTTCGTTGTTTCCGACTCGCAGGGGACTTCGGCTGGGGGCGGGCTGCGTGTCTTCGGGCGCGTAGTCTCCAAAGGTCGGACTTCTGCGGATGAGTCGGTGTTCGTGGTTTCTCCGGCGATCGGGATTTCGATTGGGTTGTCGGTTCCGCAATTTTTAGACAATCCGGATATTCGATCTCCAAAGGATTTCGGTCGGAATTAATTAGATAATTTATTTATTTAAATTTATTAATTCCGGGATATCGATTTCCAACATGAAGTACTCGTACCTCATTGTCTGAGTAAACATAGGTCTGCATACATCAGAGTCAATCAATTCTTATACTTGTCCGGATCTTACATCTTATATCCATAAAGGATTGCTTAGTCATGTTATCTTCCAAATTAGATTCTTAGATCGGAAGGTCCACTCCTTCAACTTAATTGACCAAATATCAATTTTCGACCTTTGAAATTCTTATTTGAATAAACATGATTCAGCATAAGAATCCACAAGTATAATTGATAAAGAAATCTCTTATTAGTAAAACGAGTTTTACTACGGTTCGTTGCATTGTGGTGGACTCAGGATCCATCATTTATATATTGCTAGCCAATGTACCAGAATAGATAATATCATTATTTCTTCTTATAACCATCAAATGATTAAAAGAAATAAAATATCCATTTATTAGAAATCCAGAACAAAGTTCTTTCTAATATGAAAGGTACATAAAAGCAATAACCCGAAATGAAATCCTATAAAATGTCCTCCACTGCAAGTGCTGCCTCCTCTACAGCATTGCCCATGTAGACTACGATTTCTTCTTTTCCAAGTCGTCGGGTTTCCTGGAACCCTTGCATTTAAAATGCACATACCGTCAGTGGTTCCATATCTACACACCAGGTTCCGGTAGATAATACCACTGACTATGTTTTACGACTAAAGAAAATTTCGTACTTTCTTTGAGAGGATAATCAGACTTCCAGTACCCAGACTGTTTGTATCGAGAATACTTGCCTATTGGCTTTCTCGTCCCATCTCGTGGTTCATGTAACTTATGACCACTGGGTTTCTTTGCTTGCTTTTCCTTTCCCCCGATTTTTCCCTTAGGTTCAAAACCTTTGGCATTGGCTACAAGAGCTTGCGATTTCCGTTTCAACTCGTCTAAAAGGTCAATCATCTCAAAAACATGTTTAAGCGTTTCCTCGAAGCGACTGGCCTTTATGAGTATCCTCATCGCTTCTTGTCTAGCCGCCTACGTCAATAGGCTCGGGAGGACAAAGCTCATTGAGTACAACCTTGTACTCTTCAACAGTTTTGGTAATGTCTAGATCTCTATTCCAATCATTACATTTAGGGACCAATGAGTTTAAATCCTTACATATCACATAAAGTGGGTTCAAAGCCATTTCCTAATCTATGAGCACATATAACAACAAACAATCAATTTAATCTCCGATATTATCTCCCTCAAATAATATCATTAAACCACTAATCACATCTAAAATCCCATCAGATATGGCAAGCCACGATAGTGTGGACGTTTACCTATCCAAATGATTTAGCAATTAGATTTGCTTCGGTCGTACATCATCATTAGCGTTACTTCGATGGGAAGAATACTAAGAAGCGTACCTAAGTGTTAACCATTACTCAGTATCTAAGAAGATTGTTTGGGATACGCATATTCACCGCAAGCCACGATAGTGTGGACGTTTACGTTAACATACGCTCCTTTACTCCCTTCTATAATTGTCTACATCAATCGTTCCAAAATCCCATTCAATGTAGCAAGCCACGATAGTGTGGACGTTTACTACACCAAAAGACTTTTACAATTGACTCCCAATTACTTGATTCATTTAATCTTGTAAATCAAGACGCGGAGAATCATAAGTGAAACTCGAAGTTTCTAACCAGTGATTAACCATGTGAACGACCCTATCTCTCATAAATGAGGGAGCCGAGCAAACAATCGATCTAGTCATCAAATGACACGAAAGTCTCTAATTTGTGTCCTTGACATGACCAAGTGGCTTTGGCTCCATTCCACTCCCCGGGGTGAGAATGAGTCGACTTGAAATCAGTTTTGGAAAGACAAATTAGGCATTGTTTGATAAACTTAATCAATGTTTCTCGTAAAAGGAATTACAAGAATTCTCCTCCAATGACTTGTCTATACGAACTTCAAAAGTCCATAAAAGTCACCAAGAGAACAGCAATGGAGACCATGGATATGTTTCCATACCCTCTCCCACTTAGCTTTTTATAACAAAGGGATACGCTATCTAATGCATAATTAAATACACATAAGCATGCATACATGAAATAAAGCACATAGAATATTATCACATAATCAAAATAATACTAGAATATTATTTTCTGACTATTATGGCTTTATCGCATCCCCGTATGCGTCTTCTAGTCTTTAGTCTTCGTTCTTTGAATGCTCCATGTGACGGGAATATTAATTCCAATATTTAAATCTATTTATTTTTAATAAATCCAAAAGTTACTTTATTCGAAAATTAAGTCAATCGAATAAATCAAAAATAAAATTAAATATTATTAATATTTTTATTATTTTTATTTTCCTTTCCAATTCCATTAAATCTCTAGAATCCTATCCAAGACCCACTTGGAATATTCTAGAAGTTATCCATAATGAAATAAGGAAATAAAATAATTTAGGACTCCTAGTCCTTCCAAATTAATTCCTTTCCTAATCCATTAAAAAATTCCATAAAGGAATAATTAAATAATGAAAAATTAATTTAGGACTCCTAAACTTTCCAAATTAATTATTTTCCTAATCCATTAAAAATTCCATAAAGGAATAATTAAATAGGAAAAATAAATTAGTTATAAATTTATTCCTTTTCCTAATCTATGAAAATTCCCAAGAATAGGAATAATCAATAAGGAAAAATAAATTTATTCTAAATTTATTCTTTTCCTATTCCATGAGAATTCCCAAAAAAAAAAGAATACTCAAAATAGGAAAACCGAATAATTTAGGAAAGTTGGATCTTGGTAGGAAAGCACGGGTTGGGGATCCCCGCACCCCCCACCATCGATCGCCGGTCGAGAGGGCACGCCACCGCCGCCGCCGCCCAGCCGGCGCACCACCTCCCATGGTGGCATCGCGCTCGGCCGAGAGGCTCGAAGGGCAGCCCCCTCCCCTCGATCGATTGATCATACGGGATCGATCATGGGGTTGATCGATCCCCGGTCCTTCCCTCTCTTCGTCTCCTCCGTCACACTTTTCCGGTCGTCGTTTCGTCCTCGATCCAACGTAAAATAAATTACAAATCTATTACTACGTTATCCGGTATCGATTCTCTACATGAAAACGACCTCAAACAATTTCCGGAAAAATTAAGAACAAACATTCACCACACAAGAACGAATATTGACATCACCGAGAGTTTAATAATAAAGAACATTATTATGACATTAATTAACAATAATTAAATCTAGCCATAATAATCGGAAACCCTGCAAGGTAGAACAATTTATCGAAAAATACCATGAACTAAAACCAACGCTCTGATACCAATTGTTGGAAATCGATATCCCGGAATTAATAAATTTAAATAAATAAATTATCTAATTAATTCCGACCGAAATCCTACGGAGATAGAATATCCGGAATTGTCAAAATTGCGGAACCGACAACACCAATCGACTCCCGGAACACGTACATGACCATACGAAAAAGTTACGCGGGAAAAACACGAGAGAACTCGCGTGAACCCGCGAAACCCGCAGCAGCCACGCGGGGTTGCTCGCAGCAGCCCGCAGCAACCCGCAGCGAGTCGCCTGACTCGCTGCTGCTGGGACCTTGCTGGATCGCCGCGGGTCAGCTGCGGGAAATCCCACAGCACCCAGCGAAATCCCCGTAGCAGCCCACAGCAACCCGCAGCGAGTCGCCTGACTCGCTGCTGCTGGGCGCTACGAGTCGCTGCGGGAAAACCCGTAGCTGGCAGCAGATCGCTACGGGAAACCCGCAGCCGATCCGCGTGATCGAGCCCTAGGCTCGATCCACCTCGCGCGATCCCTTTCCAGCCGAGTCGTCGAGCCGCCGGCGGTCCGGTGGTCCGACCACCACCGCCCGGTTCGACCTTTTCTCGTGGGTCCGTTCCTCGGATCTTGGTTCAAGGTATTTTTACGATAAATAAACGATAAAATCATAAAGAGGGTTTTACGATTTACCTCGTTCTCGTTGTTCGGAAAAACGAAGAACTCAATTTGACGACCTTTGAGATCTTCCCACGTATTGCTTGCACTAGCTCGGACGTCGTGTGGGCGACGATCTACCGAACTCCATGGATCTCCCTCTCTACTTTCTCTCTCTAGAATTGTGATCTTCAACTTATGAGAATAGAGAAGACCATGTAGTGCTTTTATAGGCTACGTAGGGGATCTTAAGGAGGTGGAATATTGGGCTTTCAATATTAATGATTAAATTGAGCCCAAGCCCAAATCTATTAATCCATTATTAATTAATTCTATTTTCCACTATATAAAATTAATTGCACTCCCAATATTAAACCATATTATATCAAATAATATTTCTCCGGTAGTATTATTTATTCCGTGTATTTAAGATTTAAATATCCATGAATAAAATTAATTTATTGCTAATTAATTTATTCATCTCTTATTTCCGAGACTAGTACCATTCAACCTTAATTATTATGCGGAACGAATCCACCTGCAGGGTTTACATAATAATTCCTTATGAACTCATCTCGGGGATATTATCAACCCTTACGGGATACACTTTCCCGTCAAGTATTCACGGCATGCCATATATGAAATATAGTGACCCAACTTAACCGGTAATTAACCCAATAATTAAATCGGTTAATTCCTTTGGAAAATCAAAGTCACTTATATTAAATATACACACCCGCAATAGTATCGGGGATTAAGAATAAAATACACTGAAACTTGAATCGATTATCGCCGGCAATCCTAATCGATAAATCTCAAGCAGATCCGCTCAATACACCAAGTGTACAAGTGTGATAAAATAATCAAGACAAATTATTTTCTCTCTCACACAACGACTATACCGATGGATTGGTCCGTGTCCATCTAGGTCGTGAGCAACTGTTCGATTAAATACGAGTAACCGATAGTATGATCTTCTGTGTGACGTCGCACACCATACTAACTACAACGTATATAATCCAGGACTATAATTTGCATATATTTAATTATAAATAATTAAACGCAAATAATTGTTTATTTAATTAAATAGATTAATGGCAATGGATCGTGAGTTTCCGTTACTTAAATCTAGACATTAAGTACACAACTCCAACAGGAATTAGATTCCAAATGACTAACACCATACACTTTAAGTGTAGACATGGTGTATAAATAAGAAATAGATCTCTAAAAGAAAAAGTAAAAGAAAGAGTTAATCGGTATTACCTGTGTTCTATGAATATTTATGGAAGACAACGACACGTGTCGATGTGGTTGTAAAATATCCTGGAAGAACAAAAGTCATGTGTTCAATAGTACTACGAACCAGAAGGACGTTATATGATCTAACGCCCGGTTCTTAGAAGAATGCTATTAGATGAAACACAAAGCCCAAAGTGACGAAATGCCTTAGAACGAGAGAAAAAGGACAAGGACTGGAAACCAGCCAAACCGAGTAGCGGTACACCACTAACTCCACCTACTGCTATTACTGTTTATACACTGGAACGCCATTGTAGTGGGAGGTTGTGGACAACTGGAGATGTTCATAAGACTAGAAGAGTTGTTGAACTCTGGATCTAATAAACATGAAATCGATCCCTAGATCTACATAAAGGTTGTATTAAATCTAAATATGTCCTCTTAGAGAGCAATAAGGATTATTGCTAAGGGACAAGATTATTTAGAGTAAAAGCTTAGTTGATCCATTTATGGATTGTAACAAAGCTATAATTCGTGGTAATTGCGAATTGATGAGATAATCCATTTGATGGATTCATCAAAAGGCATGGACAAATAATGTGTATTGGAAACATAATGGAAACAAGGTGGTGTTTCTTGGAGATTTTATGTAGATAACATTCTATCATTGGTAACAATGTAAAAGTGTTATCAGGCATAAAATAATGGTTGTCTAAGATAAAATCGATATATAAGATAAAGTAGAAGTTAGATCATGTTCTTAAGATCTAGGATCTTATGAAAAGAACAATGTACTTCTCTAAGAAATCTTATACGATTAAGGTTCGTTTTAACATGCATAATTCCAAGAAGGGTGTGTGACCTTCAAGAAGGAATGCATCTATCTAAAGGTATGTGTTTGGAACACATAAAGGAGATAGAAGCAGTGAAAGCAGTTTCCTACATCGGATGTGTGGAAAGCTTTAAAATGCAATGTTTAAAAACGAGAACCGGATATCGACTATGCAGTTGGCATAGTGGGAGGATATCAAGGTAATTCTGGAAAGGAATATTCGACTGCTGTAAGAGTACTTTCGAAGTATTGTTCTAGACTACGAAGCAGACGAGGTTTTCCTTTGGATTACATTTCTCTGATCTCTAATCAAATCAGGATCAGTGTAAGTCGATATCAGGCTATTTGTTCACTTGTAAAAAGAGGTAAAACTTTAGAATGGAAGAGTGATAAGCACGATGCTTTTCGGACTCAACCATGGGTAACCAAACTGCAGCCTCAGAGGCAGCGGAAGTTGTGGTGAAGCTTTGGGATAACCTCTGGACTTAGATATGATTCTTTGTTTGCCAAAGGCTATTAATATAGCGGTGTGATGGAAAACTGAAGGAAATCATAAGTCAATAATGATGATAACACATAGAGAAAGTACCACCTGATACGAGTCATCGTCATGTGAGACGACGCTGTAGTCACCAAGATAACTTCGGAGACGGCAACCTAGAATGCTCATGCACGAGGCACTTCTTTGGAAGTGCAACTTAAGCACGTGATGGGTGTGGGAGTCGGGAGTTTGGATGAAATGACTAGACCTTAGTATAAGTGGGAGATTGATGGAGTTGTATACTTAATGTCTAGATTTAAGTATCGTAAACTCCCAGTCATAGTATTTAACCTAATTAAATAAATAATCATTTGCTTTTAATTATTTATAATCAAATAAATGCAAATATGGTTCTGGATTATATACGTTGTATTTAGTATGGTGTGCGTCGTCACACGGAAGATCATACTATCAGTCACTCGTATATAATCAAACACAAGCTCACGACCTAGATGGACAAGAACTAATCCATCGGTATAGTCGTTGTATGAGAGAGAAAATAATTGGTCTTGATTATTTTATCATACTTGTACACTTGGTGTATTGAGCGGATCGCAGGAGATTTATCGATTAGGATTGCCTTGGATAATCGATTTAAATCTCTGAGTATTTTATTCTCAATCTCTGATATTATTGCGGGTGTGTGCATTTAATATTAGTGACTTTGATTTTCCAAAGGAATTGATTGATTAGAATAACCGATCAATTACCGGTAAAGTTGGGTCACGGTATTTTATGTATGACATGCCGTGAATTCTTGATGGGAAAATGTGTCCTCGAAAGGGTTGATAATATCCCCGAGATGAGTTCATAAGGAATTATTATGTAAACCTCATGAGTGGATTTGTTTTGTATAATAATTAAAGTTGAATGGTACTAGTCTCGGATATAAGAGATGAATAAATTAATTAAGCAATAAATTAATTTTATTCATGGATATTTATATCTTAAACACATGGAATAAATAATACTACCGGAGAGAATATTATTTGATATAATATGGTGAATATTGGGAGTGCAATTATATTTATATAGTGGAATTAATTGTTGGGATTTGTGTGGATCTCATCCACACCCAATAGATGGATTTACGTATTTTACAAGCATGAAAAGTGCGGAAGAAGAAATCATGCATGAACACGTAAAACCCTAATCATATGATCCAATGCGCACGTAGTAAGTAAGAACAATTAATTGAGTTAGTATAGAATATACCTTGTAGTTATTCTATAATGTTGATGCCCGGACGTAGACGGATCATCCGCGAAAGTACCCGGCCTCAATTCGTTGCACGGACCCTCCTTGATCACGAACGGCGGTTCCCCAAACGTAGTATCGAGTCCCACTCGATTCTCTCGACTCCCTCGTATTTTGGTGCTTATGGGGTGATGATATTTCACTTAATGTAGCAGCAAAATCGTGGGTCTAAGGTCCCCTTTATATAGGAGGAGGGGGAGAGAGTTTAGGGTTGAAAAGGAGAAGAAATAGAATTTCCGCGACCTAAAAAACGCTGCTGTCGGCCGACACCATGATAGGCAAAATAGGGTTTCGGACGACACCCTTTGAAAAAGCCACCGCCTTATTTACATGCATGTCGGCCGACACTCCCAAAGCACAAAATGGGTGTCGGCCGACACCAAGTACAAATTGTGCCGTTTTGCCGATTTCTCGTTTTCTCTCCGTTTCTTCCGTCGTTCAACCTCGATTCTCAACCAAAGTTTATATACTCCAAGTATACACGATCGATAGGGCCCGTGTGACTCATTTGGCTTGATTGTCGACTATTTAAGTTCAAGTTCTCAAGTCGACACTTAACGTCGCACAATCGATCCATCTACACAGGACGCACTATATAGCTCGTTTCGGTTCGACACACGTGGGATGAAGGATACCATTCCAACAATCTCCCACTTGGACTTCATATCCAGTGTGTATCCACATTTCCCTTATCACTTGATGTCTAAGTTCGAACTAGAGGTAAGACCAGTGTCACCCTCGTTCCGTTCGAACCTTTCTCGAATATCTGAGCGGATTGCGAACCGGATGATCACCATGATACAGATCCGGGCATGGCCATGCAGTTTTGCAATCCCAACTCTCCGAGTGGCCTTTAAGACATTTAGTCCTACCTCGTAGGAGGATAATCCCATCTTGTCAATCTAAGTGCTCCCACTTGCTTCTTGAGGTATCCAACGACTATCTTTATAGTTCCGTTTTACCGAGAACGTTTGACAGCGTCAAAACACAACATTCCACAATGTAGCTACTCTAGACTACTCAGGTCTGAGGAGACGTTCGAAAGCTATAAGAATTGGTATTATGACACACTGCCTTATATACCATTCTTAGGCGAGTCACGTCCGACACCGAGCTCCCATCTGTCGTCTATGCAATTGTACTCGACGTCCCACCTCTAGCCCATGAGGTGGCGCTATAGTACAACTTGCAATCTAATCTTTATATTGATCCATTGTGTCTGTTCGTACACGGAGATCTAGATTATGGACTTAAGTTGATTTTAATTTTTGTTCAATCACTGAGCCTCATTATGTGACATTATCACATAACTCAGATAAAATTTAAAATCTACGTTGAACAGTTCATATAATCCAAACCATGAGAATATGAATAAAATTGATTTAATAATCAAAATGAATGTTTACATTATAATCTCCGAAGTAAAATAAATTACAACATAAGAATTTAGTCCTCAAGACGTTTAATTCCTATAGCATCACATAAGGTATTATGCCTTAACTGCGGGAGAGGTTTAGTAAATGGGTCAGCAACGTTCTCCTCTGTTGCTATCTTGCGCATTTCTATATCACCTCTTCCCATGAAATCGCGGATGACGTGATATTTTCTGAGTATGTGTTTGACTTTGTGGTGATCCCTTGGCTCTATTGCCTGAGCTATGGCTCCACTATTATCGCAATAGAGAACCATAGGTTTGGCAGCACTGGGGACGACACCAAGTTCCTGAAGGAACATTTTCATCCATACACCTTCCTTTCCAACCTCCGAGGCTGCAATGTACTCAGACTCTGTAGTTGAGTCGACGACAGAGGTTTGTTTGGAACTCTTCCAACTAACGGCGCCTCCGTTCAGACAGAAGACGTAACCAGACTGAGACTGATGATTGTCTTTATCATTCTGAAAACTCGCGTCCGTATAGCCCGTCATTTCTAACTCATCTTGTCCCCAATAGACAAGATAATTCTCCTTAGTCTGGTTAAGGTATCTGAGAATATTTTTTGGCCGCAGTCCAATGCGCCTCACCCGGGTTTGACTGAAAACGACTCGTCATGCTCAAAGCATACGATACGTCTGGCCTCGTACATATCATGGCATACATAATCGATCCTATTGCCGAAGCATAAGGAACATTATCCATCCTCTTTTGCTCAACAGGTCCTTGCAGGCACTGTTTAAGACTAAGAGGTTGGCCATGTGTCATGGGTAGAAGGCCCTTCTTAGAGTCCTTCATCTTGAACCTTTCAAGTATCTTGTCAATATATGACTCTTGATTTAGTTCAAGCATCCTTTTAGATCTATTCCGATACATCTTGATGCCCAATATGTATTGTGCTTCTCCCAGATCCTTCATTGAGCTCTAGGTTAAGGAGTATGTCATCGACATCGGAATGTTATTTCCAATAAGGAGTATGACATCGACATACAGCACAAGAAAAACGATTGCGCTCCCACTGACCTTCTTGTATATTCAAGAATCCTCTAGGTTACGTTTAAAGCCGAATTCCTTTACGGCTTCGTCGAAACGCAGATTCCAACTCCGAGATGCTTGCTTGAGTCCATAAATGGCTCTTTTAAGCTTGCATACCTTCTTAGCCCCTTTTGGATCGATAAAACCCTCAGGCTGTGTCATATACACATCCTCTTCAAGAATCCCATTTAAGAAGGCGGTTTTAACATCCATTTGCCATATCTCATAATCATAATGAGCGGCAATGGCAAGAAGTATCCTGATAGACTTAAGCATCGCGACTGGTGAATAGGTCTCGTCGTAGTCCACCCCGTGGATTTGGCGAAATCCTTTTGCTACCAATCTAGCTTTGAAAACCTCGGGTTTTCCATTCATGTCGGTCTTGATCTTATAGATCCATTTACACTCAATAGGCCTAGCCTCTTGAGGTAAATCGATCAAGTCCCAGACATGATTCTCAGACATGGAGTCCATCTCGGATTTCATGGCTCTCAGCCATTTCTCGGAAACCGGACTTGTCACGGCTTGACTATAGGTGGATGGTTCCTCATTCCTTAAGATATTAATATATCTAGCGGGACGAGTTATTGTCCTTCCCGACCTACGAGGATCAGTTACCACCTGCGAGGGTTCAGGAATCACCACGACCTCGTCGTTTGTTTCCTCGGCAACTGGTTGTTCATCATGGACCTCATCCAGAACAACTTTACTCCCACTATCTTTCTTAGAAAGGAATTCCTTTTCCAGAAAGATACCATCACGAGCAACAAAAACTTTGTTCTCTGATTGGTTGTAGAAATGATATCCTCGGGTTTCTTTTGGGTATCCCACAAAGAAAACCTTGTCCGATTTGGGTTCAAGCTTGCCAGAGATATTTCTCTTGACATAGGCTTCGCAACCCCAAATCTTGAGATAAAACAAATTCGGGACCCTCCCACTCCATATCTCATATGGTGTCTTACTCACAGCCTTTGACGGCGTCCTGTTCAGTATTAGAGCAGCAGTAGAGAGTGCATGTCCCTAAAAGGATATAGGAAGTTTTGCTAAGCTCATCATAGATCGAACCATGTCCAACAGAGTTCGATTCCTTCTTTCAGACACTCCATTCAACTAAGGAGTTCCAGGAGGGGTGAGTTGAAATCTAATCCCACACTTCACTAGATGATCATCAAACTCATGACTCAGATATTCGCCTCCTCGATCTGATCGAAGAACTTTTATCGTCTTGCCAAGTTGATTTTCTACTTCATTTTGGAATTCTTTGAATCGCTCAAAAGATTCCGACTTATGCTTCATTAAATAGACATAACCATATCTACTTAAATCATCAGTAAAAGTTATGAAGTATACGTAACCACCTCGTGCCGGTGAACTCATTGGTCCACACACATCAGTGTGTATAAGGCCCAATAGATCACTAGCTCGCTCACCAGTTCCCATAAATGGTGATTTCGTCATTTTGCCTAATAGACACCCATCGCATGTATCAAATGATTCCAAATCAAATGATTTGAGAACACCCTCCTTGAGGAGTCTCTCAACACGCTTAGTGTTTATATGACCTAAACGACAGTGCCAGAGGTATGTTTCGTTTGTCTCGTTTGATTTAGCTCGTTTGGTATTTATATTGTAGATTTGTTTATCTAAATCGAGCACGTATAAGCCACGCTCAAGACGTGCTAAACCATAAAATACATCACGATTAAACAACGAAAAAACTCCATTAATAATCGTAAAATTAAATCCTTCAGCATCCAATGCAGAAATAGAAATAATACTCATGGTTATACTAGGAACAAAATAAACATTATTGAGTTCTAGTACGAGCCCAGAGGGCAAAGATAAACTATAAGTCCCTACGGCTAATGCAGCGACCCTCGCTCCATTCCCCACGCGCAGATGGACTTCACCTTTCTCTAACTTCTTACTTCTTTGCAGTCCCTGCACATTTCGAACAATGTGAGTTCCACAACCGGTATCCAATACCCATGAAGTAGTGTCAGAAAAATGTATATCTACAACGAAAATACCTGAAGACGATGGGGCGACCCCATTCTTCACATCTTCCTTGTATTTAGAACAATCCCTTTTGAAATGGCCCACGCCATCGCAATAGAAACACTTTGGTCCCACCGAAGTTTTCTTGTCTTTGGCCTTGGGCGCAACAACAGCTTTTCCCTTGCCTTTGACTATGGACTTGTTCTTCCTTTTGGAAATCCCTCCTTCCTTTATCATAAGAACATCTCTCCCAGAGTTGCTCTTAATCGAGGGCTCTACAGTCTTCAAAAGACTATGTAGATCCATCAACGATTTCTGAACTCCGTTCACATGATAGTTCATCCTAAAGGAGTCATAACCATCATGCAACGAGTGGAGAACGATATCTACTGCCAATGCCTCTTCATATGGGAATCCTAGGTGCTCACTCGTCGCAAAAAGACCCATCATCTTTTGCACGTGTGGCCCAACAGGTTTCCCTTTTTGAAGCTTTGTATCCATTATGTCACGAAGGAAATTGAATCTCTCAATCCTCGCTTGTTCCCCGAACATGCTCTTGAGTTGTTCAATGACGCTATAAGCATCCATGTGTTCGAACTGCCTTTGAAAGGCGGGTTCCATGGCCCCTAACATGATGCAGGTCACCTCTCGCGAGGCTTCCTCAATCTTCTTGACATTGGTCTTTTCAGGACCAGTGGAATTTGGAGTAATTTTAGGAATAGGAGTTTCCAGCACAGTCTCTCGTTTCTCGTATTTGAGAGCAATTCTCAAATTTTGATGTCAATCGAGAAAATTAGTATCGTTCAATTTTTCCTTCTCAAGGATTGAACGCATGGTACTTGGGTTGATTGAGTTAGTTGACGACATATTAACTACAGAATGAAATAAACAAGTATTTAGTAAACATTCAATGTTTGACAACAAGTCGTTCCTAGAACACTTATATAGTTGTCTATTTCGTTCTCCAATGTCCAACATTGGTGTCTCTAGAATAAAATAATTCCAAGATCCTCATCTCGCAATTTCTCGAGCCAAGGAGAGCTTGACACTCGAAAAATCCAAGATAGGTAGACAATCTCATTGTCAATGTTATTTCAATAGTCTCACTATCGACAATAACACTCTTGGTCGATAAGAATCCCATTCTTATCTCCTCGCCTCGACTACCACGCCTTCAGTGGGTTCGTCGATGAGAAACCAAAAACACGTTGTAGAGGCCTCGTTGTTCCTCTACCCTCACCTTATCTCAAGATAAAAAATATAGCACCCCGCGGAGGCGGAACCTACTAATTGATGATCGAGAGCTTTAGGGGGTGTGTCTAATTGGACAAGGCAATAACTCAATTTATGAGACTATACATGCAGGTTTTGTTTTAATCGATTGAACATGATGAAAACACATAATATAAACCTAAAGCATGCATACTACCGCAAAGCATAACATCGAGCAAGCACAAGAATTCTCAATTCCTAGCAGACAAGATGCAACAATTAACTCAAAAATGCCTATTAATTTTTATTCTCAATAAAATTCAGATTTAATTATTTCAAAAACGATTATTCCCAATAATCGCCTTTTATTTGTATCCCCGTCATAATCATTCCAATAATCAAAACGCGATAAATCGTAAGTGAAAACTCAAGGTTTCTAACCAGCGATTTATCATGCAATTGCGCCCTATCTCCCATGTGACATTTGGGAGCCAACTAGACGATCGTACCATCCCATGGTTCGAAAGTCTCTAATTGGCATCATCGATTAATTTAAGCACTCTGGTCTCATTTCCACTCCCCGGGGTGAGAAATAGATCGGCTTGAAATTAATCTTTGAAAAAACAAATTAGGCATTGTTTTGAAAATTTGATAAAACATGAACTTCATGAAAAATACAAGAATTCCAAATTCTTTATTAATCATGATTGAGAGATAAAATTGAAAAAATATTATCCCAAATAATTTATCAATTTCGAATTTCACAATATGGTGATTTGATTTATGCATACAAATTTAACCAAATTAATTTTGCCAAAAAATCAAGTATTATTTTTCCAAAAAATATTCCATGAAAAATTAATGAAAAAAAAACAAAAAACAATTCATGGACACTTGATTCATACAAAATATAATCTCAATTAAATTAACATAATCAAATACTATTTTTCCAAAAAATAGTCCACGAAAAATTCACAAATAAAATAAAAACAATTTTATAGGCACTTGTTCTACGTATACGAAAAAACGCACGACAAGGCTGTGATACCACTGTTGGGATTTGTGTGGATCTCACCCACACCCAATAGATGGATTTACGTATTTTACAAGCATGAAAAGTTCGGAAGAAGAAATCATGCATAAACACGTAAAACCCTAATCATATGGATCTAGTGCGCACGTAGTAAGTAAGAACAATTAATTGAGTTAGTATAGAATATACCTTGTAGTTCTTCTATAATGTTGATGCCCGGACGTAGACGGATCAGCCGCGAAAGTACCCGGCCTCAATTCGTTGCACGGACCCTCCTTGATCACGAACGGCGGTTCCCCAAACGTAGTATCGAGTCCCACTCGATTCTCTCGACTCCCTCGTATTTTGGTGCTTATGGGGTGATGATATTTCACTTAATGTAGCAGCAAAATCGTGGGTCTAAGGTCCCCTTTATATAGGAGGAGGGGGAGAGAGTTTAGGGTTGAAAAGGAGAAGAAATAGAATTTCCGCGACCTAAAAAACGCCGCTGTCGGCCGACACCATGATAGGAAAAATAGGGTGTCGGACGACACCCTTTGAAAAAGCCACCGCCTTATTTACATGCATGTCGGCCGACACTCCCAAAGCACAAAATGGGTGTCGGCCGACACCAAGTACAAATTGTGCCGTTTTGCCGATTTCTCGTTTCTCTCCGTTTCTTCCGTCGTCCAACCTCGATTCTCAACCAAAGTTTATATACTCCAAGTATACACGATCGATAGGGCCCGTGTGACTCATTTGGCATGATTGTCGACTATTTAAGTTCAAGTTCTCAACTCGACACTTAACGTCGCACAATCGATCCATCTACACAGGACGCACTATATAGCTCGTTTCGGTTCGACACACGTGGGATGAAGGACACCATTCCAACATTAATCATATAATTAATATTAATGGATTAATAGATTTGGGCTTGGGCTTTTTAATCATTAATATTGGAAGCCCAATATTCCACCTCCTTTAGATCCCCTACGTAGCCTATAAAAGCACTACATGGTCTTCTCTATTTCTCATATATAATCTCACAACATGAAGATCATAATTCTAGAGAGAGAAAGTAGAGAGAAGGAGATCCATAAGCTTGGAGGATCGTCGCCCACACGACGTTCAAGCTAGTGCAAGGAATACGTAGGAAGATCCGAAGGTCTTCAAACTATCTCGTTTCTCCGCACAACGAGATCAAAGGTAAAATCGATAAACACCCTCTATGATTTTACGTGAATTAAATCATGATATATACATGAACGAAGATCCGGGTAACGACGAACTCCGCGGATGGGGATGGACCGCGAGGTCGACATCCCTGCGGAGATCGAACCCTCGGCTGGGAGCCGAGGGAGGCGATCGAACCTAGGGTTCGATCGCGACGGCACACGGGAGGAGCCCCGGCTGGACGCCGGGGCATGCGATCGACCGCGACGGTCGATCGCCAGGCAGCCGCGGCTGGAGCCGCGGCGGGTTCGCCGCTGGGCGAACCGCCCTCCTCGAGTTGGTGGCGGTGAGTCGCCGGACTCACCACCCGGGGCTGCCGGAGCAGCCCCATGCGATCGCGTGCGATCGCGAGCCCCGGCGGGGGCTCGGCTAGGGTTTCTAGCCGCGGGTTTATCCCGCGGCGGTGATTCTCTTTTCGGGCTCCGGTTCGTCGGTGTTCGCGTGTTTTCCGGCGATGGGATTTCGGTCGGGGTTATGATTTCCGCAATTCCGTTAACCCCGGGATATCGATTTCCAACATGAATTTCATTTATCTAAATGTCATAGAGTCTCAATTAACCTAAAGTATCGTTTCCATTTAGCAAGCCACGATAGTGTGGACGTTTACTAAAACAAACAACTTTGTTAATTGACTCTTACATTTATTAAATTTCACAATTTTATTAATCAAAACTTGATATCTCGTAAGTGAAACTCGAAGTTTCTAACCAGCGATCAATCATGCAATTGAGCCCTATTTCTAGTCATCAATTGAGCCAACCAGACAATCGTTCTAGTCATCAAATGACTCGAAAGTCTCTAATCTGTGTCATCGACATAACCAAGCGCTTTGGCTCCATTCCACTCCCCGGGGTGAGAATGAGTCGAGTTGAAATTAGTCTTTGAAAGACAGATTAGGCATTGCTTTGAAAAACTTAAGTGTTCAATTCTATAAATGGAATTGATTTCGAATTTTGATCCAGTGATATCCGTGTGTCGACTTTATCCGATAGGGAGGATGACACTAAATCCAACTCGTAAGTGACACACATCACTATCAAAACAGAGAATGGAGACCGCGGGATTGTTTCCAATCCCTCTCCCACTTAGTATTTTACGAAAAGGATAACATGCACAAATAAGTAAAGCATAATAAAAAGAACGTAAACACACAAAAATCATTTAACGTGGCCCCGATTATTATGGCCTTTAAATATCTTCGATGCACGTCTTCTCGGATTTTCATCTCGTTGCTTGTCTCGGTCTCGATCTACCAATGACTCGTCTAAGTGCCAAGAGATGAACCCCTCCCACTGGAGTATCGCCCCAGGCCTCGACGAGTGTCCCGTGGTGTCTGTCAAACCCCCGCGGCGTTGCTGCCAAGCCTAGGGCAGCGGGCGCTGCCCTATATTCAGCGCTCGCTGGAGAAGCTCTGGGCAGCGGGCGCTGCCCCAGCTCCAGCGGGCGCTGTTCGTGCACAGCAAGCTGCGGGTTCGACTTCTCGACCCTCGTTCGTCCGTCCTTCGATCTTCTCTCGATCCACCAAGCAGCAGTAACATTACATACGTAAAACTACCTACTTCCGACATCGATCCTATACAGGTTAATCGATCCTATACATCCGGATATAACGAAAACGAAAAAGTAAAACCTAAACGACTCAACCCGTCGTTTTAACTATTACAAACAAGCAACGATGTAAAAAACCAAAAGATCTCGACAACCCCGAGAGTTTAACAAACCACAACATACAGTACAAAAACATGACCATAATAATCAGGTGAACCTGCAAAACAATTCTCGCAAACAATACAATGAACGTACAAAACCGGCTCTGATACCAATTGTTGGAAATCGACTACCCGGGATGCGTTCGGTCGATCGCTCGAACATCCGAACGCTCCCAGTCGACCTCCAGTTGCGCTACTTCGTTCACGTAAACAGCCCGTGTCCCGATTCACACCTAGCCATCGCCCCGAAGGACAACCGCGCGAACCGGGGCTGATCTGCCCCAGGCAGCGACCGCTGCCTGCAGATCAGCGCTCGCTGGAAACACAGCAAACAGCGACCGCTGTTTGCCCTCCAGCGGGCGCTGTTCGTCCGCGAACAGCAACGCGACGTTGCTGTTCCAGGCTCGTTTCTGGGTCGTTTTTCCTCTTCCGACTACCGATCCGGAGGTCCTAGACCCCCCCAGTAATCGAGGAATACAATCCACGACACCCGGAACCCGATCTTCATTCAATGTATGATTAACGAAATAATTGAGATCGAATAAATTGTAGAATTAAAGATCCGATCTCATACCTTATCGGTCGAATTGTTGAGACCTTAGCGATTGCTAGTGTATGCCTCTTCCCGACTCCAGCCGTTGTGTGGGCAACGATCTGCTGGACTCTCTTTCTCCGCTCTCTCTTCTCAAACCAACGTAAGAATTATTCTCTGAGAATAATTATTATTGCGTTAACTTTTATTTTTAACAGAGAAAACTTTAATTGCGCTAACAACTATTTTTCTCTGCTGAAAATAATTATTGCGGCGAAGTATAGGTTTAAGAGAGGGCAAGGGGGGTTTTATAGAGTTACACTAGGGACCTCTTAGGTAAATTAATTAGGAGCTAAAATGAAATATTAATTAACTTGGAATACTTAAAAGGAAATTCCTTAATTAATCGATTTCAATTTTAATTATTATTCACTCCACTAAAAAATAATAATTGAATTCCCGAAATTAATTTAATATTATATCAACAATAATATTTCCGCCGAATTACATATACGACTTTCCCCGTGTTTAAGATATCGTATGTCCACGAATTAATTTTATTACTAATAATTAAATTAATTCGTTTCTTATTATCCGAGACTAGTACCACTCATCCTTATTATCATGTGGAACAAATCCACCTGCAGGGTTTACATGATAAACTTTATGAGCTCATCTCGGGGACATCATCAACCCAATAAATGGGACACGGTTTCCTGTCTGTAATCTATAGCATGCCGTGCGTACAATTACGATTCCCAATTTACCGAGAATCTCGACTAATCAGTTAGTCTCACTCATTGGCATATTAAAGAACCGAGAATTGGACACACGCACCTATAATTATATAGGGATTAGGAATTCGTATATCCGTAATATCTGAGGTCTAGTTCGATTACTGCGATTAGTATAAATCGAACGCCCTCCCGTGGTCCTGCTCAATACACCAAGTGTACGAGTGTAACATGATAGTCAAGACCGACTATCTACCAGTCACACTACGACGTACCGATGGATTGTCCCTGTCCATCTAAGTCGTGAGCCACTGTTCGATAGTATACGAGTAACCGACAGTATGATCTTTCGCGTGTCTCCTCACGCCATACTGTCTACAACGTATATATCTAGGACTATAGCATAAAGTGTATGAAAGACAAAATGCCGACTATTTGATTAATAGATAATAAAATACAGATAAGGAGTTCCATATTGTCACTAAACTAGACATTTAGAATATAACTCCATCAGGAACCTCTGCATTTAGAATGCACATACCCTCAGTGGTTCCATATCTACGCACCAGGTTTCGGTAGGTAATACCACTGACTATGTTTTTATGACTAAAGAAAAATTTCGTATCTTCTTTGAGAGGATAATCAGACTTCCAGTACCCAGACATTTTTCATCGAGAAAACTTGGCTCCATGCTTTCTCGTCCCATCTCGTGGTCCAAGTAACTTTGAACCACTGGGTTTCTTTGCTTGCTTTTCCTTTCCCCGGTTCGCCCTTAAGTTCGAAACCTTTGGCATTGGCTACAAGAGCTTGCGATTTCCGTCTCAACTCGTCTAAAAGGTCCATCATCTCAAAAACGTGTTCAAGCGTTTCCTTGAATCGACTGACCTTTATGAGTATACTCATCGCTTCTTGTCTAGCCGCCTCGTCATGTCTAAACATCTCCTTGAGTTTGAACATGATATCATAATCAGTGGTCATTGCATAAGCATTTTCCCACTTCTTAAAATCAGTCCTTTCCTCATCAGTTGAGACATTGGTAGGTTCGGGAGGACAAAGCTCACTGAGTACAATCTTGTACTCTTCAACAGTTTGGGCAATGTCTAGGTCTCTATTCCAATCAATACATTCAGGGACCAGTGAGTTAAATTTCTTAAGTATCACAAAAAAGTGGGTTCAAAGCCATTTCCTAATCTATGAGCACATATAACAACAAACAATTAATTTAATATCCGATATCATCTCCCTAAAATAATATCATTAAATTACTAATCACATCTAAAATCCCATCAGATATGGCAAGCCACGTGGTGTGGACGTTTACCTATCCAAATGATTTAGCAATTAGATTTGCTTCGGTCGTACATCAATTATAGCGTTACTTCGTGGGGAAGAATACTATAAAGCGTACCTAAGTGTAACCATTACTCAGTACTAAAGTGAATCGTTTGGAACTGCTACGTCACCGCAAGCCACGTGGTGTGGACGTTTACTGTTGGAAATCGACTACTCGGGATGCGTTCGTTCGATCACTCGAACATCCGAACACTCCCAGTCGACCTCCAGGTAGCACTGCTCCGTTCACGTAACAGCCCTCGTGCCGATTCACGCCCAGCCATCGCCCCGAAGGACAACCGCGCGAATCAGCAGCTGATCTGACTCAGGCAGCGGGCGCTGCTAGTCAATCAGCGGCCGCTGAATAGGCCCCAAACAGTGGGCGCTGTTTGGCCTTCAGCGGGCGCTGTTCGTCCGCGAAAAGCAGCGCGACCTGCTGTTCCGAGCGCGTTTCCGGGTCGATTTTCCTCTTCCGACTACCGATCCGGAGGTCCTTGACCCCCCAGTAGTCGAGGAACATGATCCACGACGCCCGGAACCCGATCTATGATTCGATGTATTTTTAACGAAATAAGAGATCGATAATTGCGGAAATAGGGTTCGATCTCATACATTTGTCGCGTGATTCGGAGAAGCCGAATTGTTGAGACCACAAAGCCTTCCGGTGTATATCTCTATCCCCCGACGTTCAGCCGTTGAGTGGGCAACGATCTGCTGAACCTTCCTCTTCTCCTTTCTCTCTTGAACCACCGTGAGAATTTTATTCTGTCTCAGAAATATATTTGCGCTAGCAAATTAATTTCTACAGAATTATTACTGCGCTAATCTAAATTAATTAAGCAGAGAAATAAAATAATTGCGCAAGCTTTTATTTTTCTCTGCAGAATTAATTATAGCGGCGTTTCGTAGGTTTAGAGAAAGAGAGGGTGGGGTATTTATAAAGCTACACCAGGGACCTTATGGAAATTAACTATTAGGCTAAATTGCAATTTAATTAACTCGGCATCCTAAAAGGCAAACCTTAATTAAATTCCACAATTTTAATTATAATTAATTCCACTATAAAATTATAATTGAATTCCCAATAATTAATTTATATTATTTCAACAATAATAATTCCGCCGAATTACATATACGACTTTTCCCGTGTTTAAGATATCGTATGTCCATGAATTAACTTTAATTACTAATAATTAAATTAATTCATTTCTTATTATCCGAGACTAGTACCACTCATCCTTATTATCATGTGGAACGAATCCACCTGCAGGGTTTACATGATAAACTTTATGAGCTCATCTCGGGGACATCATCAACCCAATAAATGGGACACGGTTTCCTGTCTATAATCTATAGCATGCCGTGTGTACAATTCCAATTCCCAATTTACCGAGAATATTGACTAATCAATTAGTCTCACTCACTAGTAAATCAAAGAACCGAGAACTGGATACACGCACCTATAATTATATAGGGATTAGGAATTCGTATATCCGTAATATCTGAGGTCTAGTTCGATTACTGCGAATAGTATAAATCGAACGCCCTCCCGTGCTCCTACTCAATACACCAAGTGTACGAGTGTAACATGATAGTCAAGACCGACTATCTACCAGTCACACCACGACGTACCGATGGATTGTCCCTGTCCATCTAAGTCATGAGCTACTGTTCGATAGTATACGAGTAACCGATAGTATGATCTTCCGCGTGTCTCCTCACGCCATACTATCTACAACGTATACATCAAGGACTATTGCATTAAATGCAATCATGCTTGAATCATATATCGAATTGACATATAATTGATTCATTCAATCTTGTAAATCAAGACGCGGAGAATCATAAGTGAAACTCGAAGTTTCTTACCAGTAATTCACCATGCGAACAACCCTATCTCTCATAGAATGTGGGAGCCGAGCAGACAATCGATCTAGTCATAAAATGACACGAAAGTCTCTAATTTGTGTCCTCTACATGACCAAGTGGCTTTGGCTCCATTCCACTCTCCGGGGTGATCATGAGTCGACTTGAAATCAGTTTCAGAAAGACAAATTAGGCATTGTTTGATAAACTTAATCAATGTTTCTTGTAAAAGGAATTACAAGAATTCTCCTCCAATGACTTATCTATACGAACTTCAAAAGTCCATAAAAGTCAACAAGAGAACAGCAATGGAGACCATGGGATTATTGTCAATCCCTCTCCCACTTAGCTTTTTACAATAAAGGGATACACTATCTAATGCATAATTAAATATACATAAGCATGCATACATGAAATAAAGCACATAGAATATTATCACATAATCAAAATAATACTATAATATTATTTTCCGACTATTATGGCTTTATTCCATCCCCGTACGCATCTTCTAGTCTTCATTCTTCGTTCTTGAATGCTCCATGTGACGGGAATATTAATTCTAATATTTAAATCTATTTATTTTTAATAAATCCAAAAGTTTCTTAATTCGAAAATTAAGTCAATCGAATAAATCAAAAATAAAATTAAAGATTATTAATATTTTTATTATTTTTATTTTCCTTTTATAATTCCATTAAATCTCTAGAATCCTATTCAAGACCCACTTTGAAGATTTCCATAATGAAATAAGGAAATAAAATAATTTAGGACTCCTAATCCTTCCAAATTAATTCATTTCCTAATCTATTAAAAATTCCATAAATGAATAATTAAATAAGGAAAAATTAATTAAGCACTTTCAAAACTTTTCAAATTAATTATTTTCCCAATCCATTAAAAATTTCATAAAGGAATAATTAAATAAGGAAAAATAATTAATTCTTTTCCTAATCCATGAATATTCCAAAAATAGGAATAATCAATTAGGAAGATCAAATTAATTTTAAATTTATTCTTTTTCTATTCTATTAAAATTCTCAAAAATAGGAATACTCAAAATAGGAAAACCGAATCAATTAGGAAAGTAAATCTCGGTTAGGAGTAGCACGGGGTGGGCATCCCCGCGCCCCCCAAAACCGATCGACCAGCCAAGGAGGAGCACCGCCGCCACCCCCAGCCCACGCGCCACCACCACCGGTGGCCGGCGTGGCCGAGAGGATCCGCGGGCAGCCCCTCCCACTCGATTGATGCCATGGGGTCGATCATGGGGATGATCGTCCCCTTCGTCCTTCGTCTTCTTCGTCTCCTCCTTCACATGTCTTCTCCGGCAGTCGTTTCAGAATAGATCCAACGTAAATAAATTACAAGAATTAAATTACACTATCCGGTATCGATTCTATACATGAAATCGACCCTATACAATTTCCAGAAAAAATAGAACGTAATAATAATCCTAAATTCGGTCAACCCCCGAATTTTTACTATTACAAGCATTCACCACACATAAAACGAATCTCGACATGTCCGAGAGTTTAATAAAACAACATATCATGACATTAATTAAAACAAAATTAAATCTAGCCATAATAGTCGGAAACCCTGCAAGGTAGAACAATTTATCGCATATACACATGAACTAGAACCAACGCTCTGATACCAATTGTTGGAAATCGATATCCCGGAGTCGACGGAATTGCGGAATCACGACTCCGATCAAAATCCCTTCGACGGAAACCACCGCGAACCACCACGCGTAACCGAAGCCCAACCAAAGTAGCCGTCGTGGGATGAACCCACGGAAAACCCTAGCCGAGCCCCGCGAGGGGCTCGCGATCGCAGTGGGCAATCGCATGGGGATGCACGCGCATCCCCGGGCTGCTCGTAGCAGCCCTCGGCGGTGAGTCCGGCGACTCACTGCCACCGCCGATGGAGGAGGGGGCGCCTGCCGCGGCACCAGCCCGCGACTGCCCCGAGCAATCGACCGAGGGTCGATCGCATGCCGCGGCGTCCAGCCGGGGGTTCTCCGTTCACGCCCGGCGGTCGAAACCCTAGGGTGATCGCTTGACCGCCCGCGGGGATCGCTTGACCGCCCGCGGTCCGGTGATCTCCGATCACCAACGCGCGGTCAAACCGCGTCCCCGTCTCCGAGGACCACCGCCGCCACCACCCAGCCGGCGCGCCACCACCGCCGGTGGCATCACCGCCGAGAGGCGCGAATTCGGCGCCCTCCCATGCAATCGATCGATCCTCTATGGATCGACCATGGGGTTGGTCGATCAGAGCCCTAATCACCCTCACTCGTCTCCTTCGTCACACGTCTTCTCCGGCGGTCGTTTCGGCATCGATCCAACGATTTTCCGAAAAAAAATAGAACAATAATAATAAACCTAAATTCGGTCAACCCCCGAATTTTTACTATTACAAGCATTCACCACCAAAAACGAATCTCGACATGTCCGAGAGTTTAATCAATCCAATAATTATGACAAAATAAATTAAACGAATAATAAATCAAGCCATAATAGTCGGAACCTTCCAAGGTAGAACAATTTTATCGAAAATACCGCGAACGTAAATCACGCTCTGATACCAATTGTTGGAATTCGATATCCCGGGCTATTAAAATTTGCGGAAACTAATAACCCGATAAAAAACCTTCGCCGGAGATCACACGAACGCCGACGAACGCGCCGGAGTCCAGCCGAGGAGACCGCGCACCCGAAGGCACGCGGCTCGCCCCCAGCCGAACCCCCGCGTCGCGGGGTTCATGCGATTGCATGGATCGATCGCATCCAGCGATCTATCGGGTGGCTGTTCCGGCAGCTGCCCAGCAGCAAGTCCGGCGACTTGCTGCTCGCCGTGGAGGGGCGGCTCGATCCACGAGCCGCTGCGGAAGCACCAGCCGCCCGCCCAGCGATCGCGACCTAGGCGTCGATCGCCCCCTCGGCTGAAGCCGAGGGCTCCCCATGCACGCCGAAATTGATGGAAATCGACTACCCGGGATGCGTTCGTTCGATCACTCGAACATCCGAACGATCCCAGTCGACCTCCAGGTCCGTTACTCCGTTCGCGTGCCCAGCCCGTGCCCCGATTCACGCCCAGCCATTGCCCCGAAGGACAACCGCGCGAGCCGGAGCGGGCTGCCTGAAAAACAGCGAAACGGCGGTCGCCGTTTGTCCTTCAGCAGCGCGAACAGCAGCGCGACCTGCTGTTCCGGGCTCGTTTCCAGGCCGTTTTTCCTCTTCCGACTACCGAACCGGAGGTCCTAGAACCCCCAGTAGTCGAGGAGTACGATCCATGAGATCCGGAACCCGATCTTACATCCGATGTATTTTCAACGAGAAAGAAATCGAATAAAAGCTGAAATAGGGTTTCGATTTCTTATACCTTTGAAGCGTGATTCGGAGAAGCCGAATAGGCGAACACCCTGAGATCTTCTAGTGTGTATCCTAGCCCTCGACGCCGGACGTTGTGTGGGCAACGATCCACCGGAGTCTTCTCTTCTTCTTCTCTCTCAAACCCTCTTTCTCACGTTTTAATTATTCTGTCTCCAGAAATATATTTGCGCTAGCAAATTAATTTCTACAGAAATAATTATTCTGTCTGCAGAAATATATTTGCGCTAGCAAATTAATTTCTACAGAAATAAAAACACTACGCTAATCTAAATTAATTGAGCAGAGAAGAAAATAATTGCGCTAGCAAAATAATTTCTCCACAGAATTAATTATAGCGGCGTTTTGTAGGTTAAAAGAAGAGAGATTGAGGGGTATATATAGGCCACACTAGGGACCTTAGGACAATTAATTAATTAGGCTAAATTGTAATTTAATTAAACCGGTGTCCTTAAAAGAAAACCTTTAATTAAATCCAATTTTAATTATAATTAATTCCACTATAAAATTATAATTGAATTCCCAATTAATTAATCTATATTATTTTACCAATAATATTTCCGCCGAAATTACATATACGACTTTCCCCGTGTTTAAGATATCGAATGTCCACGAATTAATTCAATTACTAATAATTAAATTAATTCGTTTCTTATTATCCGAGACTAGTACCACTCATCCTTATTATCATGTGGAACGAATCCACCTGCAGGGTTTACATGATAAACTTTATGAGCTCATCTCGGGGACATCATCAACCCAATAAATGGGACACGGTTTCCTGTCTATAATCTATAGCATGCCGTGTGTACAATTCCGATTCCCAATTTACCGAGAATCTCGACTAATCAATTAGTCTCACTCATTGGTAGATTAAAGAACCGAGGATTGGACACACGCACCTATAATTATATAGGGATTAGGAATTCGCATATCCGCAATATCTGAGGTCTAGTTCGATTACATCGATTAGTATAAATCGAACGCCCTCCCGTGGTCCTGCTCAATACACCAAGTGTACGAGTGTAACATGATAGTCAAGACCGACTATCTACCAGTCACACTACGACGTACCGATGGATTGTCCCTGTCCATCTAAGTCGTGAGCTACTCTTCGATAGTATACGAGTAACCGACAGTATGATCTTCCGCGTGTCTCCTCACGCCATACTGTCTACAACGTATACATCAAGGACTATTGCATTAAATGCAATCATGCTTGAATCATATCTCGAATTAAGGTATAGATAAGGAGTTCCGTATTTGCACTAAACTAGACATTTAGAATACAACTCCATCAATCTCCCACTTATACTAAAAGTCTAGTCGCCCTCTCCCAAACATCAGATTCCCATAACCTCATCACGCCTACCCAACGCTTTCGCTGGAAGTGCCTCTGTGAACGGGTTTACCAGGCAATCCTCTCGATGCTATCTAGGTGACAACTGCATCGTCTTACTAGACGATCTCTCGAATCAGGTGGTACTTGCGCTCTACGTGTTATCTCCCACTGTGGACTCGTGGCATTTCAAGTTTGCCAATACCGCTATTCAAAATAGCTTTGGGTAAACAAGAAACCACATCTAAGTCCCTTAGGAAGTTCTGGAGCCACACTGACCTTTTAACTGCCTCAGAGGCCGTTATCCTTTCAGTTTCCATGGTAGAGTCCGTAATGCATTGCTGCTTTACATTCTTCCATGTGACTGCTCCACTTCACAGTGAGAACACATAGCCTGACTTCGACTTTCGACTGTCCCTGTTTGATTGTAAATATCCAAAGGAAACCACTTGACTGCTTTGTAACTCAGAACATAATTCCTGGTCCTCTGCAGGAGACTAAACATGTTCTTTACATCAGTCAAGTGATCCTTTCCAGGATTACTATGATATCTCACCACCATGCCCACGGCATAGTAGATATCAGTCTCGTGCATCGCATTACATATATTAAGCTTCCCACCATTAAGGTGCAGGGAACTGCTTACTCTTCATCTATCTCCTTTATTGTGTCAGACACAAAACCTTAGATAGATGACTTCCACATCTAAAAGGTGAAGACCTTTCTTGGGATTCTGTATGCTGCAACGAGTAAGAATTGTATTTTATATATGAGACTCGAGATAAGTTCTATGTTTTTTTCTGGCGATCATTTAATACTTTGATCCCAAGAACATTCCCGACTTCTCCTGAGTCTCTTATATTGAATTACTCGGACAACCATCCATTTATGTCCGATAACATCTTTCATATTGTTGCCAATTTAGAAGGATGTTGTCTACATAAAGAATGAGAAAACACCACATCTTTTCTGTCACTTCTTTATTACACACAGGACCTAAACATGCCTTGAATGAATCCATGAAATGGATTTTCTCATAGGTCCGCATGTGTCCAAGATCTTGAAGCTTCCTTCAATCTTAAGATTGATTAAGCTTGCTTACCGAATGCTCTTGGCTCTTTTCGATGAATCTTTCTGGCTGTCCCACACAGATGGCCCCGTCAAGACTTCGATTTAGAAAATCTGTCTTGACTTCCATCTTCCATGTGAAGACAAAAGAATCCTGATCGACTTTTGCCAAGACTGAGCATCTTGATCTTTCAGCGTCTCGTCATAGATCCAGGGTTCGGCTTCATGTTCTCCAGGTAACAAGTCCGAAGACTCACCTATAAACACGAACCTGTTGGGTTGTCTAACAACCCTCCCACTACGACAACGCACATTTATGATACCCTCCCACTAAAGATTATAGTAGTGAACTACTCAGTTATGCTGGTTCTAAGTTTTAATCAGTCCCTCTAAGCACATTTATGTATTACTCTACTCTTGGGCTTGCGATATTGCATATACATATAGTCCATGTCTAAGAACCGAATCGTTGATTCAATCAACGAACATCTGGTCCTTTGGACTATATTACATATCTCAATTCATTTTCTTAGGGTATCTTATAAACAGCCGAATATGTGTACAAGTTTCCAAAAGAATCAAGTTCAGGATAAACGCCGCTGTTTCCAAGCCATATCCCAAAAACGAATTAGGTAACTCCGAATAACTTATTGTTTACTTTCCCATATCTATAAGAGTCCTATTCCTTCTTTACAACACATTATTTTGCCGAGGCATAAATGGTGTAGTCTGTTGGGAGTTAATCCCATTTTCTGATAAGCATGCCTTACTCCTCAAAGTGGTCTGCATATATCAGAGCGAATCAACTCTAGTACTTTCTTGGATCTTTTCCCTTTAACCGTAAAGGGTTGCTTGGTCATTAAAACTTCCAAGTATGATTCGAAGGTTGGAAAGTCCTTTCCTTCAACCTAGCTGAGTAGTCCATCAGCTTTCACCCTTTGAATCGTACTCAAGTTAAAATGATCTAGCCTAAGATTCCATAAGTACATTTGATTCATCCTAGAAGGATCTTTACTCTTATTGGGGTTCGACAATGTGTTATTAGCTCCGGTGTGTTGCATCGTGGAAGAACACGGATTCAGTATTAAATTGTCTATCAATGTACCAGAATAGATAATATCCCCGTTTCCTACTCTGATAGGTATAAAACTATCAGAAGAAACGGAATATCCATTCTAAGCCAATTTAGAAATCCGAAATGAAAAATTCTTTCTAAATACCGGCACATAAAGACAATTTATTAGAACTAAAATCCTACCGTTAAAACATTTAACATCTCCCACTGCAATGGCTGTTACCTTAACAGTATTGCCTATGTAGATTATAATTTCTTCCTTTCTAAGTCTCCGGGTTTCCAGGAACCCCCGCATTTAGGTGCAGACATGATTAGTGGTTTCCGTATCCACACACCAGGTAGATAACACCACTAAACATGTTTCGGTGACTAAGGAAGAGTTAACTTCTAGTTGCTTTGAGAGGACAACCAAAACTCCCAGTATCCAAACTGCTTACAACGGAAGCACTTGCCCCTTGGGTTTGCTTGTCCCATTCCGTGGTCCAGATATATTAGGCCCACTGGGTTTCCGTATTTGCTTCTTCTTCCTTTTGCCGCCCGAAGGCCTAGGAAGAGCCAATTTCTCAGCCACACGTGTTTTAAGAGCCCTTAAAGATTCCCTCAGCCGCTTGAAGTTCAATCAGGAGCTCCGTCAATGAATAAGACCCCTTATTCATATTTTAGTTTAGGCGGAACTGCTCAAAACTTCTCGGCGGAAACTGGAGCACAAAATCAACCTGGGTTACCCCATTGATAATTTCTCCCAGAACCTCTATCTCATTAAGATAGCCCATCATTCTAAGAACGTGATCCCTTACGGGCGTTCTTTCCGACATGATGGCCGTCATGAGTTGCCTCATTTCACTTTGTCCGGCTGTCCTGTCCTGATAACCAAAACTCCTTGAGGTTAAGCATCATATCATAGGTAATGGTCATAGCATGATACCGATGTCGCAGCACATTTGACTTGAAAAGTCATAATGTTGCTCCGCGTCATCTCATAGCCCTGATCCATTTCCAATGAACTTCCTTTCCTCAGTAGTGGAAGCATCATTTGGTTCAGCAGGTCAATTGACTTGGAGTACATATTTGTACTCCTCTGCAGTTAGGACAATGTCCAAGTTTCTTTTCCAATCCATACAATCAGGTTCAGTGAGTTTGTTGACTTTTAATGGGAATAATACCATATAAAACAAACAATGAGTTTAATTTGATATCATTTCCCTCAAGTGATATCATTAAACTACCAATCATTTCCAAAATCCCATCAGACATAGCAAGCCACGTTCTTGTGGACGTTTACCAGTCCAAATGATTTTATGATTGGATTTCACTTCGGTCGTACACCATCATAGCAGTGACTCCGATGGGGAGGATACTATAAAGCGTACCTAAGTGTGTACCATTTCTCAGTACTAAGTCCACCGCTCGGGAACCACATGTCCACCGCAAGCCACGTTCTTGTGGACGTTTACGTTGACATGCGGTCCTCCACGACTTTCTATAACTGTCGAGCCTCAATTAATCCCAAAGTTCCGTTTCCATTTAGCAAGCCACGTTCTTGTGGACGTTTACTAAAACAAAAAACTTTATTAATTGAATCTCACTTATTTAAATGTCATAGAATCTTAATTAACCCAAAGTACCATTTCCATTTAGCAAGCCACGTTCTTGTGGACGTTACTAAAACAAACAACTTTGTTAATTGACTCTTACATTTATTAAATTTCACAATTTTATCAATCAAAGCTTGATATCTCGTAAGTGAAACTCGAAGTTTCTAACCAGCGATCAATCATGCAATTGAGCCCTATCTCTCACTAGGTGAGGGAGCCAACCAGACAATCGATCTAGTCATCGAATGACTCGAATGTCTCTAATCTGTGTCATCGACATAACCAAGCGCTTTGGCTCCATTCCACTCCCCGGGGTGAGAATGAGTCGAGTTGAAATTAGTCTTTGAATGACAGATTAGGCATTGCTTTTGAGAAATATAATTGTTCAATTTTATAAGTGGATTTTAAATTCGAATTTTGATCCAGTGATATCCGTGTGTCGACTTTATCCGATAGGGAGGATGACACTAAAGCCAACTCGTAAGTGACACACATCACTATCAAAACAGAGAATGGAGACCGCGGGATTGTTTCCAATCCCTCTCCCACTTAGTATTTTACGAAAGGGATAACATGCACAAATAAATAAAGCATAATAAAAGCACGTTAACACACAAAAAGCATTTAACGTGGCCCCGATTATTATGGCCTTTAAATATCTTCCATGCACGTCTTCTCGGATCTTCGTCTCGTTGCTCGTCTCGGTCTCGGTCCACCACCGACTCGTCTAAGTGCCAAGAGACGAACCCCTCCCACTGGAGTATCATCCCGGGCAAAGACGAGCGTTCCGTGATGTCCATCGATCCCCCGATCCGCTGCTGCCAACCCTAGGGCAGCGGGCGCTGCCCTATATTCAGCGCTCGCTGGAGGAGCTGCAAACGGCGACCGCGGTTTGCCCTCCAGCGGGCGCCGTTTGTGCACAGCAGCCGCGGGTTCGACTTCTCGACCCTCGTTCGTCCGGCCTTCGATCTTCTCTCGATTCACCAAGTAGCAGCAACATTACATAAGTAAAACTAACTACTTCCGGCATCGATCCTATACCGGTTGATCGATCCTATACAAGTCCCGGATACAACGAAAAATAAATAAACCTAACGACTCAACCCGTCGTTTTTATCTATTACAAACAAGCATCGTTTTTCCAAAACAAAAACAATCTCGACAAGCCCGAGAGTTTAATCAAAACCACAAATTAAAGCACAACATACAACCACAATGTTGGCCATAATAACCGGGTTCGAACCTGCAAAACAAATCTCGCAAAAATACAACGAATCGACAAAAACGTCTCTGATACCAATTGATGGAAATCGACTACCCGGGATGCGTTCGTTCGATCACTCGAACATCCGAACGATCCCAGTCGACCTCCAGGTCCGTTACTCCGTTCGCGTGCCCAGCCCGTGCCCCGATTCACGCCCAGCCATTGCCCCGAAGGACAACCGCGCGAGCCGGAGCGGGCTGCCTGAAAAACAGCGAAACGGCGGTCGCCGTTTAGGAAACGGCGGTCGCCGTTTGTCCTTCAGCAGCGCGAACAGCAGCGCGACCTGCTGTTCCGGGCTCGTTTCCGGGCCGTTTTTCCTCTTCCGACTACCGAACCGGAGGTCCTAGAACCCCCAGTAGTCGAGGAGTACGATCCACGAGATCCGGAACCCGATCTTACATCCGATGTATTTTCAACGAGAAAGAAATCGAATAAAAGCGGAAATAGGGTTTCGATTTCTTATACCTTTGAAGCGTGATTCGGAGAAGCCGAATAGGCGAACACCCTGAGATCTTCTAGTGTGTATCCTAGCCCTCGACGCCGGACGTTGTGTGGGCAACGATCCACCGGAGTCTTCTCTTCTTCTTCTCTCTCAAACCCTCTTTCTCACGTTTTAATTATTCTGTCTCCAGAAATATATTTGCGCTAGCAAATTAATTTCTACCTCACGTTTTAATTATTCTGTCTCCAGAAATATATTTGCGCTAGCAAATTAATTTCTACAGAAATAATTATTCTATCTCCAGAAATATATTTGCGCTAGCAAATTAATTTCTACAGAAATAATTATTCTGTCTGCAGAAATATATTTGCGCTAGCAAATTAATTTCTACAGAAATAAAAACACTACGCTAATCTAAATTAATTGAGCAGAGAAGAAAATAATTGCGCTAGCAAAATAATTTCTCCACGGAATTAATTATAGCGGCGTTTTGTAGGTTAAAAGAAGAGAGATTGAGGGGTATATATAGGCCACACTAGGGACCTTAGGACAATTAATTAATTAGGCTAAATTGTAATTTAATTAAACCGGTGTCCTTAAAAGAAAACCTTTAATTAAATCCAATTTTAATTATAATTAATTCCACTATAAAATTATAATTTAATTCCCAATTAATTAATCTATATTATTTTACCAATAATATTTCCGCCGAAATTACATATACGACTTTCCCCGTGTTTAAGATATCGAATGTCCACGAATTAATTTCAATTACTAATAATTAAATTAATTCGTTTCTTATTATCCGAGACTAGTACCACTCATCCTTATTATCTTGTGGAACGAATCCACCTGCAGGGTTTACATGATAAACTTTATGAGCTCATCTCGGGGACATCATCAACCCAATAAATGGGACACGGTTTCCTGTCTATAATCTATAGCATGCCGTGTGTACAATTCCGATTCCCAATTTACCGAGAATCTCGACTAATCAATTAGTCTCACTCATTGGTAGATTAAAGAACCGAGGATTGGACACACGCACCTATAATTATATAGGGATTAGGAATTCGCATATCCGCAATATCTGAGGTCTAGTTCGATTACATCGATTAGTATAAATCGAACGCCCTCCCGTGGTCCTGCTCAATACACCAAGTGTACGAGTGTAACATGATAGTCAAGACCGACTATCTACCAGTCACACTACGACGTACCGATGGATTGTCCCTGTCCATCTAAGTCGTGAGCTACTCTTCGATAGTATACGAGTAACCGACAGTATGATCTTCCGCGTGTCTCCTCACGCCATACTGTCTACAACGTATACATCAAGGACTATTGCATTAAATGCAATCATGCTTGAATCATATCTCGAATTAAGGTATAGATAAGGAGTTCCGTATTTGCACTAAACTAGACATTTAGAATACAACTCCATCAGAAACCCTAGGTGGGTCGACCGCCGCGATGCCGTGGTCTTCGACCACCATCGCCGGTTGATCCTCCTTCGGGGTTTTGTGTTGGAGTTGTGTACTTAATGTCTAGATTTAAGTAACGGTAAACTCCCGGTCATAGCATTTAATCTATTAAATTAATAAACAATTGTTTGCGTTTAATTATTGTTAATTAAATATATGCAAAATATAGTCCTGGATTCTATACGTTGTAGTTAGTATGGTGTGTCGGGCCCCACACAGAAGATCATACTATCGGTTACTCGTATTTAATCAAACAGTTGCTCACGACCTAGATGGACACGGACCAATCCATCGGTATAGTCGTTGTGTGAGAGAGAAAATAATTTGTCTTAATTATTTTATCACACTTGTACACTTGGTGTATTGGGCGGATCGCTTGAGATTTATCGATAAGGATTGCCTTGAGATAATCGATTCAAGTCTCAGAGTATTTTATTCTTAATCCCCGATACTATTGCGGGTGTGTATATTTAATATATGTGACTTTGATTTTCCAAAGGAATTAACCGATTTAATTATTGGGTTAATTACCGGTTAAGTTGGGTCACTATATTTTATATATGACATGCCGTGAATACTTGACGGGAAAGTGTATCCCGGAAGGGTTGATAATATCCCCGAGATGAGTTCATAAGGAATTATTGTGTAAACCTCATGAGTGGATTCGTTCCGCACAATAATTAAGGTTGAATGGTACTAGTCTCGGATTCAAGAGATGAATAAATTAATTAGCAATAAATTAATTTTATTCATGGATATTTAAATCTTAAATACACGGAATAAATAATACTACCGGAAAAATATTATTTGATATAATATGGTTTAATATTGGGAGTGCAATTAATTTATATAGTGGAAAATAAATTAATTAATATTAATGGGAGATTAATAGATTTGGGCTTGGGCTCAATTTAATCATTAATATTGGAAGCCCAATATTCCACCTCCTTTAGATCCCCTACGTAGCCTATAAAAGCACTACATGGTCTTCACTTTTTCATAAGACAAGATTATCATACTTGATATTCTAGAGAGTTGAAGAGGATCCATAAGCTTGGAGGATCGTCGCCCACTCGACGTTCAAGCTAGTGCAAGGAGTACGTGGGAAGATCGTAAGGTCATCAATTGAGTTTGTTTCTCCGCACAACGAATCAAAAGGTAAAATCATATATTCTCTTCTATGTTTTTATGTGAATTGATTGTGATACATACATGAACGCACGATCCGGGAAAACGACGAACCTCGGGGACGGGGATTCGAGATCCCCGGCGAGGATCGAAGGTGGCGGTCGAACCCTAGGGTTCGGACCGCCGGTGCGGGGCGGCTAGGAGAAACCCTCGGCCGAAGCCGAGGGGTGCGATCGATCCTAGGATCGATCGCGGGTAAGCTGCGGGGTCACCCGCAGCGACCCCGTACGTGCTGCGGGTTCACCCACAGCGGATGCGTGCGGGGGCTAGGCCCCGCTGGGCAGCGAGCCATGGGCTCGCTGCGGGGCTGCTACGAGCAGCCCCGGGGATGCCGTGAGGCATCCCAGCGATTGCTACGGGAGCAATCGCGAGCCCTCGTGGGGGCTCGGCTGGGTGCCGCGGGTTCGCCCGTGGTGGTGCTCGGTCGGGCCTCGGGTCACGTGGGGTTCGTGTTGGAGTTGTGTACTTAATGTCTAGATTTAAGTAACGGAAACTCACGATCCATTGCCATTAATCTATTTAATTAAATAAACAATTATTTGCATTTAATTATTTATAATTAAATATATGCAAATCATAGTCCTGGATTTTATACGTTGTAGTTAGTATGGTGTTGCATGGGCGCACAGAAGATCATACTATCGGTTACTCGTATTTAATCGAACAGTTGCTCACGACCTAGATGGACACGGACCAATCCATCGGTATAGTCGTTGTGTGAGAGAGAAAATAATTTATCTTAATTATTTTATCACACTTGTACACTTGGTGTATTGAGCGGATCGTTGAGATTCATCGATTAGGATTGCCGGCGATAATCGATTCGAGTCTCAGTGTATTTTATTCTTAATCCCCGAAACTATTGCGGGTGTGTATATTTAATATAAGTGACTTTGATTTACCAAAGGAATTAACCGATTTAATTATTGGGTTAATTACCGGTTAAGTTGGGTCACTATATTTTATATATGACATGCCGTGAATACTTGACGGGAAAGTGTATCCCGTAAGGGTTGATAATATCCCCGAGATGAGTTCATAAGGAATTATTATGTAAACCCTACAGGTGGATTCGTTCCGCATAATAATTAAGGTTGAATGGTACTAGTCTCGGATATAAGAGATGAATAAATTAATTAGCAATAAATTAATTTTATTCATGGATATTTATATCTTAAATACACGGAATAAATAATACTACCGGAGAAATATTATTTGATATAATATGGTTTAATATTGGGAGTGCAATTAATTTTATATAGTGGAAAATAGAATTAATTAATAATAGTAAGGATTAATAGATTTGGGCTTGGGCTCAATTTAATCACTATTATTGGAAGCCCAATATTCCACCTCCTTAAGATCCCCTACGTAGCCTATAAAAGCACTACATGGTCTTCTCTATTCTCATAAGTTCATAACTTGAATATCACAATTCTAGAGAGAGAAAGTAGAGAGGAGGATCCATGGAGTTCGGTAGATCGTCGCCCACACGACGTCCGGGCTAGTGCAAGGAATACGTGGGAAGATCTCAAGGTCATCAAATTGAGTTCTACGTTTTTCCGAACAACGAGAACGAGGTAAATCGTAAAACCCTCTTTATGATTTTATCGTTTAATTATCGTAAAAATATCGTGAACCAAGATCCGAGAACGCGACCTTTGTCGAGGTTGAACCGGGCGGTGGTGATCGAAGATCACCGGACCGCCGGCGGCTCAACGGCTCGAACAAGAGAGGGTCGAGAGGGGCGAGCCTCGGCTGGACGCCGAGACTCGATCGAGGGCGAGCTCGATCGCCCGTGCACAACCAGCGGGCTGCTGGAGCAGCCCCGCTCACGCGGCTGGACCGCCGCTCGAGCGGCGGTGGCTGGTGGTGCGATCACCGGGGGCGGCTGGGCGTGCATAGGGGGCTGCCAAGGGCAGCCCTAGGCGGCTGCCAAGGACAGCCGCGAGCCCCACACGAGGGCTCGACCGAACAGCCCGGGCTATCCCCGTGGTTAGGGTTTGGTTGAGTCCGGCTTCGCGTGGTGGTTCGTGGCGGGTTGTTCCGGCATCCGGGAGTCGATTGGAGTTGTCGTTCCGCACTTTGACAACTCCGGATATTCGATCTTCAAAGGATTTCGGTCGGAATTAATTGGATAATTAATTTTAATTAATTTATTAATTCCGGGATATCGATTTCCAACAATTGGTATCAGAGCGTTGGTTTTAGTTCATGGTATTTTTCGATAAATTGTTCTACCTTGCAGGGTTTCCGATTATTATGGCTAGATTTAATTTTGTTGATTAATGTCATAATGATGTTCTTGATTATTAAACTCTCGGTGATGTTATTTGTTCTTGTGTGGTGAATGCTTGTTCTTAATTTTTCCGGAAATTGTTTGAGGTCGTTTTCATGTAGAGAATCGATACCGGATAGCGTAGTAATAAATTTGCAATTTATTTTACGTTGGATCGAGTCCGAAACGACGACCGGAAAAGTGTGACGGAGGAGACGAAGAGAGGGAAGATTCCGGGGATCGATCAACCCCATGATCGACCCCAAGTAATGGATCAATCGAGTGGGAGGGGCAGCCATCGCACCGCTTGGCCGTGGGCTGCCACCGGTAGTGGTGGTGGCTGGCCGGTTGGGGTGGCGGCGGCGGTGATGTGCTCCTCTCGGCCTCGGTCGATGGTGGGGGTGGCGTGGGGATCCCCAACCCATGCTACTCCTGCCAAGATCCAACTTTCCTAAATTGATTCGGTTTTCCTATTTTGAGTATTCCTATTTTTGGGAATTCTCATGGAAATAGGAAAAGAATTAATTGGAATTAATTTATTTCCTTATTCTATTATGGAAGTCTTCTAGAATATTCTAAGTTCTACTTGGAATAGGATTCTAGAGATTTAATGGAATTAGAAAGGAAAATAATTAATTATTAAATTAATTTATTTCCTATTTGATTATTTCTATTTTATGGGAATTTTCATGGACATGGAAATTAATTAATTTTGGAAAGTTTAGGAGTCCTAAATTAATTTTTCCTTATTTAATTATTCCTTTATGGAATTTTTAATGGATTAGGAAATGAATTAATTTGGAAGGACTAGGAGTCCTAAATTATTTTATTTCCTTATTTCATTATGGAAATCATCTAGAATATTCCAAGTGGGTCTTGGATAGATTATTCTAGAGATTTAATGAAGTAGAAAGGGAAAATAAAATAAATTTATTTTATTTCCTTATTCTATTATAGATGTCTTCTAGAATATTCCAAGTGGGTCTTGGATAGATTATTCTAGAGATTTAATAGAATTAGATAGGAAAATAAATAAATAAAAATATTAATAATATTTAATTTTATTTTTGATTTATTCGATTGACTTAATTTTCGAATTAAGTAACTTTTGGATTTATTAAAAATAAATAGATTTAAATATTGGAATTAATATTCCCGTCACATGGAGCATTCAAGAACGAAGACTAAAGACTAGAAGATGCGTACGGAGATGCGATAAAGCCATAATAGTCGGAAAATAATATTCTAGTATTATTTTGATTATGTGATAATATTCTATGTGCTTTATTTCATGTATGCATGCTTATGTGTATTTAATTATGCATTAGATAGCGTATCCCTTTATTATAAAAAGCTAAGTGGGAGAGGGTATGGAAACATATCCATGGTCTCCATTGCTGTTCTCTTGGTGACTTTTATGAACTTTCGAAGTTCATATAGATAAGCCATTGGAGGAGAATTCTTGTAATTCCTTTTACGAGAAACATTGATTAAGTCTATCAAACAATGCCTAATTTGTCTTTCCAAAACTAACTTCAAGTCGACTCATTCTCACCCCGGGGAGTGGAATGGAGCCAAAGCCACTTGGTCATGTCGAGGACACAAATTAGAGGCAGTCGTACCATCTTTTGAAGGTGGATCGATTGTCTGCTCGGCTCCCTCATTTGATGAGAGATAGGGTCGTTCGCATGGTGAATCACTGGTTAGAAACTTCGAGTTTCACTTATGATTCTCCGCGTCTTGATTTACAAGATTGAATGGATCAAGTAATTGGGAGTCAATTATAAAAGTCTCTTGGTGTAGTAAACGTCCACACCACGTGGCTTGCTATGCTGACGGATTTTGGATTAATTGATGTAGACAGTTGTAAGAAATTGTGAAGAGTTGTGAAGTTGTCGTAAACGTCCACACCACGTGGCTTGCGGTGATGTAGCAATTCCAAACGATTTACTTTGGTACTGAGTAATGGTTTACACTTAGATACGCATTATAGTATTCCTCCCCACGAGGTTCCGCTATAAGTGATGTATGACCGAAGCAAATCTAATTGCTAAATCATTTGGATTGGTAAACGTCCACACCACGTGGCTTGCCATATCTGATGGGATTTTAGATGTGATTAGTGGTTTAATGATATTATTTAAGGGAGATAATATCGGAGATTAAATCGATTGTTTGTTGTTATATGTGCTCATAGATTAGGAAATGGCTTTGAACCCACTTTCTGTGATACCTAAGGATTATTTAAACTCACTGGTCCCTAAATGTATTGATTGGAATAGAGATCTAGACATTGCCCAGACTGTTAAAGAGTACAAGTTTGTACTGAGTGAGCTTTGTCCTCCCGAGCCTACAAATGTCTTAACTGATGAGGAAAGGACTGATTTTGATATCATGTTCAAACTCAAGGAGATGTTTAGACATGACATAGGCGGCTAGACAAGAGGCGATGAGGATACTCATAAAGGCCTGTCGATTCAAGGGAACGCTTAAACACGTTTTTAAGATGATTGACCTTTTAGACGAGTTGAGACGGAAATCGCAAGCTCTTGTAGCTAATGCCAAAGGTTTCGAACCTAAGGGCAAAATCGGGGGAAAGGAAAAGCAAGCAAAGAAACCCAGTGGTCCTAAGTTTCTTGGACCACGAGATGGGACGAGAAAGCCAAGAGGCAAGAGTTCTCGATGCAAACAGTCTGGGTACTGGAAGTCTGATTATCCTCTCAAAGAAAGTACGAAATTTTTCTTTAGTCGTAAAACATAGTCAGTGGTATTATCTACCGGAACCTGGTGTGTAGATATGGAACCACTGACGGTATGTGCATTTTAAATGCAAGGGTTCCAGGAAACCCGACGACTTAGAAAAGAAGAAATCGTAGTCTACATGGGCAATGCTGTAGAGGAGGCAGCAGTTGCAGTGGAGGACATACTATAGGATTTCATTTTGGGTTATTGCTTTTATGTACCTTTCAAATTAGAAAGAACTTTGTTCTGGATTTCTAATAAATGGATATTTTATTTCTTTTAATCACTTGATGGTTATAAGAAGAAATAATGATATTATCTATTTTGGTACATTGGCTAGCAATATATAAATGATGAATCCTGAGTCCACCACGATGCAACGAACCGTAGTATGAAACTCGTTTTACTAATAAGAGATTTCTTTATCAATTATACTTGTGGATTCTTATGCTGAGTCATGTTTATTCAAATAAGAAGTTCAAAGGTCGAAAATTTATATTTGATCAATTAAGTTGAAGGAATGGCCCTTCCGACCTAAGAATCTAATTTGGAAGATAATATGACTAAGCAATCCTTTATGGATATAAGATATAAGATCCGGACAAGTATAAGAATTGATTAACTCTGATGTATGCAGACCTATGTTTACTCAGACAATAAGGTACGAGTACATCATTTGATGATTACTCGAGAAATGGATTAGAATACCTGATGTGCCACAAAAGCAAGTGTTTTGACAAGTCAATGGACACTAAGCAATTGTGGAGAACCATCAAGGTATATCCATTTGTAGCCTGCGATTTGATCGCGGAGGCAAGTACCTATCTGAGGAATGAATGGCATACTGATCAGAAATTGGGATTTGATCCCAAATGACTACACCATACACTGTTGTGTAGAAATGGTGTGTCGTAAACAAGAAATGGAACTCTTATAGAAATAGTAAAAGCATGAGTTATACGGAACTACCTATGTTCTATGGATATGTCTGGAAACAACGGCGCATTCAAAAGCGGTTGTAGAATGTCCTGGAAGAACAAAAGATGTGTGTTCAATAGTACTATGAACCAAAGGGACGTTATAAGTTCTAACGCCCGGTTCTTAGAGGAAGACTATATGATGAACCACAAGCCCAAAGTGACGTGATACTTTGAAATGAGAGAGAAGAAGAGGACTGAGAACCAGCCGAACCGAGTAGCGGTACACCACTAACTGCACCTACTGTTATCACTGTTTATACACCGGAATGCCGTTGTAGTGGGAGGTTGTGTGACAACCGGAGATATTCATAAGACTAGGAGAGTTTACGGACTCTGGACCTAGTATACATGAAATCGATCCCTGGATCTACATACAGGCAGTACTAGATCTAAATGTGCCTTCTTGGAAAGCAATAAGGATTATTGTTAAGAGGCAAGATCATTTAGAGTACAAGCTTAGTTGATCCATTTATGGATTGAAACAAAGCATTGAGTTCGTGGTACTTGCAAATTGATGAGATAGTCCATTTTATGGATTCATCAAAAGCATAGACGAATTGTGTATATTGGAAACGTGATGGAAAACAAGGTGGTGTTTCTCGGAGGTTTTATGTAGATGACACTCTTATCATTGGCAACAATGTAAAGATGTTATCAGACATAAAATGATGGTTGTCTAGATGAATCATTATGAAAGATAAAGGAAGAAGTTGGACATGTTCTTGAGATCTTGGATCTCTAGAAAGAACATTGTACTTTTCCTGGACATCTTACATATATGATTATGGTTCGTTTTAACATGCAAGATTCCGAGAAAGGTTCGTTACCTTTCAGAGACGGAATGCATCTATCAAAGGATATGTGTTTTGGAACACAAAAGGAGATAGAAGCAATGAAAGCAGTTTCCTACACTTAGAGTGTGGAAAGCTTAATAAATGCATTGTTGAAAACAAGAACCTGATATCGGCTATGCGGTTAGCATAGTGGGAGGATATCAAGGTAATCCTGGAAAGGAATATTCGACTGCCGTAAAAGTACTTTCGAAGTACTGTTCTAGACTACGAAGCAGACGAGTTTTTCCTTTGGATTAGATTCTCTTAGATTTCTAATCGAATGAGGACCGGTGTAAGTCGATATCAGGCTATGTGTTTCACTATTGAAGGAGAAGGAGTTTTAACATGGAAGAGTGATAAGCACGATGCTTTTCGGACTCTGCCATGGGTAACCAAATAGCGGCCTCAGAGGCAGCGGAAGTTTTGGTATAACTCCGGGATAATCTCTGGGACTTAGATGTGATTCTTAATTTGCCAAAGGCTATGTAAATAGCGGTGCGATGGCAAATGGTAAGAAATCACGAGTCCATAAGTGTAAGATAACACATAGTGCAAGTACCACCTGATACGAGTCATCGTCGAGGGAGACGACGCTGTAGTCACCAAGATAACTTCAGAGCGGCAACCTAGAGTGCTCATTCACATAGTACTTCTTGGAAGTACAACTTAAGCACGTGATGAGTATGGGAGTCGGGAGTTTGGAGGAAATGACTAGACCTTAGTACAAGTGGGAGATTGTTGGAGTTGTGTACTTAATGTCTAGATTTAAGTAACGGAAACTCACGATCCATTGCCATTAATCTATTTAATTAAATAAACAATTATTTGCATTTAATTATTTATAATTAAATATATGCAAATCATAGTCCTGGATTTTATACGTTGTAGTTAGTATGGTGTTGCATGGGCGCACAGAAGATCATACTATCGGTTACTCGTATTTAATCGAACAGTTGCTCACGACCTAGATGGACACGGACCAATCCATCGGTATAGTCGTTGTGTGAGAGAGAAAATAATTTATCTTAATTATTTTATCACACTTGTACACTTGGTGTATTGAGCGGATCGTTGAGATTCATCGATTAGGATTGCCGGCGATAATCGATTCGAGTCTCAGTGTATTTTATTCTTAATCCCCGAAACTATTGCGGGTGTGTATATTTAATATAAGTGACTTTGATTTACCAAAGGAATTAACCGATTTAATTATTGGGTTAATTACCGGTTAAGTTGGGTCACTATATTTTATATATGACATGCCGTGAATACTTGACGGGAAAGTGTATCCCGTAAGGGTTGATAATATCCCCGAGATGAGTTCATAAGGAATTATTATGTAAACCCTGCAGGTGGATTCGTTCCGCATAATAATTAAGGTTGAATGGTACTAGTCTCGGATATAAGAGATGAATAAATTAATTAGCAATAAATTAATTTTATTCATGGATATTTACGGAATAAATAATACTACCGGAGAAATATTATTTGATATAATATGGTTTAATATTGGGAGTGCAATTAATTTTATATAGTGGAAAATAGAATTAATTAATAATAGTAAGGATTAATAGATTTGGGCTTGGGCTCAATTTAATCACTATTATTGGAAGCCCAATATTCCACCTCCTTAAGATCCCCTACGTAGCCTATAAAAGCACTACATGGTCTTCTCTATTCTCATAAGTTCATAACTTGAATATCACAATTCTAGAGAGAGAAAGTAGAGAGGAGGATCCATGGAGTTCGGTAGATCGTCGCCCACACGACGTCCGGGCTAGTGCAAGGAATACGTGGGAAGATCTCAAGGTCATCAAATTGAGTTCTACGTTTTTCCGAACAACGAGAACGAGGTAAATCGTAAAACCCTCTTTATGATTTTATCGTTTAATTATCGTAAAAATATCGTGAACCAAGATCCGAGAACGCGACCTTTGTCGAGGTTGAACCGGGCGGTGGTGATCGAAGATCACCGGACCGCCGGCGGCTCAACGGCTCGAACAAGAGAGGGTCGAGAGGGGCGAGCCTCGGCTGGACGCCGAGACTCGATCGAGGGCGAGCTCGATCGCCCGTGCACAACCAGCGGGCTGCTGGAGCAGCCCCGCTCACGCGGCTGGACCGCCGCTCGAGCGGCGGTGGCTGGTGGTGATCGCAAGCCACGGTTCGCCGTGGCTGGTCGTGCGATCACCGGGGGCGGCTGGGCGTGCATAGGGGGCTGCCAAGGGCAGCCCTAGGCGGCTGCCAAGGACAGCCGCGAGCCCCACACGAGGGCTCGACCGAACAGCCCGGGCTATCCCCGTGGTTAGGGTTTGGTTGAGTCCGGCTTCGCGTGGTGGTTCGTGGCGGGTTGTTCCGGCATCCGGGAGTCGATTGGAGTTGTCGTTCCGCACTTTGACAACTCCGGATATTCGATCTTCAAAGGATTTCGGTCGGAATTAATTGGATAATTAATTTTAATTAATTTATTAATTCCGGGATATCGATTTCCAACAGTTCGCGGTTCGGTCTCCGGCGATCGAGGATTTTGGTCGGGTTATTATTTTCCGCAAATTTTAATGGCTCGGGATATCGATTTCCAGCAATTGGTATCAGAGAGTTTGGTTTCGTGTTCATGTATGTGTTCAATTATCGTTCTACCTTGCAGGGATTCCGACTATCATGGTTAATTAATTGATTAATTGTTTAATTAATTGTTATTTAATTTTACCATGATTATTAAACTCTCGGACATGTCGAGATTCGTTTTGTGTGGATGAATGCTTGTAATAGTAAAAATTCGGGGGTTGACCGAATTTAGATTTATTATTATTGTTCTATGTTTTCCGGAAAATGTATAGGGTCGATTTCATGTATAGAATCGATACCGGAATTGTAAATTTATTTCTTGTAATTTATTTACGTTGGATCGATGCCGAGACGACCGCCGGAGAACTCATGTGACGAAGGAGATGATGAGAGGGAGAACTAGGGCTCGGGATCGATGGGATCGATCCCATGGGGATGATGATCGATCGAGGGGGCTGCCCGCGGGGCTCCTCGGCCACGCCGGCCACCGGTTGTGGTGGCGCGTGGGCTGGGGACGGCGGCGGTGGTGCTCCCGGCCGGCGATCAAGGTGGGGGGGGGGGGGGGGGGGGCGCGGGGTCCTCGTGATCTCGTGCTACTCCTACCTAGATTCACTTTCCTAATTGATTCAAGTTTTCCTATTTTGAGTATTCCTAAGTTTGGGAACTCTCATGGAGATAGGAAAAGAATTAATTAATATTATTTATTTCCTTATTCTATTATGGAAGTCTTCTAGAATATTCCAAGTCCTACTTGGAATAGGAATCTAGAGATTTAATAGAATTAGATAGGAAAATAATTAATTAATGAATTAATTTATTTCCTATTTGATTATTCCTATTTTATGGGAATTTTCATGGACATGGAAATTAATTAATTTTGGAAAGTAGAAGAGTCCTAATTTATTTTATTTCCTTATTCTATTATAGAAGTCTTCTAGAATATTCCAAGTTTCACTTGGATAGATTATTCTAGAGATTTAATAGAATTAGATGGGAAAAATAAATAAATAAAAAATATTAATAATATTTAATTTTATTTTTGATTTATTCGATTGACTTAATTTTCGAATTAAGTATCTTTTGGATTTATTAAAAATAAATAGATTTAAATATTGGGATTAATATTCTCGTCACATGGAGCATTCAAGAACGAAGACTGAAGACTAGAAGACGCATACGGAGATGGAATAAAGCCATGATAGTCGGAAAATAATTTTCTAGCATTATTTTGACTATGTGATATGTGCTTTATTACTTGTATGCATGCTTATGTGTTTAATTATGCATTAGATAGCGTATCCCTTTGTTATAAAAAGCTAAGTGGGAGCGGGGATGGAAACATTCCCATGGTCTCCATTACTGTTCTCTTGGTGACATTTATGAGCTTTCGAAGTTCATATAGATATGTCATTGGAGGAGAATTCTTGTAATTCCTTTTACAAGAAACATTGTTAAGTTTATCAAACAATGCCTGATTTGTCTTTCAGAAACTGACTTCAAGTCGACTCATTCTCACCCCGGGGAGTGGAATGGAGCCAAAGCCACTTGGTCATGTGGATGACACAAATTAGAGACATTCGTACCATTCTTTTGAAGATGGATCGTTTGTCTGCTCGGCTCCCTCATCTAATGAGAGATAGGGTTGTTCGCATGGTGAATCACTGGTTAGAAACTTCGAGTTTCACTTATGGTTCTCCGCGTCTTGATTTACAAAATCGAATGCTTCAAGTAATTGGATGTCAATTGTAAAAGTCTTTTGGTGTAGTAAACGTCCACACTATCGTGGCTTGCTGCATTGAATGGGATTTTGGAACGATTGATGTAGACAGTTATAGAAGGGAGTGAAGGAAACGTAGGTTAACGTAAACGTCCACACTATCGTGGCTTGCGGTAACATGCGAATCTTAAACAAACTTCTTAGTACTGAGTAATGGTTTACACTTAGGTACGCTCTATAGTATTCTTCCCATCGAAGTAACGCTATAGTGATGTACGACCAAAGCAAATCTAATTACGAAATCATTTGGATAGGTAAACGTCCACACTATCGTGGCTTGCCATATCTGATGGGATTTTAGATGTGATTAGTAATTTAATGATATTATTTGAGGGAGATAATATCGGATATTAAATTGATTGTTTGTTTAAATGTGCTTATAGGTTTAGAGAATAGCTATGAACCCACTTTCTGTGATACTTAAGGAATTCAACGCACTAGTTCCATACTGTGTTGGATGGAATAAAGAGTTAGACATTTCCCATACTGTTGCTGAGTACAAGTTAGTACTCAGTGAACTTTGTCCTCCTGAACCAACACGTGTCTCAACTATTGAGGAAACAGCTGATTTTGAGAAGTGGAACAATGCTTTTGCATTAACCACCAATCATGACATCATGCTGAAACTCAAGCTTATGTTTAGAGACAACGAGAAGGTTAGAAAAGAGGCGATGAGGATACTCATAAAGGTTAGTCGCTTCGAGGAAACGCTTGAACACGTTTTCGAGATGCTGGACCTTTTGGATGAGTTGAGACAATCGCAAGCTCTTATGGCCAAAGCCAAAGGTTTCGAACCTAAGGGCATAGACCAAGGAATAGAGAAGCAGACAAAGAAGCCCTGTAGTCCTGCACTTGGACCACGGAATAGGGTGAGAAAGCCTTCGAGCAGTCATTCTCAAAGAAAGTTATCTGGGGACTGGAAGTCTTTATTTTCTCCTAGAGAAGGTATGAGATTCTCTCCTTAGTCTTTAAAACATAGTCAGCTGTGTTATCTACCAGAAACCTGGTTGGTAGATATGGATCCACTGACGGTATGTATGCATTTAAAATGCAGGGACACCAGGAAACCCAAAGACTTGGAAATGGAGGAATAGTCAAGGCAAAGCTGTAGAGGAGGCAGCTGTTGCAGTGGAAGACATTTATCTGCTTTAGTAGTTAAATAGGATTTCATTTCAAATTTATTGCATTATGTACCCTTTATTTTAGAAAGAACTTTTGTTCTGGATTTCTAATATTTATGAATGGATATTTTATTTCTTTAATCATGGTGATGATTTTGATAAGAAATAATGGGTATTATCTATTCTGGTACATTAGATAGCAATATGTGAATGATGAAACCTTAGTCTACCACGATGCAACAAACCGTTCTATAACTTGTTCTACTATTAAGATATATTTCTTGTTAAAATCATTATACTTGTGAATTCTTATACTTAGTAGTATTTATTCAAATGAGATTCAAAAGGTTGAAATTGATTTGATCAATTATTGTTGAAGGAATGGACCTTCCGACCTAAGAATCAAGTTTTGAAGATAATGCAACTAAGCATACTTTTTGGTAAAAGATAGAATTCGGACAAGTATTGAGAATGATCAATGATATGTGTAAAGTGCGAGTAGTTCTTTTAAGAATACTCGAAGATGGATTAGAATGCTTGATGTGCCATAAAAGCAAAGTGTTTTAGTCACTAAGCAATTATGGGGAACCTTCAAAGTATATCCACTGGAAGCCTGCGACTTAGTCGCGGAGGCTGCCACATAACACATGGCATAATCAAAGATTGAGATTAAGTCTCAAATGACTACACCATACACTTACGTGTAGAGATGGTGAGTCAGTAAGAAATAGAATTCTAATAGTGCAAGAACAAGTTGTTCGGAACTACCTATGTTCTATGGATATTCCTGGAGACAACGGCATATTCAATATGGTTGTAGGGTATCCTAGATGAACAAAGTATTTTGTGTTCTATAGTAATATGAACCAGAAGGACGTGTGACGCCCGGTTCTTAGAGAAAGACTATTAGAAGAACCACAAAGCTCGAACTGACGCAATACCTTGGAATGAGAAAAGGGACAAAGACTAGGAACCAGCCAAACCGAGTAGAAGTACACCACACACTGCACCTACTGTTATTACTGTTATACACCAGGACGCCATTGCAGTGGGAGGTTGTTAAGACAACCAGAGATATTCATAAGACTAGAAGAGTTTTGAACTCTGGATCTAGTAAAGATGAAATCGACCCCTAGCTCTGCACAAAGGCAGTACTAGATCTAAATGTGCCTGCTTAGAAAACAATAAGGATTATTGTTAAGAGGCAAGATCATTTAGAGTACAAGCTTAGTAAATTCATTTATGGATTGAAACAAAGCTATAAATCGTGGAACTTGCGAATTGATGGGATAGTCCATTTGATGGATTCATAAAAAGGCATAGACGATAGGTGTATTGGAGATGTAATAGAAACAAGGTGGTGTTTCTCGGAGATTTTATGTAGATGACAATTTCATCATTGGCAACAATGTAGAAAATGTTGTCAGACATAAGATAATGGTTGTCTAAATGAATCGAGATATAAGATTGAGTAGAAGTTAGAGCATGTTCTTAAGATCTTTCGATCTAAGGATAAGAACATTGTACTTCTCCTAGATATCTTATACGATTATGGTTTGTTTTAAACATGCATACTTCTGAGAAAGGTTATTGCCTTTCAGAGACAGAATATACATCTATCTAAAGGGTATGTGTTCGAACACATGAAGGAGATAGATAAGGACAAAGCAGTTTCCTATACTTCAAGTATGGAAAGCTTTATAGATGCAATGTTGTAAAACAAGAACCTGATATCAACTATGCGGTTTGCGTAGTGGGAGGATATCAAGGTAATCTAGACAAGAGATTTTCGGATGCTGTAATAGTACTTGCGAAGTACTGGATTATTAAGCAAGACGAAATCTTCTTTGATTACAAATTCTCAGATCTTAAATCAGAGGAGGACCAGTGCAAGTCGATATCAGACTATGTGTTCACTTTTAGAAAGAGGTGGAACCATGAAGTGAAAGAGTGATAAGCAGGACGCTTCTCAGACTCTCTCATAACCGAATAAGCAGCCTCAGAGGCAGCGGAAGTTTTGGTTAGGTTCCGGGATAACCTCTTGACTTGGAGATGACTCTTAGTTTACCAAAGGCTATTGGATAGCGGTGCAGGGTAAACTGAAAGAAGTCATAAGTCAAAAGTGATGTTAACACATAGAGCAAGTACCATCTGATACGAGTCATCGTCAAGGAAGACGATGCAGTAGTCACCAAGATAACTCCAGAGCGGCAACCTAGAGTGCTCATTCACATAGTACTTCTTGGAAGTACAACTCTAAGCACGTGATGAGTATGGGAGTCGGGAGTTTGGAGGAAATGACTAGACCTTAGTACAAGTGGGAGATTGTTGGAGTTGTGTACTTAATGTCTAGATTTAAGTAACGGTAAACTCCCGGTCATAGCATTTAATCTATTAAATTAATAAACAATTGTTTGCGTTTAATTATTGTTAATTAAATATATGCAAAATATAGTCCTGGATTCTATACGTTGTAGTTAGTATGGTGTGTCGGGCCCCACACAGAAGATCATACTATCGGTTACTCGTATTTAATCAAACAGTTGCTCACGACCTAGATGGACACGGACCAATCCATCGGTATAGTCGTTGTGTGAGAGAGAAAATAATTTGTCTTAATTATTTTATCACACTTGTACACTTGGTGTATTTGTTGGAATTCGATATCCCGGGCTATTTAAATTTGCGGAAACCAATAACCCGATCAAAAACCTCGATTGCCGGAGAAATCACGAGTCCACGCGAGCCGGGGCTCGACCGAACGCACAACGCGCACGAGGACGCGTGCGCGCCCAGCCGCACCCCCGCGGGAACCCGCGATCGCTCCCAGCGATCGCACGGGATGCCTCACGGCATCCCCGCAGCGGATCCGTTGATCCGCTGCTCGCATGGCTGGGGCTCGTCCCCAGCGACCCGCTGCGGGTAACCCCGCAGCTCGCTACGAGTCGCTGCGGGTATCCCCGCAGCTCCCAGCGATCGGCCCCGTAGGGGTCCGATCGATCCTCGGCTCCCAGCCGAGGATTTCCGTGCGCGATCCCCACGCGGGATCCACGAGCCGCCGGCGGTCCGGTGGTTCGACCACCACCGCCCGGCTCGACCCTCGTTCCGGGATTCGATCCTCGGATCTTCGTTCTACGGTATTCTCGATAAATCAAATCGAACAAAATCAAGGGCGTTTAGATTTTTACCTTTCGATTCGTTGTTCGGAAAAACGAATTCAAGACGACCTTTTGAATCTTCCCACGTATTCCTTGCACTAGCTTGAACGTCGGGTGGGCGACGATCCTCCAAGCTCTATGGATCTACTTCTCTCTCTACTTTCTCTCTCTAGAAGAATTATGATCGTCAACTTATGTTGAGAATAGAGAAGACCATGTAGTGCTTTTATAGGCTACGTAGGGGATCTAAAGGAGGTGGAATATTGGGCTTCCAATATTAATGATTAAATTGAGCCCAAGCCCAAATCTATTAATCTCCCATTAATATTAATTAATTTATTTTCCACTATATAAATTAATTGCACTCCCAATATTAAACCATATTATATCCAAATAATATTTCTCCGGTAGTATTATTTATTCCGTGTATTTAAGATATAAATATCCATGAATAAAATTTATTTATTGCTTAATAAATTTATTCATCTCTTTTATCCGAGACTAGTACCACTCAACCTTATTTATTATGCGGAATTAAATCCACTCGCGAGGTTTACATAATAAATCCTTATGAGCTCATCTCGGGGATATTATCAACCCTTCCGGGATACACTGTCCGGTCAATTGTTCACGGCATGCCATATATAAAATATAGTGACCCAACTTAACCGGTAATTAACCCAATAATTAAATCGGTTAATTCCTTTGGTAAATCAAAGTCACTTATATTGAATATACACACCCGCAACAATATCGGGGATTAAGAATAAAATACACTGAGTCTCAAATCAATTATCGCCGAGCAATCCTAATTGATGAGTCTCAATCGATCCGCTCAATACACCAAGTGTACAAGTGTGATAAAATAATTAAGACAAATTATTTTCTCTCTCACACAACGACTATACCGATGGATTGGTCCGTGTCCATCTAGGTCGTGAGCATCTGTTCGATTAAATACGAGTAACCGATAGTATGATCTTCTGTGTGACGTCGCACACCATACTAACTACAACGTATAGAATCCAGGACTATATTTTGCATATATTTAATTAACAACAATTAAAAGCAAACGAATGTTCGTATTTAATAGGTAAATGAAAGTGTACAAGGAGTTCACAATACTCAAATCTAGACATTAAGTATACCACTCCAACAATCTCCCACTTATACTAAGGTCTAGTCTTATCCTCCAAACTTCTGACTCCCAAACCCTCCAAGTGCTTGAAATAAACTTCCTTAGGAAGTATCTTGGTGAAAGGGTCCGCTAGGTTGTCCTCCGAAGCTATCTTGGTGACTATCGCATCGCCCCTCTTGACGATGTCTCGAATCAGGTGGTACTTGCGCTCTATGTGTTTCATAGCACTATGGGACCGTGGTTCCTTACTGTTTGCCACTGCACCGCTATTATCACAATAAATTGTCATAGCCTTGGGCAAACTCGGAATCACATCTAAGTCCTGGAGGAAATTAAGGAACCAAACTGACTCTTTCGCTGCCTCTGAGGCTGCAACATATTCAGCTTCCATGGTAGAATCTGAAATGCACTTTTGCTTAACACTCCTCCATGATACGGCTCCACCTCCCATAGTGTACACATAGCCTGATGTCGACTTACGCCGGTCCTTATCAGCTTGGAAATCCGAATCTGTATAACCCAAAGGAATCAGATTGTCTGCCTCGTAACTTAGAACATAATCCTTAGTATTTCGCAAATACTTGAAAATGCTCTTTACGGCAGTCCAATGAGCCTTTCCAGGGTTACTCTGATATCTCGCTATTACGCCAACTGCATAGCAGATATCAGGCCTCGTGCATAACATTGCATACATCAAGCTTCCCACAGCCGAAGCGTAGGGAACTGCTTTCATTTCATCTTTCTCCTTTTGTGTCCGAGGACACATTTCCTTAGAAAGATAAGTTCCTTTACTGAAGGGCAGCTCACCCTTCTTGGAATCTTGCATGTTAAAACGAGCCAGAATCGTGTCTATGTAAGATTGCTGGGATAGGTACAATGTTCTACTCCGGCGATCCCTTATAACCTTGATCCCTAGAACATGCCCGAATTCTCCCAAATCTTTCATATCGAATTGTCTAGACAACCATCCCTTTATGTCTGATAACATCTTCACACTGTTGCCAATGAGAAGAATGTCGTCCACATAAAGCACGAGAAACACCACCTTCTTCCCATCACGTTTCCAATACACACACGATTCGTCCATGCTTTGACTAAATCCAAAAGATTGGACTACTTCGTCAAATCGCAGGTTCCACGATCTCGAGGCTTGTTTCAATCCATAAATGGATCGATTAAGCTTGCACACTAGATGATCTTGCCCCTTAGCAATGAATCCTTCTGGTTGTTTCATATAAATCGTCTCGTCAAGACTTCCATTTAGGAAAGCTGTCTTGACATCCATTTGCCACACCTCATAATCCATATGAGCTGCTATGGATAAGAGAATCCGGATCGACTTTATCTTGGCTACCGGCGAGAAGGTCTCCTCATAATCGATTCCCTCTTTCTGAGTATATCCTTTCGCAACAAGCCGAGCTTTAAAGGTTTCAACCTTTCCGTCAGATCCTCTCTTTCTCTTGTAGACCCATTTACACCCAATTGGCTTTACGTCGTTTGGTGGTTCTAGAAGATCCCAGACTTTATTAGAATCCATAGATTCAATTTCGGATTTCATCGCTTTCTTCCAAGAAGGCGCATCTATATCTTGTACTGCCTCGTCATAGGTCCAGGGATCAATTTCATGAACTCCAGGTCCAGAGTCCGAAGACTCACCCAGTACAATCCATCGGTCTGGTTGTTTAACAACCCTCCCACTACGACGGCGTTCCGGTGTATTAACAGTGATAGTGTCAGGTGCAGATTCTAGTGGTGTATCTATACTCGGTTCGGCTGTGTCTAGGTCTTCAGTGTTACCTCTCAATTCATCAAGCATTATGTCACTCTTGGGCTTGTGGTCCATGACATAGTCTTCCTCCAAGAACCGAGCGTTAGTACTTATAACGATCTTCTGGTCCTTAGGACTATAGAACATGCCACCTTTAGTTCCTCTAGGATATCCTATAAACAACCGCACTTCAGTACGAGGTTCTAATTTATCGGCACCTACCTTCAACACATGTGCAGGGCACCCCCAGATCCGAACGTGTCTTAAGCTAGGCTTGCGCCCGCTCCATCGTTCCATGGGTGTTGAAGGAACCGTTTTAGATGGAACCAAGTTCAGAATGTGCGCCGCTGTTTCTAAGGCATATCCCCAGAACATGATAGGTAAGTCCGAGTAACTCATCATTGATCGCACCATTTCCATAAGAGTCCTATTCCTTCTTTCTGACGCACCATTTTGCTGGGGAGTATATGGTGATGTCATTTGGGAATCAATCCCATTCTCTGCCAAGTATGCCTTGAATTCTCCAGACAGGTACTCGCCTCCGCGATCAGATCGCAGGCATTTAATGGATTTACCTTGAAGGTTCTCCACAAGAGCCTTGAACTCCTTGAACTTGTCAAAGGATTCGCTCTTGCGGCGCATCAGGTATACAAATCCATACCTTGAGTAATCATCAGTGAAAGTGATGAAATACTCGTACCCTCCCTTTGCCTGGGTAGACATAGGTCCGCATACATCAGAGTGAATCAAATCCAATACTTGTTCAGCCCTTCGTCCTTTACCAGAAAAAGAACGCTTGGTCATTTTTCCCTCTAAACAGGATTCGCAGGTTGGAAGGTCCTCTCCTTCAACACCACTGATGAGACCATCAGCTTTCAACCTTTGAATTCTATTTGAGTTAATATGACCTAGCCTTAAGTGCCACAAGTATAATTGATTCATCCTAGAAGGTTCCTTTCTCTTATTGGTGTTCGTAGATGTGTTATTACTCTCGGTTAGTTGCATCGTGTTAGACTCAGGATTTAGCACATACAAATCGTCCACCAATGTACCAGAACAGATAATCTCACTGTTTCTTCTTATGATCACGGAGTGGTCAAAAGAGACAGAATATCCATTCATAATAAGTTTAGAAACTGAAATTAAATTCTTTCTAAAGTTGGGTACATAAAGACAATTATGTAAAACTAAAATCCTATCACTACTGAATCGTAAGTGAACGTCTCCCACTGCAACAGCCGCCACCCTCGCGGTATTGCCCATGTAGACCACGATCTCTCCCTCTCTAAGTCTCCGGGTTTCCTGGAACCCCTGCAATGAATTGCAGACATGATCAGTGGCCCCCGTATCTACACACCAGGTGCTGGTAGATAACACCACTGACAATGTTTCGGTGACTAAGGAAAATTTCGTACCTTTGATGAGAGGACAATCAGACCTCCAGTGCCCAGACTGCTTGCATCGAAAGCACTTGCCTCGCGGCTTGCTCTTCCCAATCCGTGGTTCAAAACCACTGGGCTTCTTTGCTTGCACTTCCAACTTGGCCACTAGAGCTTGTGATTCTCTGATCATACTTATCAGTTCAGTTCTTTTGAAATCGTTTTTAAGCGATTCCTCAAGAGGACTGAACTTGATGAGTATGTCAATCACCTCTAGTCCGGCTTCCTTACTATGTCCTAACATCTCCTTGAGGTCATTTTCAATGTCCTCATCAGTTGGGATAATAGTGGATTCGGAAGGCTCAACAGTCTGAACATTGTCCAGATTTCTTTTCCAATCAGTACTATATGGAACCAGTGAGTTTTCATCTTTAAGTATATCACAAAGTGGGGTCACAGTCATTCCTAACCTATAAGCACATAAAACAAACAAACAATTTAATATCCGATATTATCTCCCTTAAATAATATCATTAAATCACTAATCACATCTAAAATCCCATCAGGTAAGGCAAGCCACGATAGTGTGGACGTTTACCCACCCAAATGATTTAGCAATTAGATTTCCTTCGGTCGTACATCATCAATAGCGTTACCTCGATGGGAGGAATACTATGAAGCGTACCTAAGTGTTAAACATTACTCAGTACTAAGAAGTTTGTTTGAGACTCGTATATCACCGCAAGCCACGATAGTGTGGACGTTTACGTTGACACACGGATCCTTCACTCCCTTCTATAACTGTCTACATCAATCGATCTAAAGTCCCATTCGATATAGCAAGCCACGATAGTGTGGACGTTTACCATACCAAATGACTTATACAATTGAAATCCAATTACTTGACTCATTCGATCTTGTAAATCAAGACGCGGAGAATCATAAGTGAAACTCGATGTTTCTAACCAGTGATTCACCATGCGAACAACCCTATCTCTCATAAATGAGGGAGCCGAGCAGACAATCGATCCATCTATCAAAGAATGGTACGACTGCCTCTAATTTGTGTCCTCGACATGACCAAGTGGCTTTGGCTCCATTCCACTCCCCGGGGTGAGAATGAGTCGACTTGAAATCAGCTTTGGAAAGACAAATTAGGCATTGTTTGATAGACTTAATCAATGTTTCTCGTCAGAGGAATTACAAGAACTCTCCTCCAATAACTTATCTATATAAACTTCAAAAGTTTATAAAAGTCACCAAGAGAGCAGCAATGGAGACCATGGGTATGTTTCCATACCCTCTCTCACTTAGCTTTTTACAATAAAGGGATACGCTATCTAGTGCATGAAAGTAAACACATATAGCATGCATACATGTAATAAAGCACATAATATTATCACATAGTCAAAATAATTACTAGAATATTATTTTCCGACTATTATGGCTTTACTTCATCTCCGTACGCATCTTCTAGTTTTTAGTCTTCGTTCTTGAATGCTCCATGTGACGAGAATATTAATTTCCAATATTTAAATCTATTTATTTTTAATAAATCCAAAAGATACTTAATTAAAAAATTAAGTCAATCGAATAAATCAAAAATAAAATTAAATATTATTAATATTTTTATTTATTTTATTTTTCCTTTCTACTTCATTAAATCTCTAGAATAATCTATCCAAGACCCACTTGGAATATTCTAGATGATTTCCATAATGAAATAAGGAAATAAAATAACTTAGGACTCTTCTACATTCCAAGATTAATTAATTTCCATTGCTATGAAAATTCCCATAAAATAGGAATAATCAATTAGGAAATAAATCAATCCTAAATTAACTTTTATTCCTTTCCAATTCTATTAAATCTCTAGGATCCTATTCCAAGTAGAACTCGGAATACTCTAGAAGACTTCCATAATAGAATAAGGAAATAAAATTAATTCCAATTAATTCTTTTCCTAATCCATGAGAATTTCCCAAAAATAGGAATACTCAAATAGGAAAAACCCGAATCAATTAGGAAAGTAAATTTCCGGGAGAGCACGAAGATCACAAGGACCCCCGCGCCCCCCACCGGACCGCCATCGCCGGCCGAGGTCCACCGCCGCCACCGCCCAGCCGGCGCGCCACCACCACTGGTGGCATCGCCGCCGAGAGGCGCGAATTCGGCGCCTCACCATGCGATCGATCGATCCTCATGGATCGATCATGGGGATTGATCGATCCTTGTCCCGTTCACCCTCTCGATCATCTCCTTCGTCACGTGTCTTCTCCGGCGGTCGTTTCGGCATCGATCCAACGCAAAATAAATTACAAAATAAATTTTACACTATCCGGTATCGATTCTATACATGAAATCGACCCTATACATTTTCCGAAAAAAAATAGAACGTAATAATAAATCCTAAATTCGGTCAACCCCCGAATTTTTACTATTACAAGCATTCACCACCAGAAACGAATCTCGACATGTCCGAGAGTTTAATCAATCCAACATACATGACAAAATAAATTAAACGAACAATAAATTAAGCCATAATAGTCGGAACCCTGCAAGGTAGAACAATTTCATCGAAAATACCGCGAACGTAAACCACGCTCTGATACCAATTGTTGTAATTCGATATCCCGGGCTATTTAAATTTGCGGAAACCAATAACCCGATCAAAAACCTCGATTGCCGGAGAAATCACGAGTCCACGCGAGCCGGGGCTCGACCGAACGCACAACGCGCACGAGGACGCGTGCGCGCCCAGCCGCACCCCCGCGGGAACCCGCGATCGCTCCCAGCGATCGCACGGGATGCCTCACGGCATCCCCGCAGCGGATCCGTTGATCCGCTGCTCGCATGGCTGGGGCTCGTCCCCAGCGACCCGCTGCGGGTAACCCCGCAGCTCGCTACGAGTCGCTGCGGGTATCCCCGCAGCCCCAGCGATCGGCCCCGTAGGGGTCCGATCGATCCTCGGCTCCCAGCCGAGGATTTCCGTGCGCGATCCCCACGCGGGATCCACGAGCCGCCGGCTGTCCGGTGGTTCGACCACCACCGCCCGGCTCGACCCTCGTTCCGGGATTCGATCCTCGGATCTTCGTTCTACGGTATTCTCGATAAATCAAATCGAACAAAATCAAGGGCGTTTAGATTTTTACCTTTCGATTCGTTGTTCGGAGAAACGAATTCAAGACGACCTTTTGAATCTTCCCACGTATTCCTTGCACTAGCTTGAACGTCGGGTGGGCGACGATCCTCCAAGCTCTATGGATCTACTTCTCTCTCTACTTTCTCTCTCTAGAAGAATTATGATCTTCAACTTATGTTGAGAATAGAGAAGACCATGTAGTGCTTTTATAGGCTACGTAGGGGATCTAAAGGAGGTGGAATATTGGACTTCCAATATTAATGATTAAATTGAGCCCAAGCCCAAATCTATTAATCTCCCATTAATATTAATTAATTTATTTTCCACTATATAAATTAATTGCACTCCCAATATTAAACCATATTATATCCAAATAATATTTCTCCGGTAGTATTATTTATTCCGTGTATTTAAGATATAAATATCCATGAATAAAATTTATTTATTGCTTAATAAATTTATTCATCTCTTTTATCCGAGACTAGTACCACTCAACCTTATTTATTATGCGGAATTAAATCCACTCGCGAGGTTTACATAATAAATCCTTATGAGCTCATCTCGGGGATATTATCAACCCTTCCGGGATACACTGTCCGGTCAATTGTTCACGACATGCCATATATAAAATATAGTGACCCAACTTAACCGGTAATTAACCCAATAATTAAATCGGTTAATTCCTTTGGTAAATCAAAGTCACTTATATTGAATATACACACCCGCAACAATATCGGGGATTAAGAATAAAATACACTGAGTCTCAAATCAATTATCGCCGAGCAATCCTAATTGATGAGTCTCAATCGATCCGCTCAATACACCAAGTGTACAAGTGTGATAAAATAATTAAGACAAATTATTTTCTCTCTCACACAACGACTATACCGATGGATTGGTCCGTGTCCATCTAGGTCGTGAGCATCTGTTCGATTAAATACGAGTGACCGATAGTATGATCTTCTGTGTGACGTCGCACACCATACTAACTACAACGTATAGAATCCAGGACTATATTTTGCATATATTTAATTAACAACAATTAAAAGCAAACGAATGTTCGTATTTAATAGGTAAATGAAAGTGTACAAGGAGTTCACAATACTCAAATCTAGACATTAAGTATACCACTCCAACAGTATTGGGCGGATCGCTTGAGATTTATCGATTAGGATTGCCTTGAGATAATCGATTCAAGTCTCAGAGTATTTTATTCTTAATCCCCGATACTATTGCGGGTGTGTATATTTAATATATGTGACTTTGATTTTCCAAAGGAATTAACCGATTTAATTATTGGGTTAATTACCGGTTAAGTTGGGTCACTATATTTTATATATGACATGCCGTGAATACTTGACGGGAAAGTGTATCCCGGAAGGGTTGATAATATCCCCGAGATGAGTTCATAAGGAATTATTGTGTAAACCTCATGAGTGGATTCGTTCCGCACAATAATTAAGGTTGAATGGTACTAGTCTCGGATTCAAGAGATGAATAAATTAATTAGCAATAAATTAATTTTATTCATGGATATTTAAATCTTAAATACACGGAATAAATAATACTACCGGAGAAATATTATTTGATATAATATGGTTTAATATTGGGAGTGCAATTAATTTATATAGTGGAAAATAAATTAATTAATATTAATGGGAGATTAATAGATTTGGGCTTGGGCTCAATTTAATCATTAATATTGGAAGCCCAATATTCCACCTCCTTTAGATCCCCTACGTAGCCTATAAAAGCACTACATGGTCTTCACTTTTTCATAAGACAAGATTATCATACTTGATATTCTAGAGAGTTGAAGAGGATCCATAAGCTTGGAGGATCGTCGCCCACTCGACGTTCAAGCTAGTGCAAGGAATACGTGGGAAGATCGTAAGGTCATCAATTGAGTTTGTTTCTCCGCACAACGAATCAAAAGGTAAAATCATATACTCAAAAGGAGTTCAGAATACTCAAATCTAGACATTAAGTATACTACTCCAGCAATCTCCCACTTATACTAAGGTCTAGTCATTTCCTCCAAACTCCCGACTCCCATACTCATCACGTGCTTAAGTTTTACTTCCGAGAAGTACCATGTGAATGAGCACTTTAGGTTGCCGCTCTGAAGATATCTTGGTGACTACAGCGTCGTCTCCCTAGACGATGTCTCGAATTAGGTGGTACTTGCTCTATGTGTTATCATCACTTTTTACTTGTGACTTCTTCCAGTTTACCGTGCACCGCTATTCAATAGCCTTTGGTAAACTAAGAGTCATATCCAAGTCCATAGGTTATCCGGAACCTAACCAAAACTTCCGCTGCCTCTGAGGCTGCTATTCGGTTATGATAGAGTCTGAGAAGCGTCCTGCTTATCACTCTCTCATTTCATGGTTCCACCTCTTTCTAAAAGTGAACACATAGCCTGATATCGACTTACGCCGGTCCTTATCAGCTTGGAAATCCGAATCCGTATAACCCAAAGGAATCAGATTGTCTGCCCCGTAACTTAGAACATAATCCCTAGTATTTCGCAAATACTTGAAAATGCTCTTTACGGCAGTCCAATGAGCCTTTCCAGGATTACTCTGATATCTCGCTACTATGCCCACTGTATAGCAGATATCAGGCCTCATGCATAACATTGTATACATCAAGCTTCCCACAGCCGAAGCGTAGGGAACTGCTTTCATTTCATCTTTCTCCTTCTGTGTCCGAGGACACATTTCCTTAGAAAGATAAGTTCCTTTACTGAAGGGCAGTTCACCCTTCTTGGAATCTTGCATGTTAAAATGAGCCAGAATCGTGTCTATGTAAGATTGCTGGGAAAGGCACAATGTTCTATTCCGGCAATCCCTTATAACCTTGATCCCTAGAACATGTCCAACTTCTCCCAAATCTTTCATATCGAATTGTCTAGACAACCATCCCTTTATGTCTGATAACATCTTTACACTGTTGCCAATGAGAAGAATGTCGTCTACATAAAGCACGAGAAACACCACCTTCTTTCCATCACGTTTCCAATACACACACGATTCGTCCATGCTTTGATTGAATCCAAAAGATTGTACTACTTCATCAAACCGCAGGTTCCACGATCTCGAGGCTTGTTTCAATCCATAAATGGATCGATTAAGCTTGCACACTAGATGATCTCGCCCCTTAGCAATGAATCCTTCTGGTTGTTTCATATAAATCGTCTCGTCAAGACTTCCATTTAGGAAAGCTGTCTTGACATCCATTTGCCACACCTCATAGTCCATATGAGCTGCTATGGATAAGAGAATCCGGATCGACTTTATCTTGGCTACCGGCGAAAAGGTCTCCTCATAATCGATTCCCTCTTTTTGAGTATATCCTTTTGCAACAAGCCGAGCTTTAAAGGTTTCAACCTTTCCGTCAGATCCTCTCTTTCTCTTGCAGACCCATTTACACCCAATTCGCTTTACGCCGTTTGGTGGTTCTACAAGATCCCAGACTTTATTAGAATCCATAGACTCTATTTCGGATTTCATCGCTTTCTTCAAAGAAGGCGCATCTATATCTTGTACCGACTCATCATAGGTCCAGGGATCGATTTCATGAACTCCAGGTCCAGAGTCCGAAGACTCACCCAGTCCAATCCATCTATCTGGTTGTTTAACAACCCTCCCACTACGACGGCGTTCCGGTGTATTAACAGTGACAGTAGGTGCAGGTTCTAGTGGTGTATCACTACTCGGTTCGGATGTATCTAAATCTTCCTTGTTACCTCTCAACTCATCAAGTATTATGTCACTCTTGGGCTTGTGGTCCATGACATAGTCTTCCTCTAAGAACCGAGCGTTAGTACTTATAACGATCTTCTGGTCCGTAGGACTATAGAACATGCCACCTTTAGTTCCTTTCGGGTATCCTACAAACAGCCGTAATTCTGATCTAGGTTCTAACTTATCGGCCCCTTGTCGCAACACATGTGCTGGACATCCCCAGATCCGAATGTGTCTCAAGTTAGGCTTGCGCCCACTCCACAATTCCATGGGTGTAGTTGGTACCGTTTTGGTTGGAACCATATTCAAAATATACGCCGCCGTTTCCAAGGCATGTCCCCAGAACATAATAGGTAAGTCCGAGTAACTCATCATTGATCGCACCATTTCCATAAGATTCCTATTCCTTCTTTCTGACACACCATTCTGCTGGGGAGTATATGGTGAAGTCAGTTGGGATTCAATCCCATTCTCTGCCAAGTATGCCTTGAATTCTCCAGACAGGTACTCGCCTCCGCGATTAGATCGCATGCACTTTATGGATTTACCACGAAGGTTCTCCACAAGAGCCTTGAATTCTTTGAACTTGCCAAAAGATTCGCTCTTGCGGCTCATCGGGTATATATATCCATATCTTGAGTAATCATCAGTGAAAGTGATGAAGTACTCGTACCCTCCCCTTGCCTGAGTAGACATAGGTCCGCATACATCAGAGTGAATCAAATCCAATACTTGTTCGGCTCTTCGTCCTTTACCAGAAAAAGGACGCTTGGTCATTTTACCCTCTAAACAGGATTCGCAGGTTGGAAGGTCCTCTCCTTCAACGCCAGTGATTAAATCATCAGCTTTCAACCTTTGAAGCCTATTTGAGTTTATATGACCTAGCCTTAGATGCCACAAGTATAATTGATTCATCCTAGAAGGTTCCTTTCTCTTATTGGTGTTCGTAGATGTGTTATTACTCTCGGTTAGTTGCATCGTGTTAGACTCAGGATTTAGCACATACAAATCGTCTACCAATGTACCAGAACAGATAATCTCACTATTTCTTCTTATGATCACAGAGTGGTCAAAAGAAACAGAATATCCATTCATAATAAGTTTAGAAACCGAAATTAAATTCTTTCTAAATTTGGGTACATAAAGACAATTATGTAAAACTAAAACCCTATCACTACTAAAGCGTAAGTGAACGTCTCCCACTGTAACAGCCGCCACCCTCGCGGCATTGCCCATGTAGACCACGATCTCTCCCTCTCTAAGTCTTCGGGTTTCCTGGAACCCCTGCATTGAATTGCAGACATGATCAGTGGCCCCCGTATCTACACACCAGGTGCTGGTAGATAACACCACTGACAATGTTTCAGTGACTAAGGAAAATTTCGTACCTTTGATGAGAGGACAATCAGACCTCCAGTGCCCAAACTGTTTGCATCGATAGCACTTGCCTTGTGGCTTGCTCTTCCCATTCTGTGGTTTGGAACCACTGGGTTTCTATGCTTGCACTTCCATCTTGGCCACAAGAGCTTGTGATTTTTTGATCACACTTATGAGTCTCATTCTCAAGTCATCGTTTTTAAGCGATTCCTCAAATGGATGAAATACAATGAGTATTTCAATCACCTCTTGTGCGGCATCCACACTATGCCTCAACATCATATTGAGGTCATTCTTAATGTCCTCATCAGTTGGGACAATATCAGATTTAGAAGGCTCAACAGTCTGGGCAATGTCCAGATTTCGTTCCCAATCTTTACCATATGGAACCAGTGAGTTTTCATCTTTAAGTATATCACAAAGTGGGGTCACAGTCATTCTTAACCTATAAGCACATAAAACAAACAAACAATTTAATATCCGATATTATCTCCCTTTAATAATATCATTAAATCACTAATCACTTCTAAAATCCCATCAGGTAAGGCAAGCCACGTGGTGTGGACGTTTACCCACCCAAATGATTTAGCAATTAGATTTGCTTCGGTCATACATCACTTATAGCGTAACCTCTTGGGGAGGAATACTATAATGCGTATCTAAGTGTAAACCATTACTCAGCACCAAAGTAAATCGTTTGGAATTGCTACATTACCGCAAGCCACGTGGTGTGGACGTTTACGACAACTTCACAACTCTTCACAATTTCTTACAACTGTCTACATCAATTAATCCAAAATCCGTTAGCATAGCAAGCCACGTGGTGTGGACGTTTACTACACCAAGAGATCTTTATAATTGACTCCCAATTACTTGATCCATTCGATCTTGTAAATCAAGACGAAGAGAATCATAAGTGAAACTCGAAGTTTCTTACCAGTGATTCACCATGCGAACAACCCTATCTCTCATAAATGAGGGAGCCGAGCAGACAATCGATCCACCTTCAAAAGGATGGTACGAAGGTCTCTAATTTGTGTCCTCGACATGACCAAGTGGCTCTGGCTCCATTCCACTCCCCGGGGTGAGAATGAGTCGACTTGAAATCAGTTTTGGAAAGACAAATTAGGCATTGTTTGATGAACTTAATCAATGTTTCTTGTAAGAGGAATTACAAGAACTCTCCTCCAATGACTTGTCTATATAAACTTCAAAAGTTTATAAAAGTCACCAAGAGAGCAGCAATGGAGACCATGGGTATGTTTCCATACCCTCTCCCACTTAGCTTTTTATAACAAAGGGATACGCTATCTAGTGCATAAAGTAAACACATATAGCATACATACATGTAATAAAGCACATAGTATTATCACATAGTCAAAATAATACTAGAATATTATTTTCCGACTATTATGGCTTTATTCCATCTCCGTACGCATCTTCTAGTCTTCAGTCTTCGTTCTTGAATGCTCCATGTGACGAGAATATTAATTTCCAATATTTAAATCTATTTATTTTTAATAAATCCAAAAGATACTTAATTAATAATAATTAAGTCAATCGAATAAATCAAAAATAAAATTAAATATTATTAATATTTTTTATTTATTTTATTTTCCTTCTCTACTTCATTAAATCTCTAGAATAATCTATCCAAGACCCACTTGGAATATTCTAGATGATTTCCATAATGAAATAAGGAAATAAAATAATTTAGGACTCTTCTACTTTCCAAATTAATTAGATTCCTATTCCATGAATATTTCCATAAAATAGAAATAATCAATTAGGAATCCTAATTAATTCCAACATTGATTCTTTTCCTAATCCATGAGAGTTCCCAAAAATAGGAATACTCAAATAGGAAAAACCCGAATCAATTAGGAAAGCGAATCACCGGGAGAGCACGAGAACCTCGAGGATCCCCGCGCCCCCCACCGGACCGCCGATCGCCGGCCGAGGACCACCGCCGCCACCACCTAGCCGGCGCGCCACCACCGCCGGTGGCATCGCCGCCGGGAGGCGCGAATTTGGCGCCCTCCCATGCAATCGATCGATCCTCTATAGATCGACCATGGGGTTGGTCGATCCGAGCCCTAATCACCCTCACTCGTCTCCTTCGTCACACGTCTTCTCCGGCGGTCGTTTCGGCATCGATCCAACGATTTTTCGAAAAAAAATAGAACAATAATAATAAACCTAAATTCGGTCTGTTGGAGTTGTGTACTTAATGTCTAGATTTAAGTAACGGAAACTCACGATCCATTGCCATTAATCTATTTAATTAAATAAACAATTATTTGCATTTAATTATTTATAATTAAATATATGCAAATTATAGTCCTGGATTATATACGTTGTAGTTAGTATGGTGTGCGACGTCACACAGAAGATCATACTATCGGTTACTCGTATTTAGTCGAACAGTTGCTCACGACCTAGATGGACACGGACCAATCCATCGGTATAGTCGTTGTGTGAGAGAGAAAATAATTTGTCTTGATTATTTTATCACACTTGTACACTTGGTGTATTGAGCGGATCGTTGAGATTCATCGATTAGGATTGCCGGCGATAATCGATTCGAGTCTCAGTGTATTTTATTCTTAATCCCTGAAACTATTACGGGTGTGTATATTTAACATAAGTGACTTTGATTTACCAAAGGAATTAACCGATTTAATTATTGGGTTAATTACCGGTTAAGTTGGGTCACTATATTTTATATATGACATGCCGTGAATACTTGACGGGAAAGTGTATCCCGGAAGGGTTGATAATATCCCCGAGATGAGTTCATAAGGAATTATTATGTAAACCCTGCAGGTGGATTCGTTCCGCATAATAATTAAGGTTGAATGGTACTAGTCTCGGATATAAAGAGATGAATAAATTAATTAGCAATAAATTAATTTTATTCATGGATATTTATATCTTAAATACACGGAATAAATAATACTACCGGAGAAATATTATTTGATATAATATGGTAAATATTGGGAGTGCAATTATATTTATATAGTGGAGTTAATATATAATTAATAATAGTAAGGATTAATAGATTTGGGCTTGGGCTCAATTTAATCACTATTATTGGAAGCCCAATATTCCACCTCCTTAAGATCCCCTACGTAGCCTATAAAAGCACTACATGGTCTTCACAATTAGACAAGACAAGATAATCATACTTGATTAGTCTAGAGAGTTCGTGAAGGAGATCCATGGAGTTCGGTAGATCGTCGCCCACACGACGTCCGGGCTAGTGCAAGGAATACGTGGGAAGATCTCAAGGTCATCAAATTGAGTTCTACGTTTTTCCGAACAACGAGAACGAGGTAAATCGTAAAACCCTCTTTATGATTTTATCGTTTTAATTATCGTGAAAATATCATGAACAAGATCCAAGGGACGTACGAACCCGGGGACGAGGATCGACCTCGCGGTGGTGATCGAGGATCACCGGACCGCGGGAGGTCGAGAGATCCTCGCCGGGATCGAGAGGACGAACCCTCGGCTGGACGCCGAGGGTGGCGGTCGAGCCATAGGGCTTCGACCGCCGGCGACGCAAGAAGGACCCCGGCTGGACGCCGGGGATGCGATCGAGCGCGTGCTCGATCGCGTGGGCAGCGGGCTGGTGCCGCTGCTGCTCGCACGGCGAGCAGCCCCTCCTCCGCGTTCGGGCAGCGCTACGGGGCTGTTGCGATCAGCCCCACGAGCCCATGCGGGACTCGCTACGACGCGGGGCGTCAGCGGGATGCTTCGAGCATCCCCGTGGCTGGTCGCGTGGGTTCTCGGCGTGCCCAGCGGGCTGCCAAGGGCAGCCCTAGGCGGCTGCCAAGGACAGCCGCGAACCCTTGCGAGGGCTCGACCGAACAGCCCGGGTTCGCCCGTGGTTGAGGTTTTGGTTGAGTCCGGCTTCGTGGTGGTTCGTGGCAGTATGTTCCGGCAACCGGGAGTCGATTGGAATTGTTGTTCCGCAACTTCTACAATTCTGGATATTCGATCTCCGAAGGATTTCGGTCGGAATTAATTAGATAATTAATTTTAATTAATTTATTAATTCCGGGATATCGATTTCCAACAATTGGTATCAGAGCGTTGGTTTTAGTTCATGGTATTTTTCGATAAATTGTTCTACCTTGCAGGGTTTCAGATTATTATGGCTAGATTTAATTATTGTTAATTAATGTCATAATAATGTTCTTGTTTATTAAACTCTCGGTGATGTCAATATTTGTTCTTGTGTGGTGAATGCTTGTTCTTAATTTTTCCGGAAATTGTATGAGGTTGTTTTCATGTAGAGAATTGATACCGGATAATTGTAAATTAATTTTAAAATTATTTACGTTGGATCAATTCCGAAACGACCGCCGGAAAAAGTGTGACGGAGGAGACGAACGAGAGGGAGGACTCGGATCGATCATCCCCATGATCGATCCATGGAGGATCGACCCGAGAGAGAGGGGGCAGCCGCGGGAGGCTCTCGGCCACGCCTAGCCACCGGTGGTGGTGGCGCGCCGGCTGGGGGCGGCGGCGGTGCTCCTCCTCGGTGGTGGTCGATCGGTTGGGGGTGGTGCGGAGATCCCCACTCCGTGCTACTCCTAACCAAGATTTACTTTCCTAAATTATTCGGTTTTCCTATTTTGAGTATTCCTATTTTTTTGGGAATTCTCATGGAATAGGAAAAGAATAAATTTAGAATAAATTTATTTTTCCTTATTGATTATTCCTATTCTTGGGAATTTTCATAGATTAGGAAAAAGGAATAAATTTATAATTAATTTATTTTTCCTATTTAATTATTCCTTTATGGAATATTTTAATGGATTAGGAAAATAATTAATTTGGAAAGTTTGGAAGTCCTAAATTAATTTTTCCTTATTTAATTATTCCTTTATGGAATTTTTAATGGATTAGGAAAGGAATTAATTTGGAAGGACTAGGAGTCCTAAATTATTTTATTTCCTTATTTCATTATGGAAATCATCTAGAATATTCCAAGTGGGTCTTGGATAGATTATTCTAGAGATTTAATGAAGTAGAAAGGGAAAATAAAATAAATTATTTTATTTCCTTATTTCATTATAGAAGTCTTCTAGAATATTCCAAGTGGGTCTTGGATAGATTATTCTAGAGATTTAATGAAGTAGAAAGGGAAAATAAAAATAATAAAAATATTAATAATATTTAATTTTATTTTTGATTTATTCGATTGACTTAATTTTCGAATTAAGTAACTTTTGGATTTATTAAAAATAAATAGATTTAAATATTGGAATTAATATTCCCGTCACATGGAGCATTCAAGAACGAAGACTAAAGACTAGAAGATGCGTACGGAGATGCGATAAAGCCATAATAGTCGGAAAATAATATTCTAGTATTATTTTGATTATATGATAATATTTTATGTGCTTTATTTCATGTATGCATGCTTATGTGTATTTAATTATGCATTAGATAGCGTATCCCTTTGTTATAAAAAGCTAAGTGGGAGAGGGTATGGAAACATATCCATGGTCTCCATTGCTGTTCTCTTGGTGACTTTTATGGACTTTTGAAGTTCGTATAGACAAGTCATTGGAGGAGAATTCTTGTAATTCCTTTTACAAGAAACATTGATTAAGTTTATCAAACAATGCCTAATTTGTCTTTCCAAAACTGATTTCAAGTCGACTCATTCTCACCCCGGGGAGTGGAATGGAGCCAAAGCCACTTGGTCATGTCGAGGACACAAATTAGAGACTTTCGTGTCATTTGATGACTAGATCGATTGTCTGCTCGGGTCCCTCATTTATGAGAGATAGGGTCGTTCGCATGGTGAATCACTGGTTAGAAACTTCGAGTTTCACTTATGATTCTCCGCGTCCTGATTTACAAGATTAAATGATTCAAGTAGTTGGATGTCAATTGTAAAAGTCTTTTGGTGTAGTAAACGTCCACACTATCGTGGCTTGCTACATTGAATGGGATTTTGGAACAATTGATGTAGACAGTTATAGAAGGGAGTAAAGGAGCGTATGTTAACGTAAACGTCCACACTATCGTGGCTTGCGGTGAATATACGTGTCCCAAACAATCTTCTTAGATACTGAGTAATAGTTTACACTTAGGTACGCTTCTTAGTATTCTTCCCATCGAAGTAACGCTAATGATGATGTACGACCGAAGAAAATCTAATTGCTAAATCATTTGGATAGGTAAACGTCCACACTATCGTGGCTTGCCATATCTGATGGGATTTTAGATGTGATTAGTGGTTTAATGATATTATTTGAGGGAGATAATATCGGAGATTAAATCGATTGTTTGTTGTTATATGTGCTCATAGATTAGGATATGGCTTTGAACCCACTTTCTGTGATACGTAAGGATTTTAAACTCATTGGTCCCTAAATGTATTGATTGGAATAGAGATCTAGACATTGTCCAGACTGTTAAAGAGTACAAGTTTGTACTCAGTGAGCTTTGTCCTCCCGAGCCTACAAATGTCTTAACTGATGAGGAAAAGACTGATTTTGATATCATGTTCAAACTCAAGGAGATGTTTAGACATGACATAGGCGGCTAGACAAGAAGCGATGAGGATACTCATAAAGGCCAGTCGCTTCGAGGAAACGCTTAAACACGTTTTTGAGATGATTGACCTTTTAGACGAGTTGAGACGGAAATCGCAAGCTCTTGTAGCCAATGCCAAAGGTTTCGAACCTAAGGGAAAAATCGGGGGAAAGGAAAAGCAAGCAAAGAAACCCAGTGGTCCTAGGTTTCTTGGACCACGAGATGGGACGAGAAAGCCATGAGGCAAGAGTTCTCGATGCAAACAGTTTGGGTACTGGAAGTCTGATTATCCTCTCAAAGAAAGTACGAAATTCTTCTTTAGTCGTAAAACATAGTCAGTGGTATTATCTACCGGAACTTGGTGTGTAGATATGGAACCACTGACGGTATGTGCATTTTAAATGCAGAGGTTCCAGGAAACCTAACGACTTGGAAAAGAAGAAATCGTAGTCTACATGGGCAATGCTGTAGAGGAGGCAGCAGTTGCAGTGGAGGACATTTTATAGGATTTCATTTTGAGTTTTTGCTTTTATGTACCTTTCATATTAGAAAGAACTATGTTCTAGATTTCTAATAAATGGATATTTTATTTCTTTTAATCATTTGATGGTTATAAGAAGAAATAATGATATTATCTATTTTGGTACATTGACTAGCAATATATAAATGATGAATCCTGAGTCCACCACGATGCAACGAACCGTAGTAAAACTCGTTTTACTAATAAGAGATTTCTTTATCAATTATACTTGTGGATTCTTATGCTGAATCATGTTTATTCAAATAAGAAGTTCAAAGGTCGAAAATTGATTTTTGATCAATTAAGTTGAAGGAGTGGACCTTCCGACCTAAGAATCTAATTTGGAAGATAATGTGACTAAGCAATCCTTTATGGATATAAGATGTAAGATCCGGACAAGTATAAGAATTGATTGACTCTGATGTATGCAGACCTATGCCTACTCAAACAATAAGGTACGAGTACTTCATTTTATGATTACTCGAAAAAATGGATTAGAATACCTGATGTGCCACAAAAGCAAGTGTTTTGACAAGTCAATGGACACTAAGCAATTGTGGAGAACCATCAAGGTATATCCATTTGTAGCCTGCGATTTGATCGCGGAGGCAAGTACCTGTCTAAGGAATGCATGGCATACTAATCAGAGATTGGAATTTGATCCCAAATGACTACACCATACACTGTTGTGTAGAAATGGTGTGTCGATAATAAGAAATGGAACTCTTATAGAGATAGTAAAAGATGAGTTATATGGAACTACCTATGTTCTATGGATATGTCTGGAAACAACGGCGCATTCAAATGCGGTTGTAGAATATCCTAGAAGAACAAAAGATGTGTGTTCAATAGTACTATGAACCAGAAGGACGTTATAAGTTCTAACGCCCGGTTCTTAGAGAAAGACTATATGATGAACCACAAGCCTAAAGTGACATGATACTTTGATGTGAGAGAGAAAGATTAAGACTTAGAACCAGCCGAACCGAGTAGCGGTACACCACTAACTGCACCTACTTTTATCACTGTTTATACACCGGAATGCCATTGTAGTGGGAGGTTGTGGGACAACCGGAGATATTCATAAGACTAGGAGAGTCTTCGGACTCTGGACCTAGTATACATGAAATCGATCCCTGGATCTACATGAAGGCCGTACTAGATCTAAATGTGCCTTCTTGGAGAGCAATAACGATTATTGCTAAGAGGCGAGATCATTTAGAGTACAAGCTTAGTTGATCCATTTATGGATTGAAACAAAGCATTGAGTTCGTGGTACCTGCAAATTGATGAGATAGTCCATTTTATGGATTCATCAAAAGCATAGACGAATCGTGTGTATTGGAAACGTGATGGAAAACAAGGTGGTGTTTCTCGGAGGTTTTATGTAGATAACATTTTATCATTGGTAACAATGTAAAGATGTTGTCAGACATAAAATGATAGTTGTCTAGAAAAAACGATATATGAGATGAAGAAGAAGTTAGAGCATGTTCTTAAGATCTAAGATCTCAAGAAAAGAACATTGTACTTCTCCTGGACATCTTACATATATATGATTATGGTTCGTTTTAACATGCAAGATTCCGAGAAAGGTTCGTTACCTTTCAGATACGGAATGCGTCTATCTAAGGTATGTGTTTTGTAACACATAAAGGTGATAGAAGCAATGAAAGCAATTTCCTACACTTGAAGTGTGGAAAGCTTGATAAATGCAATGTTGAAAAACGAGAACCTGATATCGGCTATGCGGTGAGCATAGTGGGAGGATATCAAGGTAATCCTGGAAAGGAATATTCGACTACCGTAAAAGTACTTTCGAAGTACTGTTCTAGACTACGAAGTGTTGGAATTCGATATCCCGGGTCATCAAAATTGCGGAACCGATAACCCGAACGAACCCTTCGCCGGAGATCATACGAACGTCGACTCATCCGCCGGAGTCCGGGCTTTGGAGACCACGCGCCCGAAGGCGCGCAATCCGCCCCCACCCGAACCCCCGCGAGCCGGGGTTCATACGATCGAGATGATCGATCGCACGCCGGCGATCGATCGGGGTGGGGCTGTTCGACAGCCCCCCCGCGGCGGGTCCGGCGACCCGCCACCACCAGGAGGCCCCCGCCTTCACGGCGGGGTAGGGCACGGCACCAGCCCGTGCCCAGCGATCGACCCTCGTGGTCGATCGCGCACCCTCGGTCGAACCGAGGGTTCGGCCCCCATCGCCCCACGCCGAAACCCTAGCGGGCGCACGCCGCGGTCCAGTGGCTTTGCCACCACCGCGCGTTAGTCCGTCTATTCCGGGCTTCGATCCTCGGATCTTCGTCCTACGGTATTTTCGATAAAAACAAATCGAACAATAATCAAGTTAGTTGAGAATTGTACCTACGATTCGTTGTTCGGAGAAACGAAATCGACGACCTCGTGATCTTCCCGCGTATTCCTTGCACTCCGTTCGAACGTCGGGTGGGCGACGATCTATCGAACTCCTATGGATCCTCCTCACTCTTTATGATTGGCGTATCTTATATTTTTCTCTCTTATGAAAAAGTGAAGACCATGTAGTGCTTTTTTAGGCTACGAGGGGGATCAAAAGGAGATTAAATATTGGGCTTCTAATATTGAAAATTAAATTGGGTCCAACCCAAATCCATTAATTCTTATCAATATTAATTTTATTTATTTTCCACTATATAAATAAAATTGCACTCCCAATATTTATCCATATTATATCAAATAATATTTCTCCAACTTAGTATTATTTATTCCGTGTATTTAAGATTTAAATATCCATGAATAAAATTTATTTATTGCTTAATAAATTTATTCATCTCTTATATCCGAGAATAGTACCACTCAACCTTATTTATTATGCGGAATTAAATCCACTCGCGAGGTTTACATAATAAATCCTTATGAGCTCATCTCGGGGATATTATCAACCCTTCCGGGATACACTGTCCCTTCAAGAATTCACGGCATGCCATATATAAAATATAGTGACCCAACTTAACCGGTAATTAACCCAATAATTAAATCGGTTAATTCCTTTGGTAAATCAAAGTCACTTATATTAAATATACACACCCGCAATTGTTTCAGGGATTAAGAATAAAATACTCCGAGACTTAAATCAATTATCACAGAGCAATCCTAATTGATAAGTCTCAAGCGATCCGCTCAATACACCAAGTGTACAAGTGTGATAAAATAATTAAGATAAATTATTTTCTCTCTCACACAACGACTATACCGATGGATTGGTTCGTGTCCATCTAGGTCGTGAGCAACTGTTCGATTAAATACGAGTAACCGATAGTATGATCTTCTGTGTGCCCATGCAACACCATACTAACTACAACGTATAAAATCCAGGACTATAATTTGCATGTATTTAATTAACAATAATTAAAAGCAAATGAATGTCTGTAATTAATAGGTAAATGAAAGTGCATACAGAGTTCAGAATACTCAAATCTAGACATTAAGTATACTACTCCATCAATCTCCCACTTATACTAAGGTCTAGTCTTATCCTCCAAACTTCTGACTCCCAAACCCTCCAAGTGCTTGAAATATACTTCCTTAGGAAGTATCTTGGTGAAAGGGTCCGCTAGGTTGTCCTCCGAAGCTATCTTGGTGACTATCGCATCGCCCCTCTTGACGATGTCTCGAATCAGGTGGTACTTGCGCTCTATGTGTTTCATAGCACTATGGGACCGTGGTTCCTTACTGTTTGCCACTGCACCGCTATTATCACAATAAATTGTCATAGCCTTGGGCAAACTCGGAATCACATCTAAGTCCTGGAGGAAATTAAGGAACCAAACTGACTCTTTCGCTGCCTCTGAGGCTGCAACGTATTCAGCTTCCATGGTAGAGTCTGAAATGCACTTTTGCTTAACACTCCTCCATGACACGGCTCCACCTCCCATAGTGTACACATAGCCTGATGTCGACTTTCGCCGGTCCTTATCAGCTTGGAAATCCGAATCCGTATAACCCAAAGGAATCAGATTGTCTGCCCCGTAACTTAGAACATAATCTTTAGTATTTCGCAAATACTTGAAAATGCTCTTTACGGCAGTCCAATGAGCCTTTCCAGGGTTACTCTGATATCTCGCTACTACGCCAACTGCATAGCAGATATCAGGCCTCGTACATAACATTGCATACATTAAGCTTCCCACAGCCGAAGCGTAGGGAACTGCTTTCATTTCATCTTTCTCCTTTTGTGTCCGAGGACACATTTCCTTAGAAAGATAAGTTCCTTTACTGAAGGGCAGCTCACCCTTCTTGGAATCTTGCATGTTAAAACGAGCCAGAATTGTGTTTATGTAAGATTGCTGGGATAGGTACAATGTTCTATTCCGGCGATCCCTTATAACCTTGATCCCTAGAACATGTCCGAATTCTCCCAAATCTTTCATATCGAATTGTCTAGACAACCATCCCTTTATGTCTGATAACATTTTCACACTGTTGCCAATGAGAAGAATGTCGTCTACATAAAGCACGAGAAACACCACCTTCTTTCCATCACGTTTCCAATACACACACGATTCGTCCATGCTTTGACTGAATCCAAAAGATTGGACCACTTCGTCAAACCGCAGGTTCCACGATCTCGAAGCTTGTTTCAATCCATAAATGGATCGATTAAGCTTGCACACTAGATGATCTCGCCCCTTAGCAATGAATCCTTCTGGTTGTTTCATATAAATCGTCTCGTCAAGACTTCCATTAAGGAAAGCTGTCTTGACATCCATTTGCCACACCTCATAATCCATATGAGCTGCTATGGATAAGAGAATCCGGATTGACTTTATCTTGGCTACCGGCGAGAAGGTCTCCTCATAATCGATTCCCTCTTTCTGAGTATATCCTTTCGCAACAAGCCGAGCTTTAAAGGTTTCAACCTTTCCGTCAGATCCTCTCTTTCTCTTGTAGACCCATTTACACCCAATTGGCTTCACGCCGCTTGGTGGTTCTACAAGATCCCAGACTTTATTAGAATCCATAGATTCTATTTCGGATTTCATTGCTTTCTTCCAAGAAGGCGCATCTATATCTTGTACCGCATCATCATAGGTCCAGGGATCGATTTCATGAACTCCAGGTCCAGAGTCCGAAGACTCACCCAGTCCAATCCATCTATCTGGTTGTTTAACAACCCTCCCACTACGACGGCGTTCCGGTGTATTAACAGTGACAGTATTAGGTGCAGGTTCTAGTGGTGTATCTATACTCGGTTCGGCTGTATCCAGGTCTTCCTCGTTACCTCTCAACTCATCAAGTATTATGTCACTTTTGGGCTTGTGGTCCATGACATAGTCTTCCTCTAGGAACCGAGCGTTTGTACTTATAACGATCTTCTGGTCCGTAGGACTATAGAACATGCCACCCTTAGTTCCTTTCGGGTATCCTACAAACAGCCGTATTTCTGATCTAGGTTCTAACTTATCGGCGCCTTGTCGCAACACATGTGCTGGACATCCCCAGATCCGAATGTGTTTCAAGTTAGGCTTACGCCCACTCCACAATTCCATGGGTGTGGTTGGTACCGTTTTGGTCGGAACCCTATTCAGAATGTACGCCGCTGTTTCCAAGGCAAGTCCCCAGAACATAACAGGTAAATCCGAGTAACTCATCATCGATCGCACCATCTCCATAAGAGTCCTATTCCTTCTTTCTGACACACCATTCTGCTGAGGAGTATATGGTGAGGTCAGCTGGGATTCGATCCCATTCTCTGCCAAGTATGCCTTGAATTCTCCAGACAGGTACTCGCCTCCGCGATCAGATCGCAGGCATTTTATGGATTTACCACGAAGGTTCTCCACAAGAGCCTTGAACTCTTTGAACTTGCCAAAGGATTCGCTCTTGCGGCTCATCAGGTATATATATCCATATCTTGAGTAATCATCAGTGAAAGTGATGAAGTACTCGTACCCTCCCCTTGGCTGAGTAGACATAGGTCCGCATACATCAGAGTGAATCAAATCCAATACTTGCTCAGCTCTTAGTCCTTTACCAAAAAAAGGACGCTTAGTCATTTTTCCCTCTAAACAGGATTCGCAGGTTGGAAGGTCCTCTCCTTCAACGCCAGTGATTAAATCATCAGCTTTCAACCTTTGAAGCCTATTTGAGTTTATATGACCTAGCCTTAGATGCCACAAGTATAATTGATTCATCTTAGAAGGTTCCTTTCTCTTATTGGTGTTCGTAGATGTGTTATTACTCTCGGTTAGTTGCATCGTGTTAGACTCAGGATTTAGCACATACAAATCGTCTATCAATGTACCAGAACAGATAATTTCACTATTTCTTCTTATGATCACAGAGTGGTCAAAAGAAACAGAATATCCATTCATAATAAGTTTAGAAACTGAAATTAAATTCTTTCTAAAGTTGGGTACATAAAGACAATTACGTAAAACTAAAACCCTATCACTACTGAAACGTAAGTGAACGTCTCCCACTGCAACAGCCGCCACCTTCGCGGCATTGCCCATGTAGACCACGATTTCTCCCTCTCTAAGTCTCCGGGTTTCCTGGAACCCCTGCAATGAATTGCAGACATGGTCAGTGGCACCCGTATCTACACACCAGGTGCTGGTAGATATCACCGCTGACAATGTTTCAGTGACTAAGGAAAATTTCGTACCTTTGATGAGAGGACAATCAGACCTCCAGTGCCCAAACTGTTTGCATCGAAAGCATCTGCGAAACCGCTTGCTTTCCCCAATCCTTGGTTTTAAACCACTGGGTCTCTTTGCATGCTTTTCTTTTAGCCTAGCCACAAGAGCTCGTGTTTCTCTTAACTTACGCACAAAATCGCCTTCGCCGAGCCGGTTTTAAGGGACTCATTGAGGAACGATTCCGTGGGTATGTTAAACACCTCTTGCCTAGCTTCCACACCATGTCTCAACGTAGTTGGAACAACAGTGGATTAAGAAAGCTCAACAGTCTGGACAATGTCCAGATTTCGTTCCCAATCATCACCATATGGAACCGGTGAGTTTTCATCTTTAAGTATATCACAAAGTGGGGTCACAGTCATTCCTAACCTATAAGCACATAAAACAAACAAACAATTTAATATCCGATATTATCTCCCTCAAATAATATCATTAAATCACTAATCACATCTAAAATCCCATCAGGTAAGGCAAGCCACGTGGTGTGGACGTTTACCCACCCAAATGATTTAGCAATTAGATTTTCTTTGGTCATACATCGCTTATAGCGGAACCTCGTGGGGGAGGAATACTATAAGGCGTATCTAAGTGTAAACCATTACTCAGTACCAAAGTAAATTACTTGGAATTGCTACATCACCGCATGCCACGTGGTGTGGACGTTTACGATAACTTCACAACTCTTCATAATTACTTATAACTGTCTACATCAATTAATCCAAAGTCCGTCAGCATAGCAAGCCACGTGGTGTGGACGTTTACTATACTAAGAGACTTTTATAATTGACTCCCAATTACTTGATCCATTTAATCTCGTAAATCAAGACGTGGAGAATCATAAGTGAAACTCGAAGTTTCTAACCAGTGATTCACCATGCGAACGACCCTATCTCTCATAAATGAGGGAGCCGAGCAGACAAACGACCCATCTATCAAAGTATGGCACGAAAGTCTCTAATTTGTGTCCTCTACATGACCAAGTGGCTCTGGCTCCATTCCACTCCCCGGGGTGAGAATGAGTCGACTTGAAATCAGCTTTGGAAAGACAAATTAGGCATTGTTTGATGAACTTAATCAATGTTTCTCGTAAGAGGAATTACAAGAACTCTCCTCCAATGACCCATCTATATAAACTTCAAAAGTTTATAAAAGTCACCAAGAGAGAAGCAATGGAGACCATGGGTATGTTTCCATACCCTCTCCCACTTAGCTTTTTACAATAAAGGGATACTCTATCTAGTGCATAAAATAAACACATATAGCATGCATACATGTAATAAAGCACATAGTATTATCACATAGTCAAAATAATTACTAGAATATTATTTTCCGACTATTATGGCTTTACTCCATCTCCGTACGCATCTTCTAGTTTTTAGTCTTCGTTCCTTAAATGCTCCATGTGACGAGAATATTAATATCCAATATTTAAATCTATTTATTTTCAATTAATCCAAAACTTACTTAATTCGAAAATTAAGTCAATTGAATATATCAAAAATAAAATTAAATATTATTAATATTTATTTTATTTTCTTTTTCCACTCCATTAAATCTCTAGAATAATCTATCCAAGATACTCTTGGAATATTCTAGATGATATCCATAATGAAATAAAGAAATAAAATAATTTAGGACTATTATACTTTTCCAAATTTATTTTATTCCTAATCCATGAATATTCCCATGAGTAGGAATAATCAAATAGGAAAAATAAATTTAGTACTAAATTAATTCTTTTTCTATTTTTCTAGAATATTCCATAAAGAAATAATCAAAATAGGAAAAACCGAATTAAAATAGGAAAGTATATTTCCGGTAGGAGTAGCCCGGGTTGGGGAACCCCGAACCACCCCCACCACGTCCGACCGTCGCCTAGGGCACGCCGCCGCCGCCCAGCCCACGCGCCACCACCACTGGTGGCCGGCGTGGCCGGGACTCCCACGGACAGCCCCCTTAGGGCCGCGGGTCGATCGATCCCCTCGGGATCGATCATGGGGATTGATCGATCCCGGTCCTTCGTCTCCTCGTCACTTCGTCTTCTCCGGCGGTCTTCGATTCGTCGATCCAATCGCAAAATAAATTTACAAAAATCTAAATTACAATTCTGGTATCGATTCTATACACGAAATAGACCCTATACATTTTCCGGAAAAACAACGAACATAATAATAAACCCTAAATTCGGTCAACCCCCGAATTTTTACTATTACAAGCATTCACCACCAAAAACGAATCTCGACATGTCCGAGAGTTTAATAAAACCAACAATCACATGACAAAATAATTAAACGAATAATCATCAAGCCATAATAGTCGGAAACCCTGCAAGGTAGAACAATTTTATCGAAAATACCGCGAACGTAAACCACGCTCTGATACCAATTGTTGGAATTCGATATCCCGGGTCATCAAAATTGCGGAACCGATAACCCGAACGAACCCTTCGCCGGAGATCATACGAACGTCGACTCATCCGCCGGAGTCCGGGCTTTGGAGACCACGCGCCCGAAGGCGCGCAATCCGCCCCCACCCGAACCCCCGCGAGCCGGGGTTCATACGATCGAGATGATCGATCGCACGCCGGCGATCGATCGGGGTGGGGCTGTTAGACAGCCCCACCGCGGCGGGTCCGGCGACCCGCCACCACCAGGAGGCCCCCGCCTTCACGGCGGGGTAGGGCACGGCACCAGCCCGTGCCCAGCGATCGACCCTCGTGGTCGATCGCGCACCCTCGGTCGAACCGAGGGTTCGGCCCCCATCGCCCCACGCCGAAACCCTAGCGGGCGCACGCCGCGGTCCGGTGGCTTCGCCACCACCGCGCGTTCGTCCGTCTATTCCGGGCTTCGATCCTCGGATCTTCGTCCTACGGTATTTTCGATAAAAACAAATCGAACAATAATCAAATTAGTTGAGAATTGTACCTACGATTCGTTGTTCGGAGAAACGAAATCGACGACCTCGTGATCTTCCCGCGTATTCCTTGCACTCCGTTCGAACGTCGGGTGGGCGACGATCTATCGAACTCCTATGGATCCTCCTCACTCTTTATGATTGGCGTATCTTATATTTTTCTCTCTTATGAAAAAGTGAAGACCATGTAGTGCTTTTTTAGGCTACGAGGGGGATCAAAAGGAGATTAAATATTGGGCTTCTAATATTGAAAATTAAATTGGGTCCAACCCAAATCCATTAATTCTTATCAATATTAATTTTATTTATTTTCCACTATATAAATAAAATTGCACTCCCAATATTTATCCATATTATATCAAATAATATTTCTCCAACTTAGTATTATTTATTCCGTGTATTTAAGATTTAAATATCCATGAATAAAATTTATTTATTGCTTAATAAATTTATTCATCTCTTATATCCGAGAATAGTACCACTCAACCTTATTTATTATGCGGAATTAAATCCACTCGCGAGGTTTACATAATAAATCCTTATGAGCTCATCTCGGGGATATTATCAACCCTTCCGGGATACACTGTCCCTTCAAGAATTCACGGCATGCCATATATAAAATATAGTGACCCAACTTAACCGGTAATTAACCCAATAATTAAATCGGTTAATTCCTTTGGTAAATCAAAGTCACTTATATTAAATATACACACCCGCAATTGTTTCAGGGATTAAGAATAAAATACTCCGAGACTTAAATCAATTATCACAGAGCAATCCTAATTGATAAGTCTCAAGCGATCCGCTCAATACACCAAGTGTACAAGTGTGATAAAATAATTAAGATAAATTATTTTCTCTCTCACACAACGACTATACTGATGGATTGGTCCGTGTCCATCTAGGTCGTGAGCAACTGTTCGATTAAATACGAGTAACCGATAGTATGATCTTCTGTGTGCCCATGCAACACCATACTAACTACAACGTATAAAATCCAGGACTATAATTTGCATGTATTTAATTAACAATAATTAAAAGCAAATGAATGTCTGTAATTAATAGGTAAATGAAAGTGCATACAGAGTTCAGAATACTCAAATCTAGACATTAAGTATACTACTCCATCACGAAGCAGACGAGCATTTCCTTTGGATTACATTCTCTTAGATCTCTAATCAAAATGAGGACCGGTGTAAGTCGATATCAGGCTATGTGTTTCACTATTGAAGGAGAAGGAGTTTTTACATGGAAGAGTGATAAGCACGATGCTTTTCGGACTCTGCCATGGGTAACCAAATAGCGGCCTCAGAGGCAGCGGAAGTTTTGGTATAACTCCGGGATAATCTCTGGGACTTAGAGGTGATTCTTAATTTGCCAAAAGGCTATGTGTATAGCGGTGCGATGGCAAATGGTAAGAAATCACAAGTCCATAAGTGTAAGATAACACATAGAGCAAGTACCACCTGATACGAGTCATCGTCGAGGGAGACGACGCTGTAGTCACCAAGATAACTTCAGAGCGACAACCTAGAGTGCTCATTCACATAGTACTTCTTGGAAGTACAACTTAAGCACGTGATGAGTATGGGAGTCGGGAGTTTGGAGGAAATGACTAGACCTTAGTACAAGTGGGAGATTGTTGGAGTTGTGTACTTAATGTCTAGATTTAAGTAACGGAAACTCACGATCCATTGCCATTAATCTATTTAATTAAATAAACAATTATTTGCATTTAATTATTTATAATTAAATATATGCAAATTATAGTCCTGGATTATATACGTTGTAGTTAGTATGGTGTGCGACGTCACACAGAAGATCATACTATCGGTTACTCGTATTTAGTCGACCAGTTGCTCACGACCTAGATGGACACGGACCAATCCATCGGTATAGTCGTTGTGTGAGAGAGAAAATAATATGTCTTGATTATTTTATCACACTTGTACACTTGGTGTATTGAGCGGATCGTTGAGATTCATCGATTAGGATTGCCGGCGATATTCGATTCGAGTCTCAGTGTATTTTATTCTTAATCCCTGAAACTATTACGGATGTGTATATTTAACATAAGTGACTTTGATTTACCAAAGGAATTAACCGATTTAATTATTGGGTTAATTACCGGTTAAGTTGGGTCACTATATTTTATATATGACATGCCGTGAATACTTGACGGGAAAGTGTATCCCGGAAGGGTTGATAATATCCCCGAGATGAGTTCATAAGGAATTATTATGTAAACCCTGCAGGTGGATTCGTTCCGCATAATAATTAAGGTTGAATGGTACTAGTCTCGGATATAAAGAGATGAATAAATTAATTAGCAATAAATTAATTTTATTCATGGATATTTATATCTTAAATACACGGAATAAATAATACTACCGGAGAAATATTATTTGATATAATATGGTAAATATTGGGAGTGCAATTATATTTATATAGTGGAGTTAATATATAATTAATAATAGTAAGGATTAATAGATTTGGGCTTGGGCTCAATTTAATCACTATTATTGGAAGCCCAATATTCCACCTCCTTAAGATCCCCTACGTAGCCTATAAAAGCACTACATGGTCTTCACAATTAGACAAGACAAGATAATCATACTTGATTAGTCTAGAGAGTTCTTGAAGGAGATCCATGGAGTTCGGTAGATCGTCGCCCACACGACGTCCGGGCTAGTGCAAGGAATACGTGGGAAGATCTCAAGGTCATCAAATTGAGTTCTACGTTTTTCCGAACAACGAGAACGAGGTAAATCGTAAAACCCTCTTTATGATTTTATCGTTTTAATTATCGTGAAAATATCATGAACAAGATCCAAGGGACGTACGAACCCGGGGACGAGGATCGACCTCGCGGTGGTGATCGAGGATCACCGGACCGCGGGAGGTCGAGAGATCCTCGCCGGGATCGAGAGGACGAACCCTCGGCTGGACGCCGAGGGTGGCGGTCGAGCCCTAGGGCTTCGACCGCCGGCGACGCAAGAAGGACCCCGGCTGGACGCCGGGGATGCGATCGAGCGCGTGCTCGATCGCGTGGGCAGCGGGCTGGTGCCGCTGCTGCTCGCACGGCGAGCAGCCCCTCCTCCGCGTTCGGGCAGCGCTACGGGGCTGTTGCGATCAGCCCCACGAGCCCATGCGGGACTCGCTACGACGCGGGGCGTCAGCGGGATGCTTCGAGCATCCCCGTGGCTGGTCGCGTGGGTTCTCGGCGTGCCCAGCGGGCTGCCAAGGGCAGCCCTAGGCGGCTGCCAAGGACAGCCGCGAACCCTTGCGAGGGCTCGACCGAACAGCCCGGGTTCGCCCGTGGTTGAGGTTTTGGTTGAGTCCGGCTTCGTGGTGGTTCGTGGCAGGATGTTCCGGCAACCGGGAGTCGATTGGAATTGTTGTTCCGCAACTTCTACAATTCCGGATATTCGATCTCCGAAGGATTTCGGTCGGAATTAATTAGATAATTAATTTTAATTAATTTATTAATTCCGGGATATCGATTTCCAACACGGTCAACCCCCGAATTTTTACTATTACAAGCATTCACCACCAAAAACGAATCTCGACATGTCCGAGAGTTTAATCAATCCAATAATTATGACAAAATAAATTAAACGAATAATAAATCAAGCCATAATAGTCGGAACCCTGCAAGGTAGAACAATTTTATCGAAAATACCGAGAACGTAAACCACGCTCTAATACCAATTGTTGGAATTCGATATCCCGGGCTATTAAAATTTGCGGAAACTAATAACCCGATCAAAAACCTTCGCCGGAGATCACACGAACGCCGACGAACGCGCCGGAGTCCAGCCGAGGAGACCGCGCACCCGAAGGCACGCGGCCCGCCCCCAGCCGAACCCCCGCGTCGCGGGGTTCATGCGATTGCATGGATCGATCGCATCCAGCGATCGATCGGGTGGCTGTTCCGGCAGCCGCCCAGCAGCAAGTCCGGCGACTTGCTGCTCGCCGTGGAGGGGCGGCTCGATCCACGAGCCGCTGCGGGCGCACCAGCCGCCCGCCCAGCGATCGCGCCCTAGGCGTCGATCGCCCCCTCGGCTGAAGCCGAGGGCTCCCCATGCACGCCGAAACCCTAGGTGGGTCGACCGCCGAGATGCCGTGGTCTTCGACCACCATCGCTGGTTGATCCTCCTTCGGGGTTTCGTACCTCGGATCTTGCGTTCTACGGTATTTCACGATAAATCCAAATCAAATAATATCAAGGGCGTTTAGATATTATACCTTCGATTCGTTGTTCGGAGAAACAAAATCAAGATGACCTTTGAATCATCCCACGTATTCCTTGCACTCCGTTCGAACGTCGGGTGGGCGACGATCTATCGAACTCCTATGGATCTCCTTCAACTCTCTAGAACTATCAAGTATTGATATTCTTGTCTTATGATTTATGAAGGCCATGTAGTGCTTTTATAGGCTACGTAGGGGATCTAAAGGAGGTGGAATATTGGGCTTCCAATATTGAAGATTAAATTGAGCCCAAGCCCAAGTCTATTAATACTTATCAATATTAATTAATTTATTTTCCACTATATAAATTAATTGCACTCCCAATATTAAACCATATTATATCCAAATCCAATATTTTTTTGTAGTGTAGTACCACTCAACCTTATTTATTATGCGGGAACAAATCCACTCGCGAGGTTTACATAATAAATCCTTATGAGCTCATCTCGGGGATATTATCAACCCTTCCGGGATACACTGTCCCGTCAAAAATTCACGGCATGCCATATATAAAATATAGTGACCCAACTTAACCGGTAATTGACCCAATAATTAAACCGGTCAATTCCTTTGGAAAATCAAAGTCACTTATATTAAATATACACACCCGCAATTGTATCGGGGATTAAGAATAAAATACACTGAGTCTTAAATCAATTATCACCGAGCAAACCTAATTGATAAGTCTCATGCGATCCGCTCAATACACCAAGTGTACAAGTGTGATAAAATAATTAAGATAAATTATTTTCTCTCTCACACAACGACTATACCGATGGATTGGTCCGTGTCCATCTAGGTCGTGAGCATCTGTTTGATTAAATACGAGTAACCGATAGTATGATCTGCTGTGTGTCCATACACACCATACTAACTACAACGTATAAAATCCAAGACTACGATTTGTTGGAGTAGTATACTTAATGTCTAGATTTGAGTATTCTGAACTCCTTGTACACTTTCATTTACCTATTAATAATGAACATTAATTTGCTTTTAATTATTTTTAATTAAATATATGCAAATTATAGTCCTGGATTATATACCTTGTAGTTAGTATGGTGTGCGACGTCACACAGAAGATCATACTATCGGTTACTCGTATTTAATCGAACAGTTGCTCACGACCTAGATGTGTTGGAGTGGTATACTTAATGTCTAGATTTGAGTATTGTGAACTCCTTGTACACTTTCATTTACCTATTAAATACGAACATTCATTTGCTTTTAATTGTTGTTAATTAAATATATGCAAAATATAGTCCTGGATTCTATACGTTGTAGTTAGTATGGTGTGCGACGTCACATAGAAGATCATACTATCGGTTACTCGTATTTAATCGAACAGATGCTCACGACCTAGATGGACACGGACCAATCCATCGGTATAGTCGTTGTGTGAAAGAGAAAATAATTTGTCTTAATTATTTTATCACACTTGTACACTTGGTGTATTGAGCGGATCGATTGAGACTCATCAATTAGGATTGCTCGGCGATAATTGATTTGAGACTCAGTGTATTTTATTCTTAATCCCCGATATTGTTGCGGGTGTGTATATTCAATAGAAGTGACTTTGATTTACCAAAGGAATTAACCGATTTAATTATTGGGTTAATTACCGGTTAAGTTGGGTCACTATATTTTATATATGGCATGCCGTGAATGATTGACCGGACAGTGTATCCCGGAAGGGTTGATAATATCTCCGAGATGAGCTCATAAGGATTTATTATGTAAACCTCGCGAGTGGATTTAATTCCGCATAATAAATAAGGTTGAGTGGTACTAGTCTCGGATAAAAGAGATGAATAAATTTATTAAGCAATAAATAAATTTTATTCATGGATATTTATATCTTAAATACACGGAATAAATAATACTACCGGAGAAATATTATTTGGATATAATATGGTTTAATATTGGGAGTGCAATTAATTTATATAGTGGAAAATAAATTAATTACTATTAATGGGAGATTAATAGATTTGGGCTTGGGCTCAATTTAATCATTAATATTGGAAGCCCAATATTCCACCTCCTTTAGATCCCCTACGTAGCCTATAAAAGCACTACATGGTCTTCTCTATTCTCAACATAAGTTGAAGATCATAATTCTTCTAGAGAGAGAAAGTAGAGAGAGAAGTAGATCCATAGAGCTTGGAGGATCGTCGCCCACCCGACGTTCAAGCTAGTGCAAGGAATACGTGGGAAGATTCAAAAGGTCGTCTTGAATTCGTTTCTCCGAACAACGAATCGAAAGGTAAAAATCTAAACGCCCTTGATTTTGTTCGATTTGATTTATCGAGAATACCGTAGAACGAAGATCCGAGGATCGAATCCCGGAACGAGGGTCGAGCCGGGCGGTGGTGGTCGAACCACCGGACCGCCGGCGGCTCGTGGATCCCGCGTGGGGATCGCGCACGGAAATCCTCGGCTGGGAGCCGAGGATCGATCGGACCCCTACGGGGCCGATCGCTGGGAGCTGCGGGGATACCCGCAGCGACTCGTAGCGAGCTGCGGGGTTACCCGCAGCGGGTCGCTGGGGACGAGCCCCAGCCATGCGAGCAGCGGATCAACGGATCCGCTGCGGGGATGCCGTGAGGCATCCCGTGCGATCGCTGGGAGCGATCGCGGGTTCCCGCGGGGGTGCGGCTGGGCGCGCACGCGTCCTCGTGCGCGTTGTGCGTTCGGTCGAGCCCCGGCTCGCGTGGACTCGTGATTTCTCCGGCAATCGAGGTTTTTGATCGGGTTATTGGTTTCCGCAAATTTAAATAGCCCGGGATATCGAATTCCAACAATTGGTATCAGAGAGTGGTTTACGTTCGCGGTATTTTCGATAAAATTGTTCTACCTTGCAGGGTTCCGACTATTATGGCTTAATTTATTATTCGTTTAATTTATTTTGTCATGTATGATGGATTGATTAAACTCTCGGACATGTCGAGATTCGTTTTTGGTGGTGAATGCTTGTAATAGTAAAAATTCGGGGGTTGACCGAATTTAGGATTTATTATTACGTTCTATTTTTTCCGGAAAATATATAGGGTCGATTTCATGTATAGAATCGATACCGGATAGTGTAAAATTTTTTTGTAATTTATTTTGCGTTGGATCGATGCCGAAACGACCGCCGGAGAAGACGCGTGACGAAGGAGACGACGTGAGGGCTAGGGCTCGGATCGACCACCATGGTCGATCCATGAAGGATCGAACCATCGAAGGAGAGGCGCCGAATTCGCGCCTCCCGGCGGCGAAACCACCGGCGGTGGTGGTGCGCCGGCTAGGTGGCGGCGGCGGCGGTCCTCGGCCTGTGATGGCGGTCCGGTGGGGGCGCGGGGGTCCTCGTGATCTTCGTGCTCTCCCGGTAAATCCACTTCCCTAATTGATTCGGGTTTTTCCTATTTGAGTATTCCTATTTTTGGGAATTCTCATGGATTAGGAAAAGAATTAATTGGAATTAATTTTATTTCCTTATTCTATTATGGAAGTCTTCTAGAGTATTCCGAGTTCTACTTGGAATAGGATCCTAGAGATTTAATAGAATTGGAAAGGAATAAAAGTTAATTTAGGATTGATTTATTTCCTAATTGATTATTCCTATTTTATGGGAATTTTCATAGTAATAGGAATTAATTAATCTTTGAAAGTAGAAGAGTCCTAAATTATTTTATTTCCTTATTTCATTATGGAAATCATCTAGAATATTCCAAGTGGGTCTTGGATAGATTATTCTAGAGATTTAATGAAGTAGAAAGGGAAAATAAAATAAATAAATAAATATTAATAATATTTAATTTTATTTTTGATTTATTCGATTGACTTAATTATTATTAATTAAGTATCTTTTGGATTTATTAAAAATAAATAGATTTAAATATTGGAAATTAATATTCTCGTCACATGAAGCATTCAAGAACGAAGACTAAAGACTAGAAGATGCGTACGGAGATGGAGTAAAGCCATAATAGTCGGAAAATAATATTCTAGTAATTATTTTGACTATGTGATAATATTATGTGCTTTATTACATGTATGCATGCTATATGTGTTTACTTTTATGCACTAGATAGCGTATCCCTTTATTGTAAAAAGCTAAGTGGGAGAGGGTATGGAAACATACCCATGGTCTCCATTGCTGCTCTCTTGGTGACTTTTATAAACTTTCGAAGTTTATATAGATAAGTTATTGGAGGAGAGTTCTTGTAATTCCTCTTACGAGAAACATTGATTAAGTCTATCAAACAATGCCTAATTTGTCTTTCCAAAGCTGATTTCAAGTCGACTCATTCTCACCCCGGGGAGTGGAATGGAGCCAAAGCCACTTGGTCATGTCGAGGACACAAATTAGAGGCAGTCGTACCATTCTTTGATAGATGGATCGATTGTATGCTCGGCTCCCTCATTTATGAGAGATAGGGTTGTTCGCATGGTGAATCACTGGTTAGAAACTTCGAGTTTCACTTATGATTCTCCGCGTCTTGATTTACAAGATCGAATGGGTCAAGTAATTGGATTTCAATTGTATAAGTCTTTTGATATGGTAAACGTCCACACTATCGTGGCTTGCTATATCGAATGGGACTTTAGATCGATTGATGTAGACAGTTATAGAAGGGAGTGAAGGATCCGTGTGTCAACGTAAACGTCCACACTATCGTGGCTTGCGGTGATATACGAGTCTCAAACAAACTTCTTAGTACTGAGTAATGGTTAACACTTAGGTACGCTTCATAGTATTCCTCCCATCGAGGTAACGCTATTGATGATGTACGACCGAAGGAAATCTAATTGCTAAATCATTTGGGTGGGTAAACGTCCACACTATCGTGGCTTGCCTTACCTGATGGGATTTTAGATGTGATTAGTGATTTAATGATATTATTTAAGGGAGATAATATCGGATATTAAATTGTTTGTTTGTTTTATGTGCTTATAGGTTAGGAATGACTGTGACCCCACTTTGTGATATACTTAAAGATGAAAACTCACTGGTTCCATATAGTACTGATTGGAAAAGAAATCTGGACAATGTCCAGACTGTTGAGCCTTCCGAATCCACTATTGTCCCAACTGATGAGGACATTGAAAATGACCTCAAGGAGATGTTAGGACATAGTAAGGAAGCCGGACTAGAGGTGATTGACATACTCATTAAGTTCAGTCCTCTTGAGGAATCGCTTAAAAACGATTTCAAAAGAAATGAACTGATAAATATGATCAGAGAATCACAAGCTCTAGTGGCCAAGTTGTAAGTGCAAGCAAAGAAGCCCAGTGGTTTTGAACCACAGATTGGGAAGAGCAAGCCGCGAGGCAAGTGCTTTCGATGCAAGCAGTCTGGGCACTGGAGGTCTGATTGTCCTCTCATCAAAGGTACGAAATTTTCCTTAGTCACCGAAACATTGTCAGTGGTGTTATCTACCAGCACCTGGTGTGTAGATACGGGGGCCACTGATCATGTCTGCAATTCATTGCAGGGGTTCCAGGAAACCCGGAGACTTAGAGAGGGAGAGATCGTGGTCTACATGGGCAATGCCGCGAAGGTGGCGGCTGTTGCAGTGGGAGACGTTCAATTACGATTCAGTAGTGATAGGATTTTAGTTTTACATAATTGTCTTTATGTACCCAACTTTAGAAAGAATTTAATTTCGGTTTCTAAACTTATTATGAATGGATATTCTGTCTCTTTTGACCACTCGGTGATCATAAGAAGAAACAGTGAGATTATCTGTTCTGGTACATTGGTGGACGATTTGTATGTGCTAAATCCTGAGTCTAACACGATGCAACTAACCGAGAGTAATAACACATCTACGAACACCAATAAGAGAAAGGAACCTTCTAGGATGAATCAATTATACTTGTGGCACTTAAGGCTAAGTCATATTAACTCAAATAGAATTCAAAGGTTGAAAGCTGATGGTCTCATCAGTGGTGTTGAAGGAGAGGACCTTCCAACCTGCGAATCCTGTTTAGAGGGAAAAATGACCAAGCGTTCTTTTTCTGGTAAAGGACGAAGGGCTGAACAAGTATTGGATTTGATTCACTCTGATGTATGCGGACCTATGTATACCCAGGCAAAGGGAGGGTACGAGTATTTCATCACTTTCACTGATGATTACTCAAGGTATGGATTTGTATACCTGATGCGCCGCAAGAGCGAATCCTTTGACAAGTTCAAGGAGTTCAAGGCTCTTGTGGAGAACCTTCAAGGTAAATCCATTAAATGCCTGCGATCTGATCGCGGAGGCGAGTACCTGTCTGGAGAATTCAAGGCATACTTGGCAGAGAATGGGATTGATTCCCAAATGACATCACCATATACTCCCCAGCAAAATGGTGCGTCAGAAAGAAGGAATAGGACTCTTATGGAAATGGTGCGATCAATGATGAGTTACTCGGACTTACCTATCATGTTCTGGGGATATGCCTTAGAAACAGCGGCGCACATTCTGAACTTGGTTCCATCTAAAACGGTTCCTTCAACACCCATGGAACGATGGAGCGGGCGCAAGCCTAGCTTAAGACACGTTCGGATCTGGGGGTGCCCTGCACATGTGTTGAAGGTAGGTGCCGATAAATTAGAACCTGGTACTGAAGTGCGGTTGTTTATAGGATATCCTAGAGGAACTAAAGGTGGCATGTTCTATAGTCCTAAGGACCAGAAGATCGTTATAAGTACTAAAGCTCGGTTCTTGGAGGAAGACTATGTCATGGACCACAAGCCCAAGAGTGACATAATGCTTGATGAATTGAGAGGTAACACTGAAGACCTAGACACAGCCGAACCGAGTATAGATACACCACTAGAATCTGCACCTGACACTATCACTATTAATACACCGGAACGCCGTCGTAGTGGGAGGGTTGTTAAACAACCAGACCGATGGATTGGACTGGGTGAGTCTTCGGACTCCGGACCTGGAGTTCATGAAATCGATCCCTGGACCTATGACGAGGCAGTACAAGATATAGATGCGCCTTCTTGGAAGAAAGCGATGAAATCCGAAATTGAATCTATGGATTCTAATAAAGTCTGGGATCTTGTAGAACCACCAAACGGCGTAAAGCCAATTGGGTGTAAATGGGTCTACAAGAGAAAGAGAGGATCTGACGGAAAGGTTGAAACCTTTAAAGCTCAGCTTGTTGCAAAAGGATATACTCAGAAAGAAGGAATCGATTATGAGGAGACCTTCTCGCCGGTAGCCAAGATAAAGTCGATCCGGATTCTCTTATCCATAGCAGCTCATATGGATTATGAGGTGTGGCAAATGGATGTCAAGACAGCTTTCCTAAATGGAAGTCTTGACGAGACGATTTATATGAAACAATCAGAAGGATTCATTGCTAAGGGGCAAGATCATCTAGTGTGCAAGCTTAATCGATCCATTTATGGATTGAAACAAGCCTCGAGATCGTGGAACCTGCGATTTGACGAAGTAGTCCAATATTTTGGATTTAGTCAAAGCATGGACGAATCGTGTGTGTATTGGAAACGTGATGGGAAGAAGGTGGTGTTTCTCGTGCTTTATGTGGACGACATTCTTCTCATTGGCAACAGTGTGAAGATGTTATCAGACATAAAGGGATGGTTGTCTAGACAATTCGATATTTGGGAGAAGTCGGGCATGTTCTAGGGATCAAGGTTATAAGGGATCGCCGGAATAGAACATTGTACCTATCCCAGCAATCTTACATAGACACGATTCTGGCTCGTTTTAACATGCAAGATTCCAAGAAGGGTGAGCTGCCCTTCAGTAAAGGAACTTATCTTTCTAAGGAGATGTGTCCTCAGACACAAAAGGAGAAAGATGAAATGAAAGCAGTTCCCTACGCTTCGGCTGTGGGAAGCTTAATGTATGCAATGTTATGTACGAGGCCTGATATCTGCTATGCAGTTGGCGTAGTAGCGAGATATCAGAGTAACCCTGGAAAGGCTCATTGGACTGCCGTAAAGAGCATTTTCAAGTATTTGCGAAATACGAGGGATTATGTTCTGAGTTACGGAGCAGACAATCTGATTCCTTTGGGTTATACGGATTCTGATTTCAAGCTGATAAGGACCGGTGTAAGTCGTGATCAGGCTATGTGTTTCACTATTAAAGGAGGAGGAGTTTTAACATGGAAGAGTGATAAGCACGATGCTTTTCGGACTCTCCCATGGGTAACCAAATAGCGGCCTCAGAGGCAGCGGAAGATTTGGTATGGCTCCGGTATTACCTCTGGGACTTAGATGTGATTCTTAGTTTACCAAAGGCTATGTAAATAGCGGTGCAGTGGCAAACTTTAAGAGATCACGAGTCCATAAGTGTAAGATAACACATAGGGCAAGTACCACCTGATACGAGTCATCGTCAGAGGGACGATGCAGTAGTCACCAAGATAGCTTCAGAGCGGCAACCTAGATTGCTCATTCACTTGGTACTTCTTGGAAGTACAGTTTAAGCACGTGATGAGTATGGGAGTCGGGAGTTTGGAAGATAAGACTAGACCTTAGTATAAGTGGGAGATTGTTGGAGTTGTATACTTAATGTCTAGATTTGAGTATTGTGAACTCCTTGTACACTTTCATTTACCTATTAAATACGAACATTCATTTGCTTTTAATTGTTGTTAATTAAATATATGCAAAATATAGTCCTGGATTCTATACGTTGTAGTTAGTATGGTGTGTGACGTCACACAGAAGATCATACTATCGGTTACTCGTATTTAATCGAACAGATGCTCACGACCTAGATGGACACGGACCAATCCATCGGTATAGTCGTTGTGTGAAAGAGAAAATAATTTGTCTTAATTATTTTATCACACTTGTACACTTGGTGTATTGAGCGGATCGATTGAGACTCATCAATTAGGATTGCTCGGCGATAATTGATTTGAGACTCAGTGTATTTTATTCTTAATCCCCGATATTGTTGCGGGTGTGTATATTCAATAGAAGTGACTTTGATTTACCAAAGGAATTAACCGATTTAATTATTGGGTTAATTACCGGTTAAGTTGGGTCACTATATTTTATATATGGCATGCCGTGAATGATTGACCGGACAGTGTATCCCGGAAGGGTTGATAATATCCCCGAGATGAGCTCATAAGGATTTATTATGTAAACCTCGCGAGTGGATTTAATTCCGCATAATAAATAAGGTTGAGTGGTACTAGTCTCGGATAAAAGAGATGAATAAATTTATTAAGCAATAAATAAATTTTATTCATGGATATTTATATCTTAAATACACGGAATAAATAATACTACCGGAGAAATATTATTTGGATATAATATGGTTTAATATTGGGAGTGCAATTAATTTATATAGTGGAAAATAAATTAATTAATATTAATGGGAGATTAATAGATTTGGGCTTGGGCTCAATTTAATCATTAATATTGGAAGCCCAATATTCCACCTCCTTTAGATCCCCTACGTAGCCTATAAAAGCACTACATGGTCTTCTCTATTCTCAACATAAGTTGAAGATCATAATTCTTCTAGAGAGAGAAAGTAGAGAGAGAAGTAGATCCATAGAGCTTGGAGGATCGTCGCCCACCCGACGTTCAAGCTAGTGCAAGGAATACGTGGGAAGATTCAAAAGGTCGTCTTGAATTCGTTTCTCCGAACAACGAATCGAAAGGTAAAAATCTAAACGCCCTTGATTTTGTTCGATTTGATTTATCGAGAATACCGTAGAACGAAGATCCGAGGATCGAATCCCGGAACGAGGGTCGAGCCGGGCGGTGGTGGTCGAACCACCGGACCGCCGGCGGCTCGTGGATCCCGCGTGGGGATCGCGCACGGAAATCCTCGGCTGGGAGCCGAGGATCGATCGGACCCCTACGGGGCCGATCGCTGGGAGCTGCGGGGATACCCGCAGCGACTCGTAGCGAGCTGCGGGGTTACCCGCAGCGGGTCGCTGGGGACGAGCCCCAGCCATGCGAGCAGCGGATCAACGGATCCGCTGCGGGGATGCCGTGAGGCATCCCGTGCGATCGCTGGGAGCGATCGCGGGTTCCCGCGGGGGTGCGGCTGGGCGCGCACGCGTCCTCGTGCGCGTTGTGCGTTCGGTCGAGCCCCGGCTCGCGTGGACTCGTGATTTCTCCGGCAATCGAGGTTTTTGATCGGGTTATTGGTTTCCGCAAATTTAAATAGCCCGGGATATCGAATTCCAACAAGATGGACACGGACCAATCCATCGGTATAGTCGTTGTGTGAGAGAGAAAATAATTTGTCTTAATTATTTTATCACACTTGTACACTTGGTGTATTGAGCGGATCAAATGAGACTCATCAATTAGGTTTGCTCGGCGATAATTGATTTGAGATTCAGTGTATTTTATTCTTAATCCCCGATACAATTGCGGGTGTGTATATTTAATATATGTGACTTTGATTTTCCAAAAGAATTAACCGATTTAATTATTGGGTTAATTACCGGTTAAGTTGGGTCACTATATTTTATATATGACATGCCGTGAATTCTTGAAGGGACAGTGTATCCCCGAAGGGTTGATAATATCCCCGAGATGAGCTCATAAGGATTTATTATGTAAACCTCGCGAGTGGATTTGTTCCCGCATAATAAATAAGGTTGAGTGGTACTACACTACAAAAAAATCTCGGATTCCCTACGGCCATTTCCGTAGGGAAATCTTCAAAAATCCGTAGGGAACAGGGTTCCCTACGGCATCCCCTACGGGAATCACGCCGTAGGGGTTTGCCTCGTAAGGAACAAATCCCCTACGGGATTTTTGGAGCCGTAGGGGAGATCCCTACGGACTGGCCGTAGGGGAGCCGTAGGGGAACTGCTTTCCGCGCCAGTCCTTTCCCGTAGGGGATCCCTACGACTTATCCCCGTAGGGAATAAATTGGAATAATTTTTAAATTAAAAACGGGAGACCCGAGCGGCTCGAGCCACCAGCCCGACCCACGATCCGAGGCCCGACAACATCCCACCATTAGAAGGCCCGACACAAGCCCAGCCCTCAATTGAGGGCTTTGTAATAATTATTTATGTAAATTGCAAAGTCCAAGGTTTGAACCCTTGACCTTATGAATGAAGAGGAGGATGATAACCGCTAGGCTATCTGAGTTATATGTCCAAATCTTAAAAGATAATATATATGTATCATTAACTTATATTTATTATGTAAGTATAATATAAAATAAATAAATATATATATATATATATATATATATATTGGTTTAAAAAAAAGGTAAATTTAAATATATTAAATTAAATAGAACTCTCAATATTTTTTTATTAATATTTAAGGTCTTTTATTTTTTAACTTTTTTGCGTTTACAAGTTTTACGTAGATTTAAATATTATTTAGTAGTAGTTTTTGAAAAATGTTTAGACTATAATACCTTTTTATTATTTTTCTGTTATTTTTGCGTAATTGCATGATTTTTTATAATTAATTATTTTTATAAAATTGTGTAATTTTTTGCGTAATTGCATAATTTTTGTAATTAATTATTTTTATAAAATCGTAATTGTGTATGCATAGTTGCATAATTGTAATTGCGTAGTGCGTAGTCACCCCTACGGCTCCAGCCGTAGGGAATGCCGTAGGGGATCTCAAAATATGCTACCCGTAGGGGATGCCGTAGAGAAACCCCTACGGGAAAAAGGCCGTAGGGAATCCCCGTAGGGGATCCGCAGTTTTTTTGTAGTGCTAGTCTCGGATAAAAGAGATGAATAAATTTATTAAGCAATAAATAAATTTTATTTAAATCTTAAATACACGGAATAAATAATACTACCGGAGAAATATTATTTGGATATAATATGGTTTAATATTGGGAGTGCAATTAATTTATATAGTGGAAAATAAATTAATTAATATTAATGGGAGATTAATAGATTTGGGCTTGGGCTCAATTTAATCATTAATATTGGAAGCCCAATATTCCACCTCCTTTAGATCCCCTACGTAGCCTATAAAAGCACTACATGGTCTTCTCTATTCTCATAAGTTGAAGATCATAATTCTTCTAGAGAGAGAAAGTAGAGAGAGAAGTAGATCCATAGAGCTTGGAGGATCGTCGCCCACCCGACGTTCAAGCTAGTGCAAGGAATACGTGGGAAGATTCAAAGGTCATCTTGATTTCGTTTCTCCGAACAACGAATCGAAAGGTAAAAATCTAAACGCCCTTGATTTTATTCGATTTTGGTTTATCGAGAATACCGTAGAACAAAGATCTGAGGTACGAAACCATGAACGGGGGACGATCGCGTGGTCGTGGCGAAGCCACCGGACCACGGGCGATCGCCCGGGCTAGGGTTTCGCACGGGCATGGAGGGCGAACCCCGGCTGGACGCCGGGGGTGCGATCGATCATCACGATCGATCGCTGGCCGCGGGCTGTGACCCGCGGCGGCCCTGCTGGAGGCGGGCCAGCCTTCCAGGCGGCGGCGAGTCGCCGGACTCGCCGCGGGGGCTACTGGGCAGCCCCTCCCCGATCGATCGCCCCATGCGATCGATCCCTTCGATCGCACGAACCCCGCGGGCGGGGGTTCGGGCTGGGCGCGCACACGACTTCGGTCATGTTGTGCGTTCGGCTCGTACTCCGGTTCGTTCGTCGGCGTTCGTGTAATCTCCGGTGATGGGTTTTTGATCGGGCTATGGTTTCCGCAATTTTTTAATAGCCCGGGATATCGAATTCCAACAATTGGTATCAGAGCGTGGTTTACGTTCGCGGTATTTTCGATAAAATTGTTCTACCTTGCAGGGTTCCGACTATTATGGCTTAATTTATTATTCGTTTAATTTATTTTGTCATGAATGTTGGATTGATTAAACTCTCGGACATGTCGAGATTCGTTTTTGGTGGTGAATGCTTGTAATAGTAAAAATTCGGGGGTTGACCGAATTTAGGTTTATTATTATTGTTTTATTTTTCTGGAAAATGTATAGGGTCGATTTCATGTATAGAATCGATACCGGATAGTGTAAAATTAAATTTGTAATTTATTTTGCGTTGGATCGATGCCAAAACGACCGCCGGAAAAGACGTGTGACGAAGGAGATGATCGTGAGGCTGAGGACAAGGATCGACCATCCCCATGGTCGATCCATGAGGATCGATCGACCCTTGGAGGGGCCGCCGGCGACGGTGGCCGGCCACCTCCTAGGCGTGGGTCGAGGGGTGGCGCGGGGATCCCCACCCCGTGCTATCCCGGTCCGGTAGATTTACTTTCCTAATTGATTCGGGTTTTTCCTATTTGAGTATTCCTATTTTTGGGAACTCTCATGGATTAGGAAAAGAATCAATGTTGGAATTAATTAGGATTCCTAATTGATTATTTCTTTTTTATGGAAATATTCATGGATTAGGAATCTAATTAATTAAGAAAGTAGAAGAGTCCTAAATTATTTTATTTCCTTATTTCATTATGGAAATCATCTAGAATATTCCAAGTGGGTCTTAGATAGATTATTCTAGAGATTTAATGAAGTAGAAAGGGAAAATAAAATAAATAAAAATATTAATAATATTTAATTTTATTTTTAATTTATTCGATCGACTTAATTATTATTAATTAAGTATCTTTTGGATTTATTAAAAATAAATAGATTTAAATATTGGAAATTAATATTCTCGTCACATGGAGCATTCAAGAACGAAGACTAAAGACTAGAAGATGCGTACGGAGATGGAGTAAAGCCATAATAGTCGGAAAATAATATTCTAGTATTATTTTGACTATGTGACAATACTATGTGCTTTATTACATGTATGCATGCTATATGTGTTTATTTTTATGCACTAGATAGCGTATCCCTTTATTGTAAAAAGCTAAGTGGGAGAGGGTATGGAAACATACCCATGGTCTCCATTGCTGCTCTCTTGGTGACTTTTATAAACTTTTGAAGTTTATATAGATAAGTTATTGGAGGAGAGTTCTTGTAATTCCTCTTACGAGAAACATTGATTAAGTTTATCAAACAATGCCTAATTTGTCTTTCCAAAGCTGATTTCAAGTCGACTCATTCTCACCCCGGGGAGTGGAATGGAGCCAGAGCCACTTGGTCATGTCGAGGACACAAATTAGAGGCAGTCGTACCATTCTTTGATAGATGGATCGATTGTCTGCTCGGCTCCCTCATTTTTTAGAGATAGGGTTCTTCGCATGGTGAATCACTGGTTAGAAACTTCGAGTTTCACTTATGATTCTCCACGTCTTGATTTACAAGATTGAATGGATCAAGTAATTGGGAGTCAATTGTAAAAGTCTTTTGGTGTAGTAAACGTCCACACTATCGTGGCTTGCTGCACTGAATGGGACTTTGGAACGATTGATGTAGACAGTTATAGAAGGGAGTGAAGGATCCGTGTGTCAACGTAAACGTCCACACTATCGTGGCTTGCGGCGATATGCGAGTCCCAAACAAACTTCTTAGTACTGAGCAGTGGTTAACACTTAGGTACGCTTCATAGTATCCCTCCCATCGAGGTAACGCTATTGATGATGTACGACCAAAGGAAATCTAATTGCTAAATCATTTGGGTGAGTAAACGTCCACACTATCGTGGCTTGCTTTACCTGATGGGATTTTAGAGGCGATTAGTGATTTAATGATATTATTAAAGGGAGATAATATCGGATATTAAATTGTTTGTTTGTTTTATGTGCTTATAGGTTAAGAATGACTGTGACCCCACTTTGTGATATACTTAAAGATGAAAACTCACTGGTTCCATATAGTGATGTTTGGAAAAGAAATCTGGACATTGTCCAGACTGTTGAGACTTCCGAATCCACTATCCCAACTCATGAGGACATTTGGAATGACCTCAGAATGATGTTGAGGCATAGTGTGGAAGCCGGACAAGAAGTGATTGAGATACTCTATAAATTCAGTCCTCTTGAGGAATCGCTTAAAAACGATTTCAAAAGAGCGGAACTTATAAGTATGGTCAGAAAGTCACAAGCTCTTGTGGCCAAGTTGGAAGTGCAAGCAAAGAAGCCCAGTGGTTTGAAGGTGCCGGTATACCGATCCAATCGATATACCGTGTGTGCGGAAGCGTGTAAAAAGCGATAGATTTACTATGCCATGATCTTAGTGCACACTTAATGTGTATAAGAACACATATAAACATATATATATACACATCCAATATATATATATATATATATATATATATATATATATATATATATATATATATATATATATAATGTTCAACGATTACTTACTTTTGGTGATCGTTGACTTTGGTTAATGTCGTTGAGGTGGTGTTGAGTCGATTGAACCACCTCAAATGGATCATCCTCTCGAAGCTCTCCTTGTGAATGACCTCGTCACTCCTTTAGATCGTCCGGATGTGGAAGCCGCACAAATAGCCCGGCCTCTACGTGTTGCACACGAACCCGGATAATGAACACCTTTGATTGCTTGAGAATGGATCTCCAAGATCACCTCTTTTCTCTCTATTTGTGTGGATTTTCGTGGCTGATGCTTGTGTGTGATGAAAATCAGATTTTCATCTATATAAACACACCATTATTCACACCATTACACCTCTTTGTAACCTCCATCTTAATGTGCATAAAGATGTCACCATTAACATGCAAAAGAGGTTACAAAGGAGGTGAAAGGTCATGCCACATACACATGCCACTATGCATTGTATGTGGTCCCACTTGCTTGTGTGGCATGCCATGTCACACTATGTGACATGCATCCATGCAAGCCATGCATCACATGCATGGGAATTAAATCCACGTAAATATTGATTCTAAATCAATATATATATCAATCATCGTACATTATCTTCGAGTCCGTGTGTGACCCTGTAGGTATGATTTAATTGATCAATATTATATTGTTCCCAACAATTAAGATTATCAAATAATCATTTAACATCCATAGACGACCTTATGACTTTATCGATTGCACACGTAGGATCGAAGGACATATCCCAACAATCTCCCACTTGGCCTTCAGAGCCAGTGTGCTGCCAACTTCCTGTTGTCACTTTATGTCTAAGTTTGAACTTGAGGCAAGACTCGAGTCATCCTCAATCGGTTCAAACCTTTCTTGGACTTTGAGACAGACTGTAAAACCAGATTTATCACTATGATACGAATCTGGACGTGGCCACGTATTTTCCACAGTCTCGACTCTTCAAGTGGCCGGTAAGACATGTATCCCATTATAAAATGGAGGACAATCCCATCTTGTCAATCCAAGCTCTCCCACTTGCTTCCTGATATACCCAATGACAAGTTTTATAACCTCCTTTTACGAAAGGCGTTTACTTGTATCAAAGTATACCATTTCACAATGGAATTACTCTGGACTACTCAGGTCAGAGGAAATTGCTCGACAGTCAATGAAATAGTATTATGACTCGAAATCTTAAATACTATTCCAGTCGGGTCTGTTCGATCATTAGCTCCCAGCTAATATCTATGTAATTGTACTTGATGTCCCACATCACTAGCCCATGAAGCGGCGCTATAGTACACATTACAAACTAGTTCATTGTATTATCGGTTTGTCCGTACTCGATTATACGAACCAGGAACAACAATATGATTTAAGTATATCAGTTCAACCATTGGGACTTCATTATGCGGTAAGTCGACCTCATAACCCAATTGATATAAATTAATCATTTTGACAATTCATATAAATTAAACCATATTTATATGAAGAAATATGTATTATACATATGAGTGAATGTCTACCAAATCTCCAAAAGTATCTAATACAGTAATAGAAATCACAACTCATCTCTAAGATGTCTGATCTCTATTGCAGTCGTGAAAGCCTCAAGCTTAAACTGCTGGAGAGGTTAAGAAAGCGGGTTTGCAACCTTACCAAAAGTTGCAACTTTATTTCTCGATGTCTCCACAAAACTATCTCCTAGATAATGTAGAACTTCCTGAGCACCAGTTTAGACTTGTGGTGCTCCCTTGGCTCATTGGCTTGCGCGATAGCCCTACTATAAATAGAGAACTATCGGATGGGCCGAGCTAATTACGCCACCTAGTTCATTCAAGAACTTTCAAATCCTAACTGCCAACATTACTGCATCCAATGCAATACTGTGCTCAGCTTCTGTAGTTTAATCAGCTATATTGCATGGAACTATTCCAGCAAATATCACCTCTAACCAGACAAACGATATAACCAGATTAAAGTCAGAAATTATCTTAGTCTGTTTTGAAGTTAGCATTCAAACAGCTTGTTAATATCAACTCTTTCTGTCTTCCAAAGACAACAAAATTCTTTTGTCCATCTAAGGTACATAAGAATATTCTTGGTCGCAGTCTAACGCGCCTCACCTGGATTTCCTTGAAACTGACTCGTCATGCTCAAAGCATACGATACGTCCGGTCGTGTACATATCATGGCATACATTATAGACCATATTGCCAAAGCATAAGGAATGTTTTCCATCCTCTTTTGCTCATCAAGTCCCGTAGGGCCTTGCATCTTGCTAAGAGATGTGCCATGACTCATTGGAATGAGACCCTTTTTGGCGTCTTTCATTCTGAACTTATCAAGTACCTTATCAATATAGGTCACTTGACTAAGTCCAAACATCATTTTCGATCTGTTCCGACAGATCTTGATGCCCAATATGTACTGTGCTTCTCCAAGATCCTTTACTGAAAACAATTTCCAAGCCATTCTTTAATAGAATTAAGCATAGAAACATTGTTTCCAATAAGGAGTATGTCATCGACATACAACACAATGTATACAACGTAACTCCCACTGTTCTTCTTGTAAAACAAGACTCTTACGAGTTCCTCTGAAATCCAAAACCCAGTATGGATTCATTGAACTGAAGATTGCTACTCTGATATGCTTTGCTTTATTCCATAAATGGAATTATAAGATTGCATAATTTCTCAGCCTTATTAGGATCGATAAAACTCTTTGGCTGTGTCAAAACACATTCTCTTCTAGAATCCAATTCAAGAAGTTAGTTTTAACATCCAATATTACCATAACTCATTATCAAGATGAGTAGCAATGGCTAAGATGATCTGAATGATTTAATCAAAGCAACAGGTGAAAGTTTTTCCATAATCCACCTCGTGAATAAAACTTTTACCATCAACATTGCTTTGAAAACCCTAGGTTTTCCATCTGTCTGTTTAGATCTTAAAGATCTATTAGCATTCATTGGGTCTAACCCCGTGCTGCAAATATATCAAGTTCCAAACTTGATTATCAGATATTGATATCATCTCAGATTTCATGGCACCATGCCAATTTTCAGTAGCTGGACTCGTCATAGCTTGGAATTAGGTCGAAGGTTCACCGCTTTCCAAAAGCATGAATTCATATCTCTCATTGGTCACAATATCTAAGTATTTGAATAATAGAGATAGATTTATGCCTTTCGGACCTACGAGGGCTGGTATGGCTTTCAAAACCATAAGAATACTCTCAACCCAGTCTTGAGTATTCATCATTGGTTGTTTCACTTGAACCTCGTTCAAAACAACCGAGCTCCCACTGAATTTCTAGGAAAGATAACTCTTTTCAAGAAAATCACTATCTCGAGCAACAAATATTGTTCTCAGATAGATTGTAGAAGTTGTACCCTCGAGTTTCTTATGGATACCATAAAGAAACTTTTATCCCATTTGAGTTCAAGCTCTACAGAGATAAATCTCGTCAGAGAAGCTTTTAGAACCTAAAATTTTGATGAAAACAATTTAGGGACCCTCCCTTTCCATACCTAGTATGGTGTCTTATCAACAGCTTTTGACAGCGTCCTATTCAGTGTATAAGTTGAAGTCAAGAATTGTGTGTTCCCAAAAGAGACCAGTAGTTCATTTAGACCTCTCATCGAATGGTCGAACTATATCTAATATAGTTTGTTTTCTCTTTTCCGAAACATAACCTTCATGTGCTTGTGAACTGATAGGTTCCACATACATCAGTATGGATCATCCCTAATTACTCACATGTTCTCCTTTCTCCAAGAAAGATGACATTGTTATCTTTTCAATCACACATCATTCACATGTATCAAATGACTCCAAGTCAAATGATTCTAAAATTCCTTCTAAAAGAAGCTTTGTTACATGTTTAGATTTTGATTTGATCTAATCAACAATGTTTCAGTTATGTCTCATCGATACTTATTCGATTTGGCCTTTGGTCTTAATGATATATATGATTTGTCAAGTTTAAAGTATACATAAACAATATAATAATCGTACCAAAACAAAGAATAATTCACAATTAAAATAGTTACCAAACTATTTAATAGTGAAAAACTAATCCATCAGTATCTAATACTGAACCAATATTCATTGTTTATTGAAGGTACGAAATTACATAGTTATAATACTAAAACAAGGCCCTAAGGCAAATCAACATCATATGATCATACGGCTAATGCAGCGACCTTCGCTCCATTTCTTGCCTGTAGATCGACATCTCTATTCACCAAACTTATACTTCTATGTAGTTCCTCCACATAAAAAATGTGAGAACCACATTTGGCATCCAATACCCAAGAAGTAGAATTTGTGAAGTTTAATGTCTATATCATTAATACTTGAAGATGAAGCAACCCCGTTCTTCACATCTTCTTTGAACTTTGGGCAAATTCAATTATTCCCAATAATTGAGTCTCATTCAAATTTCCCATTCAAAATTATCTCAATGTCAAAACGTGATAAATCGTAAGTGAAAAATCGAAGTTTTCTAACCAGCGATATTATCATGCAATTGAAGCCCTATCTCTCATAAAATATGAGGGAGCCAACCAGACAATCGATCCACGCCATCCAATGGCTCGAAAGTCTCTAATTTGTGTCATTGATGAACTTAAGTGTTTTTGGATTAAATCACTCCCCGAGGTGTAAATAATCCTAACCTTATAATCCATCAAATGAAAGACAAATTAGGCATTTGTTTTGAAATTGAATAAAATATGAACTTTTACTTGTTTGCAATTAGTGTCCTACACTTTTGCATTAGACGCATTCAGATTCCCTAGGAACCCTAGTAGCATTTTTGCCTATGCTCTTTTGAATACCTCATCCCTTATCATAAGAATATCCCTCTCAGGGTCCTTTTTAATTGACGACTCATCATCTTAGAAAAATTTAGGAGATCACTTAAAACAAATAATCCAATTATTTGTTGTACATGTGGTCCCTATAGGTTTCTCTTTTCCAGCCTAGCTGAAGCGATGACCCTGGTTATTCAGAACTTTTCAATATTAGCATATTCCCCGAACATGCTATTGAGTTGTTCAATGATATCTTAGGATGTGGTTATTTAACACATTTTCCTTGACTTCGTATTTGAGGACCATCCTCAAATTACGTTGTTAATCAAGAAAATTTATGTTGTTCAATTTTTCACAATCAAGAATTGAACGAAACTTGAATTGAGTTGATATTAGACATGATAAACTACAAAAGAAAGATAAATAAAGTATGTAAACATCCACTAAGCGGTAAACAAATAAGGTTTTCTAACAATTGTACTTATTTATTTCATTTTGTTCAATTGATATCCAATATCATTGTCCCTTAGAACAAAACGATCCCGAGATCCTCATCTTGTAAATATTTAAGCCGACTGAGTCTGCACTTAAGTATTTCAAGATAGGTAGACACACCCATGTCAATGATATCTAATATCACTCTCGGTCGATGAGAATCCCATTCTCATCTCATGTCTCGATAGCCACGCCTGCAGTGGATCTATCGATGAGAAAACCAAAGTCACGTGTAAGGGTCTAACCCTTACTTCCACTTATCCCAAGATAACAAGTAGTACCCCGCTGAGGCGGACCTACCAAATTATGATCGAGGGCTTTAGGGGTGTGATGTTTTGGACAAGACATTATACTCATTATTTTGGGAATTTGCATGCATAGGTTTGTTTATATGTAAGTTGAACATTTATAACATAAAACAACCTATAACTAGCAAAGCAAATAAATACGAAATCGAAAGGCCCCTAGAACCTCACAACTCTCAAACGAAAAGATTAAAAGCAACAAAATAGGCCTTGAACATCTTCTAGACTGGTCCTCGCCCTCCGTTTTAGTTCCGTGCCCTCCGATTTTGGTCAAATCTATTTCGTACCCATAAAACCACGAACGGAGCCCGTCGTTTCACAATCAGCGGTCGCCGAACACCACCGGCGGTCGCCGTTTCCAAAACGGCACCCGCCGAAAGGGCACGGAACAATCTGCCAAGAATCAGACCATTCGGCGGTCGCCGTTTCCAAATCGGCGCCCGCCGAAACAAAACAGCGCCCGCTGGAGCTACAACGGCTCCCGCCGTTTGGCTCCAGCAGCCCGGTTTTGTCCGCTTTGCTTCGTTTCTTCTCGTTTTCGCCGGAGAGCCGATATCCAATGTCGATCCATGGATTCAATCCATTGCTTACACATTGAACAATACATTTTTGAATAGAAAAAACCTATCTATTACAAAAGATTCCAAGGGACGCAGCCCTCCAAAACTATGGCCAATCGTACGTAAAAAAAACGACAATTTCATTCACCCGACCACTAACGGTGGCCGGCCTTACATCTAATCACATAATCACAATTAAACAAATAATCCAATTATGTTGATTTAACCTTCGTGTCCAACACAAAAATGTGCACGAGCCCTAGGCTCTGATACCAATTGAAGGTGCCGGTATACAGATCCAATCGATATACCGTGTGTGCGGAAGCGTGTAAAAAGCGATAGATTTACTATGCCATGATCTTAGTGCACACTTAATGTGTATAAGAACACATATAAACATATATATATACACATCCAATATATATATATATATATATATATATATATATATATATATATATATATATATATATATATATATATATATATATAAGGTTCAACGATTACTTACTTTTGGTGATCGTTGACTTTGGTTAATGTCGTTGAGGTGGTGTTGAGTCGATTGAACCACCTCAAATGGATCAGCCTCTCGAAGCTCTCCTTGTGAATGACCTCGTCACTCCTTTAGATCGTCAGGATGTGGAAGCCGCACAAATGGCCCGGCCTCTACGTGTTGCACACGAACCCGGATAATGAACACCTTTGATTGCTTGAGAATGGATCTCCAAGATCACCTCTTTTCTCTCTATTTGTGTGGATTTTCGTGGCTGATGCTTGTGTGTGATGAAAATCAGATTTTCATCTATATAAACACACCATTATTCACACCATTACACCTCTTTGTAACCTCCATCTTAATGTGCATAAAGATGCACCATTAACATGCAAAAGAGGTTACAAAGGAGGTGAAAGGTCATGCCACATACACATGCCACTATGCATTGTATGTGGTCCCACTTGCTTGTGTGGCATGCCATGTCACACTATGTGACATGCATCCATGCAAGCCATGCATCACATGCATGGGAATTAAATCCACGTAAATATTGATTCTAAATCAATATATATATATCAATCATCGTACATTATCTTCGAGTCCGTGTGTGACCCTGTAGGTATGATTTAATTGATCAATATTATATTGTTCCCAACAATTAATATTATCAAATAATCATTTAACATCCATAGACGACCTTATGACTTTATCGATTGCACACGTAGGATCGAAGGACATATCCCAACATGGTTGTGAACCACGGATTGGGAAGAGCAAGCCGCAAGGCAAGTGCTTTCGATGCAAGCAGTCTGGGCACTGGAATTCTGATTGTCCTCTCATCAAAGGTACGAAATTTTCCTTAGTCACCGAAACATTATCAGTGGTGTTATCTACCAGCACCTGGTGTGTAGATACGGGGGCCACTGATCATGTCTGCAATTCATTGCAGGGGTTCCAGGAAACCCGGAGACTTAGAGAGGGAGAGATCGTGGTCTACATGGGCAATGCCGCGAAGGTGGCGGCTGTTGCAGTGGGAGACGTTCACTTACGCTTTAGTAGTGATAGGGTTTTAGGTTTACAAAATTGTCTTTATGTACCCAACTTTAGAAAGAATTTAATTTCGGTTTCTAAACTTATTATGAATGGATATTCTGTTTCTTTTGACCACTCTGTGATCATAAGAAGAAACAGTGAGATTATCTGTTCTGGTACATTGGTGGACAATTTGTATGTACTAAATCCTGAGTCTAACACGATGCAACTAACCGAGAGTAATAACACATCTACGAACACCAATAAGAGAAAGGAACCTTCTAGGATGAATCAATTATACTTGTGGCACTTAAGGCTAGGTCATATTAACTCAAATAGAATTCAAAGGTTGAAAGCTGATGGTCTCATCAGTGGTGTTGAAGGCGAGGACCTTCCAACCTGCGAATCCTGTTTAGAGGGAAAAATGACCAAGCGTTCTTTTTCTGGTAAAGGACGAAGGGCTGAACAAGTATTGGATTTGATTCACTCTGATGTATGCGGACCTATGTCTACTCAGGCAAAGGGAGGGTACGAGTATTTCATCACTTTCACTGATGATTACTCAAGGTATGGATTTGTATACCTGATGCGCCGCAAGAGCGAATCCTTTGACAAGTTCAAGGAGTTCAAGGCTCTTGTGGAGAACCTTCAAGGTAAATCCATTAAATGCCTGCGATCTGATCGCGGAGGCGAGTACCTGTCTGGAGAATTCAAGGCATACTTAGCAGAGAATGGGATTGATTCCCAAATGACATCACCATATACTCCCCAGCAAAATGGTGTGTCAGAAAGAAGGAATAGGACTCTTATGGAAATGGTGCGATCAATGATGAGTTACTCGGACTTACCTATCATGTTCTGGGGATATGCCTTAGAAACAGCGGCGCACATTCTGAACTTGGTTCCATCTAAAACGGTTCCTTCAACACCCATGGAACGATGGAGCGGGCGCAAGCCTAGCTTGAGACACGTTCGAATCTGGGGGTGCCCTGCACATGTGTTGAAGGTAGGTGCCGATAAATTAGAACATCGTACTAAAGTGCGGTTGTTTATAGGATATCCTAGAGGAACTAAGGGTGGCATGTTCTATAGTCCTACGGACCAGAAGATCGTTATAAGTACTAACGCTCGGTTCTTAGAGGAAGACTATGTCATGGACCACAAGCCCAAAAGTGACGTAATACTTGATGAGTTGAGAGGTAACAAGGAAGATTTAGATACAGCCGAACCGAGAATAGATACACCACTAGAATCTGCACCTGACACTGTCACTGTTAATACACCGGAACGCCGTCGTAGTGGGAGGGTTGTTAAGCAACCAGACCGATGGATTGGACTGGGTGAGTCTTCGGACTCTGGACCTGGAGTTCATGAAATCGATCCCTGGACCTATGATGAGGCGGTACAAGATATAGATGCGCCTTCTTGGAAGAAAGCGATGAAATCCGAAATTGAATCTATGGATTCTAATAAAGTCTGGGATCTTGTAGAACCACCAAGCGGCGTGAAGCCAATTGGGTGTAAATGGGTCTACAAGAGAAAGAGAGGATCTGACGGAAAGGTTGAAACCTTTAAAGCTCGGCTTGTTGCGAAAGGATATACTCAGAAAGAAGGAATCGATTATGAGGAGACCTTTTCGCCGGTAGCCAAGATAAAGTCAATCCGGATTCTCTTATCCATAGCAGCTCATATGGATTATGAGGTGTGGCAAATGGATGTCAAGACAGCTTTCCTAAATGGAAGTCTTGACGAGACGATTTATATGAAACAACCAGAAGGATTCATTGCTAAGGGGCGAGATCATCTAGTGTGCAAGCTTAATCGATCCATTTATGGATTGAAACAAGCCTCGAGATCGTGGAACCTGCGGTTTGACGAAGTAGTCCAATCTTTTGGATTTAGTCAAAGCATGGACGAATCGTGTGTGTATTGGAAACGTGATGGGAAGAAGGTGGTGTTTCTCGTGCTTTATGTAGATGACATTCTTCTCATTGGCAACAGTGTAAAGATGTTATCAGACATAAAGGGATGGTTGTCTAGACAATTCGATATGAAAGATTTGGGAGAAGTCGGGCATGTTCTAGGGATCAAGGTTATAAGGGATCGCCGGAATAGAACATTGTACCTATCCCAGCAATCTTACATAGACACGATTCTGGCTCGTTTTAACATGCAAGATTCCAAGAAGGGTGAACTACCCTTCAGTAAAGGAACTTATCTTTCTAAGGAGATGTGTCCTCAGACACAGAAGGAGAAAGATGAAATGAAAGCGGTTCCCTACGCTTCGGCTGTGGGAAGCTTGATGTATGCAATGTTATGCACGAGGCCTGATATTTGCTATGCAGTTGGCGTAGTAGCGAGATATCAGAGTAACCCTGGAAAGGCTCATTGGACTGCCGTAAAGAGCATTTTCAAGTATTTGCGAAATACTAAGGATTATGTTCTGAGTTACGGGGCAGACAATCTGATTCCTTTGGGTTACACAGATTCGGATTTCCAAGCTGATAAGGACCGGCGTAAGTCGACATCAGGCTATGTGTACACTTTGGGAGGTGGAGCCATATCATGGAAGAGTGTTAAGAAAAAGTGCATTTCGGACTCTACCATGGAAGCTGAATATGTTGCAGCCTCAGAGGCAGCGAAAGAGTCAGTTTGGTTCCTTAATTTCCTCCAGGACTTAGATGTGATTCCGAGTTTGCCCAAGGCTATGACAATTTATTGTGATAATAGCGGTGCAGTGGCAAACAGTAAGGAACCACGGTCCCATAGTGCTACGAAACACATAGAGCGCAAGTACCACCTGATTCGAGACATCGTCAAGAGGGGCGATGCAGTAGTCACCAAGATAGCTTCGGAGGACAACCTAGCGGACCCTTTCACCAAGATACTTCCTAAGGAAGTATATTTCAAGCACTTGGAGGGTTTGGGAGTCAGAAGTTTGGAGGATAAGACTAGACCTTAGTATAAGTGGGAGATTGTTGGAGTAGTATACTTAATTTCTAGATTTGAGTATTCTGAACTCCTTGTACACTTTCATTTACCTATTAATAATGAACATTCATTTGCTTTTAATTATTGTTAATTAAATATATGCAAATTATAGTCCTGGATTATATACGTTGTAGTAAGTATGGTGTGCGACGTCACACAGAAGATCATACTATCGGTTACTCGTATTTAATCGAACAGTTGCTCACGACCTAGATGGACACGGACCAATCCATCGGTATAGTCGTTGTGTGAGAGAGAAAATAATTTGTCTTAATTATTTTATCACACTTGTACACTTGGTGTATTGAGCGGATCAAATGAGACTCATCAATTAGGTTTGCTCGGCGATAATTGATTTGAGACTCAGTGTATTTTATTCTTAATCTCCGATACAATTACGGGTGTGTATATTTAATATATGTGACTTTGATTTTCCAAAGGAATTAACCGATTTAATTATTGGGTTAATTACCGGTTAAGTTGGGTCACTATATTTTATATATGGCATGCCGTGAATTCTTGAAGGGACAGTGTATCCCGGAAGGGTTGATAATATCCCCGAGATGAGCTCATAAGGATTTATTATGTAAACCTCGCGAGTGGATTTGTTCCCGCATAATAAATAAGGTTGAGTGGTACTAGTGTCGGATAAAAGAGATGAATAAATTTATTAAGCAATAAATAAATTTTATTCATGGATATTTAAATCTTAAATACACGGAATAAATAATACTACCGGAGAAATATTATTTGGATATAATATGGTTTAATATTGGGAGTGCAATTAATTTATATAGTGGAAAATAAATTAATTAATATTAATGGGAGATTAATAGATTTGGGCTTGGGCTCAATTTAATCATTAATATTGGAAGCCCAATATTCCACCTCCTTTAGATCCCCTACGTAGCCTAAAAAAGCACTACATGGTCTTCTCTATTCTCATAAGTTGAAGATCATAATTCTTCTAAAGAGAGAAACTAGAGAGAGAAGTAGATCCATAGAGCTTGGAGGATCGTCGCCCACCCGACGTTCAAGCTAGTGCAAGGAATACGTGGGAAGATTCAAAGGTCATCTTGATTTCGTTTCTCCGAACAACGAATCGAAAGGTAAAAATCTAAACGCCCTTGATTTTATTCGATTTTGGTTTATCGAGAATACCGTAGAACAATGATCCGAGGTACGAAACCATGAACGGGGGACGATCGCGTGGTGGTGGCGAAGCCACCGGACCACGGGCGATCGCCCGGGCTAGGGTTTCGCACGGGCATGGAGGGCGAACCCCGGCTGGACGCCGGGGGTGCGATCGATCATCACGATCGATCGCTGGCCGCGGGCTGTGACCCGCGGCGGCCCTGCTGGAGGCGGGCCAGCCTTCCAGGCGGCGGCGAGTCGCCGGACTCGCCGCGGGGGCTGCTGGGCAGCCCCTCCCCGATCGATCGCCCCATGCGATCGATCCCTTCGATCGCACGAACCCCGCGGGCGGGGGTTCGGGCTGGGCGCGCACACGACTTCGGTCGTGTTGTGCGTTCGGCTCGTACTCCGATTCGTTCGTCGGCGTTCGTGTAATCTCCGGCGATGGGTTTTTGATCGGGCTATGGTTTCCGCAATTTTTTAATAGCCCGGGATATCGAATTCCAACACGATTTGCATATATTTAATTAAAAATAATTAAAAGCAAATGAATGTTCATCATTAATAGGTAAATGAAAGTGTACAAAGAGTTCAGAATACTCAAATCTAGACATTAAGTATACTACTCCAGCAATTTATTCTGTGCGTTTAAGATAGAAATGTTCATGAATAAATTATATTTATTGCTACTTAATTTATTCATCTCTTGTATCCGAGACTAGTACCATTCAACTTTAATTATTAAGAGGAACAAATCCACCTGCAGGGTTTACATAATAATTCCTTATGAACTCATCTCGGGCACATTATCAACCCTTATCGTGACACACTTTCCCGTCAAGAATTCACGGCATGTCATACATAAAATACCGTGACCCAACTTTACCGGTAATTGAACGGTTATTCTAATCAGTCAATTCCTTTGGAAAATCAAAGTCACTAATATTAAATGCACACACCCGCAATAATATCAGGGATTAAGAATAACATACACTGAGATTTAAATCGATTATCAAAGGCAATCCTAATCGATAAATCTCAAGCGATCCGCCCAATACACCAAGTGTACAAGTATGATAAAATAATCAATACTAATTATTTTCTTACTCATACAACGACTATACCGATGGATTGGTCCTATCCATTTAGGTCGTGAGCAACTGTTCGATTATATACGAGTAACCGATAGTATGATGTGACGTCGCACACCATACTAACTACAACGTGTATAATTTAGGACTATAATTTGCATTTAATTAAAAGCAAATAATTGTTTATTTAATTAAATAGATTAGTGGCAATGTATCGGGAATTAATATCAGTTAAATCAAGACATTAAGTATACAACTTCATCAACGACAAGACGATCACAACTAATATATATATATATATATATATATATATATATATATATAATGGAATTACAGAGCTAAATTTTTGTTGTGGGTGGTAAGATGTTAGATGAGTAAGTAAAATTTGAACATGTAAAAAAAAAAAAAAAAAAAAAAAAAAAAAAAAAAAAAAAAAAAAAAAAAAAAAAAAAAGTAAAAATGTCGAAAATTTTTAGTGTTTTCTTTTCTTGCCACAATGTTTCGATTGCATTTTCAAGGCTAGATAAAAAGAAAATTTTGCTAAAATTTTCGTTAACCCTGATTTTTGGAGTTTTCTCCGTCTATCCCTTTTTGGTTGATAGTTAAACGACTTTTGTCGTTTGTAAGGGTTACAAAAAGAATGTTTATTTAAGTAATTTTGTTTTAAAATAAACATGTTTAAAGTTGAGCTTACAATTCTAATGTCTTGCTAACCACAACAAATTTACAAGCATTTAATATCCATGTCTAATTGGGATAACGATGAACATGAAATTGAATCTGTTAAAAACGCAGAACTAATAGAATATCCAAAAAATTTGGATAAATTAAATAAATGGGTTATACCTTCAGTATCCCCACATAAAATTTATGAAATTGGATTTCTTGACTTAAAAGCAAGATTTGCAATTAAAACGCTAGAACAAACAATCAGAATATCCGATAATACACAAACAATTAGGTTATTGTCAAAAAGAGACTTAGCCCCTTTTAAAAATTATAAATTTATCCATATTGGGTTAATTCAAGTAGCATTTAAACCCTTAACCTTGTTAGGTGTAAATTCAAGTATAATGGCATACGTAAGAGATGGTAGATGTAGAGATTTTAAACCTTCTTTAGCCGCCTTAATTGAAACTAGTTTATGTCATGGACCAGTTTATTTCGACGTGTCCCCAAATTTAACTCTCTCAATGACAGATAGTAATTTACAAGATGCAATGCAATTAACAATTCATACAAATGGTTATAATTTTAAACCTGGAAGTGAAATAATAGCAATTTGCTATAGAGTTTATTATAAAGTTTTACAAACTTTAAATCCAAACATTAATAAAAGAAGATTATCTTCCCCAGGAACTACAACTGTGGTTCAAACAAATTTATTAACCTCAAACATTGCCACCAACAGATTAATTAAGTGGAATGAAATAAATTTCCCAGAATCTTGGACCCTTCCGCAAGAGTTGGAACCAAAACCAAAAATAAACAATGAAATAGATCAAATAATAGAAACCTCCGAAGGAGACGTAGAGATAAAATTTGGTTCTGATAGAACAATAAGGTTACCCCGAACAACATCATCGAGATGTTCGACCATAAACGATTATTTTTGTACCCCTCACGAATCAGCTAGGGCAAGCACTTCTCAATTAAGAGAAGAGATTGACACAGTTGAAACAATAAGAATAAGTCAAAATAAAATTCCAGAAGGAATTTATACCCAAAGTAGAAAATCACCTACTCAATCAGAAATGAGTTTTCACGTTTAAATGATTGATTTATCCCCAGGAAGTAAGATGAGAGAAATTCTTAATGTAGAATTTCAGCAAGACAAGCATGAATTGTTTAGAAAATGGTATTTCAATAAATATTCTTCAAACAAGTTAAAAACATTTAAAGAAGAATATTACAATTATATTGAGAAAACTCAAGATTACCTTTCTTTCGTTACTTGGTTTATTAAGAATTATATAAATAATACCAATAATCAAATTTCAGTTTTACAAAAAACATGGAAAACTAATCAAGGTGAAATAACTGCACCTTTTCCTCCTGAACAAACAATTTGCTTAAATTCTAGTACAGAAGCCACTGCTTACTTAAATTTACAGAAAGTAGAAAGTGCTCAAATTACGATAAAAGAATTAAATGCAATAATTAAATCTCAAAATTATACAAATACCTACTTGATTTGTTTAGGAGATCAATTTCTTTCCCTTGAGAAAGATTTAAAAACCCTTCAACAATCTATTGAGAAACAGATTAGCCAACAAGAATTAATAATACAAAAATTTTGTAAAAGCGAGAGTAATACTGAAAATTTTCCTTCATTAATTAATACACCAATGATTCAACCTCCAATTAACATAAATGGCTTCAGAATGGAAACCAATAGTGAAAATTTTATTCAAATCCTTGAAAAGAAATTAAAAGATTTACACTTAAGGGTTTTATCCGAAGCAGATGATTCTGAACCAAATGATATTAAAAGTCAAACAGATGAGGTAGATCAATTAACTGAAATGTTTAAAGGTCATAATATGAATGAAATAAATCCTATTTATATGCCAAAACCTCTTGAAAAATATTATTACAAAAGACCATCCCCTCAGGATCTTCTTTTCGAAGAACCTGAACCTTTTCAAAATTCATACTCAGGAAAGGCTATATACGAATGGAATATAGACGGTTTAAATGATAAACAAATAATTGATGTTATACATAGAATCATTATGTACTCAACTGTCTGTAAGCAACATGGAAATAGTGACAGTTCTATAGCATCTTTTATAACTACTGGTTTTGTTGGACAATTAAGAGGATGGTGGGATCATTATTTAACAGAAACACAAAAAATAGAAATTCTAAACCACAAAAAATTAATTAAGCCAGAACCAAATAATCCAAGTACTAGTATGGCTACAACAGGCGAAGAAGACGCAGTTTATACACTGTGTTTATCGATCCTACAACATTTTGTAGGAACTTCAACTCCCTTAGGAGAAAAAATTCAAACTCTTCTTCAAAATCTAAGATGTCCTTCCTTAACTCATTTTAGATGGTACAAAGATACATTTTTGTCAAGAGTTTATCAACTCACAAACCCCAATTCAATTCATTGGAAATCTAAGTTTATAGACGGCCTCCCTCATCTTTTTGCTGAAAAAGTTCGGCAATCATTACGAGTTAAAAATGATGGAATCAATATTAATTACTCAGAATTGACTTATGGTCAACTAATAAATACCTGCATAAATGAAGGATTGAACCTTTGTAATGATATTAAATTAAAAAATCAACTAAAAAAGCAACAAAAATCGGAAAAACACCAGCTTGGTGAATTCTGCGAGCAATTTGCTTTTGACCTAGGAAAGCCTCTCAGGCCGCCAGATATTAAAAATAATAAATTCGATAAGATTAGAAGAAAGAATTATATCAAAGAAAATTCTTATAAAAAGAATTACAAAAGAAATTACTATAATAAAAAATTCTTAAGAAAAGATAAACCACATATGCCTAATAAAGGAAAAAGGAAAGCTAAAAAACTAGATATAAGCTGTCATAAATGTGGCAAAATTGGTCATTATGCAAATCGATGCTGGACAAAGAAAGCTCTTAATGAAATACAAGATGAAAACCTAAGATTGCAGTTAGAAAAAGTATTAATAAACTCTGAAACTGATACTGAATCTTCAAATGAAGAAGAATTAGGAGTTATATATGGAACATCCTCTGAATCTTCAAATACTGACAATGAGGATTGTCAATGTAATGAAGATAATTACTGGAAATCCATTGTTGACATGAATGGGTTAAATGTCCTGACTGATGATCAAGATAAAATATTAAAAGTACTAGAATCAATTACAGACTCCGGTCTAAAAAAGAAAATAATTGAAACTCTAATAAAAGACAAACCAGAACCTCCCTTACTAATTGAGGCACCTTATCAATTAAGTGAAGTACTACACAGATTCCAACAGACAAAAATTAAAGAGACTCCAGTCTCAATTGGTGATTTAAAAAGAGAAATTAGTTCTCTGAAAGGAGAAATAGGACAGCTAAAACAAAATCAAGCTGTACTATCACAAAGACTTACAACATTAGAAAGTCAACCTTTCAAAAGTGAAGAAATAGAGGAAATTCCTCAAAAAACAAATAATTTGGAGTATCTAAATCTTTTAGATCAAGTAACATCACAAAAATGGTTTGTAAAGATTACTCTAATTATTAATAGGGATTTTATATTAGAAAATGAGGTAGCGCTTATTGACAGCGGTGCTGATTTAAATTGCATCCAAGAAGGTATAATTCCTACAAAATATTTTTCCAAAACAACACAATCACTAACCCAAGCAGGTGGTGATAAACTTAGAGTTAAATATAAACTTTCAAACGTCAATATTTGCAATCGAGAAATATGTTTGCCAACATCTTTTATCTTGGTAAAAAATCTTACTCACAGAATTATTTTAGGAACTCCTTTCCTCCACAAAATTATGCCAATCAATAATATTGACCAAAATGGTATTTCTTCAATAATAAATGGAAAAAATGTATTATTCAAATTCATAACTGATCCGCACACAAGAATGTTAAATGAAGTAAGAGATATTCTTCTCAATAAAGAAAAACAAATATGTTTCTTAAAAGATGAAATAGAAATTCTTAATATAAATGATCAGCTAAAGAAAAAAGAAATACAAGAAAAAATTAATTTAATTGAAAAACAGTTTATAGAAGAAGTATGCAATGAACTACCTAATGCATTTTGGAACAGAAAGAAACATGTTATTTCTCTACCTTATGAAGAGGAATTCAAAGAAAATCAAATTCCTACTAAAGCTAGGCCAGCTCAAATGAACCATGAATACTTAGAATTATGCAAAAAAGAAATAAGCTCACTCGAAAAGAAAGGTTTAATTCGTAAATCTAAATCTCCTTGGAGTTGTACAGCATTCTATGTAAATAATGCTGCTGAAAAGGAAAGAGGAGTTCCAAGGTTAGTCATAAACTATAAACCCCTTAATAAGGTATTGAAATGGATTAGATATCCAATTCCCAATAAAAAGGATTTATTAGATAGACTAAACGATGCTCTAATCTATTCAAAATTTGATATGAAGTCAGGATATTGGCAGATTCAAATTAATGAGTCTGATAGGTATAAAACAGCTTTTACAGTTCCATTTGGTCATTATGAATGGAATGTTTTACCATTTGGTTTAAAAAATGCTCCTTCTGAATTTCAGAATATCATGAATGAAATATTTAACCCATATACAGAATTTATAATTGTTTATATAGATGATGTTTTAGTATTTTCTAAAACGATAGAAAAACATATAAAACATTTAAAAATATTTAAAAATTTAATAAAAAATAATGGGTTAGTCATTTCCGCCCCTAAGATGAAATTATTTCAAGTCCAAGTTAGGTTTTTAGGACATACGATTTCGCAAGGAAAGATAATCCCAATTGAAAGAAGTATAGAATTTGCTTCAAAATTCCCAGATAATATCACCGATACAAAACAGCTTCAAAGATTTCTTGGAAGTCTAAATTATATTTCAGATTATTATAAGAATTTAGCCCAAGACACAAAAATTTTGTACTCTAGATTAAGAAAAAACGTCTCACCATGGACAGAAGAGCATTCACAAGCTGTTAGAAAAATTAAGTCCAAAGTAAGATGTTTGCCATGTTTATCTCTTGCTAATCCTAAATACTTTAAAATTGTTGAAACTGATGCCTCAAATATTGGTTATGGCGGAATCTTAAAACAATTAAATCCTGACAGCAAAAAAGAACATCTTGTTAGGTTTACCTCAGGAAAATGGAATCCCACGCAGTCAAAGTATTCAACCATTAAAAAAGAGATGCTTTCTATTATAAAGTGTATTTCAAAATTTCAAGATGACTTATTAAATCAAAAATTCTTACTGAGAATTGATTGTAGTTCTGCAAAATCAATAGTTGAAAAAGATGTTAAAAATCTTGTCTCTAAGCAAATATTTGCAGGTTGGCAAGCTCAGTTATCGGCCTTTGAATTTGATATTGAATACATAAAAGGAGAAAATAATTCTCTTGCTGATTTCTTAACCCGTGAATTTTTACAGGGAAATGACAACCCCTAATAGGGGAAGAGGTCGTGGATATTCCCGAGGCCGCGGATATGGGATTAGCAATATGTTATCCCAGACAGAATCGACGATTCCCCTAATAGGGGATTGGACAGTATACCATAGCAGAGGCAAAATTGTGCCACAATTGCCTCCTCCAAAAAAGGAAGATATACCTTCCTCCTCTTCTAATAAAACGTCTTATAAAGACGTTACCAATGAAGTACAACAAGAAAAAGAGTACTTTGAAAGTCCAATCACAGAAGATGTTCTGTACATAGAAGATGAAGATATTCAAATGACGCCAAATGATGGATGGTCAATCAGAACAAGGTATCTTGAATCAAGAGGGTATGCCGGTCTACATGGAAAAACAAGGCCAAATTATGAAGTCCTCCTAAAAATTACCGAATCGGTAACCATTACTCATCACTATCAAAATAATAACCCTGAAAGTTTTATAAACTTCAGCAAGTGTCATATTAATAAAGTTTTACTGCCAAGAGAGTGGGGAATAAACCCTAATGGAGACAAAGCCATCCGAATGGCAGAAGGTAAATATATCTACTTCAATTATTGGGATTATATCCAGGCTTTTTCAAAAGCGTTCTACTACCAGAACCCTAAGAATAAGCATTCTTGGTTTTTCACAATAAACCCAGAAATCCTTAATAAGCATATTCCAAATTGGTTTTATGAGTGGTGGTCAAAATTTGGCCCTTCTTTGGAAATACTGCCAAAAGAAATTATGGATTTATATAATCCTTGGTGTGACAATAGTTCATTAGTCACCAAATTAAACTCAGACAGGTTGATCGTTGGACAATGTCCTTTCCTGTTTTTTACAAAATTCCAAATTCCTTGGATTTGGAGATGGACGATTTCAGTCTCTTCGAATAAACTAAATATACCCATGCTAAAAAGAAAATTTTTCTACAAATGGTGGACTAATATGGGAGAAGAAAATATAGAGAAAATGGCCTCAACTATCCAGTCAACAATTGTTGAAGATAAAAGAAAAGGAGAAAAAGAACAATGCTCCCAACAACTTTCACTGTCTAGCTTGAAAAATTTCTTTCAGAAAAAATATCCAAGGGAATCGGAGGAAGAAATAATGAAGAAAGTTTTAGATCACATGAAAAATCAATTCTTTGACACCTTCTCAACCGAGATAGCAAAAGACGGAGATGAATCAATGAAGTCAGCTTCGCCAAGAGGATCTATTGATTCCAACAGTTCCCTTAATTATTTTGCGGGTGAAGGACAAGAAGACGAACCTACACCAGCCGACGTCTGGGATGCCCTAATAGTGACATTAACACAGCAAGCTAAAGACTCTAAACGAGGCAAAGCCAAGTTGGGATAAGAATGCCCTAATCCAGTTTAATTAAGCTAAAAGCAATGATGCTTTCTCAGCAGCAGCACTCATTACAAGTGCTATCTTCGCAGAAGCACTCAAGGAATTAGTGTCACCTTTGTCAGATGCACTCAACCACTATACGTGGTTCTTAATAATTTGTAATTTTATATTTGTTTCTTTACATAGTGCATTATATGATGTGACGATGGGGCCCAAAGAGTACCCGACATCTATAATGGTAACTTTGTAATAGTGGTCTGTAAAAGTCATGTGTATTGTCCGTAGTGTTTGAATTTGTTCTGTTTTAGAACCTTTGTACTCTCTATATAAGGAGAGGTTTGTATGTTGTATTTTTCAGACTTGATTTGGAATAGAAAAATTATTTCATATTATATTGTGTTCTCTCATACAATACTCTCAACATCACCGCCTTTCGCTATCAACAAACATCACTACGCACGACGCATAGCTCCCTCCGTACGCAACCCCTCACTGGTATATATATATATATATATATATATATATATATATATATATATATATATATATATATATATATATATATATATATATATATATATACACGCGCGCGAATATGATAAGCAAAAAAACAGACAAACAAGAAATAATTCGGTCATGCACTATTTTTTTGCGTTTATTATTAAGAAGTATAGAGACTAGTGGAAAAAAACAAGCCGAAAACAATTCAGTCAATTCTCCAGCAATTGCATATTTTTGGTACATGTATTTATTTAAAGAACATACGATCACGATAATTTCATACAATTAAGCAAGATAATTATAGACAATAATAATATCTTAATTGATTAATTAATTTGATGATGAACCAACTTTTCCAATCCTTAAATAGATAGGAAACGTGACAATCTTTTCGTGTTTACCATCTTCATTCCACACCTTGTTGAAATCTCCGACGACACGATCAGTTAGCAACTCAACGCCCTTGTCTTTAGCCGTTTGATAGGCCGACCATGACTTCAAGTAGGTGAAAAGACCCTCCAAATTCATCAACTTCTCGGAATTAAATCTAAAAGGCCCGTTGTGATCAAGCCCATCCACGGCCTCGAACGGGAAATCAATGGTCTCATATTTCTCGTCCACCAATTTACGAGCCGGTGCCCAAAAGGGGCCTGCGCCCATGGTGTAGTATGATTGGAACACGGAGTCAACCGCAGGGTTGACTTCCGGGACGGTGTAACACCATGCCGCAATCACTCCGTTGGGCTTCTTCAGAACCCATTTGACTTGCTCGTAGAAAACCGGGAGGTCAAACCAGTGCATTGCTTGTGCTATGGTAACTAAATCGACACTCGATTCTGGGCCGATTGTGTCCTGGAGTTCGGAGGCCGAAATGTTCGGGGGTGTGAATTTGTAGGTTATGTTTGGTAGCTGATGTGCTGCAAATTCCAATTGTTGTGAGCTTGTGTCCGTGGCTATCACTTTTTTGTAGATATAGGCTAGCTGAGATTTCGAAACAAATTATACGTTTTTATTTTTAATACTATAAATTTAATTTTAAAATTAAGAAAAATCTTACAGCTGTTGCGGCTTGTCCGCTGCCGGTACCGACATCCCACGCGAGGTCGTGGGAGGGAGTTTTGGATGCAATGAAATCGAAGAGTTGCTGTGGGTAGGAAGGCCTGCCTTCAGAGTACTGCTTTGCCTGCTTCACAAACAAATTTGCCATATTAATTAATTATTAATATTAGTATACGAGTAGTAAATTGATTTTCGATCTCAATATGGCTATTGCTTTTATAAAACACATTATCTAGTGAGAGAAGGTCCCTACCAAGTTGCCTAATAAATTTGACCAGAAGGAGTTTGAAGTTGACTTCACTTTGTAGTGGGATGAGAGAGATAGAGAGAAATTAAAGTGTCCTATATCACATTATCAAAATGTTTTTGGCATCTTTGAAAATGTTTCTCTTCCAAATAAAATAATTAATTAATACAATTTTTTTTTTTTTTTATTTCAAGGCCATATCATAAAATATTGTTTTGTTTTATCACCCGTGAACTCTGTACTTGAACAACTTTCATCAATGAATAAAATTTCTTGTTCAAATCATCGATTCAGGAAAGACGATAGTTAGCCGGGGATCGAGCTATCTCTCCCCGGGCCTGGGTTGAGCTAGGCGAACCTTCGCATAGCCGATTAACCAGGAATTATAATACCTAGGAAAGGACAATTCATGAATGACACATGTCCCCCCAACTACTCTCCTTACTTTTAATACTACTACTTTTAAATTCAATTCATGTTCGAAAATTTATGTACTTCTATTTTTATTTTATTTTATGTTTATTTAGATTATTATAAATAAATAATTTTATATAAATAATTTTAAATATTAATTTTAAATTTACCTTTAATAACTAAACAATTTATTAAAACTATTTATATATTTATAAAAATTATAAATATACATTTATTTATTTATTTATTTATTTAAATTAAATAATTATGCGAAAATAATACGTTAGCAACATGTTTGAGAAATTAATTTAAAAAATGATACTGAATAAAAAAAATTAGCAACATGTTTAAAAAGTATTAATTTTAAAATTAGTAAAATAGATATACAAAAATTCACACACTAAGAACAAAGAAAACATAAAATTATTTATTTACTCTCTTTCCAAATATATATGCACTAAAATAAAAAAATTAATATATTAAAAAAATATTATTTTTTAACTATTTCATTAAAAAATAAAAGAAAAAATATTTTTAAATTAAAAAAATAAAATATTTATGTGTAAAATTTTAAAAAAATATGTTAAAAATTAATTTAAAATTATATTTTAAAACGGAAAAAAATAAAATAATTATTTCGTTTTGTAATAGCATGTATAATAAGTGGAGAAATTAAAAATAAATTGTAATTTTTATAAATATATAATATTTGTATAATTATTTAATTTAAATAAGGGTATATTTATAATTTTTATAAACATACAATTATTTGTAATAAATAAATCATTGTTTATCTATTTAAGTTAAATAAATAATAATTATTGTTAAAATTTATTTACTAAAATATTTATAAGTATAAATAAACATAAAATAAAAAAACTAAAAGTAAATAAATAAATAGCACGCATTATATTTAAAAGTAAGAAAATGAGTAGTGGGGGACACGTGTCTCCCATCAAGGGAAGTGTGGGCTGTGGCGACACCTCCCGAATCGAATTTTCCTCAATGGATGGCTATTGTTTTTATAAAACACATTATCTAGTGAGAGAAGAAGGTCCCTACTAATGGTTAATGGTGTTCATGGGCGGGTTTGGGCGGGTACATTCATAAAAAATCAACCGATCCATTGATGGCGGATTTCAATTTTATCAATCATATCCGCCCATTTTTTTACTCCAACCGTATGGTGCGGGTTAAAGCGGGTGCGATCGGGTGCGGGCAGTTTAACGAGTAAAATGTTGTTAATTTAAGATATTAAAGATATGAACTAGTGTGTTGTGCCTAATTGAAAAACAAAAAAAATAAAAATAAAAAACATGCATAAAAAACTAGTTAAGAAAAACTTCAAAATTATCTCATAAATTAATATTACTATACTAATAATAATATCAATAAAAATGAAAAATATAGTGAAAATTAGAAAAATTTTAACATAAAGTCAAGTATATATATATATATATATATATATATATATATATATATATATATATATATATATATATATATATATATATATATATATATATATATATATATATATATATATATATATATATAATGTGCGGGCGGGTCGGTTTATTTGTGGGTAGTCACTAACGAAACCGCTACCCACCCGAATTTCGGCGAGTGTTAGAAATTCTAACCGTTGGGTAATTTGTTCACAATAAAACCTACAAGTTTGGGCGGCTTTCGATCGAGTTGGCGGACGAATCGGGTTTGACGGGTTTTTTGAACACCCCTAGTCCCTACCACGTTACCTTATAAATTTGACGAAAAGGAGTTTGAAGTTGACTTCACTTTGTAGTGGGATGAGAGAGAGAGAGAGAAATTAAAGTGTGCTATATCACACAATCAAAAAGTTTTTGACATCTTTGAAAATGTTTCCCTTCCAAATAAAATAATTAATTAATACAATTTTGTTTTAAATTGGATCATCTTTTATACGCATTTTGAAATGTACACAAATTTTGAATTTTACAAGTGTAACACATTTTGGACGAGTGACAAAGTCGTCATTTCAGTAGATTTGAATCCGCCGCCAACAACAAAAGGACGCGATTTTGATCAATACGGCGTTGCATCACATGGAATGCGCAAAATAGCGGGTTGCCTTGATCGAGCGATTTCTCACGTGTTAATGCATGTCAATCCGAGTTTCCAAGAGCTTTTAGATTTTCGTCACCTCACGCAACATGTGAATTACAATTTCGGTTAGAATCTGTGGTGGAGATTCGCCCAATTCACATTGATCCTAGGGTTCATATGTGTTCGGGAATAAGGAAATTTCGCGTGCGTAAATGTAAATTCAATTCATGAGTATTCCGATAGCCTTGAGAGCTGAAATATAATCGAAGCACTACCTCCCTCCTCAAGCATGTAGATCAACTTTCGGTTGATCGAAACTTGTAAAATCCTTGTTAATTTTTTGTGATTTCTTTTGCATTACACTCCTACACGTTCGAAGATACTTTTAGTTGTGTTTGATTGCAAGTTGAACGTCACATTTGCGTTTCACCAATGTTGAGCTCGAAGCTCTGGTTTGAGTTTTCTTAGTGCGCGTAGCTCGATTGTTTTGATCTTGTTCGAATCTTCAAAAAATACAAGAGTATATATTTTTAAAAGCACCATTCACGATGATACAATACACGATGATATACAACATGATCGATTCCACGGTGATCAATCGAAAATCGATACACAACAATGTTGTAAATTAAAATAGTTATGTAGATTGGTAACACGGTGACAGTTCGAAAATCTGTACATGCATGCAGGTTGGTAGAATTTTTTTTCTTTTTCATTTTTAATATTTTTGTACTCTCTATGTCAAATACTTGTTGTCGCACTTCCGTTGTGAATAAAAAAGGAGGTTTGGGATGGAGAGAATAATATTTTTTAAAGACAGAATGGTAGACGGATATCAAAATATAGAAATTAAAACTCACCGATATTTTACTGAAATCCGGGCGGAGCGCGAACTGAAGGTATCGGTATACCGATCCGATCGATATACCGTGTGTGCGGAAGTGTGTAAAGCATATAAATCTATCATGCTTGGATCTTAGTGCACACATAATGTGTATAAGAACACATATAAACATATATATATATATATATATATATATATATATATATATATATATATATATATATATATATATATATATATAAGGATCAACGAGTTCTTACATTTGATGATGAAGTGATTCGTTGATGTCGATGAGTTGGTGTTGAGTCGATTGAACCACCTCAATGGATCAGCCTCGAAATTTTCACCTTTGGAATGACCTTGTCACGCCTTTGGATCGCCCGGATGTTGAAGTCGCACAAATGGCCCGGCCTCTACGTGTTGCACACGAACCCGGATGACGAACTTGCTTGATCGAGTTGATTCTCCAAGAACAACCTCTTTTCTCTCTATTTGGGTGTGTGATTTTCGTGGGTAATGATCATGTGTGATGAAAATCTGATTTTCATCCATATATTAACTTCATTATGCATGCCATAACACCCCTTTGTAACCTCCAACATAATGGGCATCATTATGCACCATTAACATGCAAAAAGGAGTTACAAAAGAGGTGAAAGGTCATGCCACATACACATGCCACTATGCATTGTATGTGGTCCCACTTGCTTGTGTGGCATGCCATGTCACACTATGTGACATGCATCCATGTAAGCCATGCATCCCATGCATGTGAATTAAATCCACGTAAATATTGATTTTAAATCAATATATATATCAAGCATCGTACATCATCTTCGAGTCCGTGTGTGACCTTGTAGGTATGATTTATCGATCAATATTATATTGTTCCGAACAATTAATATTATCGAATAATCATTTAACATCCATAGACGACCTTATGACTTTATCGATTGCACACGTAGGATCGAAGGACATATCCCAACAATCTCCCACTTGGCCTTCAGAGCCAGTGTGCTGCCAACTTCCTGTTGTCACTTTATGTCTATGTTTGAACTTGAGGTAAGACTCGAGTCATCCTCAATCGGTTCAAACTTTTCTCGGACTTTGAGACAGACTGTAAAACCAGATTTATCACTATGATACGAATCTGGACGTGGCCATGTATTTTCCACAGTCTCGACTCTCCAAGTGGCCGGTAAGACATGTATCCCATTATAAAATGGAGGACAATCCCATCTTGTCAATCCAAGCTCTCCGACTTGCTTCCTGATATACCCTATAACAAGTTTTATAACCTCCTTTTACGAAAGGCGTTTACTTTTATCAAAGTACACCATTTCACAATGGAATTACTATGGACTACTCAGGTCAGAGGAAATTGCTCGACAGTCAATGAAATAGTATTATGACTCGAAATCTCAAATACTATTCCAGTCGGGTCTGTTTGATCATTAGCTCCCAGCTAATATCTATGTAATTGTACTTGATGTCCCACATCACTAGCCCATGAAGCGGCGCTATAGTACACATTACAATCTAGTTCATTGTATTATCCGTTTGTCCGTACTCGATGATACGAACTCGGAACCATTTTATGATTTAATTATATTAGTTCAAAAATTGGGACTTCATTTATGTGGTAAATTGACCCCATAACCCAATTAATATAATTTAATCATTTGGACAATTCATATAATTTAAACCAAAATTATAAGAAGAAATTATTGAATATCATAAAAGATACGTGAATGTTTACATAAACTCCAAAAGTAGACAATACAGTAATAGGAATCACAGCCCATCTCTAAGATATCGTATTCCTATTGCGGTCGTATGAGCATCATGCTTTGACTGCTGGAGTGGTTTAGTTAACGGGTCTGCAACATTATCTTCAGTTGCAACTTTATTTATCTCGATGTCTCCACGACTAACTATCTCCCTGAGAATGTGGAACTTCCTGAGCACATGTTTGGATTTGTGGTGCTCCCTAGGCTCCTTGGCTTGGGTGATAGCTCCACTATTATCACAATAGAGAGTTATCGGATGGGCCGAACTAGGTATAACACCGAGCTCATCTAAGAACTTTTTCATCCAAACGGCCTCCTTTGCTGCTTCTGATGCAACAATGTTCTCAGCCTCTGTAGTAGAATCAGCTACAGTGGGTTGCTTGGAACTCTTCCAGCTCACCGCACCTCCATTCAGAAAAAAGACAAAACCGGACTTTGGAAGCTTGCATCCGTATATCCTGTCACAACCAACTCTTTTTGTCCTCCAAAGACAAGAAATACGCTTTAGTCCTTCTAAGGTACTTAAAAATATTCTTGGCCGCAGTCCAATGCGCCTCACCTGGGTTTCCTTGAAACCTACTCGTCATGCTCAAAGCATACGATACATCCGGTCGTGTACATATCATGGCTTACATTATAGACCCTATTGCCGAAGCATAAGGAATATTTGCCATCCTCATTTGCTCATCAGGTCCCGAAGGGCACTGCTCCTTGAGAGATGTACCATGAGTCATTGGAATGAGACCCTTCTTGGCGTCTTTCATTCTGAACCTGTCAAGCACCTTATCATTATAGGTTGCTTGACTAAGTCCAAGCATCCTTTTCGATCTGTTCCGACAGATCTTGATGCCCAATATGTACTGTTCCTCTCCAAGATCCTTCATTGAAAACCATCTTCCAAGCCATTCTTTAACAGAATTAAGCATAGGAATATTGTTTCCAATAAGGATTATATCATCGACATACAACATAATGAATACAACGTAACTTTCACTGACTTTCTTGTAAACACAAGAGTCTTCCATGTTCTTTTGAAATCCAAACTCTTGTATGGATTCATCGAACCGAAGATTCCATCTCCGAGATGCTTGCTTTAATCCATAGATAGATCTATTAAGTTTGCATACTCTCTCAGCCTGATTAGGATCGATAAAACCCTCTGGTTGTGTCATAAACACATCCTCTACTAGAATCCCATTCAAGAAGGCGGTTTTAACGTCCATTTGCCATATCTCATAATCATAATGAGCAGCAATGGCTAAGATAATCCGAATAGATTTAATCATAACAACTGGTGAAAAGGTTTCATCATAATCCACCCCGTGAATTTGTTTATATCCTTTTGCCACCAACCTTGCTTTGAAAATGATGGAGTTATATTCTAAATGTCTAGTTTAGTGACAATATAGAACTCCTTATCTGTGTTTTATTATCTATTAATCAAACAGTCGGCATTTTGTTTTTCATAAACTTTATGCTATAGTCCTAGATATATACGTTGTAGACAGTATGGCGTGAGGAGACACGCGGAAGATCATACTGTCGGTTACTCGTATACTATCGAATAGTGGCTCACGACTTAGATGGACAGGGACAGTCCATCGGTACGTCGTAGTGTGACTGGTAGATAGTCGGTCTTGACTGTCATGTTACACTTATACACTTGGTGTATTGAGCAGGACCACGGGAGGGCGTTCGATTTATACTAATCGAAGTAATCGAACTAGACCTCAGATATTACGGATATACGAATTCCTAATCCCTATATAATTATAGGTTTGTGTGTCCAATTCTCGGTTCTTTAATATGCCAATGAGTGAGACTAATTGATTAGTCGAGATTCTCGGTAAATTGGGAATCGTAATTGTACTCATGGCATGCTATAGATTATAGACAGGAAACCGTGTCCCGTTTATCGGGTTGATGATGTCCCCGAGATGAGCTCATAAAGTTTATCATGTAAACCCTGCAGGTGGATTTGTTCCACATGATAATAAAGTTGAGTGGCACTAGTCTCAGATAATAAGAGACGAATTAATTTAATTATTAGTAATAAAATTAATTCGTGGACATACGATATCTTAAACACGGGGAAGGTCGTTTATGTAATTTCAGCGGAATTATTATTGTTGAAATAATTTTAAATTAATTTCGGGAATTCAATTATAATTTTATAGTGGAATTAATTATAATTAAAATTGAATTTAATTAAAGGTTTTCTTTTAAGGACACCGGTTTAATTAAATTGCAATTTAGCCCGGGATTTATTTACCTAAGGGGTCCCTAGTGTAACTCTATAACCCCCCCCCCCCCCCCTTGCCTATCCTAAACCTACACTTCTCCGCTTTTTATTTTCAACAGAGAAAATAATTGCTTAGCGCAATTAAGATTTTTCTCTGTTAAAAACATAAAGTTAGCGCTGATATTTTTCTCTAAGAGAAAAAAGAAATATTAACGCTGGTAGAGAAAGGAGAAAGCAGAAAAGGCAGACCCAACGGATCGTTGCCCACACAACGGTTGGAGTCGGGGAAGAGGCATACACTAGCAATCGCTAAGGTCTCAACAATTCGACTGCTAAGGTATGAGATCGGATCTCTATATTCCGCATTTATTCGATCTCTATTTATCTCGTTAATCATACATTGAACGTAGATCGGGTTCCGGGTATCGTGGATCGTATTCCTCGATTACTGGGGGTTCTAGGACCTTCGGATCGGTAGTCGGAAGAGGAAAACGACCCGGAAACGAGCCCGGAACAGCAACGTCGCGTTGCTGTTCGCGGACAAACGGCGGTCGCCAGAGGGCAAACGGCGGTCGCCGTTTGCAGTTCCTCCAGCGACCGCTGGTCTGCAATAGGCGGGCGCCGATTGAGGCAGACCAGCCCCGTTTCGCGCGGTCGTCTTCCGGGGCGATGGCTGGGCGTGATTCGGGATATGGGCTGTCACGTGAATGAATTAATGGACATGGAGGTCGACTGGGAGCGTTCGGATGTTCGAGTGATCGAACGAACGAATCCCGGGTAGTCGATTTCCAACAATTGGTATCAGAGCCGGTTTTGTACGTTCTATGTATTGTTTGCGAGAATTGTTTTGCAGGTTAACCCGATTATTATGGTCATGTGTATATACTGTATGTTGTGGTTTGTTAAACTCTCGGGGTTGTCGAGATCTTTTGTTTTGATTCGTTGCTTGAATGTAATAGTTAAAAACGACGAGTTGAGTCGTTTAGGTTTTATTTTCGTTTTTCGTTTTATCCGGATGTATAGGATCGATCAACCTGTATAGGATCGATGCCGGAAGTAGTTAGTTTACTTATGTAATGTTGCTGCTACTTGGTGGATCGAGAAGAGATCGAAGGCCGGACGAACGAGGGTCGAGGAGTCGAACCCGCACCAGGCTGCGGACAAACGGCTGTTGGAATTCGATATCCTGGAGTTGCCGGAATTGCGGAACATGACAACTCCGATCAAACCCTTCGCCGGAGATCACACGAACACCGACTCATCCGCCGGAGTCCGGCCTTTGGAGACCACGCACCCGAAGGTACGCAGCCCGCCCCCAGCCGAACCCCCGCGAGACGGGGTTCACGCGATCGATGATCGCGTGCGATCATCATGATCGATGGGGCTGCCCAGCAGCCCCCCGCGGCGAGTCCGGCGACTCGCCGCCGCCTGGAGGAGCCCCGCCTTCACGGCGGGTGGGGTGCGGCACCAGCCCGCGCCCCCGGCGATCGATCCCCGTGATCGATCGCGAGCCCTCGGCCCAGCCGAGGGTTCTTCTCCTCCGCGCGCCGTCAAACCCTAGCGGGCGATCCCGCGGTCCGGTGGCTTCGCCACCACCGCGTGATCGTTCGTCTAATCCGGGTTCGACTCTTGGATCTTGTTTTTCCGATAATTGATTTCAATAATACAAGAATTAAATAGCAATTATTTAATTCACCTTTCGATTCGTTGTGCGGAGAAACGAGATCTTATGATGACCTTGAGATCTTCCCACATATTCCTTGCACTAGCCCGGACGTCGTGTGGGCGACGATCTACCGAACTCCATGGATCCTCCTCTCTACTTTCTCTCTCTAGAATTGTGATCTTCAAGTTATGAGAATAGAGAAGACAATGTAGTGCTTTTATAGGCTACGTAGGGGATCTTAAGGAGGTGGAATATTGGGCTTCCAATATTGAAGATTAAATTGAGCCCAATGCTCAAGTCCATTAATCCTTATCAATATTAATTAATTCTATTTTCCACTATATAAAATTAATTGCACTCCCAATATTAAACCATATTATATCAAATAATATTTCTCCGGTAGTATTATTTATTCCGTGTATTTAAGATATAAATATCCATGAATAAAATTAATTTATTGCTAATTAATTTATTCATCTCTTTTATCCGAGACTAGTACCATTCAACCTTAATTATTATGCGGAACGAATCCACCTGCAGGGTTTACATAATAATTCTTTATGAACTCATCTCGGGGATATTATCAACCCTTACGGGATACACTTTCCCGTCAAGTATTCACGGCATGCCATATATAAAATATAGTGACCCAACTTAACCGGTAATTAACCCAATAATTAAATCGGTTAATTTCTTTGGTAAATCAAAGTCACTTATATTAAATATACACACCCGCAATAGTTTCGGGGATTAAGAATAAAATACACTGAGACTCGAATCGATTATCGCCGTCAATCCTAATCGATGAATCTCAACGATCCGCCCAATACACCAAGTGTACAAGTGTGATAAAATAATCAAGACAGATTATTTTCTCTCTCACACAACGACTATACCGATGGATTGGTCCGTGTCCATCTAGGTCGTGAGCAACTGTTCGATTAAATACGAGTAACCGATAGTATGATCTTCTGTGTGACGTCGCACACCATACTAACTACAACGTATATAATCCAGGACTATAATTTGCATATATTTAATTATAAATAATTAAACGCAAATAATTGTTCATTTACTTAAATAGATTAATGGCAATGGATCGTGAGTTTCTGTCACTTAAATCTAGACATTAAGTACACAACTCCAACAATCTCCCACTTGTACTAAGGTCTAGTCATTTCCTCCAAACTCCCGACTCCCATACTCATCACGTGCTTAAGTTGTACTTCCAAGAAGTACTATGTGAATGAGCACTCTAGGTTGCCGCTCTGAAGTTATCTTGGTGACTACAGCGTCGTCTCCCTCGACGATGACTCGTATCAGGTGGTACTTGCACTATGTGTTATCTTACACTTATGGACTTGTGATTTCTTACCACTTGCCATCGCACCGCTATTTACATAGCCTTTGGCAAATTAAGAATCACATCTAAGTCCCAGAGATTATCCCGGAGTTATACCAAAACTTCCGCTGCCTCTGAGGCCGCTATTTGGTTACCCATGGCAGAGTCCGAAAAGCATCGTGCTTATCACTCTTCCATGTTAAAACTCCTTCTCCTTCAATAGTGAAACACATAGCCTGATATCGACTTACACTGGTCCTCATTTGATTAGAAATCTAAGAGAATGTAATCCAAAGGAAATGCTCGTCTGCTTCGTAGTCTAGAACAGTACTTCAAAAGTACTTTTACGGCAGTCGAATATTCCTTTCCAGGATTACCTTGATATCCTCCCACTATGCTCACCGCATAGCCGATATCAGGTTTTCGTTTTTCAACATTGCATTTATTAAGCTTTCCACACTCAAAGTGTAGGAAACTGCTTTCATTGCTTCTATCTCCTTTTGTGTTCCAAAACACATATCCTTAGATAGATGCATTCCGTCTTTGAAAGGTAACGAACCTTTCTCGGAATCTTGCATGTTAAAACGAACCAAAATCGTATAAGATATCTAGAGAAGTACAATGTTCTTTTCTTGAGATCCTAGATCTTAAGAACATGCTCTAACTTCTTCTTTATCTCATATATCGATTTTTCTAGACAACCATCATTTTATGTCTGACAACATCTTTACATTGTTACCAATGATAAAATGTTATCTACATAAAACCTCCGAGAAACACCACCTTGTTTCCATCACGTTTCCCATACACACGATTCGTCAATGCCTTTTGATGAATCCATCAAATGGACTATCTCATCAATTCGCAAGTTCCACGATCTCTAGCTTCGTTTTAATCCATCAATGGATTAACTAAGCTTGTACTCTAAATGATCTTGCCTCTTAGCAATAATCCTTATTGCTTTCCAAGAAGGCACATTTAGATCTAGTACCGCCTCTATGTAGATCCAGGGATTGATTTCATGTATACTAGGTCCAGAGTCCGAAGATTCACCTAGTTTTATGAATATCTCCGGTTGTTATACAACCTCCCACTACAACGGCGTTCCGGTGTATAAACAGTAATAACAGTAGGTGCAGTTAGTGGTGTACCGCTACTCGGTTCGGCTGGTTCTAAGTCTTAATCGTTTTCTCTCTTATCAGAAGTATCATGTCATTTTGGGCTTGTGGTTCATCTAATAGTCTTCCTCTAAGAACCGGGCGTTAGAACTTATAACGTCCTTCTGGTTCATAGTACTATCGAACACACACCTTTTGTTCTTCTAGGATATTCTACAACCACATTTGAATGTGCCGTTGTTTCCAAGACATATCCATAGAACATAGGTAGTTCCGTTTAACTCATGCTTTTACTATTTCTATAAGAGTTCCATTTCTTATTTCCGACACACCAATCCTACAGAGGACTGTATGGTGTAGTCTCTTGGGATCCAATCCCAATCTCTGATTAGTATGTCATGCATTCCTCAGACAGGTACTTGCCTCCGCGATCAAATCGCAGGCTACAAATGGATATACCTTGATGGTTCTCCACAATTGCTTAGTGTCCATTGACTTGTCAAAACACTTGCTTTTGTGGCACATCAGGTATTCTAATCCATTTCTCGAGTAATCATCAAATGAAGTACTCGTACCTTATTGTCTGAGTAGACATAGGTCTGCATACATCAGAGTCAATCAATTCTAATACTTGTCCGGATCTTATATCTTATATCCATAAAGGATTGCTTAGTCATGTTATCTTCCAAATAAGATTCTTAGGTCGGAAGGTCCACTCCTTCAACTTAATTGATCTTACAATCAATTTTCGACCTTTGAACTTCTCATTTGAATAAATATAACTTAGCATAAGATTCCACAAGTATAAATGATTTAATAAAGAAATCTCTTATTAGTAAAACGAGACGTATAAAACGGTCCGTCGCATCGTGGTAGACTCAGGATTCATCATTTATATATTGCTAGCTAATGTAACCTTGTATTCTTCAACAGTTTGGGTAATGTCTAGATCTCTATTCCAATCATTATATTTAGGGACCAGTGAGTTTAAATAATCCTTAGGTATCACAGAAAGTGGGTTCAAAGCCATATCCTAATCTATGAGCACATATAACAACAAACAATCGATTTAATCTCCGATATTATCTCCCTCAAATAATATTATTAAACCACTAATCGCATCTAAAATCCCATCAGATATGGCAAGCCACGATAGTGTGGACGTTTACCTATCCAAATGATTTAGCAATTAGATTTCCTTCGGTCGTACATCATCATTAGCGTTACTTCGATGGGAAGAATACTAAGAAGCGTACCTAAGTGTAAACCATTACTCAGTATCTAAGAAGATTGTTTGGGACACGCATATTCACCGCAAGCCACGATAGTGTGGACGTTTACGTTAACATACGCTCCTTTACTCCCTTCTATAACTGTCTACATCAATCGTTCCAAAATCCCATTCAATGTAGAAAGCCACGATAGTGTGGACGTTTACTACACCAAAAGACTTTTACAATTGACTCCCAATTACTTGAATCATTCAATCTTGTAAATCAAGACGCGGAGAATCATAAGTGAAACTCGAAGTTTCTAACCAGTGATTCACCATGCGAACAACCCTATCTCTCATAAATGAGGGAGCCGAGCAGACAATCGATCTAGTCATCAAATGACACGAAAGTCTCTAATTTGTGTCCTCGACATGACCAAGTGGCTTTGGCTCCATTCCACTCCCCGGGGTGAGAATGAGTCGACTTGAAATCAGTTTTGGAAAGACAAATTAGGCATTGTTTGATAAACTTAATCAATGTTTCTCGTAAAAGGAATTACAAGAATTCTCCTCCAATAACTTGTCTAAACGAACTTCAAAAGTCCATAAAAGTCACCAAGAGAACAGCAATGGAGACCATGGATATGTTTCCATACCCTCTTCCACTTAGCTTTTTACAATAAAGGGATACGCTATCTAATGCATAATTAAATACACATAAGCATAATAACAAACATACAATTCATGCAAGTACGTACACAAATAATCAAATAATTGCTCAAGTAAAATTATTTCTCGACTATTCGTACCTTGATGAATTCCAGCATGCTTTCCTTGAGTCTTCATTCTACGTCTTGAATACTTTGCCGAGTGACGGAAAAATTCTTTGATTCTCATATTTAATTTTACTCCAATTAAATAAAATCAATTTCATTGATTTCCATATTTAATTCTATTTTAAATAAAATCCAAGATTTTCCAATTCAAAATAAATTTTGAATTAATCTAATGATTTTAAATAAAATACTTAAATTAAATAAAATCAATATTATTAAAATCCATTGATTTCCATATTTAATTCTATTCTAAATAAAATCCAAGATTTTCCAATCCAAAATAAATTTTGAATTAATCTAATGATTTTAAATAAAATACTCCAATTAAATAAAATCAATTCCATTGATTTCCATATTCAATTCTATTTTAAATAAAATCCAAGATTTTCCAATCCAAAATAAATTTTGAATTAATCTAATGATTTTAAATAAAATACTTAAATTAAATAAAATCAATATTATTAAAATCCATTGATCTCCATATTTAATTCTATTCTAAATAAAATCCAAGATTTTCCAATCCAAAATAAATTTTGAATTAATCTAATGATTTTAAATAAAATATAAAATACTTAAATTAAATAAAATCAATATTTTAATAATTTCTCAATCCTATTTAGATTAGATCTCAAGAATCCTAATCAAAATCGAATTTTGATTCTTCTTAAGACTTCTAATTCAAGTAGGTATAGGATATCTAGAGAAACTAGGATTTTCTTTCTTAATTTAACTCTCCATCTAATTCCATTATTTAATTCCATAATTAAGAAATCTAATCCAAATAAAATTTGAATTAATTCCAAAATTAAATTAAATAAAATTAGAAAGATTAAATTATTTCCGGAAAGATCGGATTTACCGGGACGAACCGAAACAATTCCGGTCATCCCACTTTCGAACCAACATGCATTGCATGCCCGTGAATCAAAAGATCCAGCTATGCATCCATGAATTAATTCACATGCAAGGCTAAGAGACCATGCATGCGGACATGCATATTCATCTTTGGCCATGCAAAGAATTCACTCAGCAATTGATTCATGCAATTGGACATTCAGCGTAGCCAAGAATTCACGCCTACAGCACCAATTCACATTCACGATTAAAACCGATCGTCTACTTCGGCGAGACTTGTGCACGAACCCGGTCGATATCCGGCATGGCGTCTCCTCCGATGACACACGCCATCAACCTCGTCACAGCCCACGCACGAGCAGCCCGCGACGAGCCCAGCAGCCCGTTTGATCTCGAAGCCGTCCGCGAAGCCGCCAACGCAACCACCGAACGTAGCCGCCGGCTGACGGCGAACCACCACCACTGGTGGCACACGCCGGCATGCCCAGCCACGTCTAGGTCACGCCCAGCAGCCCGCACAGCCCCTTCGAGCCCAGCATGCCACGGTCGATCGATCTTTCGATTCGATATTCCGAAAAACCCTCGATTTTAATAAATTATTTTTTCCGACAAACACGATTCATACAAGAGAGAAAATATAGACGTAGAACAATATATATAGCACAATAATTTAATAAAAATTAAATTAATCTATGGCTATAAACAACGATAATCGATTATCGAAACAATTAACGAAAAACGTAACCGTACGCTCTGATACCAATTGTTGGAATTCGATATCCCGGAGTTGCCGGAATTGCGGAACATGACAACTCCGATCAAACCCTTCGCCGGAGATCACACGAACACCGACTCATCCGCCGGAGTCCGGCCTTTGGAGACCACGCACCCGAAGGTACGCAGCCCGCCCCCAGCCGAACCCCCGCGAGACGGGGTTCACGCGATAGATGATCGCGTGCGATCATCATGATCGATGGGGCTGCCCAGCAGCCCCCCGCGGCGAGTCCGGCGACTCGCCGCCGCCTGGAGGAGCCCCGCCTTCACGGCGGGTGGGGTGCGGCACCAGCCCGCGCCCCCGGCGATCGATCCCCGTGATCGATCGCGAGCCCTCGGCCCAGCCGAGGGTTCTTCTCCTCCGCGCGCCGTCAAACCCTAGCGGGCGATCCCGCGGTCCGGTGGCTTCGCCACCACCGCGTGATCGTTCGTCTAATCCGGGTTCGACTCTTGGATCTTGTTTTTCCGATAATTGATTTCAATAATACAAGAATTAAATAGCAATTATTTAATTCACCTTTCGATTCGTTGTGCGGAGAAACGAGATCTTATGATGACCTTGAGATCTTCCCACATATTCCTTGCACTAGCCCGGACGTCGTGTGGGCGACGATCTACCGAACTCCATGGATCCTCCTCTCTACTTTCTCTCTCTAGAATTGTGATCTTCAAGTTATGAGAATAGAGAAGACCATGTAGTGCTTTTATAGGCTACGTAGGGGATCTTAAGGAGGTGGAATATTGGGCTTCCAATATTGAAGATTAAATTGAGCCCAATGCTCAAGTCCATTAATCCTTATCAATATTAATTAATTCTATTTTCCACTATATAAAATTAATTGCACTCCCAATATTAAACCATATTATATCAAATAATATTTCTCCGGTAGTATTATTTATTCCGTGTATTTAAGATATAAATATCCATGAATAAAGGTAGTATTATTTATTCCGTGTATTTAAGATATAAATATCCATGAATAAAATTAATTTATTGCTAATTAATTTATTCATCTCTTTTATCCGAGACTAGTACCATTCAACCTTAATTATTATGCGGAACGAATCCACCTGCAGGGTTTACATAATAATTCCTTATGAACTCATCTCGGGGATATTATCAACCCTTACGGGATACACTTTCCCGTCAAGTATTCACGGCATGCCATATATAAAATATAGTGACCCAACTTAACCGGTAATTAACCCAATAATTAAATCGGTTAATTCCTTTGGTAAATCAAAGTCACTTATATTAAATATACACACCCGCAATAGTTTCGGGGATTAAGAATAAAATACACTGAGACTCGAATCGATTATCGCCGGCAATCCTAATCGATGAATCTCAACGATCCGCCCAATACACCAAGTGTACAAGTGTGATAAAATAATCAAGACAGATTATTTTCTCTCTCACACAACGACTATACCGATGGATTGGTCCGTGTCCATCTAGGTCGTGAGCAACTGTTCGATTAAATACGAGTAACCGATAGTATGATCTTCTGTGTGACGTCGCACACCATACTAACTACAACGTATATAATCCAGGACTATAATTTGCATATATTTAATTATAAATAATTAAACGCAAATAATTGTTCATTTAGTTAAATAGATTAATGGCAATGGATCGTGAGTTTCTGTCACTTAAATCTAGACATTAAGTACACAACTCCAACAACGGCGCCCGCCGGAGGGCAAACGACGGTCGCCGTTTGCAGCTCCTCCAGCGAGCGCTAGATTGGCAGCAGCGCCGCGGGGGTTCGACGAGCATCACGGAACGCTCGTCTTTGCCTGGGATGATACTCCAGTGGGAGGGGTTCGTCTCTTGGCACTTAGACGAGTCGGTGGTGGATCGAGACCGAGACGAGCAACGAGACGAAGATCCGAGAAGACGTGCATGGAAGATATTTAAAGGCCATAATAATCGGGACCACGTTAAATGTTTTTTGTGTGTTTACGTGCTTTTTATTATGCTTTATTTATTTTGTGCATGCTATCCCTTTCGTAAAATACTAAGTGGGAGAGGGATTGGAAACAATCCCGCGGTCTCCATTCTCTGTTTTGATAGTGATGTGTGTCACTTACGAGTTGGCTTTAGTGTCATCCTCCCTATCGGATAAAGTCGACACACGGATATCACTGGATCAAAATTCGAATTCAATTCCATTTATAGAATTGAACACTTAAGTTTTTCAAAGCAATGCCTAATCTGTCTTTCAAAGACTAATTTCAACTCGACTCATTCTCACCCCGGGGAGTGGAATGGAGCCAAAGCGCTTGGTTATGTCGATGACACAGATTAGAGACATTCGAGTCATTTGATGACTTGATCGATTGTCTGGTTGGCTCCCTCACTTTGTGAGAGATAGGGCTCAATTGCATGATTGATCGCTGGTTAGAAACTTCGAGTTTCACTTACGAGATATCAAGCTTTGATTAACGAAATTGTGAAATTTATTAAATGGAATTCAATTAACAAAGTTGTTTGTTTAGTAAACGTCCACACTATCGTGACTTACTAGATGGAAACGGAACTTTGGGTTAATTGAGGCTCAACAGTTATAGGAAATCGTAAAGGGACCGCATGACAACGTAAACGTCCACACTAACGTGGCTTGCGGTGGATATGTAGTTCCCGAGCGGTTAACTTAGTACTGAGAAATGGTATACACTTAGGTACGCTTTACAGTATCCTCCCCATCGGAGTCACTGCTGTAATGATGTACGGCCGAAGTAAATGTCCAGTTATAAAATCGTTTGGACTAGTATACGTCCACGTGAACGTGGCATGCTAGTCTGATGGGATTTTAGGATTGATTGGTAAATTTAATGATATTAATTAAGGGAGTTAATATCGAATTAAATTTGACGGTTTGATTTGTCTCTTTTATAGATATGGCACTCAACCCACTGTTTGTGATACTAAAAGAGAACAAACTCACTGGTCCGAACTATATTGACTGGAAAAAAAACTTGGACATTGTCCTGACTGCTGAGGAGTACAAATATGTACTCCATGAGGATTGTCCTGATGAACCTATTGATACCTCCACTCCTGAGGAAAAGGAAGCTCATCGGAAGTGGGTCAAGGCTAATCAGATGGCGCGGTGCTACATTTTGGCTTCTATGTCAAATGTGCTGCAACATCAGCATGAAGCCATGACCACTGCCTATGATATGATGCTTAACCTCAAGGAGATGTTTGGTAATCAGGATAGGGCAGCCAGGCAAGATGCCATGAGGCAACTCATGACGACCACTATGTCCGAAGGAACGCCCGTGAGGGATCACGTTCTTAGGATGATAGGCTATCTGAATGAGATAGAGATTATGGGAGGATCTATCGATGGGGAAACCCAGATCGATATAGTGCTCCAGTCTCTGCCTAAGAGTTTTGAGCAGTTCCGCCTGAACTATAACATGAACAAGAGGTTATATACGTTGGCGGAACTCCTGACTGAACTCTAGGCGGCAGAGGGAATCTTTAAGAAGTCTCAGGCACTTGTGGTTGTGAAACTTCCTGGTCCTCCGGGGACTAAGAGGAAGAAGAAGCAAGGACGGAAACCCAGTGGACCCAGAAATGGTGCACCACGGAATGGAGTGAACAAGCCCAAGGGCAAGTGTTTCCGTTGCAAGCAGTCTGGACATTGGAAGTCTAATTGTCCTCTCAGACAAGGAGGTATGAACTTTTCCTTAGTCACTGAAACATGTTTAGCGGTGTTATCCACTGGTACCTGGTGTGTGGATACGGGAGCCACTGATCATGTCTGCAATTCTTTGCAGGGGTTCCAGGAAACCCGGCGGCTTAGAGAGGGAGAGATCACCATCTACATGGGCAACGCTACGAAAGTGGCGGCGGTTGCAGTGGGAGATGTTTATTTATCTTTTAATAATAAAGTTTTCGTATTGAATAATTGTCTTTATGTACCGAATTTTAGAAAGAACCTTGTTTCTGTTTCTAAATTGGTTTTGAATGGATATTCTGTTTCTTTTGATAGTTCTGTTATTGTAAAAAAGAATGGTGATTATATCTGTTCTGGTACATTGATAGGCAACTTATATATACTGAATCCCGATTATTCCACGATGCAACGAGTAGAGTCGTATAACATATCTAGTACCAATAAGAGAAAGGAGCCTTCTAGGATGAATCAAAAGTACTTATGGCATCTTAGGCTAGGTCATATTAACTTGGGTAGGATTCAAAGGTTGATAACTGATGGAATACTCAGTGATGTGAAAGGTGAGGACTTTCCAACCTGCGAATCATGCCTGGAAGGAAAAATGACCAAGCGACCCTTTAGTGATAAGGGGTATAGATCCAAGGAAGTACTGGAATTGATTCACTCTGATTTGTGCGGGCCTTTATCTGTCCAAGCGAGAGGAAGTTATGAATATTTCGTAACTTTCACTGATGATTACTCAAGGTATGGTTTTGTATACCTGATGCGCCGCAAGAGCGAGTGCTTTGACAAGTTCAAGGATTACAAAACTCTTGTGGAGAACCTTCATGGTAAAACCATAAAGACTCTACGATCTGATCGTGGAGGAGAGTACCTCTCAGGAGAGTTTAAGGCGTACTTATTAGAGAATGGGATTGACTCCCAGATGACTGCACCATACACGCCCCAGCAGAATGGTGTAGCAGAAAGAAGGAATAGGACTCTTATGGAAATGGTAAGATCTATGATGAGTTACTCAGACCTACTAGTTTCGTTCTGGGGATATGCCTTGGAAACAGCGGCGTATATCCTGAACTTAGTGCCTTCTAAATTAGTCCCTAAGACGCCCTCGGAATTGTGGACCGGGCGTAAGCCGAACTTGAAACACATTCGGATCTGGGGTTGTCCAGCACATGTGCTGAAGCATGGGGCTGATAACTTGGAGTCACGTTCAGATATTCGGTTGTTTATAGGATATCCTAGAGGAACGAAAGGTGGTCTATTTTATAGTCCTAAGGACCAGAAGATCGTTGTTAGCACCAACGCTCGGTTCTTGGAGGAGGATTATATAATGGACCACAAGCCCAAGAGTGAGATAATACTTAACGAACTGAGAGGGGACGATCAAGGCTTAGATCCAACCCAACCGGTGATATGCCACCACAGTCTGCACCTGTAGTTACTGAGGTTACACCGGAGCGTCGTCGTAGTGGGAGGGTTGTTCGACAACCCGACAGGTTCATGTTTATAGGTGAGTCTTCGGACTTGTTACCTGGAGAACATGAAGCCGATCCCTGGACCTACGACGAGGCGCTTAAAGATCAAGATGCTCAGTCTTGGCAAAAAGCGATGAAATCTGAGATTGAATCAATGGATTCAAATCAGGTCTGGAATCTTGTAGCACCGCCCAAAGGTGTAAAAGCCATTGGTTGCAAGTGGGTGTACAAGAGAAAAAGAGGGTCTGACGGGAAGGTGGAAACCTTCAAGGCTAGGCTTGTTGCGAAAGGGTATACTCAGAAAGAAGGGATCGATTATGAGGAAATCTTTTCGCCGGTAGCTATGCTAAAGTCGATCCGGATTCTTTTGTCTATAGCATCTTATATGGATTATGAGGTGTGGCAAATGGACGTCAAGACAGCATTCTTGAATGGGAATCTTGACCAGACCATTTACATGAGACAGCCAGAAGGTTTCATTAAGAAAGGCCAAGAGCATCTAGTGTGTAAGCTAAACCGATCCATTTATGGATTGAAGCAAGCTTCCAGATCTTGGAACATGCGGTTTGATGAGGTTATCCAGTCTTATGGATTCATTCAAAGCATGGACGAGTCGTGTGTATACCATAGAAGTGACGGAAACAGTGTGGCGTTTCTCGTGCTTTATGTAGACGACATCCTTCTAATTGGCAACAATGTGAAGATGTTGTCGGACATAAAGGGATGGTTGTCCAAGCAATTCGATATGAAAGACTTAGGACAAGTTGGGCATGTTCTTGGGATCATGGTTATAAGGGATCGCCGGAAAAGAACATTAAGCTTGTCCCAGGCTTCATATATTGATACGATTCTGGCTCGTTTCAACATGCAGAATTCCAAGAGAGGTGCTCAACCTTTCTGCCATGGAATTCATCTATCTAAGGATATGTGTCCCAAGACACAAAAGGAGATAGATTACATGAAGAAGGTTCCTTATGCTTCGGCAGTAGGAAGTCTAATGTATGCAATGTTGTGCACGAGACCTGATATCTGCTATGCCGTAGGCATGGTAGCTAGATATCAGAGTAACCCTGGACAGGGTCACTGGATTGCTGTAAAGAACATACTTAAGTACCTACGAAGGACTAGGAATTATGTTCTGAGTTACAAAGCGTCCGAGCTGATTCCTATTGGTTACACAGACTCGGATTTCCAATCTGATAAGGATCAGCGAAAGTCTACATCAGGCTATGTGTTCACATTGGGAGGTGGAGCAATTTCATGGAAGAGTGTTAAGCAGAAATACATTTCGGACTATACCATGGAAGCCGAATATGTAGCAGCCTATGAGGCAGCTAAAGAGTCGGCATGGCTTCGGAACTTCCTTATGGACTTGGATGTGGTTCCTAATTTGCCTAGAGCTATCACAATTTATTGTGACAATAGCGGTGCAGTGGCAAATGCGAAGGAACCACGAGCCCACAATGCGAGTAAACACATAGATCGCAAGTACCACCTGATTAGAGACATCGTCAGGAGAGGCGATGCGGTTGTCACCAAGATTGCATCAGCGGATAACCTGGCAGACCCCTTTACGAAGGCACTTCCAGCGGAAGCGTTCAAGAGACACGTGAAGGGGATGGGTATCAAATGTATGGTGGAGGGCAACTAGACTTTTAGTATAAGTGTGAGATTGATGGAGTTATATTCTAAATGTCTAGTTTAGTGACAATATAGAACTCCTTATCTGTGTTTTATTATCTATTAATCAAACAGTCGGCATTTTGTTTTTCATATACTTTATGCTATAGTCCTAGATATATACGTTGTAGACAGTATGGCGTGCGGAGACACGCGGAAGATCATACTGTCAGTTACTCGTATACTATCGAACAGTGGCTGACGACTTAGATGGACAGGGACAGTCCATCGGTACGTCGTAGTGTGACTGGTAGATATGTTGGAAATCGACTACCCGGGATGCGTTCGTTCGATCACTCGAACATCTGAACGATCCCAGTCGACCTCCAGGTCCGTTACTCGGTTCACGTGCCAGCCCGTGTACCGATTCACGCCCAGCCATTGCCCCGAAGGACAACCGCGCGAACCAGAGCTGGCTGCCCGAAAAACAGCGAAACGGCGACCGCCGTTTGTCCGCGAACAGCAGCGCGACCTGCTGTTCCGAGCGCGTTTCCGGGTCGATTTTCCTCTTCCGACTACCGATCCGGAGGTCCTTGACCCCCAGTAGTCGAGGAACATGATCCACGACGCCCGGAACCCGATCTTAGATCCGATGTATTTTTAACGAAATAGAAAACGAAACGTATGCGGAATAAGGGTTTCGATTTCTTATACCTTTGTCGCGTGATTCGGAGAAGCCGAATTGTTGAGACCACGAAGCCTTCCGGTGTATGTCTCTATCCCCGACGTTCAGCCGTTGAGTGGGCAACGATCCGCTGAACCTTCCTCTTCTCCTTTCTCTCTTGAACCCACCGTAGGAATAATATCCTCTGTCTCAGAAATATATTTTCGCAAGCAAAATTATTTCTACAGAATTATTACTGCGCTAATCTGAATTAATTAATCAGAGGAAAAATAATTGCGTAAGCTTTTATTTTCTCTGCAGAATTAATTATAGCGGCGTAAGTAAGGTTTTGATTTTCTGTCTCAGAAATATAATTGCGCTAGCAATCAATTTTTGCAAAAAATAATAACAGCGCTAATCTATTTATTTTTACAGAAAAATAATTGCGCAACAATTTATTTTTCTCCACAAAAATAAAATAGCGGCGTTTCTTAGGTTTAGAGAAAGAGAGTGTGAGGTATTTATAGAGCTACACCAGGGACCTTATGGAAATTAATTATTAGGCTAAATTGCAATTTAATTAACTCGGCGTCCTAAAAGGCAAACCTTAATTAAATTCTACAATTTTAATTATAATTAATTCCACTATAAAATTATAATTGAATTCCCAATAATTAATTTATATTATTTCAACAATAATAATTCCGCCGAATTACATATACGACTTTCCCCGTGTTTAAGATATCGTATGTCCACGAATTAACTTTAATTACTAATAATTAAATTAACTCGTTTCTTGTTATCCGAGACTAGTACCACTCATCCTTATTATCATGTGGAACGAATCCACCTGCAGGGTTTACATGATAAACTTTATGAGCTCATCTCGGGGACATCATCAACCCAATAAATGGGACACGGTTTCCTGTCTATAATCTATAGCATGCCGTGTGTACAATTCCGATTCCCAATTTACCGAGAATATTGACTAATCAATTAGTCTCACTCACTAGTAAGTCAAAGAACCGAGAACTGGACACACGCACCTATAATTATATAGGGATTAGGAATTCGTATATCCGTAATATCTGAGGTCTAGTTCGATTACTGCGATTAGTATAAATCGAACGCCCTCCCGTGGTCCTGCTCAATACACCAAGTGTACGAGTGTAACATGATAGTCAAGACTGACTATCTACCAGTCACACTACGACGTACCGATGGATTGTCCCTGTCCATCTAAGTCGTGAGCTACTGTTCGATAGTATACGAGTAACCGACAGTATGATCTTCCGCGTGTCTCCTCACGCCATACTGTCTACAACGTATACATTAAGGACTATTGCATTAAATGCAATCATGCTTGAATCATATCTCGAATTAAGGTATAGATAAGGAGTTCCGTATTTGCACTAAACTAGACATTTAGAATACAACTCCATCAATCTCCCACTTATACTAAAAGTCTAGTCGCCCTCTCCCAAACATCAGATTCCCATAACCTCATCACGCCTACCCAACGCTTTCGCTGGAAGTGCCTCTGTGAACGGGTTTACCAGGCATTCCTCTCGATGCTATCTAGGTGACAACTGCATCGTCTTACTAGACGATCTCTCGAATCAGGTGGTACTTGCGCTCTACGTGTTATCTCCCACTGTGGACTCGTGGTATTTCAAGTTTGCCAATACCGCTATTCAAAATAGCTTTGGGTAAACTAGAAACCACATCTAAATCCCTTAGGAAGTTCTGGAGCCACACTGACCTTTTAACTGCCTCAGAGGCCTTTATCCTTTCAGTTTCCATGGTAGAGTCCGTAATGCATCGCTGCTTTACATTCTTCCATGTGACTGCTCCATTTCACAGTGAGAACACATAGCCTGACTTCGACTGTCCCTGTTTGATTTGGAAATCCAATTCTATGTAATCCAAAAGAAACAACTTGACTGCTTTGTAACTCAGAACATAATTCCTGGTCCTCTGCAGGAACCTAAACATGTTCTTTACATCAGTCGAGTGATCCTTTCCAGGATTACTATGATATCTCACCACCATGCCCACGGCATAGTAGATATCAGTCTCGTGCATAGCATTTCATACATTAAACTTCCCACCGTTAAGGTGCAGGGAACTGCTTACTCTTCATCTATCTCCTTTATTGTGTCGGACACAAAACTTTAGATAGACAAATTCCACATTTAAAAGGTGAAGACCTTTCTTGGAATTCTGTATGCTGCAACGAGTAAGAATTGTATTTATGTATGAGGCTCGAGATAAGTTCTATGTTCTTTTCTGGCGATCATTTATTACTTTGATCCCAAGAACATTCCCGACTTCTCCTAAGTCTCTTACATTGAATTACTCGGACAACCATCCCTTTATGTCCGATAACATCTTTCATATTGTTGCCAATTTAGAAGGATGTCGTCTACATAAAGAATGAGAAAACACCACATCTTTTCTGTCACTTCTTTATTACACTCAGGACCTAAACATGCCTTGAATGAATCCATGAAATGGATTTTCTCATAGGTCCGCATGTGTCCAAGATCTTGAAGCTTCCTTCAATCCTAAGATTGATTAAGCTTGCTTACCGAATGCTCTTGGCTCTTTTCGATGAATCTCTCTGGCTGTCCCACACAGATGGCCCCGTCAAGACTTCAATTTAGGAAATCTGTCTTGACTTCCATCTTCCATGTGAAGACAAAAGAATCCTGATCGACTTTTGCCAAGACTGAGCATCTTGATCTTTCAGCGTCTCGTCATAGATCCAGGGTTCGGCTTCATGTTCTCCAGGTAACAAGTCCGAAGACTCACCTATAAACATGAACCTGTTGGGTTGTCTAACAACCCTCCCACTACGACAACGCTCCGGTGTATCTTTAGTGACTAAAGATTATAGTAGTGAACTACTCAGTTAGGCTGGTTCTAAGTCTTGATCAGTACCTCTAAGCACATTATGTATTACTCTACTCTTGGCTTGTGATCTTGCATATATATAGTCCATGTCTAAGAACCGAACATTGATGCAATCAATGAACATCTGGTCCTTTGGACTATATTACATATCTCAATTCGTTTTCTTAGGGTATCCTATAAACAGCCGAATATCAGTACAAGTTTCCAAAGGAATCAAGTTCAGGATAAACGCCGCTGTTTCCAAGCCATATCCCAAAAACGATTTAGGTAACTCCGAATGTCTACTTTCCCATATCTATAAGAGTCCTATTCCTTCTTTACAACACATTATTTTGCCAAGGCATAAATGGTGTAGTCTGTTGGGAGTTAATCCCATTTTCTGATAAGTATGCCTTACTCCTCAAAGAGGTCTCCATATATCAGAGCGAATCAACTCTAGTACTTTCTTGGATCTTTTCCCTTTAACCGTAAAGGGTTGCTCGGTCATTAAAACTTCCAAGTATGATTCGAAGGCTGGAAGGTCCTTTCCTTCAACCTGGCTGAGTGGTCCATCAGCTTTCACCCTTTGAATCGTACTCAAGTTAAAATGATCTAGCCTAAGATTCCATAAGTACATTTGATTTATCCTAGAAGGATCTTTACTCTTATTGGGGTTCGGACATTGTGTTATTAGCTCTGGTCTGTTGCATCGTGGAAGAATACGGATTTAGTATTAAATTGTCTATCAATATACCAGAATAGATAATATCCCCATTTCCTAAAGAAACGGAATATCTATTCTAAGCCAACGTAGAAATCCGAAATGAAATTTCTTTCTAAATGCCGGCACATAAAGACAATTTATTAGAACTAAAATCCTACCGTTAAAACATTTAACATCTCCCACTGCAACGGCAGTTACCTTAACATTATTGCCCATGTAGGTTACTACTTCTTCCTTTCTAAGTCTCCGGGTTTCCTGGAACCCCCGCATTTAAATGCAGACATGATTAGTGGTTTCCGTATCCACACACCAGGTACTGGTAGATAACACCACTAAACATGTTTCGGTGACTAAGGAGAAGTTAACTTCTAGTTGCTTTGAGAGGACAATAAAACTCCCAGTATCCAAACTGCTTACAACGGAAGCACTTACCCCTTGGGCTTGCTTTTCCCATTCCGTGGTCCAGATATATTAGGCCCACTGGGTTTCCGTATTTTCTTCTTCTTCCTTTTGCCGCTCGAAGGCCTAGGAAGAGCCAATTTCTCAGCCACAAGTCTTTTGAGAGCCATTAAAGATTCCCTCAGCCGCTTGAAGTTCAACCAGGAGCTCCGCCATTGAATAAGACCTCTTATCCATGTTATATTTTAGGCGGAACTGCTCAAAACTTCTTGGCAGAGACTGGAGCACAAAATCAACCTGGGTTACCCCATTGATAATTGTTCCTAGAATCTCTATCTCATTAAGATAGCCCATCATTCTAAGAACGTGATCCCTCACGGGCGTTCTTTCCGACATGATGGCCGTCATGAGTTGCCTCATTTCACTTTGTCTGGCTGTCCTGTCCTGATAACCAAAAACTTCTTGAGGTTAAGCATCATATCATAGGTAATAGTCATGACATGATCCTGATGTCGCAGCACATTTGACATGAAAGTCATAATGTTGCTCCGCGTCATCTCATAGCCTTGATCCATTTCCAATGAGCTTCCTTTCCTCAGTAGTGGAAGCATCATTTGGTTCAGCAGGTCAATTGACTTGGAGTACATATTTGTACTCCTCTGCAGTTAGGACAATGTCCAAGTTTCTTTTCAAATCTATAAAATCAGGTTCAGTGAGTTTGTTGACTTTTAATGGGAATAATACCATATAAAACAAACAATGAGTTTAATTCGATATCATTTCCCTCAAGTGATATCATTAAACTACCAATCATTTCCAAAATCCCATCAGACATAGCAAGCCACGTTCTTGTGGACGTTTACCAGTCCAAATGATTTTATGATTGGATTTCACTTCGGTCGTACATCATCATAGCAGTGACTCCGATGGGGAGGATACTATAAAGCGTACCTAAGTGTATACCATTTCTCAGTACTAAGTCCACCGCTCGGGAACTACATGTCCACCGCAAGCCACGTTCTTGTGGACGTTTACGTTGACATGCGGTCCTCCACGACTTTCTATAACTGTCGAGCCTCAATTAATCCCAAAGTTCCGTTTCCGTTTAGCAAGCCACGTTCTTGTGGACGTTTACTAAAACAAACAACTTTATTAATTGAATCTCACTTATTTAAATTTCATAGAATCTTAATTAACCCAAAGTACCGTTTCCATTTAGCAAGCCACGATAGTGTGGACGTTTACTAAAACAAACAACTTTGTTAATTGACTCTTACATTTATTAAATTTCACAATTTTATTAATCAAAGCTTGATATCTCGTAAGTGAAACTCGAAGTTTCTAACCAGCGATCAATCATGCAATTGAGCCCTATCTCTCACAAAGTGAGGGAGCCAATCAGAAAATCGATCTAGTCATCGAATGACTCGAAAGTCTCTAATCTGTGTCATCGACATAACCAAGCGCTTTGGCTCCATTCCACTCCCCGGGGTGAGAATGAGTCGAAATGAAATTAGTCTTTGAATGACAGATTAGGCATTGCTTTTGAGAAATATAATTGTTCAATTTTATAAGTGGATTTTAAATTCGAATTTTGATCCAGTGATATCCGTGTATCGACTTTATCCGATAGGGAGGATGACACTAAAGCCAACTCGTAAGTCAATACACATCACATTCAAAACAGAGAATGGAGACCGCGGGATTGTTTCCAATCCCTCTCCCACTTAGTATTTTACGATAAGGGATAACATGCATAAATAATTTAAGCATAATAATAAACACGTAAATCACATAAAAAGCAATTAACGTGGCCCCGATTATTATGGCCTTAAATATTTTCCAATGCACGTCTCTTGGAACTTCATCTCGTTGCTCGTCTCGATCTCGGTCCACCACCGACTCGCTCGAGGGTCAAGAGACGAACTCCTCCCACTGGAGCCTCGTCTCGAGCCTCATTGAGTCGTCCGTGGGGTCGAACGAACCCCAGCCCCGCTGCTGCCCGTCGCGAACACGGGGTGTGTTCGGTGGCTGCCCGTTGCCGGTTTGCTCTCCTCAATCCTCGTTTCTCCGGGTTTTGATCTCGTCTCGATCCACCAAAATTAGTAAGAAAAATTACAAGAATAAACTTACTAAATCTGGCATCGATCCTATACAAGGTGATCGACCCTATACATGTCCCGGATACAACGAAAAATAAATAAACCTAACGACTCAACACGTCATTTTTATCTATTACAAACAAGCATCGTTTTTCCAAAAAAAAAACAATCTCGACAAGCCTGAGAGTTTAATCAAAACCACAAATTAAAGCACAACGTTGGCCATAATAACCGGGTTCGAACCTGCAAAACAAATCTCGCAAAAATACAACGAATCGACAAAACCGGCTCTGATACCAATTGTTGGAAATCGACTACCCGGGATGCGTTCGTTCGATCACTCGAACATCTGAACGATCCCAGTCGACCTCCAGGTCCGTTACTCCGTTCACGTGCCAGCCCGTGTACCGATTCACGCCCAGCCATTGCCCCGAAGGAAAACCGCGCGAACCAGAGCTGGCTGCCCGAAAAACAGCGAAACGACGACCGTCGTTTGCCCTCCGGCGACCGCCGTTTGTCCGCGAACAGCAGCGCGACCTGCTAATCCGAGCGCGTTTCCGAGTCGATTTTCCTCTTCCGACTACCGATCCGGAGGTCCTTGACCCCCAGTAGTCGAGGAACATGATCCACGACGCCCGGAACCCGATCTTAGATCCGATGTATTTTTAACGAAATAGAAAACGAAACGTATGCGGAATAAGGGTTTCGATTTCTTATACCTTTGTCGCGTGATTCGGAGAAGCCGAATTGTTGAGACCACGAAGCCTTCCGGTGTATGTCTCTATCCCCGACGTTCAGCCGTTGAGTGGGCAACGATCCGCTGAACCTTCCTCTTCTCCTTTCTCTCTTGAACCCACCGTAGGAATAATATCCTCTGTCTCAGAAATATATTTGCGCAAGCAAAATTATTTCTACAGAATTATAACTGCGCTAATCTGAATTAATTAAGTAGAGGAAAAATAATTGCGCTTTTATGTGTCTCAGAAATATAATTGCGCTAGCAATCAATTTTTGCAGAAAATAATAATAGCGCTAATCTATTTATTTTTACAGAAAAATAATTGCGCAACAATTTATTTTTCTCCGCAAAAATAAAATAGCGGCGTTTCTTAGGTTTAGAGAAAGAGAGGGTGAGGTATTTATAGAGCTACACCAGGGACCTTATGGAAATTAATTATTAGGCTAAATTGCAATTTAATTAACTCGGCGTCCTAAAAGGCAAACCTTAATTAAATTCCACAATTTTAATTATAATTAATTCCACTATAAAATTATAATTGAATTCCCAATAATTAATTTATATTATTTCAACAATAATAATTCCGCCGAATTACATATACGACTTTCCCCGTGTTTAAGATATCGTATGTCCACGAATTAACTTTAATTACTAATAATTAAATTAACTCGTTTCTTGTTATCCGAGACTAGTACCACTCATCCTTATTATCATGTGGAACGAATCCACCTGCAGGGTTTACATGATAAACTTTATGAGCTCATCTCGGGGACATCATCAACCCAATAAATGGGACACGGTTTCCTGTCTATAATCTATAGCATGCCGTGTGTACAATTCCGATTCCCAATTTACCGAGAATATTGACTAATCAATTAGTCTCACTCACTAGTAAGTCAAAGAACCGAGAACTAGACACACGCACCTATAATTATATAGGGATTAGGAATTCGTATATCCGTAATATCTAAGGTCTAGTTCGATTACTGCGATTAGTATAAATCGAATGCCCTCCCGTGGTCCTGCTCAATACACCAAGTGTACGAGTGTAACATGATAGTCAAGACCGACTATCTACCAGTCACACTACGACGTACCGATGGATTGTCCCTGTCCATCTAAGTCGTGAGCTACTGTTCGATAGTATACGAGTAACCGACAGTATGATCATCCGCGTGTCTCCTCACGCCATACTGTCTACAACGTATACATCAAGGACTATTGCATTAAATGCAATCATGCTTGAATCATATCTCGAATTAAGGTATAGATAAGGAGTTCCGTATTTGCACTAAACTAGACATTTAGAATACAACTCCATCAAGATAGTCGGTCTTGACTTTCATGTTACACTTATACACTTGGTGTATTGAGCAGGACCACGGGAGGGCGTTCGATTTATACTAATCGAGGTAATCGAACTAGACCTCAGATATTACGGATATACGAATTCCTAATCCCTATATAATTATAGGTTCGTGTGTCCAATTCTCGGTTCTTTAATATGCCAATGAGTGAGACTAATTGATTAGTCGAGATTCTCGGTAAATTGGGAATCGTAATTGTACTCACGGCATGCTATAGATTATAGACAGGAAACCGTGTCCCGTTTATCGGGTTGATGATGTCCCCGAGATGAGCTCATAAAGTTTATCATGTAAACCCTGCAGGTGGATTTGTTCCACATGATAATAAAGTTGAGTGGTACTAGTCTCGGATAATAAGAGACGAATTAATTTAATTATTAGTAATAAAATTAATTCGTGGACATACGATATCTTAAACACGGGGAAGGTCGTTTATGTAATTTCAGCGGAATTATTATTGTTGAAATAATTTTAAATTAATTTCGGGAATTCAATTATAATTTTATAGTGGAATTAATTATAATTAAAATTGAATTTAATTAAAGGTTTTCTTTTAAGGACACCAGTTTAATTAAATTGCAATTTAGCCCGGGATTTATTTACCTAAGGGGTCCCTAGTGTAACTCTATAAACCCCCCCCCCCCCTTGCCTATCCTAAACCTACACTTCGCCGCTTTTTATTTTCAGCAGAGAAAATAATTGCTTAGCGCAATTAAGATTTTTCTCTGTTAAAAACATAAAGTTAGCGTTGATATTTTTCTCTAAGAGAAAAAAGAAATATTAACGCTGGTAGAGAAAGGAGAAAGCAGAAAAGGCAGACCCAACGGATCGTTGCCCACACAACGGTTGGAGTTGGGGAAGAGGTATACACTAGCAATCGCTAAGGTCTCAACAATTCGACCGCTAAGGTATGAGATCGGATCTCTATATTCCGCATTTATTCGATCTCTATTTATCTCGTTAATCATACATTGAACGTAGATCGGGTTCCGGGTATCGTGGATCGTATTCCTCGATTACTTGGGGTTCTAGGACCTTCGGATCGGTAGTCGGAAGAGGAAAAACGACCCGGAAACGAGCCCGGAACAGCAACGTCGCGTTGCTGTTCGCGGACAAACGGCGGTCGCCGTTTGCAGTTCCTCCAGCGACCGCTGGTCTGCAATCGGCGGGCGCCGATTGAGGCAGACCAGCCCCGTTTCGCGCGGTCGTCTTCCGGGGCGATGGCTGGGCGTTATTCGGGATATGGGCTGTCACGTGAATGAAGTAATGGACATGGAGGTCGACTGGGAGCGTTCGGATGTTCGAGCGATCGAACGAACGAATCCCGGGTAGTCGATTTCCAACAGAAAACACTAGGTTTTCCATTCATGTCTGTTTTTATCTTGTAAATCCATTTGCATACAATGGGCCTAGCCCCTTTAGGCAAATCGACCAAGTTCCAAACTTAATTTTCAGACATTGATTCCATTTCAGATTTCATGGCACCCTGCCATTTCTCGGAATCTGGACTCGTCATAGCTTGATATAGGTCGAAGGTTCATTGCTTTCTAAAAGCATGATTTCATAGTTCTCATTGTTGGAATAGGTGACCGTCGAGCCAACGGTTGGCCGAGCGGTTAACCGTATTGTTGGAAATCGATATTCCGGAATTAATAAATTAATTAAAATTAATTATCTAATTAATTCCGACCGAAATCCTTCGAATATCCGGATTGTCTAAATTGCGGAACCGACAATCCAATCGAAAAACCTTTCGCCGGAGATCACATGAACACCATCGCACGCGCCGGAGCAAGACCGAATGCACGACATGGCCGAAGCCATGCACGCGCGCCCAGCCGAGCCCCCGCGGCTAGGGCTTCATGCGATCGCATCTTGCGATCGCTGGGTTGCATCACAGCAACCCTACGGCGAGTCCGGCGACTCGCCGTTCGCACAGGAGGGGGCGGCTCGTCCCACGAGCCGCGGCGGCGCCAGCCCGCCACCCTAGCGATCGAACCCTTGGTTCGATCGCACCCCCAGCCGTGGGCTGGGGTCCTTCGATGCGCACGCCCCCGGTTCAGACGGGGCGTGTTTGGTTCTATCCCCACGGGGATCCTTGAACCGCCGGCGGTCCGGTGGTTCGTCCACCACCGCCCGGTTCGATCCTCGTCCGGGGTTCGTCCTCGGATCTTGGTTCTACGGTATTTTCAATAATAATCGATTAAAATCATAAAGGGTGTTTACGATTTTACCTTCGATTCGTTGTTCGGAGAAACGAGATCAATCGATGACCTTGAGATCTTCCGACGTATTCCTTGCACTAGCCCGGACGTCGTGTGGGCGACGATCTACCGAACTCCATGGATCTCCTTCACGAACTCTCTAGACTAATCAAGTATGATTATCTTGTCTTGTCTAATTGTGAAGACCATGTAGTGCTTTTATAGGCTACGTAGGGGATCTTAAGGAGGTGGAATATTGGGCTTCCAATAATAGTGATTAAATTGAGCCCAAGCCCAAATCTATTAATCCTTACTATTATTAATTAATTCTATTTTCCACTATATAAAATTAATTGCACTCCCAATATTAAACCATATTATATCAAATAATATTTCTCCGGTAGTATTATTTATTCCGTGTATTTAAGATATAAATATCCATGAATAAAATTAATTTATTGCTAATTAATTTATTCATCTCTTTTATCCGAGACTAGTACCATTCAACCTTAATTATTATGCGGAACGAATCCACCTGCAGGGTTTACATAATAATTCCTTATGAACTCATCTCGGGGATATTATCAACCCTTCCGGGATACACTTTCCCGTCAAGTATTCACGGCATGTCATATATAAAATATAGTGACCCAACTTAACCGGTAATTAACCCAATAATTAAATCGGTTAATTCCTTTGGTAAATCAAAGTCACTTATATTAAATATACACACCCGCAATAGTATCGGGGATTAAGAATAAAATACACTGAGACTCGAATCGATTATCGCCAGCAATCCTAATCGATGAATCTCAACGATCCGCTCAATACACCAAGTGTACAAGTGTGATAAAATAATTAAGACAAATTATTTTCTCTCTCACACAACGACTATACCGATGGATTGGTCCGTGTCCATCTAGGTCGTGAGCAACTATTCGATTAAATACGAGTAACCGATAGTATGATCTTCTGTGCGCCCATGCAACACCATACTAACTACAACGTATAAAATCCAGGACTATGATTTGCATATATTTAATTATAAATAATTAAACGCAAATAATTGTTTATTTAATTAAATAGATTAGTGGCAATGGATCGTGAGTTTCCGTTACTTAAATCTAGACATTAAGTACACAACTCCAACAATCTCCCACTTGTACTAAGGTCTAGTCATTTCCTCCAAACTCCCGACTCCCATACTCATCACGTGCTTAAGTTGTACTTCCAAGAAGTACTATGTGAATGAGCATTCTAGGTTGCCGCTCTGAAGTTATCTTTGTGACTACAGCGTCGTCTCCCTCGACGATGACTCGTATCAGGTGGTACTTGCACTATGTGTTATCTTACACTTATGGACTAGTGATTTCTTCCCATTTGCCATTGCACCGCTATTTACATAGCCTTTGGCAAATTAAGAATCACATCTAAGTCCCAGAGATTATCCCGGAGTTATACCAAAACTTCCGCTGCCTCTGAGGCTGCTATTTGGTTACCCATGGCAGAGTCCGAAAAGCATCGTGCTTATCACTCTTCCATGTTAAAACTCCTTCTCCTTCAATAGTGAAACACATAGCCTGATATCGACTTACACCGGTCCTCGTTCGATTAGAAATCTAAGAGAATGTAATCCAAAGGAAAAACTCGTCTGCTTCGTAGTCTAGAACAGTACTTCGAAAGTACTTTTACGGCAGTCGAATATTCCTTTCCAGGATTACCTTGATATCCTCCCACTATGCTAACCGCATAGCCGATATCAGGTTCTTGTTTTCAACAATGCATTTATTAAGCATTCCGTCCCTGAAAGGTAACGAACCTTTCTCGGAATCTTGCATGTTAAAACGAACCATAATCATATATGTAAGATGTCCAGGAAAAGTACAATGTTCTTTCTAGAGATCCAAGATCTCAAGAACATGTCCAACTTCTTCCTTTATCTTTCATAATGATTCATCTAGACAATCACTATTTTATGTCTGACAACATCTTTACATTGTTGCCAATGATAAGAGTGTCATCTACATAAAACCTCCGAGAAACACCACCTTGTTTTCAATCACGTTTCCAATACACACAATTCGTCTATGCTTTTGATGAATCCATAAAATGGACTATCTCATCAATTTGCAAGTACCACGAACTCAATGCTTTGTTTCAATCCATAAATGGATCAACTAAGCTTGTACTCTAAATGATCTCGCCTCTTAGCAATAATCCTTATTGCTCTCCAAGAAGGCACATTTAGATCTAGTACGGCCTTCATGTAGATCTAGGGATCGATTTCATGTATACTAGGTCCAGAGTTCGAAGACTCTCCTAGTCTTATGAATATCTCCGGTTGTCCCACAACCTCCCACTACAATGGCATTCCGGTGTATAAACAGTGATAACAGTAGGTGCAGTTAGTGGTGTACCGCTACTCGGTTCGGCTGGTTCTAAGTCTTAATCTTTCTCTCTCATTTCAAAGTATTACGTCACCTTTGGCTTGTGGTTCATTATATAGTCTTTCTCTAAGAACCGGGCGTTAGAACTTATAACGTCCTTCTGGTTCATAGTACTATTGAACACACATCTTTTGTTCTTCTAGGATATTCTACAACCGCATTTGAATGCGCCGTTGTTTCCAGACATATCCATAGAACACAGGTAGTTCCGTATAACTCATCTTTTACTATCTCTATAAGAGTTCCATTTCTTATTTACGACACACCATTTCTTACACAAAAGTGTATGGTGTAGTCATTTGGGATCAAATCCCAATCTCTGATCAGTATGCCATGCATTCCTCAGACAGGTACTTGCCTCCGCGATCAAATCGCAGGCTATAAATGGACATACCTTGATGGTTCTCCACAATTGCTTAGTGTCCATTGACTTGTCAAAACACTTGCTTTTGTGGCACATCAGGTATTCTAATTCATTTCTTGAGTAATCATCAAATGAAGTACTCGTACCTTATTGTCTGAGTAGACGTAGGTCTGCATATATCAGAGTCAATCAATTCTTATACTTTTCCGGATCTTACATCTTATATCCATAAAGGATTGCTTAGTCATGTTATCTTCCAAATAAGATTCTTAGGTCGGAAGGTCCACTCCTTCAACTTAATTGATCAAATATCAATTTTCGACCTTTGAACTTCTTATTTGAATAAACATGATTCAGCATAAGAATCCACAAGTATAATTGATAAAGAAATCTCTTATTAGTAAAACGAGTTTTACTACGGTTCGTTGCATTGTGGTGGACTCAGGATCCATCATTTATATATTGCTAGCCAATGTACCAGAATAGATAATATCATTATTTCTTCTTATAACCATCAAATGATTAAAAGAAATAAAATATCCATTTATTAGAAATCCAGAACAAAGTACTTTCTAATATGAAAGGTACATAAAAGCAATAACCCAAAATGAAATCCTATAAAATGTCCTCCACTGCAACTGCTGCCTTCTTACAGCATTGCCCATGTAGACTACGATCTTTTCTTTTCTAAGTCGTCGGGTTTCCTGGAACCCTTGCATTTAGAATGCACATACCGCCAGTGGTTCCATATCTACACACCAGGTTCCGGTAGATAATACCACTGACTATGTTTTACGACTAAAGAAAATTTCGTACTTCTTTTGAGAGGATAATCAGACTTCCAGTACCCAGACTGTTTGCATCGAGAACTCTTGCCTCATGGCTTTCTCGTCCCATCTCGTGGTCTAAGTAACTTAGCACCACTGGGTTTCTTTGCTTGCTTTTCCTTTTCCCCGATCTTGCCCTTAGGTTCGAAACCTTTGGCATTGGCTACAAGAGCTTGCGATTTCCGTTTCAACTCGTCCAAAAGGTCAATCATCTCAAAAACGTGTTTAAGCGTTTTCTCGAAGCGACTGGCCTTTATGAGTATCCTCATCGCTTCTTGTCTAGCCGCCTATTCAATAGGCTCGGGAGGACAAAGCTCACTGAGTACAACCTTGCACTCTTTAACAGTTTGGGTAATGTCTAGATCTCTATTCCAATCATTACATTTAGGGACCAGTGAGTTTAAAATCCTTACGTATCACAGAAAGTGGGTTCAAAGCCATTTCCTAATCTATGAGCACATATAACAACAAACAATCGATTTAATCTCCGATATTATCTCCCTTAAATAATATCATTAAACCACTAATCACATCTAAAATCCCATCAGATATGGCAAGCCACGTGGTGTGGACGTTTACCAATCCAAATGATTTAGCAATTAGATTTGCTTCGGTCATACATCACTTATAGCGGAACCTCGTGGGGAGGAATACTATAATGCGTATCTAAGTGTAAACCATTACTCAGTACCAAAGTAAATCGTTTGGAATTGCTACATCACCACAAGCCACGTGGTGTGGACGTTTACGACAACTTCACAACTCTTCACAATTTCTTACAACTGTCTACATCAATTAATCCGAAATTCGTCAGCATAGCAAGCCACGTGGTGTGGACGTTTACTACACCAAGAGACTTTTATAATTGACTCCCAATTACTTGATCCATTCAATCTTGTAAATCAAGACGCGGAGAATCATAAGTGAAACTCGAAGTTTCTAACCAGTGATTCACCATGCGAACGACCCTATCTCTCATCAAATGAGGGAGCCGAGCAGACAATCGATCCACCTTCAAAAGATGGTACGACTGCCTCTAATTTGTGTCCTCGACATGACCAAGTGGCTTTGGCTCCATTCCACTCCCCGGGGTGAGAATGAGTCGACTTGAAGTCAGTTTTGGAAAGACAAATCAGGCATTGTTTGATAGACTTAATCAATGTTTCTCGTAAAAGGAATTACAAGAATTCTCCTCCAATGGCTTATCTATATGAACTTCGAAAGTTCATAAAAGTCACCAAGAGAACAGCAATGGAGACCATGGATATGTTTCCATACCCTCTCCCACTTAGCTTTTTATAATAAAGGGATACGCTATCTAATGCATAATTAAATACACATAAGCATGCATACATGAAATAAAGCACATAGAATATTATCACATAATCAAAATAATACTAGAATATTATTTTTCCGACTATTATGGCTTTATCGCATCTCCGTACGCATCTTCTAGTCTTTAGTCTTCGTTCTTGAATGCTCCATGTGACGGGAATATTAATTCCAATATTTAAATCTATTTATTTTTAATAAATCCAAAAGTTACTTAATTCGAAAATTAAGTCAATCGAATAAATCAAAAAAAAATTAAATATTATTAATATTTTTATTTATTTATTTTCCTATCTAATTCTATTAAATCTCTAGAATAATCTATTCAAGACCCACTTGGAATATTCTAGAAGACATCTATAATAGAATAAGGAAATAAAATAAATTTATTTTATCTTCCCTTTCTACTTCATTAAATCTCTAGAATAATCTATCCAAGACCCACTTGGAATATTCTAGATGATTTCCATAATGAAATAAGGAAATAAAATAATTCAGGACTCCTAGTCCTTCCACATTAATTTCTTTCCTAATCCATTAAAAATTCCATAAAGGAATAATTAAATAAGGAAAAATTAATTTAGGACTCCTAAACTTTCCAAAAATTAATTAATTTCCATGTCCATGAAAATTCCCATAAAATAGGAATAATCAAATAGGAAATAAATTAATTTAATAATTAATTATTTTCCTTTCTAATTCCATTAAATCTCTAGAATCCTATTCCAAGTAGAACTTAGAATATTCTAGAAGACTTCCATAATAGAATAAGGAAATAAATTAATTCCAATTAATTGTTTTCCTATTTCCATGAGAATTCCCAAAAATAGGAATACTCAAAATAGGAAAACCGAATCAATTTAGGAAAGTTGGATCTTGGCAGGAGTAGCATGGGTTGGGGATCCCCACGCCACCCCCACCATCGACCGAGGCCGAGAGGAGCACATCACCGCCGCCGCCACCCCAACCGGCCAGCCACCACCACTACCGGTGGCAGCCCACGGCCAAGGGGTGCGATGGCTGCCCCTCCCACTCGATTGATCCATTACTTGGGGTCGATCATGGGGTTGATCGATCCCCGGAATCCTCCCTCTCTTCGTCTCCTCCGTCACACTTTTCCGGTCGTCGTTTCGGACTCGATCCAACGTAAAATAAATTACAAATTTATTACTACGCTATCCAGTATCGATTCTCTACATGAAAACGACCTCAAACAATTTCCGGAAAAATTAAGAACAAGCATTCACCACACAAGAACAAATAACATCACCGAGAGTTTAATAATCAAGAACATTATTATGACATTAATTAACAAAATTAAATTTAGCCATAATAATCGGAAACCCTGCAAGGTAGAACAATTTATCGAAAAATACCATGAACTAAAACCAACGCTCTGATACCAATTGTTGGAAATCGATATTCCGGAATTAATAAATTAATTAAAATTAATTATCTAATTAATTCCGACCGAAATCCTTCGAATATCCGGATTGTCTAAATTGCGGAACCGACAATCCAATCGAAAAACCTTTCGCCGGAGATCACATGAACACCATCGCACGCGCCGGAGCAAGACCGAACGCACGACATGGCCGAAGCCATGCACGCGCGCCCAGCCGAGCCCCCGCGGCTAGGGCTTCATGCGATCGCATCTTGCGATCGCTGGGTTGCATCACAGCAACCCTACGGCGAGTCCGGCGACTCGCCGTTCGCACAGGAGGGGGCGGCTCGTCCCACGAGCCGCGGCGGCGCCAGCCCGCCACCCCAGCGATCGAACCCTTGGTTCGATCGCACCCCCAGCCGTGGGCTGGGGTCCTTCGATGCGCACGCCCCCGGTTCAGCCGGGGCGTGTTTGGTTCGATCCCCACGGGGATCCTTGAACCGCCGGCGGTCCGGTGGTTCGTCCACCACCGCCCGGTTCGATCCTCGTCCAGGGTTCGTCCTCGGATCTTGGTTCTACGGTATTTTCAATAATAATCGATTAAAATCATAAAGGGTGTTTACGATTTTACCTTCGATTCGTTGTTCGGAGAAACGAGATCAATCGATGACCTTGAGATCTTCCGACGTATTCCTTGCACTAGCCCGGACGTCGTGTGGGCGACGATCTACCGAACTCCATGGATCTCCTTCACGAACTCTCTAGACTAATCAAGTATGATTATCTTGTCTTGTCTAATTGTGAAGACCATGTAGTGCTTTTATAGGCTACGTAGGGGATCTTAAGGAGGTGGAATATTGGGCTTCCAATAATAGTGATTAAATTGAGCCCAAGCCCAAATCTATTAATCCTTACTATTATTAATTAATTCTATTTTCCACTATATAAAATTAATTGCACTCCCAATATTAAACCATATTATATCAAATAATATTTCTCCGGTAGTATTATTTATTCCGTGTATTTAAGATATAAATATCCATGAATAAAATTAATTTATTGCTAATTAATTTATTCATCTCTTTTATCCGAGACTAGTACCATTCAACCTTAATTATTATGCGGAACGAATCCACCTGCAGGGTTTACATAATAATTCCTTATGAACTCATCTCGGGGATATTATCAACCCTTCCGGGATACACTTTCCCGTCAAGTATTCACGGCATGTCATATATAAAATATAGTGACCCAACTTAACCGGTAATTAACCCAATAATTAAATCGGTTAATTCCTTTGGTAAATCAAAGTCACTTATATTAAATATACACACCCGCAATAGTATCGGGGATTAAGAATAAAATACACTGAGACTCGAATCGATTATCGACGGCAATCCTAATCGATGAATCTCAACGATCCGCTCAATACACCAAGTGTACAAGTGTGATAAAATAATTAAGACAAATTATTTTCTCTCTCACACAACGACTATACCGATGGATTGGTCCGTGTCCATCTAGGTCGTGAGCAACTGTTCGATTAAATACGAGTAACCGATAGTATGATCTTCTGTGCGCCCATGCAACACCATACTAACTACAACGTATAAAATCCAGGACTATTATTTGCATATATTTAATTATAAATAATTAAACGCAAATAATTGTTTATTTAATTAAATAGATTAGTTGCAATGGATCGTGAGTTTCCGTTACTTAAATCTAGACATTAAGTACACAACTCCAACACGTATTCCGTTATATAACGATTTATTTCGTTAATTAATGAAACCTATATTAATGGCATATACTATATCTACTCCCAATGTTGAATCATAGATATAGTCCTGTACAGTTACACATGTTGTATGAATTCAGTTTCGTGGAAACCGAGAGATAATTCTGTTAACGCAACGTAACTGTCAAACTCAGTTCCTAGTCGATGGGTTACGCCAATAACAAGGATACCCGGCCTTTCCCCCTTTAGACTAGCACTTAGTGTATGTGGGCTAATCTCGAGCCTCGGTGTTGGGACATCGACACACTTGAGTGGGTGCTCACTGTTGATGAGTTCACTGAACCCCCTCTCCCTGGAATCTCTAAGTGGTTATCACTGATCGAGTAGAGAATTCCATAATATAGTTGTACACAATTAATCCTTAAGACCCAGACATCACCGTGACTTCATCAGAGGACTAGCTGTATCGTGACCTGTCTCTGATTCCCTGGAAAGGGAGTAAGTCGAAAAAGGAGACAACGTTCGTGCAGTTCGAAATCTGATGTGAAGTCTGTGCATGGTAGTAGGGGATCTGATCGCTTGATATAGATCATGGATGTCCTATGTGGTTCGTAGTCCCGGAATCTCTAGCCAGAGTTGAACACTAAGGTGATTACAGAAATGTGCTTCTCTAGATCAATCACGACTGGATTTTAAGAAACCTAGAACGTACGCGTAGTTATCAAACTCAACAAGAGATCTCGATTGACCAATATCTCTAGTTTGATCAGGACATATGTATCGGAGGGATCGTACTGTACGCTAACTATATTACAAGGTTCTTGCAGGCACTTCATTTGAATATAGGGAATTAGTGAAGCGTGGTTGCTAGACGCTCGTCACTGATTCGTTGGGCACCGACTTGTTTGGAGATTAAATAAGAAATTGAAAGATTTCGTTGAAATTGTTTGTTCGGAAATTTCCCGAAAATCTAATCATAGGTTCTTCTCTCCATCGGAACAATAGGGCCGTTATGCCCATTACTAAACTTGTTGAAGCGATGAAATATAACCAAGGTATATCTTTTTTATCGGAGGTTGAATCGATCATCAGAAGAAGAATTAGGCCAAAATCATTGGGTTTAGACATTACTTCGGTGCTTCTTAATTTTTTTTACACCTGAACCATTGAGGGTCACATTCTCGTGTAAACCGATCCTTGAATACGATCATGTATTAATTAACTGTTAATTAAGTACATATATTCGGAGGTCAATATGATTGAATTCGAGATTCATAATTGTGATTATGAGTTGGAAATATTACCGAGCTAAAGAAAACGGACACGGTGGTGTACACTTTCTATTTTGGGAAATTTCCCAATTTAGCAGTACCCCTGAAATGGGTTTTCCGATTTTGTGTTGGAAATTTTAATTTTTATCTCATATTGATGAGAAAATTATAACGAGAAAGAAAATATAATTGTTATATTTTTCGGAGATCAAATTGATTGTCAATTTTGGAGAAACGTAATGACGGCTAGTGAATTGGGCCGGCTAGGGTTAATGGATCTGATCCATTAGGGTTTGAGCCCAACAAGGTCTTTTCCTCACCTATAAAAGGAGCCTCTTGGCCAGAGGAAAGACACACCAAGTGAAGAGCTAAAAACCCTAGCCTCACTTTCTCTCCTCTCTCCCTCTCGTCCGCCCCCTCGGCCCCTCCCTCGGAGGACCGCCGACCACCGGAGCCGCCGCCGCCTAGTGCCGCCATCGGAAGCCGCCTCCCCTCGCCGGAATCCGATTCTGGTACCGTTTTTCGGCGTATTCTCCCTTACGTATTTATAGTGCAATACGTGAGTTGGATTACCTATACGAGGTGAAACCTGATTAGACAAGAGACGCCGAAGGAACGCCCGAGCACAGCTCGAGCCGCGCCCGTGCGCTCCAGCCGTGACACACGAGTACAGCCGAGAGCCCCGCCACTCACTCGGATCTCGCCGTACACGACCCGTGCCTTCCCCGCGTCGCATCCGCGCGACTTCCGACGAACCTCGTTTCGTCCGATGAATCCCTAAGGTACTTACGATTGAAATTAGATTTAATTGTTTGAGTTAATTGTTTGCGCTAAGTGTACGATTAAATTTAGATTTAATTGTTTGTGTTAATTGTTTTCGTATGTACTTGAGAGTTTCATTGATTCGAATTAAATGTGAAGTAAATTCAAATTGATTCGAATTAAATAATATAATTATCTTAATTTTCAATTTGACGCATAATTAATTATATATGTGTAATTAATTAATTTGATTAATTTAATTGCACAATTCAAGTTGATTAGAATTAAATAATATGATTATGTTAATTGTAAATTTAACGCAAATGGTGCATGTTTTCATAATTAATTTATATGATAAATATAATTGCGCAAGTAATTAATTTATAAATTTAATTGCGCTAAATTTAATTTATGTAGTATGGGATGCATGAATTAAATATTTAAATATTTGATAATTAAATTAAATGGTGGATTATTTATTCAATAGATTTGAATTAAATCAATTAATGCATGTAATATTCAAAATTTGATTTTCAATAAATAAAATACAATATAATGTAAAATGTTTACATTAATGAAAAACGGTTTTTCATAAAAATTTTGTTTTCCGCTGCGTATACATTGCGTATACATGCACGATCCCCAACAGTTGTATCTTCTGAAATTGATTAATTGTCTATGAATATAATCACCTAAATCATGTTGTTTGTTGAATTGATTGATTTAATGTTGTTTAATTGGGACTTAGTTGTTTCTATTAAGATTTTTATTTTTATCTAATAGATCGAAACAATGTCTAATTTGTTATCAAGTAACAATTCAATGTCGAACATGAATGCACCTCGGGGAGTGATTCATCTAGACTTGTTTTTGTTAAAACAAATTAGAGATATCGAGCCATACGATGGCATGATTCGATGGTTTGCTCGGCTCCCCCATTTATGGGAGATAGGGTCGGCTCCCATGATGAATCGCTGGTTAGAAACCTCTAGTTTCACTTACGAGACATCACGTTTTGATTATTATCATATTAATAAATTGAAATAGAAAAAAAGTATCAATATTTAATTTAGAGAAATTATTTATTGACCAATTAAATAATTGATTTAAATATTCGATCAACAAGGTGATAGATTAATTATTTAATTTAATTGTTAAATTAAGTTAATTAATAGAGCACCATTTAATTTGCATACATTGTTTTAATTGTGATTAAATATTATGTGAATTATGTGAGATATATATATTGTGATATATGTTATGATCGTATGTGCTCGTTAGTATGACCTATAGAGGACATAGTTGTTAAGAATCAACAATCGATCACTCATTTCATTCTCTCCTGAGAATGTATAACGATTATTCTGATGAGATAAACAATCCTATAATCCTCCATTCTCTCCTGAGAATGTATATCAAGCCTTAAAGGAGAACCGATGTGTCGTTCTTTCTCCTTTCCTTCTACTGACAATAAATTATGAGAAAGCCACTTACAAGTAGTATGGTATGCCGTGTTAGCGGGGAGTACTTGTTGGAAATCGATATCCCGGAATTAATAAATTTAAATAAATAAATTATCTAATTAATTCCGACCGAAATCCTTTGGAGATCGAATATCCGGATTGTCTAAATTGCGGACCGACAATCCAATCGACTCCCGGTTGCCGGAAACCCGCCACGAACCTCCACGGGGATAGCCTAATCAAACAAACCCGCCACGGGGATAGCCCGTGGCTTGTTCGATCGAGCCACCACGCGTGGGCTCGCGGCTGTTCGCGACAGCCGTGCGGGGCTGCTCGTAGCAGCCCGCGTGAGTCCCGTGCGACGCGTACGGGAGGAGGGGCTGCTCGCCGTGCGAGCAGCAGCGGCACCAGCCCGCTGCCCACGCGATCGAGCACGCGCTCGATCGCATCCCCGGCGTCCAGCCGGGGTCCTTCGTGCGTCGCCGGCGGTCGAAGCCCTAGGGCTCGACCGCCACCCTCGGCGTCCAGCCGAGGGTTCGTCCTCTCGATCCCGGCGAGGATCTCTCGACCTCCCGCGGTCCGGTGATCCTCGATCACCACCGCGAGGTCGATCCTCGTCCCCGGGTTCGTACGTCCCTTGGATCTTGGTTCATGATATTCTCACGATAAAAAAACGATAAAATCATAAAGAGGGTTTTACGATTTACCTCGTTCTCGTTGTTCGGAAAAACGTAGAACTCAATTTGATGACCTTGAGATCATCCCACGTATTCCTTGCACTAGTCCGGACGTCGTGTGGGCGACGATCTACCGAACTCCATGGATCCTCCTCTCTACTTTCTCTCTCTAGAATTGTGATCTTCAAGTTATGAGAATAGAGAAGACCATGTAGTGCTTTTATAGGCTACGTAGGGGATCTAAAGGAGGTGGAATATTGGGCTTCCAATATTGAAGATTAAATTGAGCCCAATGCTCAAGTCCATTAATCCTTATCAATATTAATTAATTCTATTTTCCACTATATAAAATTAATTGCACTCCCAATATTAAACCATATTATATCAAATAATATTTCTCCGGTAGTATTATTTATTCCGTGTATTTAAGATATAAATATCCATGAATAAAATTAATTTATTGCTAATTAATTTATTCATCTCTTATATCCGAGACTAGTACCATTCAACCTTAATTATTATGCGGAACGAATCCACCTGCAGGGTTTACATAATAATTCCTTATGAACTCATCTCGGGGATATTATCAACCCTTCCGGGATACACTTTCCCGTCAAGTATTCACGGCATGTCATATATAAAACATAGTGACCCAACTTAACCGGTAATTAACCCAATAATTAAATCGGTTAATTCCTTTGGTAAATCAAAGTCACTTATATTAAATATACACACCCGCAATAGTTTCGGGGATTAAGAATAAAATACACTGAGACTCGAATCGATTATCGCCGGCAATCCTAATCGATGAATCTCAACGATCCGCTCAATACACCAAGTGTACAAGTGTGATAAAATAATTAAGATAAATTATTTTCTCTCTCACACAACGACTATACCGATGGATTGGTCCGTGTCCATCTAGGTCGTGAGCAACTGTTCGATTAAATACGAGTAACCGATAGTATGATCTTCTGTGCGCCCATGCAACACCATACTAACTACAACGTATAAAATCTAGGACTATGATTTGCATATATTTAATTATAAATAATTAAATGCAAATAATTGTTTATTTAATTAAATAGATTAGTGGCAATGGATCGTGAGTTTCCTTTACATAAATCTAGACATTAAGTACACAACTCCAACAATCTCCCACTTGTACTAAGGTCTAGTCATTTCCTCCAAACTCCCGACTCCCATACTCATCACGTGCTAAAGTTGTACTTCCAAGAAGTACTATGTGAATGAGCACTCTAGGTTGCCGCTCTGAAGTTATCTTGGTGACTACAGCTTCGTCTCCCTCGACGATGACTCGTATCAAGTGGTACTTGCACTATGTGTTATCTTACACTTATGGACTTGTGATTTCTTACCATTCGCCATCGCACCGCTATTTACATAGCCTTTGGCAAATTAAGAATCACATCTAAGTCCCAGAGATTATCCCGGAGTTATACCAAAACTTCCGCTGCCTCTGAGGCTGCTATTTGGTCACCCATGGCAGAGTCCGAAAAGCATCATGCTTATCACTCTTCCATGTTAAAACTCCTTCTCCTTCAATAGTGAAACACATAGCCTGATAACGACTTACACTGGTCCTCATTTGATTAGAAATCTAAGAGAATGTAATCCAAAGGAAATGCTCGTCTGCTTCGTAGTCTAGAACAGTACTTCGAAAGTACTTTTACAGCAGTCGAATATTCCTTTCCAGGATTACCTTGATATCCTCCCACTATGCTATCCGCATAGCCGATATCAGGTTCTCGTTTTTTTCAACAATGCATTTTATCAAGCTTTCCACACTCCAAGTGTAGGAAACTGCTTTCATTGCTTCTATCTCCTTTTGTGTTCCAAAACACATATCCTTAGATAGATGCATTCCGTCTCTGAAAGGTAACGAACCTTTCTCGGAATCTTGCATGTTAAAACGAACCATAATCATATATGTAAGATGTCCAGGAAAAATACAATGTTCTTTCTAGAGATCCAAGATCTCAAGAACATGTCCAACTTCTTCCTTTATCTTTCATAATGATTCATCTAGACAACCATCATTTTATGTCTGATAACATCTTTACATTGTTGCCAATGATAAGAGTGTCATCTACATAAAACCTCCGAGAAACACCACCTTGTTTTCCATCACGTTTCCAATACACACAATTCGTCTATGCTTTTGATGAATCCATAAAATGGACTATCTCATCAATTTGCAAGTACCACGAATTCAATGCTTTGTTCCAATCCATAAATGGATCAACAAAGCTTGTACTCTAAATGATCTCGCCTCTTAGTAATAATCCTTATTGCTCTCCAAGAAGGCACATTTAGATCTAGTACGGCCTTCATGTAGATCCAGGGATCGATTTCATGTATACTAGGTCCAGAGTCCGAAGACTCTCCTAGTCTTATGAATATCTCCGGTTGTCAAACAACCTCCCACTACAACGACATTCCGGTGTATAAACAGTGATAACAGTAGGTGCAGTTAGTGGTGTACCGCTACTCGGTTCGGCTGGTTCTAAGTCTTAATCTTTCTCTCTCATTTCAAAGTATCATGTCACCTTGGGCTTGTGGTTCATCGTATAGTCTTTCTCTAAGAACCGGGCGTTAGAACTTATAACGTCCTTCTGGTTCATAGTACTATTGAACACACATCTTTTGTTCTTCTAGGATATTCTACAACCGCATTTGAATGCGCCGTTGTTTCCAGACATATCCATAGAACATAGGTAGTTCCGTATAACTCATCTTTTACTATCTCTATAAGAGTTCCATTTCTTATTTACGACACACCATTTCTACACAACAGTGTATGGTGTAGTCTTTTGGGATCAAATCCCAATCTCTGATCAGTATGCCATGCATTCCTCAGATAGGTGCTTGCCTCCGCGATCAAATCGCAGGCTACAAATGGATATACCTCGATGGTTCTCCACAATTGCTTAATGTCCATTGACTTGTCAAAACACTTGCTTTTGTGGCACATCAGGTATCCTAATCCATTTCTCGAGTAATCATCAAATGAAGTACTCGTACCTTATTGTCTGAGTAGACATAGGTCTGCATACATCCGAGTCAATCAATTCTTATACTTGTCCGGATCTTATATCTTATATCCATAAGGATTGCTTAGTCATATTATCTTCCAAATTAGATTCTTAGGTCGGAAGGTCCACTCCTTCAACTTAATTGATCAAATATCAATTATCGACCTTTGAACTTTTTATTTGAATAAAAATGACTCAGCATAAGAATCCACAAGTATAATTGATAAAGAAATCTCTTATTAGTAAAACGAGTTTTATACTACGGTTCGTTGCATCGTGGTGGACTCAGGATTCATCATTTATATATTGCTAGCTAATGTACCAGAATAGATAATATCATTATTTCTTCTTATAACCATCAAATGATTAAAAGAAATAAAATATCTATTCATTAGAAATCCAGAACAAAGTTCTTTCTAATTTGAAAGGTACATAAAAGCAATAACCCAAAATGAAATCCTATAAAATGTCCTCCACTGCAAATGCTGCCTCCTCTACAGCATTGCCCATGTAGACTACGATTTCTTCTTTTCTAAGTCGTCGGGTTTCCGGGAACCCTTGCATTTAAAATGCACATACCGTCAGTGGTTCCATATCTACACACCAGGTTCCGGTAGATAATACCACTGACTATGTTTTACGACTAAAGAAAATTTCGTACTTCCTTTGAGAGGATAATCAGACTTCCAGTACCCAGACTGTTTGCATCGAGAACTCTTGCCTCATGGCTTTCTCGTCCCATCTCGTGGTCCAAGAAACCTAGGACCACTGGGTTTCTTTGCTTTGCTTTTCCTTTTTCCCCGATCTTGCCCTTAGGTTCGAAACCTTTGGCATTGGCTACAAGAGCTTGCGATTTCTGTCTCAACTCGTCCAAAAGGTCAATCATCTCAAAAACGTGTTTAAGCGTTTCCTCGAAGCGACTGGCCTTTATGAGTATCCTCATCGCTTCTTGTCTAGCCGCCTATGTCAATAGGCTCGGGAGGACAAAGCTCACTGAGTACAAACTTGTACTCTTTAACAGTTTGGGTAATGTCTAGATCTCTATTCCAATCATTACATTTAGGGACCAGTGAGTTAAAATCCTTACGTATCACACAAAGTGGGTTCAAAGCCATATCCTAATCTATGAGCACATATAACAACAAACAATCGATTTAATCTCCGATATTATCTCCCTTAAATAATATCATTAAACCACTAATCACATCTAAAATCCCATCAGATATGGCAAGCCACGTGGTGTGGACGTTTACCAATCCAAATGATTTAGCAATTAGATTTGTTTCGGTCATACATCACTTATAGCGGAACCTCGTGGGGAGGAATACTATAATGCGTATCTAAGTGTAAACCATTACTCAGTACCAAAGTAAATCGTTTGGAATTGCTACATCACCGCAAGCCACGTGGTGTGGACGTTTACGACAACTTCACAACTATTCACAATTTCTTACAACTGTCTACATCAATTAATCCAAAATCCGTCAGCATAGCAAGCCACGTGGTGTGGACGTTTACTACACCAAGAGACTTTTATAATTGACTCCCAATTACTTGATCCATTCAATCTTGTAAATCAAGACGCGGAGAATCATAAGTGAAACTCGAAGTTTCTTGCCAGTGATTCACCATGCGAACGACCCTATCTCTCATAAAATGAGGGAGCCGAGCAGACAACCGATCTAGTCATCAAATGACACGAAAGTCTCTAATTTGTGTCCTCGACATGACCAAGTGGCTTTGGCTCCATTCCACTCCCCGGGGTGAGAATGAGTCGACTTGAAATCAGTTTTGGAAAGACAAATTAGGCATTGTTTGATAAACTTAATCAATGTTTCTCGTAAAAGGAATTACAAGAATTCTCCTCCAATGACTTGTCTATACGAACTTCAAAAGTCCATAAAAGTCACCAAGAGAACAGCAATGGAGACCATGGATATGTTTCCATACCCTCTCCCACTTAGCTTTTTACAATAAAGGGATACGCTATCTAATGCATAATTAAATACACATAAGCATGCATACATGAAATAAAGCACATAGAATATTATCACATAATCAAAATAATACTAGAATATTATTTTCCGACTATTATGGCTTTATCGCATCCCCGTATGCGTCTTCTAGTCTTTAGTCTTCGTTCTTGAATGCTCCATGTGACGGAATATTAATTCCAATATTTAAATCTATTTATTTTTAATAAATCCAAAAGATACTTAATTTGAAAATTAAGTCAATCGAATAAATCAAAAATAAAATTAAATATTATTAATATTGTTATTTATTTTTTATTTTCCCTTTCTACTTCATTAAATCTCTAAAATAATCTATCCAAGACCCACTTGGAATATTCTAGAAGACTTCTATAATGAAATAAGGAAATAAAATAATTTATTTTACTTTCCCTTTCTACTTCATTAAATCTCTAGAATAATCTATCCAAGACCCACTTGGAATATTATAGATGATTTCCATAATGAAATAAGGAAATAAAATAATTTAGGACTCCTAGTCCTTCCAAATTAATTCCTTTCCTAATCCATTAAAAATTCCATAAAGAAATAATTAAATAAGGAAAAATTAATTTAGGACTCCTAAACTTTCCAAATTAATTATTTTCCTAATCCATTAAAATTCCATAAAGGAATAATTAAATAGGAAAAATAAATTAATTTATAAATTTATTCCTTTTCCTAATCTATGAAAATTCCCAAGAATAGGAATAATCAATATGGAAAAATAAATTTATTCTAAATTTATTCTTTTCCTATTCCATGAGAATTTCCAAAAAAATAGGAATACTCAAAATAGGAAAACCGAATAATTTAGGAAAGTTGGATCTTGGCGGGAGAGCACGAGATCACGAGGACCCCGCGCCCCCCACCACCTTCGATCGAGAGCCGAGGGGACACGCCACCGCCGCCGCCGCCTCGCCGGCGCACCACCTCCCTTGGTGGCACCGCGCACGGACGAGAGGCTCGATGGCCGCCCCTCCTCCTTTGGGTCGATCGATCCAAGGGATCGGCCATGGGGTTGGCCGATCCGGAGCCCTCCCTCTCAATGTCTCCTCCGCCACACTTTTTCCGGCGATCGTTTCGGGATTGATCCAACGTAAATAATTTCACAAAATTAATTTACAATTATCCGGTATCAATTCTCTACATGAAATCGACCTCAAACAATTTCCGGAAAAATTAAGAACAAGCATTCACCACACAAGAACAAATATCGACATCATCGAGAGTTTAATAATCAAGAGAAATATTATGACATTAATTAACAATAATTAAATCTAGCCATAATAATCGGAAACCCTGCAAGGTAGAACAATATATCGAAAAATACCATGAACTAAAACCAACGCTCTGATACCAATTGTTGGAAATCGATATCCCGGAATTAATAAATTTAAATAAATAAATTATCTAATTAATTCCGACCGAAATCCTTTGGAGATCGAATATCCGGATTGTCTAAATTGCGGAACCGACAATCCAATCGACTCCCGGTTGCCGGAAACCCGCCACGAACCTCCACGGGGATAGCCTAATCAAACAAACCCGCCACGGGGATAGCCCGTGGCTTGTTCGATCGAGCCACCACGCGTGGGCTCGCGGCTGTTCGCGACAGCCGTGCGGGGCTGCTCGTAGCAGCCCGCGTGAGTCCCGTGCGACGCGTACGGGAGGAGGGGCTGCTCGCCGTGCGAGCAGCAGCGGCACCAGCCCGCTGCCCACGCGATCGAGCACGCGCTCGATCGCATCCCCGGCGTCCAGCCGGGGTCCTTCGTGCGTCGCCGGCGGTCGAAGCCCTAGGGCTCGACCGCCACCCTCGGCGTCCAGCCGAGGGTTCGTCCTATCGATCCCGGCGAGGATCTCTCGACCTCCCGCGGTCCGGTGATCATCGATCACCACCGCGAGGTCGATCCTCGTCCCCGGGTTCGTACGTCCCTTGGATCTTGGTTCATGATATTCTCACGATAAATAAACGATAAAATCATAAAGAGGGTTTTACGATTTACCTCGTTCTCGTTGTTCGGAAAAACGTAGAACTCAATTTGATGACCTTGAGATCTTCCCACGTATTCCTTGCACTAGCCCGGACGTCGTGTGGGCGACGATCTACCGAACTCCATGGATCCTCCTCTCTACTTTCTGCTGGAATTCGATGTCCCGGGTTATCTAAATTTGCGGAAACCGACAACCCGACCGAAAACCCGTCGCCGGAAAATTAATTCGAAAATTAAGTCAATCGAATAAATCAAAAATAAAATTAAATATTATTAATATTTTTATTTATTTATTTTCCTATCTAATTCTATTAAATCTCTAGAATAATCTATCCAAGTCAAACTTGGAATATTCTAGAAGACTTCTATAATAGAATAAGGAAATAAAATAAATTAGGACTCTTCTACTTTCCAAGATTAATTAATTTCCATGTCCATGAAAATTCCCATAAAATAGGAATAATCAAATAGAAATAAATTAATTTACTAATTAATTATTTTCCTATCTAATTCTATTAAATCTCTAGATTCCTATTCCAAGTAGAACTTGAAATATTCTAGAAGACTTCCATAATAGAATAAGGAAATAAATAAATTAGGACTCTTCTACTTTCCAAGATTAATTAATTTCCATGTCCATGAAAATTCCCATAAAATAGGAATAATCAAATAGAAATAAATTAATTTACTAATTAATTATTTTCCTATCTAATTCTATTAAATCTCTAGATTCCTATTCCAAGTAGAACTTGAAATATTCTAGAAGACTTCCATAATAGAATAAGGAAATAAATAATATTAATTAATTCTTTTCCTATCTCCATGAGAGTTCCCATACTTAGGAATACTCAAAGTAGGAAAACTTGAATCAATTAGGAAAGTGAATCTAGGTAGGAGTAGCATGAGATCACGAGGACCCCGCGCCCCCCCACCTTGATCGCCGGCCGGGAGCACCACTGCCGCCGTCCCCAGCCCACGCGCCACCACCTCCGGTGGCCGGCGTGGCCGAGGAGCCCCGCGGGCAGCCCCTCCGATCGATCTCCATGGGATCGATCCCATCGATCCCGAGCCCTAGTTTTCCCTCTCTTCATCTCCTTCGTCACATGAGTTCTCCGGCGGTCGTCTCGGCATCGATCCAACGTAAATAAATTACAAGAAATAAATTTACAATTCCGGTATCGATTCTATACATGAAATCGACCTTATACACTTTCCGGAAAACATAGAACGTAATAATAAATCCTAAATTCGGTCAACCCCCGAATTTTTACTATTACAAGCATTCATCCACACAAACCATGATAGTCGGAATCCCTGCAAGGTAGAACACAATTGAACACATACATGAACACGAAACCAAACTCTCTGATACCAATTGCTGGAATTCGATGTCCCGGGTTATCTAAATTTGCGGAAACCGACAACCCGACCGAAAACCCGTCGCCGGAGATCCAACCGCGAACCACCGTACGAGCCGGAGCTCGACCGAGCACCGCACGGGACGAACCCGCGCGCCCAGCCGAGCCCCCGCACGGGGCTCGCGATCGATCGATCGCGTGGGGCTGCTCCGGCAGCCCCGGGGCGGTGAGTCCGGCGACTTCACCGCCCACGCCGTCGGGAGGGGCGGTCAGCCCAGCTGACCACCGCGGCAACAGCCGCGGCTCGCCCCCGCGATCGAGCCCAGCTCGATCGCTAGCCCCGGCGTCTAGCCGGGGTCCCTTCGCGCGGATCGCCGCGATCGAACCCTAGGTTCGATCTCACCTCGGCTCCCAGCCGAGGGCTCCTCTCGAGCTTCGCCGGGGATCTCGAATCCCCGTCCCCGAAGTTCGTCGTTTTTCCCGGATCGTGCGTTCATGTATGTATCACAATTAATCCACATAAAATCATAGAAGGGAGTATATGATTTTACCTTTTAATTCGTTGTGCGGAGAAACGAATCTAAGTTGATGACCTTACGATCTTCCCACGTATTCCTTGCACTAGCTTGAACGTCGGGTGGGCGACGATCCTCCAAGCTTATGGATCCTCTTCTCTCTCTCTCTACTTTCTCTCTCTAGGAGAATTATGATCTTGTGTTATAATGTGTGTTATCATGTAGAATAGAGAAGACCATGTAGTGCTTTTATAGGCTACGTAGGGGATCTAAAGGAGGTGGAATATTGGGCTTCCAATATTAATGATTAAATTGAGCCCAAGCCCAAATCTATTAATCTCCCATTAATATTAATTAATTTATTTTCCACTATATAAATTAATTGCACTCCCAATATTAAACCATATTATATCAAATAATATTTCTCCGGTAGTATTATTTATTCCGTGTATTTAAGATTTAAATATCCATGAATAAAATTAATTTATTGCTAATTAATTTATTCATCTCTTGAATCCGAGACTAGTACCATTCAACCTTAATTATTGTGCGGAACGAATCCACTCATGAGGTTTACACAATAATTCCTTATGAACTCATCTCGGGGATATTATCAACCCTTCCGGGATACACTGTCCGGTCAATCATTCACGGCATGCCATATATAAAATATAGTGACCCAACTTAACCGGTAATTATCCCAATAATTAAATCGGTTAATTCCTTTGGTAAATCAAAGTCACTTATATTGAATATACACACCCGCAACAATATCGGGGATTAAGAATAAAATACACTGAGATTCGAATCGATTATCGCCGGCAATCCTAATCGATGAATCTCAACGATCCGCTCAATACACCAAGTGTACAAGTGTGATAAAATAATTAAGACAAATTATTTTCTCTCTCACACAACGACTATACCGATGGATTGGTCCGGGTCCATCTAGGTCGTGAGCCACTGTTTGATTAAATACGAGTAACCGATAGTATGATCTTCTGTGTGGGCCCGACACACCATACTAACTACAACGTATAAAATCCAGGACTATGATTTGCATATATTTAATTAATAATAATTAAAAGCAACCAATTGTTTATTAATTAAATAGATTAAATGCTATGACCGGGAGTTTATCGTTACTTAAATCTAGACATTAAGTACACAACTCCAACACTTTCTCTCTCTAGAATTGTGATCTTCAAGTTATGAGAATAGAGAAGACCATGTAGTGCTTTTAGAGGCTACGTAGGGGATCTAAAGGAGGTGGAATATTGGGCTTCCAATATTGAAGATTAAATTGAGCCCAATGCTCAAGTCCATTAATCCTTATCAATATTAATTAATTCTATTTTCCACTATATAAAATTAATTGCACTCCCAATATTAAACCATATTATATCAAATAATATTTCTCCGGTAGTATTATTTATTCCGTGTATTTAAGATATAAATATCCATGAATAAAATTAATTTATTGCTAATTAATTTATTCATCTCTTATATCCGAGACTAGTACCATTCAACCTTAATTATTATGCGGAACGAATCCACCTGCAGGGTTTACATAATAATTCCTTATGAACTCATCACGGGGATATTATCAACCCTTCCGGGATACACTTTCCCGTCAAGTATTCACGGCATGTCATATATAAAACATAGTGACCCAACTTAACCGGTAATTAACCCAATAATTAAATCGGTTAATTCCTTTGGTAAATCAAAGTCACTTATATTAAATATACACACCCGCAATAGTTTCGGGGATTAAGAATAAAATACACTGAGACTCGAATCGATTATCGCCGGCAATCCTAATCGATGAATCTCAACGATCCGCTCAATACACCAAGTGTACAAGTGTGATAAAATAATTAAGATAAATTATTTTCTCTCTCACACAACGACTATACCGATGGATTGGTCCGTGTCCATCTAGGTCGTGAGCAACTGTTCGATTAAATACGAGTAACCGATAGTATGATCTTCTGTGCGCCCATGCAACACCATACTAACTACAACGTATAAAATCTAGGACTATGATTTGCATATATTTAATTATAAATAATTAAATGCAAATAATTGTTTATTTAATTAAATAGATTAGTGGCAATGGATCGTGAGTTTCCTTTACTTAAATCTAGACATTAAGTACACAACTCCAACAGTACTACTTGTGAGTTAAGCTGTAATTTATTGACATAAGATGGAGAGGTGTTAGCTACGATTCTTTTAAATATGTGTGGTCGGATAGATTAACTATGGGCTTACACATGTTTACTGTTGGAGTTTTGTACTTAATGTCTAGATTTAAGTAACGATAACTCCCGGTCATAGCATTTAATCTATTTAATTAATAAACAATTGTTTGCTTTTAATTATTCGATAATTAAATATATGCAAATTATAGTCCTAAATTATATACGTTGTAATTAGTATGGTGTGCTGGCCCACACAGAAGATCATACTATATGTTACTAGTATTTAATCGAACAGTTGCTCACGACCTAGATGGACACAGACCAATCCATCGGTATAGTCGTTGTGTGAGAGAGAATATAATTTGTCTTAATTATTTTATCACACTTGTACACTTGGTGTATTGGGCGGATCGCTTGAGACTTATCAATTAGGATTTCCTTTGATAATTGATTCAAGTCTCAGAGTATTTTATTCTCAATCCCCGATACTATTGCAGGTGTGTATATTTAATATAAGTGACTTTGATTTTCCAAAGGAATTAACCGATTTAATTATTGGGTTAATTACCGGTTAAGTTGGGTCACTATATTTTATATATGACATGCCGTGAATACTTGACGGGAAAGTGTATCCCGTAAGGGTTGATAATATCCCCGAGATGAGTTCATAAGGAATTATTATGTAAACCTCATGAGTGGATTTGTTCCGCATAATAATTAAGGTTGAATGGTACTATTCTCGGACAAGAGATGAATAAATTAATTAGCAATAAATTAATTTTATTCATGGATATTTAAATCTTAAATACACGGAATAAATAATACTACCGGAAAAATATTATTTGATATAATATGGTTTAATATTGGGAGTGCAATTAATTTATATAGTGGAAAAATAAATTAATTAATATTAATGGGATTAATAGATTTGGGCTTGGGCTCAATTTAATCATTAATATTGGAAGCCCAATATTCCACCTCCTTTAGATCCCCTACGTAGCCTATAAAAGCACTACATGGTCTTCAAAATTAGACACACCATAAGAGTATCATACTTGATATTCTAGAGAGTTCGTGAAGTATATCCATAGAGTTCGGAGGATCGTCGCCCACACGACGTTCGAACGAGGTGCAAGGAATACGTAGGAAGATTCAAAGGTCTTCAATTTGATTTCGTTTATCCGCACAACGAATCAAAGGTAAAATCATAAACCCCCTTGTATGATTTTATGTGATAATAATTGTGATATATACATGAACATACGATCCGGGAAAACGACGAGATCAGGATACGGGGATCGTGCGATCCCCGTCGGGATCGAGAGGGGCGGCCGAACCCTAGGGTTCGACCGCTGGTGCGCGCGGGCAAAGAGGGAGCCCCGGCTGGACGCCGGGGCATGCGATCGACCAAGGGTCGATCGCTGGAGGTTCACCGTGGGCTGGCGCCACGGCGGATGGACCTCCCGGCCACCCTCGCCCGGCGGCACGCGCACGAGAAGAAGCCCCGGCTGGACGCCGGGGCAGGGGCGATCGAGCCCTAGCTCGATCGCCGGGGGGACTGCCGCGGGCTTGCGCCGCGGCTGGTGGCTCCCCCCACCTCCGGCGATGGCGGTGAGTCGCCGGACTCACCGCCCGGGACTGCCGGAGCAGCCCCATGCGATCGCCATGCACGGCGATAGCGAGCCCCGGCGGGGGCGTGGCTAGGGTTTAGCCGCGGGCTTGCCCGCGGAGACGCCTTGGTCGTGCTCTGGTTCGTGCGGTGTTCGCGATCGGTTTCCGGCGACGGGATTTCGGTCGGGTTGTCGGTTTCCGCAATTTTTGATAACCCGGGATATCGATTTACAGCAATTGGTATCAGAGCGTTGGTTTCGTGTTCATGTATGTATTCAATTATCGTTCTACCTTGCAGGGATTCCGACTATCATGGTTTAATTAATTGTTAATTATTTTACCATGATTATTCGTTTATTAAACTCTCGGACATGTCGAGATTCGTTTTGTGTGGATGAATGCTTGTAATAGTAAAAATTCGGGGGTTGACCGAATTTAGATTTATTATTATTGTTCTATGTTTTCCGGAAATTGTATAGAATCGATACCGGAATTGTAAATTTTTTTTGTAATTTATTTACGTTGGATCGATGCCGAGACGACCGCCGGAGAACACGTGTGACGAAGGAGAAGATGAGAGGGAGGACCGGGGATCTATCTTGATGATCGATCCCATGAGGATCGATCGACCCGGCTGTCCGCGGGTGTTCTCGGCCACGCCGGCCACCGGAGGTGGTGGCGCTGTTGGAATAGGTGACCGGCGAGCCAACGGTTGGCCGAGCGGTTAACCGTATAACGGTTTATTTCGTTAATTAATGAAACCTATATTAATGGCATATACTATATCTGCTCCCAATGTTGAATCATAGATATAGTCCTGTACAGTTACACATGTTGTATGAATTCGGTTTTGTGGAAACCGAGAGATAATTCTGTTAACGCAACGTAACTGGTCAAACTCAGTTCCTAGTCGATGGGTTACGCCAATAACAAGGATACCCGGCCTTTCCCCCTTGAGACTAGCACTTAATGTATGTGGGCTAATCTCGAGCCTCGGTGTTGGGACATCGACATACTTGAGTGGGTGCTCACTGTTGATGAGTTCACTGAACCCCCTCTCCCTGGAATCTCTAAGTGGTTATCACTGATCGAGTAGAGAATTCCATAATATAGTTGTACACAATTAATCCTTAAGACCCAGACATCACCGTGACTTCATCAGAGGACTAGCTGTATCGTGACGTGTCTCTGATTCCCTGGAAAGGGAGTAAGTCGAAAAAGGAGACAATGTTCGTGCAGTTCGAAATCTGATGTGAAGTCTGTGCATGGTAGTAGGGGATCTGATCGCTTGATATAGATCATGGATGTCCTGTGTGTTCTGATGGTTCGTAGTCCCGGAATCTCTGGCCAGAGTTGAATAGTGAGGTGATTAGAGAAATGTGTTTCTCTGAATCAATCACGACTGGATTTTACGAAACTTAGAACGTACGCACAGTTATCAAACTCAACAAGAGATCTCGATTAACCAATATCTCTAGTTTGATCGGGACATATGTATCGGAGGGATCGTACTGTACGCTAACTATATTACAAGGTTCTTGCAGGCACTTCATTTGTATCTAGGGAATTAGTGAAGCGTGGCTGCTAGACGCTCGTCACTGATTCGTTGGGCACCGACTTGTTCGGAGATTAAATAATATGATTATTAATCTAAAACTCTTGGGAGTAGTTGAAATAAGAACAATATGTTGTTCGAATCACAATATGTTGTGAGCCCACGGCTAGTTATACATCTGAACCATTGAGGGTCACATTCTCGTGTAAACCGATCCTTGAATACGATCATGTATTAATTAACTGTTAATTAAGTACATATAGTCGGAGGTCAATATGATTGAATCCGAGATTCATAATTGTGATTATGAGTTGGAAATAATAATGAGCTAAAGAAAACGGACACGATGGTGTACACTTTCTATTTTGGGAAATTTCCCGATTTAGCAGTACCCCTGAAATGGGCTTTCCGATTTTGTGAAATTGGAAAATTTTATTTTTATCTCATATTGATGAGAAAATTAAAACGAGAAAGAAAATATAATCGTTATATTTTTCGGAGATGAAATTGATTGTCAATTTTGGAGAAACGTAATGACGGCTAATGTATTGGGCCGGCTAGGGTTAATGGATCTGATCCATTAGGGTTTGAGCCCAACAAGCTCCTTTCTTCACCTATAAAAGGAGCTCCATAGGCATGAGAATAAACACACCAAAGTGAAGAGCTCAAAACCCTAGCCTCACTTTCTCTCCTCTCCTTCTCCCTCTCGTCCGCCCCCTCGGCTCCTCCCTCGGAGGACCGCCGACAACCGGAGCCGCCGCCCGCCGCCGCCTAGTGCCGCCGCCGGCAGCCGCCTCCCCTCGCCGGAATCCGATTCCGGCACCGTTTTTCCGGCCCGTTTTTCCCGTCGTATTCTCCCTTACGTGTTTCTAGTGCAATACGTAAGTTGGATTACCTATACGAGGTGAAACCTGATTAGACGAGAGACGCCGAAGGAACGCCCGAGCACAGCCCGAGTCGCGCCCGTGCGCTCCAGCCGTGACACACGAGTCCAGCCGAGAGCCCCGCCACTCGCTCGGCTCTCCCCGCACACGACCCGTGCCGTCCCCGCGTCGCATCCGCGCGACTTCCGACGAACCTCGTTTCGTCCGATGAATCCCTGAGGTACTTACGATTAAATTTAGATTTAATTGTTTGCGTTAAATGTTTGCGCTATGTACTGTTAATGTTTGCGCTATGGGATTTTTAATTGATAAAGAAAAATTAATTGTGATTAATTTAAATGTCAATTAAATTCAAATTGATTCGAATTAAATAATATGATTATCTTAATTGTCAATTTGACGCAAACTGATTATGTGCACATGTTTACGTAATTAATTATATATGTGTAATTAATTAATTTGATTAATTTAATTGCACAATTCAAGTTGATTAGAATTAAATAATATGATTATGTTAATTGTCAATCTGATGCAAATTAATTATGTGCGGATGTTTACATAAACTCAAGTTGATTAGAATTAAATAATAAGATTATGTTAATTGTCAATTTGACGCAAATTAATTATGTCTGCGTAATTAATTGTAATATATTAATATGATTAATATAATTGCGCTACAAGTAATATATTTATATGATAAATATAATTGCGCTAAATTTAATTTGTGTAGTATGGGATGCACGAATTAAATATTTAATTATTTGATAATTAAATTAAATGGTGAATTATTGATTCTAATAGATTTGAATTAAATCAATTAATGCATGTAATATTGAAAATATGATTTTCAATAAAATAAAATAAATATAATGTAAAATGTTTACATTAATGAAAAACGGTTTTTCATAAAATTTTTGTTTTCCGCTGCGTATACATGCACGATCCCCAACAGTGGTATCAGAGCCGTAGGTTCTGAAATTGATTAATTGTCTATGAATATAATCGCCTTAAGCATGCTGTTTGTTGAATTGATTGATTTAATGTTGTTTAATTGGGACTTAGTTGTTTCTATTAAGATATTTATTTTTATCTAATAGATTGAAACAATGCCTAATTTGTTATCAAGTAACAATTCAATGTCGAACATGAATGCACCTCGGGGAGTGATTCATCTAGACTTTTTTTTGTTAAAACAAATTAGAGACATCGAGCCATATGATGGCATGATTCGATGGTCTGCTCGGCTCCCCCATTTATGGGAGATAGGGTCGCTCGCATGATGAATCGCTGGTTAGAAACCTCGAGTTTCACTTACGAGACATCACGTTTTGATTATTAAAATATTAATAAATTGAAATAGAAAGGAAGTATCAATATTTAATTTACTGAAATTATTTATTGACCAATTAAATAATTGATTTAAATATTCGATCAACAAGGTGATAGATTAATTATTTGATTTAATTGTTAAATCAAGTTAATTAATAGAGCACCATTTAATTTACATACCTCGTTTTAATTGTGATTAAATGCTATGTGAATTATGTGAGATATATATTGTGATATATGTTATGATCGTATGTGCTCGTTTGGATGACCTATAGAGGACATAGTTGTTAAGAATCAACAATCGATCACTCACTTCATTCTCTCCTGAGAATGTATAACGATTATTCTGATGAGATAACCAATCCTATACTCCTCCATTCTCTCCCGAGAATGTATATCAAGCCTTAAAGGAGAACCGATGTGTCGTTCTTTCTCCTTTCCTTCTACCGACAATAAATTATGTGAAAGCCACTTACAAGTAGTATGGTATGCCATGTTAGCGGGGAGTACTGCTTGTGAGTTAAGCTGTAATTTATTGACATAAGATGGAGATGTGTTAGCTACGATTCTTTTAAATATGTGTGGTCGGATAGATTAACTATGGGCTTACACATGTTTACTGGAGTCCAACTTTCACTTCTCACATCGGTAGGTCGGTCTTGAAACATGGTTGACTTTGAAGGGTACAATTAACGTAGTTCATTGTCATGGTGAGGAAAAGTAATCTTTAGGGTCATATAGAGATGTGATTGAAAATGTTTCTACCTTTAGGTGAATGTAATCGGGCTAGATTAACTACGGGTTATATTTACGCTATTGGACCTAAAGCCCAACTAAGGAAAAATAAGTTTTCCCGTCTGTCTGCTAGAGGATAGCGGAATTCGAAAAAATTTAGTGGGAGGCAATTAAATGATAAAGACCAAACATTTAATTGTAATCATTAATAACGAATTATCTCAATGTTAATCTTCTTAATATTTCTCAGTAATATTCTCTAAGATATCCCGTAACATCGATACTCGACCAATCCAAACTCACTGGCCCAAACCATTTGAATTGGAATCTCAATCTTGTGATTTAAAATGATGAGTGCCTCTATGTACTTGAGAATAGATTATTTGATAATCTCACTCAACCTTTGACTGCTGAGGAATGCCACTTATGAGAAGTGGATTTCTAGTTCTTATGAATCGTTCATTATGAACTACAACATGAACAAAGCTCGATCCTTCAATGGATAAGTTGTTCAAGATGTTGATCAAAGAGTCAACCATCAATACGAGAAATTTGTTCTCGTTATTGCTTCTTCATGAAAGAAGTGTTCTTCTTGAAGAAAATGACGGAAATGGTTTCCAGTCTAAGTGTAAAGATGGTTAAAGGTGATACTAGAAGGGCGACTAAGAACAAGGTCAACAAATGAGTTGATGACGCTTGCCATCGTTGTTTGAATAAAGGCCATAGGGCCATAACTGCTAAAATACCTTGGGCAGAAACGTTCTGACAAAGGTTCGTATTGGGTTGTAGTTATTCTATTGTTTTGAACAATTGATTATTTGTTTCGTCTAAATTTAGAAACCTGCTATTAATAGAAATGTTCTATTATTAGATCTTACTTCTATATTTGATATAGAAGATAAAAGTTTTAATTTTGTTTTGGAAATCCGATTTCCTTTATACAAAAGAAAGCAAATATGATTTGCTAAAGACGATAAACAAATAAACAAGAATGAACTAAACCCAAATATCAGCAATGGATAGAAGTCAAAACCCCGCACAACTTTAGCACGCTAGTTGAGTGTGTTGAAGATCTATTGGATTTGATCCAAACGGAGATGTGTGATCCACTAATGTGTTACTGGTGGGGGTGGTTTTCAACTACCAAATGTACTTATGAAGTACACGTCTCTAATTTTGAAGTGTTCAATAATTTTAGACATCAAAGTAGGAAACCAACTTGGTTGCTATATTACGATATGATCGTGGTAATAAATATTTAAGTACCAAGCTTATTGACTATCTAAAAGAGAATACGATTCTCTGGCAATGGACTCCGTCTGGAACTCCTTAATTGTATTGAGTGTCCGAATGATGGAATCAAACTTTGTTGGACATGGTTCGATCCACAAAGGGGTTCACCAAATTGTCGACGAAACTGTAAAAGTCCTGCACATTTGACAGTCGTCCATTTGCTGAATAGTGTTACCACCAAAGCAGTTAAAACCACACCATATGAACTTGGGCACTCCCGTATCCTGCTTGCGTGAAGCGGCTAGTGGGAGATAAGTTGGATAGTAGATCCGGCTTATGCCATTTTGTGGGGTATCCTGAACATTCACAAGGATACCTGTTCTACTATATTTCTAAAACAAAATGTTTGTTTAAAGAAATGTTGCCTTCTTAGCGAAGAATTTTCTATTCGATAGAAAAGGCAATATAGTAAATCTCGAAATAGTTCGAGAATATGAACCACACTATGAAGTTCAAACACAAGTACTTGGAGATGAACCAATTCAACAAACCACTAATATACCTCTTCATCTATCGGTTCGTAAATCCGAAAATGTTCGGAAGGTACCTGGTAGACGGTTCCAACTTGATTATGATCAAGATAAAGTTGACGATGGATATGATCCAATAAACTTCAACTGATTCGTATTGGATACGAATATGGGACATTGGCTTATTGCCATGAAATTCATAATGGACTGTATGTACTCCAACAAGGTTTGACCTTGGTAGATCCACCAAAGGGAATCGTTCCCAAAGGCTGCATTTTGATCTATTAATTATGACGTGAGAGTATATATATAAAGGTGTGACCTTTAAAGCAAGGATGATGGCGAAAGAAGTTACTCAAAGACAATGTGTTGTTTTTGAGGTAATCTTTCCATCAGTCGCTATGCTTAAGTCCATTACAATTTTGCTGGCCATTTCTGCATAGTACGACTATGAGATATGGAAAATAGATATGAGGTCTACTTTCCTTGAATGTGATATTATGGAAGAGTTGTAGCGCAGCCGGAAGGCTTCATATTTTCTGGAAAGGAGCAAAAGGTTTGCATACTCCAGCGATCCATTTATGGATTGAAACGAGCATCCCTAAAATGGAACATGTGTTTTAAATACAATAGTCAAAGCGTTGACTTGGTATAAAACTTGAAGGTACCTTGTATTCAAGAAGGTTAGTGGGAGCGTAGTGAAATTTAAGTGTTGTACGTTGATGACATACTAATCATAGGGATGATTGAGTGATGTTGCAGTCAACGAAAGCACGGTTATCCACACGTTTCTCGAATAAAGGATTTGAGGAGAGGCATCCTACGTATTGTGATACGTCACTATAGATATAGATCTAGAAGAATGTAAAATCTTCTCAATCCTTGTACATAGAAACTGTTTCTGAAATGGTTTAGCATGGAAGAATCCTGAAGGGATTCTTGCCAATGTCCCATGGGGTTCATCTCTCGTAATGCGTGTGACTGTAATGTTGATGGAATTCGAGGAGATGAAATGGACAACACATATATCTCCGCACTAGGGAGCATTATGTATGGCATGCTGTGTACTAGACGTGATATTATAAATGTTGTGAGTGTCACAAGTGAATATCAGTCGAACCCAAGACCGGCTTATTTGAAGTCGTGAAGGACGAAATCCTTGAGCACTAGCAATCAAAAGCATTAAGGAATTGTTCTTAGTCTATGGGAGGTCCGAGTTGAATTTAGAGGTACTTACGAACTCTAGTTTTCAACTGGATGTGGATGACTAAAAGTCGATATCGGGATTCATATTCGAGCTTAGAGGTGGTGTCGTATGCTGGAATGGTTCCTGCAACGACTAATGATTCTACCACGAGAACCTGAATATGTTGCAGCATCTAAAGCTGTAAAAGAGACTGTTTTGGACACGGAACTTTATCCAAATGTTGGTTATAATTCCGGACGCAAATAATCAAGTAACTTGTACTGTGATTATACGGTGTCCTGTAGCAATGCTAAGGAACTGAGATCTCATCAGAAGTCCAAACATGTACTAGAGATAATATCATGTGATCTAAGAGATCAATGACAGAGGTGACGTCTGAGTCGAGAGTGTCACTTCGGAAGATAACTTTGTAGATCCCTGTACCAGGCCTTTATCTGAATATGTCTGCGAGAAACATCGAGAGTCGATGGGACTAAGATTCATGGATAGTTGGCTCTAGGTCAAGTGGGAGATTGTTGGAATAGGTGACCGGCGAGCCAACGGTTGGCCGAGCGGTTAACCGTATTCCGTTATATAACGGTTTATTTCGTTAATTAATGAAACCTATATTAATGGCATATACTATATCTGCTCCCAATGTTGAATCATAGATATAGTCCTGTACAGTTACACATGTTGTATGAATTCGGTTTTGTGGAAACCGAGAGATAATTCTGTTAACGCAACGTAACTGGTCAAACTCAGTTCCTAGTCGATGGGTTACGCCAATAACAAGGATACCCGGCCTTTCCCCCTTGAGACTAGCACTTAATGTATGTGGGCTAATCTCGAGCCTCGGTGTTGGGACATCGACATACTTGAGTGGATGCTCACTGTTGATGAGTTCACTGAACCCCCTCTCCCTGGAATCTCTAAGTGGTTATCACTGATCGAGTAGAGAATTCCATAATATAGTTGTACACAATTAATCCTTAAGACCCAGACATCACCGTGACTTCATCAGAGGACTAGCTGTATCGTGACGTGTCTCTGATTCCCTGGAAAGGGAGTAAGTCGAAAAAGGAGACAATGTTCGTGCAGTTCGAAATCTGATGTGAAGTCTGTGCATGGTAGTAGGGGATCTGATCGCTTGATATAGATCATGGATGTCCTGTGTGTTCTGATGGTTCGTAGTCCCGGAATCTCTGGCCAGAGTTGAATAGTGAGGTGATTAGAGAAATGTGTTTCTCTGAATCAATCACGACTGGATTTTACGAAACTTAGAACGTACGCACAGTTATCAAACTCAACAAGAGATCTCGATTAACCAATATCTCTAGTTTGATCGGGACATATGTATCGGAGGGATCGTATTGTACGCTAACTATATTACAAGGTTCTTGCAGGCACTTCATTTGTATCTAGGGAATTAGTGAAGCGTGGCTGCTAGACGCTCGTCACTGATTCGTTGGGCACCGACTTGTTCGGAGATTAAATAATATGATTATTAATCTAAAACTCTTGGGAGTAGTTGAAATAAGAACAATATGTTGTTCGAATCACAATATGTTGTGAGCCCACGGCTAGTTATACACCTGAACCATTAAGGGTCACATTCTCGTGTAAACCGATCCTTGAATACGATCATGTATTAATTAACTGTTAATTAAGTACATATAGTCGGAGGTCAATATGATTGAATCCGAGATTCATAATTGTGATTATGAGTTGGAAATAATAATGAGCTAAAGAAAACGGACACGATGGTGTACACTTTCTATTTTGGGAAATTTCCCGATTTAGCAGTACCCCTGAAATGGGCTTTCCGATTTTGTGAAATTGGAAAATTTTATTTTTATCTCATATTGATGAGAAAATTAAAACGAGAAAGAAAATATAATCGTTATATTTTTCGGAGATGAAATTGATTGTCAATTTTGGAGAAACGTAATGACGGCTAATGTATTGGGCCGGCTAGGGTTAATGGATCTGATCCATTAGGGTTTGAGCCCAACAAGCTCCTTTCTTCACCTATAAAAGGAGCTCCATAGGCATGAGAATAAACACACCAAAGTGAAGAGCTCAAAACCCTAGCCTCACTTTCTCTCCTCTCCTTCTCCCTCTCGTCCGCCCCCTCGGCTCCTCCCTCAGAGGACCGCCGACAACCGGAGCCGCCGCCCGCCGCCGCCTAGTGCCGCCGCCGGCAGCCGCCTCCCCTCGCCGGAATCCGATTCCGGCACCGTTTTTCCGGCCCGTTTTTCCCGTCGTATTCTCCCTTACGTGTTTCTAGTGCAATACGTAAGTTGGATTACCTATACGAGGTGAAACCTGATTAGACGAGAGACGCCGAAGGAACGCCCGAGCACAGCCCGAGTCGCGCCCGTGCGCTCCAGCCGTGACACACGAGTCCAGCCGAGAGCCCCGCCACTCGCTCGGCTCTCCCCGCACACGACCCGTGCCGTCCCCGCGTCGCATCCGCGCGACTTCCGACGAACCTCGTTTCGTCCGATGAATCCCTGAGGTACTTACGATTAAATTTAGATTTAATTGTTTGCGTTAAATGTTTGCGCTATGTACTGTTAATGTTTGCGCTATGGGATTTTTAATTGATAAAGAAAAATTAATTGTGATTAATTTAAATGTCAATTAAATTCAAATTGATTCGAATTAAATAATATGATTATCTTAATTGTCAATTTGACGCAAACTGATTATGTGCACATGTTTACGTAATTAATTATATATGTGTAATTAATTAATTTGATTAATTTAATTGCACAATTCAAGTTGATTAGAATTAAATAATATGATTATGTTAATTGTCAATCTGATGCAAATTAATTATGTGCGGATGTTTACATAAACTCAAGTTGATTAGAATTAAATAATAAGATTATGTTAATTGTCAATTTGACGCAAATTAATTATGTCTGCGTAATTAATTGTAATATATTAATATGATTAATATAATTGCGCTACAAGTAATATATTTATATGATAAATATAATTGCGCTAAATTTAATTTGTGTAGTATGGGATGCACGAATTAAATATTTAATTATTTGATAATTAAATTAAATGGTGAATTATTGATTCTAATAGATTTGAATTAAATCAATTAATGCATGTAATATTGAAAATATGATTTTCAATAAAATAAAATAAATATAATGTAAAATGTTTACATTAATGAAAAACGGTTTTTCATAAAATTTTTGTTTTCCGCTGCGTATACATGCACGATCCCCAACAGTGGTATCAGAGCTGTAGGTTCTGAAATTGATTAATTGTCTATGAATATAATCGCCTTAAGCATGCTGTTTGTTGAATTGATTGATTTAATGTTGTTTAATTGGGACTTAGTTGTTTCTATTAAGATATTTATTTTTATCTAATAGATTGAAACAATGCCTAATTTGTTATCAAGTAACAATTCAATGTCGAACATGAATGCACCTCGGGGAGTGATTCATCTAGACTTGTTTTTGTTAAAACAAATTAGAGACATCGAGCCATATGATGGCATGATTCGATGGTCTGCTCGGCTCCCCCATTTATGGGAGATAGGGTCGCTCGCATGATGAATCGCTGGTTAGAAACCTCGAGTTTCACTTACGAGACATCACGTTTTGATTATTAAAATATTAATAAATTGAAATAGAAAGGAAGTATCAATATTTAATTTACTGAAATTATTTATTGACCAATTAAATAATTGATTTAAATATTCGATCAACAAGGTGATAGATTAATTATTTGATTTAATTGTTAAATCAAGTTAATTAATAGAGCACCATTTAATTTACATACCTCGTTTTAATTGTGATTAAATGCTATGTGAATTATGTGAGATATATATTGTGATATATGTTATGATCGTATGTGCTCGTTTGGATGACCTATAGAGGACATAGTTGTTAAGAATCAACAATCGATCACTCACTTCATTCTCTCCTGAGAATGTATAACGATTATTCTGATGAGATAACCAATCCTATACTCCTCCATTCTCTCCCGAGAATGTATATCAAGCCTTAAAGGAGAACCGATGTGTCGTTCTTTCTCCTTTCCTTCTACCGACAATAAATTATGTGAAAGCCACTTACAAGTAGTATGGTATGCCATGTTAGCGGGGAGTACTGCTTGTGAGTTAAGCTGTAATTTATTGACATAAGATGGAGATGTGTTAGCTACGATTCTTTTAAATATGTGTGGTCGGATAGATTAACTATGGGCTTACACATGTTTACTGGAGTCCAACTTTCACTTCTCACATCGGTAGGTCGGTCTTGACACATGGTTGACTTTGAAGGGTACGATTAACGTAGTTCATTGTCATGGTGAGGAAAAGTAATCTTTAGGGTCATATAGAGATGTGATTGAAAATGTTTCTACCTTTAGGTGAATGTAATCGGGCTAGATTAACTACGGGTTATATTTACGCTATTGGACCTAAAGCCCAACTAAGGAAAAATAAGTTTTCCCGTCTGTCTGCTAGAGGATAGCGGAATTCGAAAAAATTTAGTGGGAGGCAATTAAATGATAAAGACCAAACATTTAATTGTAATCATTAATAACGAATTATCTCAATGTTAATCTTCTTAATATTTCTCAGTAATATTCTCTAAGATATCCCGTAACATCGATACTCGACCAATCCAAACTCACTGGCCCAAACCATTTGAATTGGAATCTCAATCTTGTGATTTAAAATGATGAGTGCCTCTATGTACTTGAGAATAGATTATTTGATAATCTCACTCAACCTTTGACTGCTGAGGAATGCCACTTATGAGAAGTGGATTTCTAGTTCTTATGAATCGTTCATTATGAACTACAACATGAACAAAGCTCGATCCTTCAATGGATAAGTTGTTCAAGATGTTGATCAAAGAGTCAACCATCAATACGAGAAATTTGTTCTCGTTATTGCTTCTTCATGAAAGAAGTGTTCTTCTTGAAGAAAATGACGGAAATGGTTTCCAGTCTAAGTGTAAAGATGGTTAAAGGTGATACTAGAAGGGCGACTAAGAACAAGGTCAACAAATGAGTTGATGACGCTTGCCATCGTTGTTTGAATAAAGGCCATAGGGCCATAACTGCTAAAATACCTTGGGCAGAAACGTTCTGACAAAGGTTCGTATTGGGTTGTAGTTATTCTATTGTTTTGAACAATTGATTATTTGTTTCGTCTAAATTTAGAAACCTGCTATTAATAGAAATGTTCTATTATTAGATCTTACTTCTATATTTGATATAGAAGATAAAAGTTTTAATTTTGTTTTGGAAATCCGATTTCCTTTATACAAAAGAAAGCAAATATGATTTGCTAAAGACGATAAACAAATAAACAAGAATGAACTAAACCCAAATATCAGCAATGGATAGAAGTCAAAACCCCGCACAACTTTAGCACGCTAGTTGAGTGTGTTGAAGATCTATTGGATTTGATCCAAACGGAGATGTGTGATCCACTAATGTGTTACTGGTGGGGGTGGTTTTCAACTACCAAATGTACTTATGAAGTACACGTCTCTAATTTTGAAGTGTTCAATAATTTTAGACATCAAAGTAGGAAACCAACTTGGTTGCTATATTACGATATGATCGTGGTAATAAATATTTAAGTACCAAGCTTATTGACTATCTAAAAGAGAATACGATTCTCTGGCAATGGACTCCGTCTGGAACTCCTTAATTGTATTGAGTGTCCGAATGATGGAATCAAACTTTGTTGGACATGGTTCGATCCACAAAGGGGTTCACCAAATTGTCGACGAAACTGTAAAAGTCCTGCACATTTGACAGTCGTCCATTTGCTGAATAGTGTTACCACCAAAGCAGTTAAAACCACACCATATGAACTTGGGCACTCCCGTATCCTGCTTGCGTGAAGCGGCTAGTGGGAGATAAGTTGGATAGTAGATCCGGCTTATGCCATTTTGTGGGGTATCCTGAACATTCACAAGGATACCTGTTCTACTATATTTCTAAAACAAAATGTTTGTTTAAAGAAATGTTGCCTTCTTAGCGAAGAATTTTCTATTCGATAGAAAAGGCAATATAGTAAATCTCGAAATAGTTCGAGAATATGAACCACACTATGAAGTTCAAACACAAGTACTTGGAGATGAACCAATTCAACAAACCACTAATATACCTCTTCATCTATCGGTTCGTAAATCCGAAAATGTTCGGAAGGTACCTGGTAGACGGTTCCAACTTGATTATGATCAAGATAAAGTTGACGATGGATATGATCCAATAAACTTCAACTGATTCGTATTGGATACGAATATGGGACATTGGCTTATTGCCATGAAATTCATAATGGACTGTATGTACTCCAACAAGGTTTGACCTTGGTAGATCCACCAAAGGGAATCGTTCCCAAAGGCTGCATTTTGATCTATTAATTATGACGTGAGAGTATATATATAAAGGTGTGACCTTTAAAGCAAGGATGATGGCGAAAGAAGTTACTCAAAGACAATGTGTTGTTTTTGAGGTAATCTTTCCATCAGTCGCTATGCTTAAGTCCATTACAATTTTGCTGGCCATTTCTGCATAGTACGACTATGAGATATGGAAAATAGATATGAGGTCTACTTTCCTTGAATGTGATATTATGGAAGAGTTGTAGCGCAGCCGGAAGGCTTCATATTTTCTGGAAAGGAGCAAAAGGTTTGCATACTCCAGCGATCCATTTATGGATTGAAACGAGCATCCCTAAAATGGAACATGTGTTTTAAATACAATAGTCAAAGCGTTGACTTGGTATAAAACTTGAAGGTACCTTGTATTCAAGAAGGTTAGTGGGAGCGCAGTGAAATTTAAGTGTTGTACGTTGATGACATACTAATCATAGGGATGATTGAGTGATGTTGCAGTCAACGAAAGCACGGTTATCCACACGTTTCTCGAATAAAGGATTTGAGGAGAGGCATCCTACGTATTGTGATACGTCACTATAGATATAGATCTAGAAGAATGTAAAATCTTCTCAATCCTTGTACATAGAAACTGTTTCTGAAATGGTTTAGCATGGAAGAATCCTGAAGGGATTCTTGCCAATGTCCCATGGGGTTCATCTCTCGTAATGCGTGTGACTGTAATGTTGATGGAATTCGAGGAGATGAAATGGACAACACATATATCTCCGCACTAGGGAGCATTATGTATGGCATGCTGTGTACTAGACGTGATATTATAAATGTTGTGAGTGTCACAAGTGAATATCAGTCGAACCCAAGACCGGCTTATTTGAAGTCGTGAAGGACGAAATCCTTGAGCACTAGCAATCAAAAGCATTAAGGAATTGTTCTTAGTCTATGGGAGGTCCGAGTTGAATTTAGAGGTACTTACGAACTCTAGTTTTCAACTGGATGTGGATGACTAAAAGTCGATATCGGGATTCATATTCGAGCTTAGAGGTGGTGTCGTATGCTGGAATGGTTCCTGCAACGACTAATGATTCTACCACGAGAACCTGAATATGTTGCAGCATCTAAAGCTGTAAAAGAGACTGTTTTGGACACGGAACTTTATCCAAATGTTGGTTATAATTCCGGACGCAAATAATCAAGTAACTTGTACTGTGATTATACGGTGTCCTGTAGCAATGCTAAGGAACTGAGATCTCATCAGAAGTCCAAACATGTACTAGAGATAATATCATGTGATCTAAGAGATCAATGACAGAGGTGACGTCTGAGTCGAGAGTGTCACTTCGGAAGATAACTTTGTAGATCCCTGTACCAGGCCTTTATCTGAATATGTCTGCGAGAAACATCGAGAGTCGATGGGACTAAGATTCATGGATAGTTGGCTCTAGGTCAAGTGGGAGATTGTTGGAATAGGTGACCGGCGAGCCAACGGTTGGCCGAGCGGTTAACCGTATTCCGTTATATAACGGTTTATTTCGTTAATTAATGAAACCTATATTAATGGCATATACTATATCTGCTCCCAATGTTGAATCATAGATATAGTCCTGTACAGTTACACATGTTGTATGAATTCGGTTTTGTGGAAACCGAGAGATAATTCTGTTAACGCAACGTAACTGGTCAAACTCAGTTCCTAGTCGATGGGTTACGCCAATAACAAGGATACCCGGCCTTTCCCCCTTGAGACTAGCACTTAATGTATGTGGGCTAATCTCGAGCCTCGGTGTTGGGACATCGACATACTTGAGTGGATGCTCACTGTTGATGAGTTCACTGAACCCCCTCTCCCTGGAATCTCTAAGTGGTTATCACTGATCGAGTAGAGAATTCCATAATATAGTTGTACACAATTAATCCTTAAGACCCAGACATCACCGTGACTTCATCAGAGGACTAGCTGTATCGTGACGTGTCTCTGATTCCCTGGAAAGGGAGTAAGTCGAAAAAGGAGACAATGTTCGTGCAGTTCGAAATCTGATGTGAAGTCTGTGCATGGTAGTAGGGGATCTGATCGCTTGATATAGATCATGGATGTCCTGTGTGTTCTGATGGTTCGTAGTCCCGGAATCTCTGGCCAGAGTTGAATAGTGAGGTGATTAGAGAAATGTGTTTCTCTGAATCAATCACGACTGGATTTTACGAAACTTAGAACGTACGCACAGTTATCAAACTCAACAAGAGATCTCGATTAACCAATATCTCTAGTTTGATCGGGACATATGTATCGGAGGGATCGTATTGTACGCTAACTATATTACAAGGTTCTTGCAGGCACTTCATTTGTATCTAGGGAATTAGTGAAGCGTGGCTGCTAGACGCTCGTCACTGATTCGTTGGGCACCGACTTGTTCGGAGATTAAATAATATGATTATTAATCTAAAACTCTTGGGAGTAGTTGAAATAAGAACAATATGTTGTTCGAATCACAATATGTTGTGAGCCCACGGCTAGTTATACACCTGAACCATTAAGGGTCACATTCTCGTGTAAACCGATCCTTGAATACGATCATGTATTAATTAACTGTTAATTAAGTACATATAGTCGGAGGTCAATATGATTGAATCCGAGATTCATAATTGTGATTATGAGTTGGAAATAATAATGAGCTAAAGAAAACGGACACGATGGTGTACACTTTCTATTTTGGGAAATTTCCCGATTTAGCAGTACCCCTGAAATGGGCTTTCCGATTTTGTGAAATTGGAAAATTTTATTTTTATCTCATATTGATGAGAAAATTAAAACGAGAAAGAAAATATAATCGTTATATTTTTCGGAGATGAAATTGATTGTCAATTTTGGAGAAACGTAATGACGGCTAATGTATTGGGCCGGCTAGGGTTAATGGATCTGATCCATTAGGGTTTGAGCCCAACAAGCTCCTTTCTTCACCTATAAAAGGAGCTCCATAGGCATGAGAATAAACACACCAAAGTGAAGAGCTCAAAACCCTAGCCTCACTTTCTCTCCTCTCCTTCTCCCTCTCGTCCGCCCCCTCGGCTCCTCCCTCGGAGGACCGCCGACAACCGGAGCCGCCGCCCGCCGCCGCCTAGTGCCGCCGCCGGCAGCCGCCTCCCCTCGCCGGAATCCGATTCCGGCACCGTTTTTCCGGCCCGTTTTTCCCGTCGTATTCTCCCTTACGTGTTTCTAGTGCAATACGTAAGTTGGATTACCTATACGAGGTGAAACCTGATTAGACGAGAGACGCCGAAGGAACGCCCGAGCACAGCCCGAGTCGCGCCCGTGCGCTCCAGCCGTGACACACGAGTCCAGCCGAGAGCCCCGCCACTCGCTCGGCTCTCCCCGCACACGACCCGTGCCGTCCCCGCGTGACTTCCGACGAACCTCGTTTCGTCCGATGAATCCCTGAGGTACTTACGATTAAATTTAGATTTAATTGTTTTCGTTAAATGTTTGCGCTATGTACTGTTAATGTTTGCGCTATGGGATTTTTAATTGATAAAGAAAAATTAATTGTGATTAATTTAAATGTCAATTAAATTCAAATTGATTCGAATTAAATAATATGATTATCTTAATTGTCAATTTGACGCAAACTGATTATGTGCACATGTTTACGTAATTAATTATATATGTGTAATTAATTAATTTGATTAATTTAATTGCACAATTCAAGTTGATTAGAATTAAATAATATGATTATGTTAATTGTCAATCTGATGCAAATTAATTATGTGCGGATGTTTACATAAACTCAAGTTGATTAGAATTAAATAATAAGATTATGTTAATTGTCAATTTGACGCAAATTAATTATGTCTGCGTAATTAATTGTAATATATTAATATGATTAATATAATTGCGCTACAAGTAATATATTTATATGATAAATATAATTGCGCTAAATTTAATTTGTGTAGTATGGGATGCATGAATTAAATATTTAATTATTTGATAATTAAATTAAATGGTGAATTATTGATTCTAATAGATTTGAATTAAATCAATTAATGCATGTAATATTGAAAATATGATTTTCAATAAAATAAAATAAATATAATGTAAAATGTTTACATTAATGAAAAACGGTTTTTCATAAAATTTTTGTTTTCCGCTGCGTATACATGCACGATCCCCAACAGGCGCGTGGGCTGGGGCGGCGGCGGCGGTGGTGGTCGATCATGGTGGGGGGCGTGGAGTCCTCGTGATCTCATGTCTCCTACCAAGATCCAACTTTCCTAATTAGTTCGGTTTTCCTATTTTGAGTGTTCCTAAGTTTGGGAACTCTCATGGAATAGGAAAAGAATTAATTGGAATTAATTTATTTCCTTATTCTATTATGGAAGTCTTCTAGAATATTCCAAGTCTTACATGGATAGGATTCCTCATTCACATGGTACTTCTTGGAAGTACAACTTAAGCACGTGATGAGTATGAGAGTCGGGAGTTTGGAGGAAATGACTAGACCTTAGTACAATTGGGAGATTGTTGGAGTTGTGTAATTAATGTCTTGATTTAAGTAACTATAAACTCCCGGTCATAGCATTTAATCTATTAAATTAATAAACAATTGTTTGCGTTTAATTATTGTTAATTAAATATATGCAAATCATAGTCCTGGATTTTATACGTTGTAGTTAGTATGGTGTGTATGGACACACAGAAGATCATACTATCGGTTACTCGTATTTAATCAAACAATTGCTCACGACCTAGATTGACACGGACCAATCCATCGGTATAGTCGTTGTGTGAGAGAGAAAATAATTTATCTTAATTATTTTATCACACTTGTACACTTGGTGTATTGAGCGGATCGTTTGAGATTTATCGATTAGGATTGCCGGCGATAATCGATTTAAGTCTCAGAGTATTTTATTCTTAATCCCCGAAACTATTGCGGGTGTGTATATTTAATATAAGTGACTTTGATTTACCAAAGGAATTAACCGATTTAATTATTGGGTTAATTACCGGTTAAGTTGGGTCACTATATTTTATATATGACATGCCGTGAATACTTGACGGGAAAGTGTATCCCGTAAGGCATGATAATATCCCCGAGATGAGTTCACAAGGAATTATTGTGTAAACCTCATGAGTGGATTCATTCCGTACAATAATTAAGGTTGAATGGTACTAGTCTCGGATTCAAGAGATGAATAAATTAATTAGCAATAAATTAATTTTATTCATGGATATTTAAATCTTAAATACACGGAATAAATAATACTACCGGAGAAATATTATTTGATATAATATGGTTTAATATTGGGAGTGCAATTAATTTATATAGTGGAAAATAAATTAATTAATATTAATAGAGGATTAATAGATTTGGGCTTGGGCTCAATTTAATCTTTAATATTGGAAGCCCAATATTCCACCTCCTTTAGATCCCCTACGTAGCCTATAAAAGCACTACATGGTCTTCTCTATTCTACACACATCATAACTAGAAGATCAATTCTTCTAGAGAGAGAAAGTAGAGAGAGAGAGAAGAGGATCCATAAGCTTGGAGGATCGTCGCCCACCCGACGTTCAAGCTAGTGCAAGGAATACGTGGGAAGATCGTAAGGTCATCATCTTGATTTCGTTTCTCCGCACAACGAATCGAAAGGTAAAATCATAAACTCCCTTAATGATTTTATGTGAATATGATTGTAGCATATACATGAACACACGATCCGGGAAAACGACGAACTTCGGGGACGGGAGCCCCGACTGGACGCCGGGGCGAGCGATCGAGCTAGGCTCGATCGCTGGGGCTGCCGCGGACTGGTGCCGCGGCTGGCGCCCCTCCCGACGGCGTGGGCGGTGAAGTCGCCGGACTCACCGCCCCGGGGCTGCCGGAGCAGCCCCATGTGATCAATCGAGATCGCGAACCCCGCGGATGGGGTTCGTCTAGGGTTTAGCCGCGAGTTCATCCCGCGGCGATGCTCTTGTCGAGCCCGGTTCTTCGTGGCGTTCGTGATTGGTTTCCGGCGATGGGATTTCGGTCGGGGTTATCGGTTCCGCATTTTTTTTGATACCCCGGGATATCGATTTCCAGCAATTGGTATCAGAGCGTTTGGTTTTTGATGGAGTTGTATTCTAAATGTCTAGTTTAGTGCAAATACGGAACTCCTTATCTATACCTTAATTCGAGATATGATTCAAGCATGATTGCATTTAATGCAATAGTCCTTGATGTATACGTTGTAGACAGTATGGCGTGAGGAGACACGCGGAAGATCATACTGTCAGTTACTCGTATACTATCGAACAGTTGTTGGAATTTGACATCCAGGGTTATTAAAAATAATGCGGAAACCAATAACCCGATCAAACCCTTCGCCGGAGATCACACGAACACCATCTCACGAACCGGAGCTCGACCGAGCACACGACGCACCCGAAGGCACGCCGCTGCCCAGCCGAACCCCCGCGAGGCGGGGTTCGAGCGATCGATCGATCGCGTCCCACGCGATCGGGTGGGGCTGCACCGGCAGCCCCCGCGGCGAGTCCGGCGACTCGCCGCCGCTTGGAGGGTCCCCCACCGTCGAGGTGGGGAGGGGACGGCACCAGCCCGTCCCCAGCGATCGATCCTTGGATCGATCGCAAGCCCTCGGCTCCAGCCGAGGGTTCGCCCTCACGCCCCGCCGAACCCTAGCGGGCGATCCCACGCGGTCCGGTGGCTTCGCCACCACCGCGTGATCGTCCGTCTATTCCGGGTTCGAACTTCGGATCTTGCGTTCTACGGTAATTTCGATAATTCAAATAAAAAATAATATCGAGAGAGTTTAGATATTATACCTTCGATTCGTTGTTCGGAGAAACGAAATCAAACACCTTTGAATCTTCCCACGTATTCCTTGCACTCCGTTCGAACATCGGGTGGGCGACGATCTATCGAACTCCTATGGATCTCCTTCAACTCTCTAGAACTATCAAGTATTGATATTCTTTTTCTTATTATTTATGAAGGCCATGTAGTGCTTTTATAGGCTACGTAGGGGATCTAAAGGAGGTGGAATATTGGGCTTCTAATATTGAAGATTAAATTGAGCCCAATGCTCAAGTCCATTAATCCTTATCAATATTAATTTTATTTATTTTCCACTATATAAATAAAATTGCACTCCCAATATTTACCCATATTATATCGAATAATATTTCTCCGGTTAGTATTATTTATTCCGTGTATTTAAGATTTAAATATCCATGAATAAAATTTATTTATTGCTTAATAAATTTATTCATCTCTTATATCCGAGAATAGTACCACTCAACCTTATTTATTATGCGGGAACAAATCCACTCGCGAGGTTTACATAATAAATCCTTATGAGCTCATTTCGAGGATATTATCAACCCTTCCGGGATACACTGTCCTTTCAAGAATTCACGGCATGCCATATATAAAATATAGTGACCCAACTTAATCGATAATTAACCCAATAATTAAATCGGTTAATTCCTTTGGAAAATCAAAGTCACTAATATTAAATATACACACCCGCAATTGTTTCAGGGATTAAGAATAAAATACTCCGAGACTGAAATCAATTATCACAGAGCAATCCTAATTGATAAGTCTCAAGCGATCAGTTCAATACACCAAGTGTACAAGTGTGATAAAATAATTAAGATAAATTATTTTCTCTCTCACACAACGACTATACCGATGGATTGGTCCGTGTCCATCTAGGTCGTGAGCAACTGTTCGATTAAATACGAGTAACCGATAGTATGATCTTCTGTGTGCCCATGCAACACCATACTAACTACAACGTATAAAATCCAGGACTATAATTTGCATATATTTAATTAACAATAATTAAAAGCAAATGAATGTTCATTATTAATAGATAAATGAAAGTGTACAAGGAGTTCAGAATACTCAAATCTAGACATTAAGTATACTACTCCAGCAACAGTAGCTCACGACTTAGATGGACAGGGACAATCCATCGGTACGTCGTAGTGTGACTGGTAGATAGTCGGTCTTGACTATCGTGTTACACTCGTACACTTGGTGTATTGAGCAGGACCACGGGAGGGCGTTCGATTTATACTAATCGCAGTAATCGAACTAGACCTCAAAAATTACGGATATACGAATTCTTAATCCCTATATAATTATAGGTGCGTGTGTCCAGTTCTCGGTTCTTTAATATGCCAATGAGTGAGACTAAATGATTAGTCGAGATTCTCGGTAAATTGGGGATCGTAATTGTACGCACGACGTGCTATAGATTATAGACAGGAAACCGTGTCCCGTTTATCAGGTTGATGACGTCCCCGAGATGAGCTCATAAAGTTTATCATGTAAACCCTGCAGGTGGATTTGTTCCACATGATAATAAGGATGAGTGGTACTAGTCTCGAATAATAAGAAACGAATTAATTTAATTATTAGTAATTAAATAAATTCGTGGACGTTCGATATCTTAAACACGGGGAAAGTCGTATATGAAATTTCGGCAGAATTATTATTGTTGAAATAATATTAAATTAATTTCGGGGATTCAATTATAATTTTATAGTGGAATTAATTATAATTAAAATTGTGGAATTTAATTAAAGGTTTTCTTTTAAGGACACCGATTTAATTAAATTGCAATTTAGCCCGGGATTTATTTACCTAAGAGGTCCCTAGTGTAACTCTATATAAACCCCCCCTTGCCTCTCTTAAACCTACGCTACGCCGCAATAATTATTTTCAGCAGAGAAAAATAATTGTTAGCGCAATTAAAGTTTTCTCTGTTAAAAATAAAAGTTAACGCAATAATAATTATTCTCAGAGAATAATTTCTACGCTGGTTTGAGAAGAGAGAGCAGAAAAGGAGAATCCAGCAGATCGTTGCCCACACAACGGCTGGAATCGGGGAAGAGGCATACGCTAGAAACGTCTAAGGTCTCAACAATTCGGCTCCTCCGAATCACGCGACAAAGGTATGAGATCGAACCTAATTCCGCATTTTTTCGATCTCTGATTTCGTTAAAAATACATCGGACGAACGATCGGTTCTCGGGAGTCGTGGTATGTGTTCCTCGACTACTGGGAGGTCGAGGACCTCCGGATCGGTGGTCGGAAGAGGAAGAACGGACCAGAAACGAGCCCGGAACAGCAACGTCGCGTTGCTGTTCGCGGACAAACGGCGGTCGCCAGAGGGCAAACGGCGGTCGCCGTTTGCAGCTCCTCCAGCGACCGCTGGTCTGCAATCGGCGGGCGCCGATTGAGGCAGACTAGCCCCGTTTCGCGCGGTTGTCCTCCGGGACGACGGCTGGGCTTGATTCGGGACACGGGCTGTCACGCGAACGAAGTAACGGACGTGGAGGTCGACTGGGAGCGTTCAGATGTTCGAGCGATAGAACGAATGCTTCCCGGGTAGTCGATTTCCAACAATTGGTATCAGAGTCGGTTTTGTACGTTCTTTGTATGTTTTGCGAGAATTGTTTTGCAGGTTAACCCGATTATTATGGTCATGTGTATGTACTGTATGTTGTGGTTTGTTAAACTCTCGGGGTTGTCGAGATTTTTGTTTTAAATCGTTGCTTGCATGTGATGGAGTTATATTCTAAATGTCTAGTTTAGTGACAATATGGAACTCCTTATCTGTGTTTTTCATTATCTATTAATCAAACTGTCGGCATTTTTGTCTACCTTGTACTTGAATGCAATAGTTCTAGATATATACGTTGTAGACAGTATGGCGTGAGGAGACACGCGGATCATACTGTCGGTTACTCGTATATTATCGAACAGAAGCTCACGACTTAGATGGACAGGGGCAATCCATCGGTACGTCGTAGTGTGACTGGGTAATAGTTGGTCTTGACTATTATGTTACACTTGTACACTTGGTGTATTGAGCAGGACCACGGGAGGGCGTTCGATTTATACTAATCGACGTAATCGAACTAGACCTCAGAATTACGGATATACGAATTCTTAATCCCTATATAATTATAGGTGCGTATGTCCAATTCTCGGTTCTTTAACTTGCCAATGAGTGAGACTATTTGATTAGTCGAGATACTCGGTAAATTGGGAATCGGAATTGTACACACGGCATGCTATAGATTATAGACAGAAAACCGTGTCCCGTTTATTGGGTTGATTACGTCCACGAGATGAGCTCAGAAAGTTTATCATGTAAACCCTGCAGGTGGATTTGTTCCACATGATAATAAGGATGAGTGGTAATAGTCTCGGATAATAAGAAACGAATTAATTTAATTATTAGTAATTAAATAAATTCGTGGACGTTCGATATCTTAAACACGGGGAAAGTCGTATATGTAATTTCGGCGGAATTATTATTGTTGAAATAATATTAAAATTAATTTCGGGAATTCAATTATTATTTTATAGTGGAGTTAATAATAATTAAAATTGAAATCGATTAATTAAGGAATTGCTTTTACGTATTCCAAGTTAATTAATATTTCAATTTAGCCCTTAATTAATTTATCCTAAGGTCCCTAACGTAACTCTATAAATATCCTACCTTGCCTATCCTAAACCTACATTCCGCAGCTTTTTATTTTTCTGAGAAAACATTATTGCGTTAGCGCAATTAAGTTTTTCTCTGCAAAAATAAATCAGTGTAGCGCAATTATTTTTCTCTCATCAGAGAATAGAAAATATAACGCTGGTAGAAAAAGGAGAAAGCAGAAAAGGAGACCCAACGGATCGTTGCCCACACAACGGTTGGAGTCAAAGGATCTGAGGCATACGTTAGAAGCATCTAAGGTCTCAACAATCGACCGAGAAGGTATGAGATCGATTCTCTTTTCCGCAATTTATTCGATCTCATATTTCGTTAATCATATTTTGAACGTAGATCGGATCCCGTGGCTTGGATGTGACATTCTCGGACTGCTGGGAGGTTTCTGACCTCCGGCATGGCAGTCGGATCGAGAAAATCACATCGGAACAGCCAGAACGGGCGAATCCCGCCGCTGTTCGCGACGGGTGTCGGACGACAGGTTCTACTGTCGGCCGACAGGCTTGTCGGACGACACCTTCTGGTGTCGGACGACATTGTACGGTCTTGTCGGACGACACCTTCTGGTGTCGGACGACAGAGAGGCCAGAAGCCTCTCGTTTTTGCGCGGTCGTGCCTCGGGTGCGATGGCTGGGTGCATTTCGGGTCAGGGGCTTCGTCGTGAACACCTTGGGCAGACCGGAGGTCGACTGGGCTTGTCCGGAAGTTCGAGTAGTCGAACGGACTCGTCCCGGGTAGTCGATTTCCAACAATTGGTATCAGAGCCGGTTTATACGTTCTTTATATTGTTTGCGAGAATTGTTTTGCAGGATCACCCGATTATTATGGCCAATTTATTTTTGGTATTTTGTGCTATGTGTGTGTGTGGTTTTGATTAAACTCTCGGGATTGTCGAGATCGTTTTTTTTTTGGAAAGTTGCTTGTTTGTAATAGATAAAAACGACGGGTTGAGTCGTTAGGTTTATTTATTTTTTCGTTGCATCCGGGACTTGTATAGGGTCGATCAAAATGTATAGGATCGATACCGGACTTAGTAGAATAATTTTGTAATTAATTTCTGCTATTGGATCGAGACGAGATCGAAGCCCGGAGGAACGAGAATCGAAGTCGAGACGAGCAACGAGTTCGAGTTCCAAGAGACGTGCATTCAAGATTTTAAGGCCATAATAATCGGGCCAAGTTAATTGCTTTCTTATGTGATTTACGTGTTTTATTATGCTTATTATTTTATGCATGTATATCCCTAAATCGTAAAATACTAAGTGGGAGAGGGATTGGAAACAATCCCGCGGTCTCCATTCTCTGTTTCGAGAGTGATGTGTATTGACTTACGAGTTGGCTTTAGTGTCATCCTCCCTATCGGATAAAGTCGATACACGGAAATCACTTTGATCGAAATTCGAATGAAATTCCAATTTTAAAATTGAACAATTAAGTTTTTCAAAGCAATGCCTAATCTGTCTTTCAAAGACTAATTTCAACTCGACTCATTCTCACCCCGGGGAGTGGAATGGAGCCAAAGCGCTTGGTTATGTCGATGACACAGATTAGAGACATTCGAGTCATTTGATGACTAGATCGATTGTCTGGTTGGCTCCCTCACTTTGTGAGAGATAGGGCTCAATTGCATGATTGATCGCTGGTTAGAAACTTCGAGTTTCACTTACGAGATATCAAGCTTTGATTAACGAAATTGTGAAATTAAATAAATGGAATTCAATTAACAAAGTTGTTTGTTTAGTAAACGTCCACACTATCGTGGCTTACTAGACGGAAACGGAACTTTGGGTTAATTGAGGCTCGACAGTTATAGGAAATCGTAAAGGGACCGCATGTCAACGTAAACGTCCACACTAACGTGGCTTGCGGTGGGCGTGTAGTTTCCGAGCTGTTAACTTAGTACTGAGAAATGGTATACACTTAGGTACGCTTTACAGTATCCTCCCCATCGGAGTCACTGCTGTAATGATGTACGACCGAAGTAAAAGTCCAGTTATAAAATCGTTTGGACTAGTATACGTCCACATGAACGTGGCATGCTAGTCTGATGGGATTTTAGGATTGATTGGTAGATTTAATGATATTAATTAAGGGAGTTAATATCGAATTAAATTTGACAGTTTGATTTGTCTCTTTTATAGATATGGCACTCAACCCGCTGTCCATTATACTAAAAGAAAACAAACTCACTGGTCCGAACTATGTTGATTGGAAACGAAACTTGGACATTGTCCTAACTGCTGAGGAGTACAAATATGTACTCCATGAGGTTTGTCCTGATGAACCTACTGATACCTCCACTCCTGAGGAAAAGGAAGCTCATCGGAAGTGGGTCAAGGCTGATCAGATGGCGCGGTGCTACATTTTGGCTTCTATGTCAAATGTGCTGCAACATCAGCATGAGGCCATGACCACTGCCTATGATATGATGCTTAACCTCAAGGAGATGTTTGGTAGTCAGGATAGGGCAGCCAGGCAAGATGCCATGAGAAAACTCATGACGGCCACTATGTCCGAAGGAACGCCCGTGAGGGATCACGTTCTTAGGATGATAGGCTATCTGAATGAGATAGAGATTATGGGAGGAGCTATCGATGGGGAAACCCAGATCGATATAGTGCTCCAGTCTCTGCCTAGGAGTTTTGAGCAGTTCCGCCTGAACTATAACATGAACAAGAGGTTATATTCGTTGGCGGAGCTCCTGACTGAACTCCAGGCGGCAGAGGGAATCTTTAAGAAATCTCAGGCACTTGTGGCTGTGAAACTTCCTGGCCCTCCGGGGACTAAGAGGAAGAAGAAGCAAGGACGGAAACCCAGTGGACCCAGAAATGGTGGACCACAGAATGGAGTGAACAAGCCAAAGGGCAAGTGTTTCCGTTGCAAGCAGTCTGGACATTGGAAGTCGAATTGTCCTCTCAGACAAGGAGGTACGAACTTTTCCTTAGTCACTGAAACATGTTTAGCGGTGTTATCCACCGGTACCTGGTGTGTGGATACGGGAGCCACTGATCATGTCTGCAATTCTTTGCAGGGGTTCCAGGAAACCCGGCGGCTTAGAGAGGGAGAGATCACTATCTACATGGGCAACGCGACGAAAGTGGCGGCTGTTGCAGTGGGAGATATTTATTTATCTTTTAATAATAAAGTTTTAGTATTGAATAATTATCTTTATGTACCGAATTTTAGAAAGAACCTTGTTTCGGTTTCTAAATTGGTTTTGAATAAATATTTTGTTTCTTTTGATAGTTCTGTTATTATCAAAAAGAATGGTGAGTATATCTGTTCTGGTACATTGATAGGCAACTTATATATACTGAATCCTGATTATTCCACGATGCAACGAGTATAGTCAAATAATACATCTAGTACCAATAAGAGAAAGGAGCCTTCTAGAATGAATCAAAAGTACTTATGGCATCTTAGGCTAGGTCATATTAACTTGGGTAGGATTCAAAGGTTGATAACTGATGGAATACTCAGTGGTGTGAAAGATGAGGACTTTCCAACCTGCGAATCATGCCTGGAAGGAAAAATGACCAAGCGACCCTTTAGTGATAAGGGGTATAGATCCAAGGAAGTACAGGAATTGATTCACTCTGATTTGTGGGGGCCTTTATCTGTCCAAGCGAGAGGAGGTTATGAATATTTCATAACCTTCACTGATGATTACTCAAGGTATGGTTTTATATACCTGATGCGCCGCAAGAGCGAGTGCTTTGACAAGTTCAAGGAGTACAAAGCTCTTGTGGAGAACCTTCATGGTAAAACCATAAAGACTCTACGATCTGATCGTGGAGGAGAGTACCTCTCGGGAGAGTTTAAGGCGTACTTATTAGAGAATGGGATTGATTCCCAGATGACTGCACCATACACGCCCCAGCAGAATGGTGTAGCAGAAAGAAGGAATAGGACTCTTATGGAAATGGTAAGATCTATGATGAGTTATTCAGAACTACCAGTTTCGTTCTGGGGATATGCCTTGGAAACAGCGGCGTATATCCTGAACTTAGTTCCTTCTAAATCAGTCCCTAAGACGCCCTCGGAATTGTGGACCGGGCGAAAGCCAAATTTGAAACACATTCGGGTCTGGGGTTGTCCAGCACATGTGCTGAAGCATGGGGCTGATAAGTTGGAATCTCGTTCAGATATTCGGTTGTTTATAGGATATCCTAGAGGAACGAAAGGTGGTCTATTTTATAGTCCTAAGGACCAGAAGATCGTTGTTAGCACCAACGCTCGATTCTTGGAAGAGGATTATATAATGGACCACAAGCCCAAGAGTGAGATAATACTAAACGAACTGAGAGGGGACGATCAAGGCTTAGATCCAACCGAACCGGGTGATACGCCACCACAGTCAGCACCTGTAGTTACTGAGGTTACACCGGAGCCTCGTCGTAGTGGGAGGGTTGTTCGACAACCCGATAGGTTCATGTTTATAGGTGAGTCTTCGGACTTGTTACCTGGAGAACATGAAGCCGATCCCTGGACCTATGGCGAGGCGCTTAAAGATCAAGATGCTCAGTCTTGGCAAAAAGCGATGAAATCTGAGATTGAATCAATGGATTCAAATCAGGTCTGGAATCTTGTAGCACCGCCCAAAGGTGTAAAAGCCATTGGTTGCAAGTGGGTGTACAAGAGGAAAAGAGGGTCTGACGGGAAGGTTGAAACCTTCAAGGCTAGGCTTGTTGCGAAAGGGTATACTCAGAAAAAAGGAGAAAGCAGAAAAGGAGACCCAACGGATCGTTGCCCACACAGCGGTTGGAGTCAAAGGATCTGAGGCATACGTTAGAAGCATCTAAGGTCTCAACAATCGACCGAGAAGGTATGAGATCGATTCTCTTTTCCGCAATTTATTCGATCTCATATTTCGTTAATCATATTTTGAACGTAGATCGGATCCCGTGGCTTAGATGTGACATTCTCGGACTGCTGGGAGGTTTCTGACCTCCGGCATGGCAGTCGGATCGAGAAAATCACATCGGAACAGCCAGAACGGGCGAATCCCGCCGCTGTTCGCGACGGGTGTCGGACGACAAGTTCTACTGTCGGCCGACAGGCTTGTCGGACGACACCTTCTGGTGTCGGACGACATTGTACGGTCTTGTCGGACGACACCTTCTGGTGTCGGACGACAGAGAGGCCAGAAGCCTCTCGTTTTTGCGCGGTCGTGCCTCGGGTGCGATGGCTGGGTGCATTTCGGGTCAGGGGCTTCGTCGTGAACACCTTGGGCAGACCGGAGGTCGACTGGGCTTGTCCGGAAGTTCGAGTAGTCAAACGGACTCGTCCCGGGTAGTCGATTTCCAACAATTGGTATCAGAGCCGGTTTATACGTTCTTTATATTGTTTGCGAGAATTGTTTTGCAGGATCACCCGATTATTATGGCCAATTTATTTTTGGTATTTTGTGCTATGTGTGTGTGTGGTTTTGATTAAACTCTCGGGATTGTCGAGATCGTTTTTTTTGGAAAGTTGCTTGTTTGTAATAGATAAAAACGACGGGTTGAGTCGTTAGGTTTATTTATTTTTTCGTTGCATCCGGGACTTGTATAGGGTCGATCAAAATGTATAGGATCGATACCGGACTTAGTAGAATAATTTTGTAATTAATTTCTGCTATTGGATCGAGACGAGATCGAAGCCCGGAGGAACGAGAATCGAAGTCGAGACGAGCAACGAGTTCGAGTTCCAAGAGACGTGCATTCAAGATTTTAAGGCCATAATAATCGGGCCACGTTAATTGCTTTCTTATGTGACTTACGTGTTTTATTATGCTTATTATTTTATGCATGTATATCCCTAAATCGTAAAATACTAAGTGGGAGAGGGATTGGAAACAATCCCGCGGTCTCCATTCTCTGTTTCGAGAGTGATGCTATGCTAAAGTCGATCCGGATTCTTTTGTCTATAGCAGCTCATATGGATTATGAGGTGTGGCAAATGGACGTCAAGACAGCATTCTTGAATGGGAATCTTGACGAGACCATTTACATGAGACAGCCAGAAGGTTTCATCAAGAAAGGCCAAGAGCATCTAGTGTGTAAGCTAAACCGATCCATTTATGGATTGAAGCAAGCTTTTAGATCTTGGAACATGCGGTTTGATGAGGTTATCCAGTCTTATGGATTCATTCAAAGCATGGACGAGTCGTGTGTATACCGGAGAAGTGACGGAAACAGCGTGGCGTTTCTCGTACTTTATGTAGATGACATTCTTCTAATTGGCAACAATGTGAAGATGTTGTCGGACATAAATGGATGGTTGTCCAAGCAATTCGATATGAAAGACTTAGGGCAAGTTGGGCATGTTCTTGGGATCAAGGTTATAAGGGATCGCCGGAAAAGAACATTAAGCTTGTCCCAGGCTTCATATATTGATACGATTCTGGCTCGTTTCAACATGCAGAATTCCAAGAGAGGTGCTCAACCTTTCTGCCATGGAATTCATCTATCTAAAGACATGTGTCCCAAAACACAAAAGGAGATAGATTACATGAAGAAGGTTCCTTATGCTTCGGCAGTAGGAAGTCTAATGTATGCCATGTTGTGCACGAGACCTGATATCTGCTATGCCGTGGGCATGGTAGCTAGATATCAGAGTAACCCTGGACAGGGTCACTGGACTGCTGTAAAGAACATACTTAAGTACCTGCGAAGGACTAGGAATTATGTTCTGAGTTACAAAGCGTCCGAGTTGATTCCTATTGGTTACACAGACTCGGATTTCCAATCTGATAAGGATCAGCGAAAGTCTACATCAGGCTATGTGTTCACATTGGGAGGTGGAGCAGTCTCAAGGAAAAATGTTAAGCAGAAATGCATTTCGGACTCTACCATGGAAGCCGAATATGTAGCAGCCTCTGAGGCAGCTAAAGAATCGGTGTGGCTCAGGAACTTCCTTATGGACTTGGATGTGGTTCCTAAAATGCCGAGAGCTATCACAATTTATTGTGACAATAGCGGTGCAGTGGCTAATGCAAAGGAACCACGAGCCCACAATGCGAGCAAACACATAGATCGCAAGTACCACCTGATTAGAGACATCGTCAGGAGAGGCGATGCGGTTGTCACCAAGATTGCATCAGCGGATAACCTGGCTGACCCCTTTACGAAGGCACTTCCAGCGGAAGCGTTCAAGAGACACGTGAAGGGGATGGGTATCGAATGTATGGTAGAGGGCAACTAGAAATTTAGTATAAGTGGGAGATTGATGGAGTTATATTCTAAATGTCTAGTTTAGTGACAATATGGAACTCCTTATCTGTGTTTTTCATTATCTATTAATCAAACTGTCGGCATTTTTGTCTACCTTGTACTTGAATGCAATAGTTCTAGATATATACGTTGTAGACAGTATGGCGTGAGGAGACACGCGGAAGATCATACTGTCGGTTACTCGTATATTATCGAACAGAAGCTCACGACTTAGATGGACAGGGACAATCCATCGGTACGTCGTAGTGTGACTGGGTAATAGTTGGTCTTGACTATTATGTTACACTTGTACACTTGGTGATTGAGCAGGACCACGGGAGGGCGTTCGATTTATACTAATCGACGTAATCGAACTAGACCTCAGAATTACGGATATACGAATTCTTAATCCCTATATAATTATAGGTGCGTATGTCCAATTCTCGGTTCTTTAACTTGCCAATGAGTGAGACTATTTGATTAGTCGAGATACTCGGTAAATTGGGAATCGGAATTGTACACACGGCATGCTATAGATTATAGACAGGAAACCGTGTCCCGTTTATTGGGTTGATTACGTCCCCGAGATGAGCTCATAAAGTTTATCATGTAAACCCTGCAGGTGGATTTGTTCCACATGATAATAAGGATGAGTGGTACTAGTCTCGGATAATAAGAAACGAATTAATTTAATTATTAGTAATTAAATAAATTCGTGGACGTTCGATATCTTAAACACGGGGAAAGTCGTATATGTAATTTCGGCGGAATTATTATTGTTGAAATAATATTAAAATTAATTTCGGGAATTCAATTATTATTTTATAGTGGAGTTAATAATAATTAAAATTGAAATCGATTAATTAAGGAATTGCTTTTACGTATTCCAAGTTAATTAATATTTCAATTTAGCCCTTAATTAATTTATCCTAAGGTCCCTAACGTAACTCTATAAATATCCTACCTTGCCTATCCTAAACCTACATTCCGCAGCTTTTTATTTTTCTGAGAAAACATTATTGCGTTAGCGCAATTAAGTTTTTCTCTGCAAAAATAAATCAGTGTAGCGCAATTATTTTTCTCTCATCAGAGAATAGAAAATATAACGCTGGTAGAAAAAGGAGAAAGCAGAAAAGGAGACCCAACGGATCGTTGCCCACACAACAGTTGGAGTCAAAGGATCTGAGGCATACGTTAGAAGCATCTAAGGTCTCAACAATCGACCGAGAAGGTATGAGATCGATTCTCTTTTCCGCAATTTATTCGATCTCATATTTCGTTAATCATATTTTGAACGTAGATCGGATCCCGTGGCTTGGATGTGACATTCTCGGACTGCTGGGAGGTTTCTGACCTCCGGCATGGCAGTCGGATCGAGAAAATCACATCGGAACAGCCAGAACGGGCGAATCCCGCCGCTGTTCGCGACGGGTGTCGGACGACAGGTTCTACTGTCGGCCGACAGGCTTGTCGGACGACACCTTCTGGTGTCGGACGACATTGTACGGTCTTGTCGGACGACACCTTCTGGTGTCGGACGACAGAGAGGCCAGAAGCCTCTCGTTTTTGCGCGGTCGTGCCTCGGGTGCGATGGCTGGGTGCATTTCGGGTCAGGGGCTTCGTCGTGAACACCTTGGGCAGACCGGAGGTCGACTGGGCTTGTCCGGAAGTTCGAGTAGTCGAACGGACTCGTCCCGGGTAGTCGATTTCCAACAGCATGTAATAGTTAAAACGACGGGTTGAGTCGTTTAGGTTTTTCTATTTCGGTTTTCGTTTTATCCGGATTGTATAGGATCGATCAACCTGTATAGGATCGATGCCGGAAGTAGTATGTTTTACCTTTGTAATGTTACTGCTACTTGGTGGATCGAGAGAAGATCGAAGGCTGGACGAACGAGGGTCGAGAAGTCGAACCCGCGGGCTCCTGAAGGGCAAACGGCGGTCGCCGTTTCGCTGGATCTTGGGCAGCAGTGCCGCGGGGGTTCGACGGACACCACAGATCGCTCGTCGAGGCCTGGGATGATACTCCAGTGGGAGGGGTTCGTCTCTTGGCACTTAGACGAGTCGGTGGTGGATCGAGACCGAGACGAGCAACGAGACGAAGATCCGAGAAGACGTGCATCGAAGATATTTAAAGGCCATAATAATCGGGATCACGTTAAATGCTTTTTGTGTGTTTACGTGGTTTTATTTATGCTTTATTTATCGTGCATGTTATCCCTTTCGTAAAATACTAAGTGGGAGAGAGATTGGAAACAATCCCGCGGTCTCCATTCTCTGTTTTGATAGTGATGTGTGTCACTTACGAGTTGGCTTTAGTGTCATCCTCCCTATCGGATAAAGTCGACACACGGATATCACTGGATCAAAATTCGAATTTAAAATCCACTTATAAAATTGAACAATTATATTTCTCAAAAGCAATGCCTAATCTGTCATTCAAAGACTAATTTTAACTCGACCCATTCTCACCCCGGGGAGTGGAATGGAGCCAAAGCGCTTGGTTATGTCGATGACACGGATTAGAGACTTTCGAGTCATTCGATGACTAGATCGATTGTCTGATTGGCTCCCTCACCTTGTGAGAAATAGGGCTCAATTGCATGATTGATCGCTGGTTAGAAACTTCGAGTTTCACTTACGAGATATCAAGCTTTGATTAATAAAATTGTGAAATTTAATAAATGTAAGAGTCAATTAACAAAGTTGTTTGTTTTAGTAAACGTCCACACTATCGTGGCTTGCTAAATGGAAACGATACTTTGGGTTAATTGAGACTCTATGACATTTAAATAAATGGGATTCAATTAATAAAGTTGTTTGTTTTAGTAAACGTCCACACTAACGTGGCTTGCTAGATGGAAACGGAACTTTAGGATTAATTGAGGCTCGACAGTTATAGAAAGTCGTGGAGGACCGCATGTCAACGTAAACGTCCACATGAACGTGGCTTGCGGTGGGCATGTAGTTCCCGAGCGGTTGACTTAGTACTGAGAAATGGTATACACTTAGGTACGCTTTATAGTATCCTCCCCATCGGAGTCACTGCTATGATGATGTACGACCGAAGTAAAAATCCAATTATAAAATCGTTTGGATTAGTATACGTCCACAAGAACGTGGCATGCTAGTCTGATGGGATTTTGGAAATGATTGGTAGTTTAATGATATTATTTGAGGGAAATGATATCGAATTAAACTCATTGTTTGTTTTATATGGTATTATTCCCATTAAACGTCAACAAACTCACTGAACCTAATTGTATAGATTTGAAAAGAAACTTGGACATTGTCCTAACTGCAGAGGAGTACAAATATGTACTCCAAGTCAATTGACCTGCTGAACCAAATGATGCTTCCACTACTGAGGAAAGGAAGCTCATTGGAAATGGATCAAGGCTATGAGATGACGCGGAGCAACATTATGACTTTCATGTCAAATGTGCTGCGACATCAGGATCATGCCATGACTATTACCTATGATATGATGCTTAACCTCAAGAAGTTTTTGGTTACCAGGACAGGACAGCCAGACAAAGTGAAAAGAGGAAACTCATGACGGCCATCATGTCGGAAAGAACGCCCGTGAGGGATCACGTTCTTAGAATGATGGGATATCTTAATGAGATAGAGATTCTGGGAACAATTATCAATGGGGTAACCCAGGTTGATTTTGTGCTCCAGTCTCTGCCGAGAAGTTTTGAGCAGTTCCGCCTAAAATATAACATGGATAAGAGGTCTTATTCAATGGCGGAGCTCCTGGTTGAACTTCAAGCGGCTGAAGGAATCTTTAATGGCTCTCAAAACACTTGTGGCTGAGAAATTGGCTCTTCCTAGGCCTTCGGGCGGCAAAAGGAAGAAGAAGAAAATACGTAAACCCAGTGGGCCTAATATATCTGGACCACGGAATGGAAAAAACAAGCCCAAGGGGTAAGTGCTTCCGTTGTAAGCAGTTTGGATACTGGGAGTTTGATTGTCCTCTCAAAGCAACTAGAAGTTAACTTCTCCTTAGTCACCGAAACATGTTTAGTGGTGTTATCTACCAGTACCTGGTGTGTGGATACGGAAACCACTAATCATGTCTGCATTTAAATGCGGGGGTTCCAGGAAACCCGGAGACTTAGAAAGGAAGAAGTAGTAACCTACATGGGCAATAATGTTAAGGTAACAGCCGTTGCAGTGGGAGATGTTAAATGTTTTAACGGTAGGATTTTAGTTCTAATAAATTGTCTTTATGTGCCGGAATTTAGAAAGAAATTTCATTTCGGATTTCTAAGTTGGCTTAGAATAGATATTCTGTTTCTTTAGGAAACGGGGATATTATCTATTCTGGTATATTGATAGACAATTTAATACTAAATCTGTATTCTTCCACGATGCAACAGACCAGATCTAATAACACAATGTCGAACCCCAATAAGAGTAAAGATCCTTCTAGGATAAATCAAATGTACTTATGGAATCTTAGGCTAGATCATTTTAACTTGAGTACGATTCAAAGGGTGAAAGCTGATGGACTACTCAGCCAGGTTGAAGGAAAGGACCTTCCAACCTTCGAATCATACTTGGAAGTTTTAATGACCGAGCAAACCTTTACGGTTAAAGGGAAAAGATCCAAGAAAGTACTAGAGTTGATTCGCTCTGATATATGCAGACCTCTTTGAGGAGTAAGGCATACTTATCAGAAAATGGGATTAACTCCCAACAGACTACACCATTTATGCCTCGGCAAAATAATGTGTTGTAAAGAAGGAATAGAACTCTTATAGATATGGGAAAGTGGACATTCGGAGTTACTTAAATCGTTTTTGGGATATGGCTTGGAAACAGCGGCGTTTATCCTGAACTTGATTCCTTTGGAAACTTGTACTGATATTCGGCTGTTTATAGGATACCCTAAGAAAACGAATTGAGATATGTAATATAGTCCAAAGGACCAGATGTTCATTGATTGCATCAATGTTCGGTTCTTAGACATGGACTATATATATTCAAGATCACAAGCCAAGAGTAGAGTAATACTTAATGTGCTTAGAGGGACTGATCAAGACTTAGAACCAGCCTAACTGAGTAGTTCACTACTATAATCTTTAGTCACAAAAGATACACCAGAGCGTCGTCGTAGTGGGAGGGTTGTTAGACAACCCAACAGGTTCATGTTTATAGGTGAGTCTTCGGACTTGTTACCTAGAGAACATGAAGCCGAACCCTGGATCTATGACGAGACGCTGAAAGATCAAGATGCTCAGTCTTGGCAAAAGTCGATCCGGATTCTTTTGTCTTCACATGGAAGATGGAAGTCAAGACAGATTTCCTAAATCGAAGTCTTGACGGGGCCATCTGTGTGGGACAGCCAGAGAGATTCGTCGAAAAGAGCCAAGAGCATTCGGTAAGCAAGCTTAATCAATCTTAGGATTGAAGGACGCTTCAAGATCTTGGACACATGCGGACCTATGAGAAAATCCATTTCATGGATTCATTCAAGGCATGTTTAGGTCCTGAGTGTAATAAAGAAGTGACAGAAAAGATGTGGTGTTTTCTCATTCTTTATGTAGACGATATCCTTCTAAATTGGCAACAATATGAAAGATGTTATCGGACATAAAGGGATGGTTGTCCGAGTAATTCAATGTAAGAGACTTAGGAGAAGTCGCGAATGTTCTTGGGATCAAAGTAATAAATGATTGCCAGAAAAGAACATAGAACTTATCTCGAGCCTCATACATAAATACAATTCTTACTCGTTGCAGCATACAGAATTCCAAGAAAGGTCTTCACCTTTTAGATATGGAATTCATCTATCTAAAGTTTTGTGTCCGACACAATAAAGGAGATAGATGAAGATTAAGCAGTTCCCTGCACCTTAATGGTGGGAAGCTTAATGTATGTAATGCTATGCACGAGACTGATATCTACTATGCCGTGGGCATGGTGGTGAGATATCATAGTAATCCTGGAAAGGATCACTCGACTGATGTAAAGAACATGTTTAGGCTCCTGCAGAGGACCAGAAATTATGTTCTGAGTTACAAAACAGTCAAGTTGTTTCCTTTGGATTACATAGAATTGGATTTCCAAATCAAACAGGGACAGTCGAAAGTCGAAGTCAGGCTATGTGTTCTCACTGTGAAGTGGAGCAGTCACATGGAAGAATGTAAAGCAGCGATGCATTATGGACTCTACCATGGAAACTGAAAGGATAACGGCCTGAGAGGCAGTTAAAAGGTCAGTGTGGCTCCAGAACTTCCTAAGGGACTTAGATGTGGTTTCTAATTCACCCAAAGCTATTTTGAATAGCGGTATTGGCAAACTTGAAATGCCACGAGTCCACAGTGGGAGATAACACGTAGAGCGCAAGTACCACCTGATTCGAGAGATTGTCTAGTAAGACGATGCAGTTGTCACCTAGATAGCATCGAGAGGATTGCCTGGTAAAACCCGTTCACAGAGGCACTTCCAGCGAAAAGCGTTGGGTAGGCGTGATGAGGTTATGGGAATCTGATGTTTGGGAGAGGGCGACTAGACTTTTAGTATAAGTGGGAGATTGATGGAGTTGTATTCTAAATGTCTAGTTTAGTGCAAATACGGAACTCCTTATCTATACCTTAATTCGAGAAATGATTCGAGCATGATTGCATTTAATGCAATAGTCCTTGATGTATACGTTGTAGACAGTATGGCGTGAGGAGACACGCGGAAGATCATACTGTCAGTTACTCGTATACTAGCGAACAGTAGCTCACGACTTAGATGGACAGGGACAATCCATCGGTACGTCGTAGTGTGACTGGTAGATAGTCGGTCTTGACTATCATGTTACACTCGTACACTTGGTGTATTGAGCAGGACCACGGGAGGGCGTTCGATTTATACTAATCGCAGTAATCGAACTAGACCTCAGATATTACGGATATACGAATTCCTAATCCCTATATAATTATAGGTGCGTGTGTCCAGTTCTCGGTTCTTTGACTTACTAGTGAGTGAGACTAATTGATTAGTCAATATTCTCGGTAAATTGGGAATCAAAATTGTACACACGGCATGCTATAGATTATAGACAGGAAACTGTGTCCCATTTATTGGGTTGATGATGTCCCCGAGATGAGCTCATAAAGTTTATCATGTAAACCCTGCAGGTGGATTCGTTCCACATGATAATAAGGATGAGTGGTACTAGTCTCGGATAACAAGAAACGAGTTAATTTAATTATTAGTAATTAAAGTTAATTCGTGGACATACGATATCTTAAACACGGGGAAAGTCGTATATGTAATTCGGCGTAATTATTATTGTTGAAATAATATAAATTAATTATTGAGAATTCAATTATAATTTTATAGTGGAATTGATTATAATTAAAATTGTGGAATTTAATTAAGGTTTGCCTTTTAGGACGCCGAGTTAATTAAATTGCAATTTAGCCTAATAATTAATTTCCATAAGGTCCCTGGTGTAGCTCTATAAATACCTCACCCTCTCTTTCTCTAAACCTAAGAAACGCCGCTATTTTATTTTTGCGGAGAAAAATAAATTGTTGCGCAATTATTTTTCTGTAAAAATAAATAGATTAGCGCTGTTATTATTTTCTGGAGAAATTGATTGCTAGCGCAATTATATTTCTGAGACAGAAGATCAAAACCTTATTACTTACGCCGCTATAATTAATTCTGCAGAGAAAATAAAAGCATGCGCAATTAATTTTCCTCTGCTTAATTAATTCAGATTAGCGCAGTAATAATTCTGTAGAAATAATTTTGCTTGCGCAAATATATTTCTGAGACAGAGGATATTATTCCTACGGTGTGTTCAAGAGAGAAAGGAGAAGAGGAAGGTTCAGCGGATCGTTGCCCACTCAACGGCTGAACGTCGGGGATAGAGACATACACCGGAAGACTTCGTGGTCTCAACAATTCGGCTTCTCCGAATCACGCGACAAAGGTATAAGAAATCGAAACCCTTATTCCGCATACATTTCATTTTCTATTTCGTTAAAAATACATCGGATCTAAGATCGGGTTCCGGGCGTCGTGGATCATGTTCCTCGACTACTGGGGGTCAAGGACCTCCAGATCGGTAGTCGGAAGAGGAAAATCGACCCGGAAACGCGCTCGGAACAGCAGGTCGCGCTGCTGTTCGCGGACAAACGGCGGTCGCCGGAGGGCAAACGGCGGTCGCCGTTTCGCTGTTTTTCGGGCAACCAGCTCTGGTTCGCGCGGTTGTCCTTCGGGGCAATGGCTGGGCGTGAATCGGAACACGGGCTGGCACGTGAACGGAGTAACGGACCTGGAGGTCGACTGGGATCATTCGGATGTTCGAGTGATCGAACGAACGCATCCCGGGTAGTCGATTTCCAACAATTGGTATCAGAGCCGGTTTTGTCGATTCGTTGTATTTTTGCGAGAATTGTTTTGCAGGTTGAACCCGGTTATTATGGCCAATGTTATGATGAATGTTGTGCTTTAATTTGTGGTTTGATTAAACTCTCGGGCTTGTCGAGATTGTTTTTGTTTTGGAAAAACGATGCTTGTTTGTAATAGATAAAAACGACGGGTTGAGTCGTTAGGTTTATTTATTTTTCGTTGTATCCGGGACATGTATAGGGTCGATCACCTTGTATAGGATCGATGCCGGATTTAGTAAGTTTATTCTTGTAATTTTTCTTACTAATTTTGGTGGATCGAGACGAGATCAAAACCCGCAGAAACGAGGATCGAGGAGAGCGAACCGGCAACGGGCAGCCATCGAACACACCCCGTGTTCGCGACGGGCAGCAGCGGGGCTGGGGTTCGTTCGACCCCACGGACGACTCAACGAGGCTCGAGACGAGGCTCCAGTGGGAGGAGTTCGTCTCTTGACCCTCGAGCGAGTCGGTGGTGGACCGAGATCGAGACGAGCAACGAGATGAGGTTCCAAGAGACGTGCATTGGAAAATATTTAAGGCCATAATAATCGGGGCCACGTTAATTGCTTTTTATGTGATTTACGTGTTTATTATTATGCTTAAATTATTTATGCATGTTATCCCTTATCGTAAAATACTAAGTGGGAGAGGGATTGGAAACAATCCCGCGGTCTCCATTCTCTGTTTTGAATGTGATGTGTATTGACTTACGAGTTGGCTTTAGTGTCATCCTCCCTATCGGATAAAGTCGATACACGGATATCACTGGATCAAAATTCGAATTTAAAATCCACTTATAAAATTGAACAATTATATTTTTCAAAAGCAATGCCTAATTTGTTTTTCAAAGACTAATTTCAAGTCGACTCATTCTCACCCCGGGGAGTGGAATGGAGCCAGAGCCACTTGGTTATGTCAATGACACAAATTAGAGACTTTCGAGTCATTCGATGACTAGATCGATTGTCTGATTGGCTCCCTCACCTAGTGAGAGATAGGGCTCAATTGCATGATTGATCGCTGGTTAGAAACTTCGAGTTTCACTTACGAGATATCAAGCTTTGATTAATAAAATTGTGAAATTTAATAAATGTAAGAGTCAATTAACAAAGTTGTATGTTTTAGTAAACGTCCACACTATCGTGGCTTGCTAAATGGAAACGATACTTTGGGTTAATTGAGACTCTATGACATTTAAATAAATGGGATTCAATTAATAAAGTTGTTTGTTTTAGTAAACGTCCACACTAACGTGGCTTGCTAGATGGAAACGGGACTTTAGGATTAATTGAGGCTCGACAGTTATAGAAAGTCGTGGAGGACCGCATGTCAACGTAAACGTCCACATGAACGTGGCTTGCGGTGGGCATGTAGTTCCCGAGCGGTTGACTTAGTACTGAGAAATGGTATACACTTAGGTACGCTTTATAGTATCCTCCCCATCGGAGTCACTGCTATGATGATGTACGACCGAAGTAAAAATCCAATTATAAAATCGTTTGGATTAGTATACGTCCACAAGAACGTGGCATGCTAGTCTGATGGGATTTTGGAAATGATTGGTAGTTTAATGATATTATTTGAGGGAAATGATATCGAATTAAACTCATTGTTTGTTTTATATGGTATTATTCCCATTAAAAGTCAACAAACTCACTGAACCTAATTGTATAGATTTGAAAAGAAACTTGGACATTGTCCTAACTGCAGAGGAGTACATGTTGGAAATCGACTACCCGGGACGAGTCCGTTCGATCACTCAAACATCCGGACACGCCCAGTCGACCTCCAGCGTGCCTACTGCGCTCACGACGAAGCCCCAGACCCGGTTTACGCCCAGCCATCATGCCCGAAGCACAACCGCGCAAAACCGAGGGGCTGCTGACCTCTGTGTCGTCCGACACCATCTGGTGTCGTCCGACAAGGCCATGTCGGCCGACATGAAACACTGTCGGACGACAGTGTCGCGAACAGCAGCGCGACGCTGCTGTTCCAGGTCCGTTTCTGGTCGGATTTTCCGATTCCGACCACCGTTCTGGAAGTCAGCGACCCCACAGTGATCTAGGAACACCAACCACGATCCCGGAACTCGATCGGAGGTTCGTTGTATAATTACGTACGAGATTGAATCGAAACGAGTGCGGAAGAGGGTTTCGATTCCATACCTTTGTCGCGTGATTCGGAGAAGCCGAATTGACAGAGACCTCGAGACTTCTAGCGTATGTCCTAGCCCTCTTACTCCAGCCGATGTGTGGGCATCGATCCGCTTGGAGCTCCCCGTCTCTTCTCTTCTCAACCACCGTGAATGTACTTCTCTGTCTCAGAAATAATTTTGCGCTAACAAATTAATTTTCACAGAGAATTTCTGTCTCAGAAATATAATTGCGTAGCAATTAATTTCTACAGAATGTTTCTTGCGCTAATCTAAATTAATTAAGCAGAAAAGAAAAGATAATTGCGCTAACAATTAATTTCTCTGCAGAATTAATTATAGCGGCGAAACTTAGGTTAGAGAGAGAGGGGTGAGGGATTTATATAGGCTACACTAGAGGACCTCTAGGCAATTAATTAATTAGGCTTAAATTGTAATTTAATTAACTTGGTGTCCCAAAAGGAAAACCTTAATTAAATTCCACAATTTTATTTATAATTAATTCCACTATAAAATTATAAATGATTTCCCAATTAATTAATTCACATAGTAAGGTTTTGATCTTCTGTCTCACAAATATAATTGCGCTAGCAATCAATTATCTATTTATTTTTACAGAAAAATAATTGCGCAACAATTTATTTTTCTCCGCAAAAATAAAATAGCGGCGTTTCTTAGGTTTAGAGAAAGAGAGGGTGAGGTATTTATAGAGCTACACCAGGGACCTTATGGAAATTAATTATTAGGCTAAATTGCAATTTAATTAACTCGGCGTCCTAAAAGGCAAACCTTAATTAAATTCCACAATTTTAATTATAATTAATTCCACTATAAAATTATAATTGAATTCCCAATAATTAATTTATATTATTTCAACAATAATAATTCCGCCGAATTACATATATGACTTTCCCCGTGTTTAAGATATCGTATGTCCACGAATTAACTTTAATTACTAATAATTAAATTAACTCGTTTCTTGTTATCCGAGACTAGTACCACTCATCCTTATTATCATGTGGAACGAATCCACCTGCAGGGTTTACATGATAAACTTTATGAGCTCATCTCGGGGACATCATCAACCCAATAAATGGGACACGGTTTCCTGTCTATAATCTATAGCATGCCGTGTGTACAATGCCGATTCCCAATCTACCGAGAATATTGACTAATCAATTAATCTCACTCATTAGCACATCAAAGAACCGAGCATTGGACACACGCACCTATAATTATATAGGGATTAAGAACTCACATATCCGTAATATCTGAGGTCTAGTTCGATTACTCCGATTAGTATAAATCGAACGCCCTCCCGTGGTCCTGCTCAATACACCAAGTGTACGAGGGTAACATAATAGTCAAGACCGACTATCTACCAGTCACACTACGACATACCGATGGATTGTCCCTGTCCATCTAAGTCGTGAGCTACTGTTCGATAGTATACGAGTAACCGACAGTATGATCTTCCGCATGTCTCCTCACGCCATACTGTCTACAACGTATACATCAAGGACTATTGCATTAAATGCAATCATGCTTGAATCATATCTCGAATTAAGGTATAGATAAGGAGTTCCGTATTTGCACTAAACTAGACATTTAGAATACAACTCCATCAGTACAAATATGTACTCCAAGTCAATTGACCTGCTGAACCAAATGATGCTTCCACTACTGAGGAAAGGAAGCTCTTTGGAAATGGATCAAGGCTATGAGATGACGCGGAGCAACATTATGACTTTCATGTCAAATGTGCTGCGACATCAGGATCATGCCATGACTATTACCTATGATATGATGCTTAACCTCAAGAAGTTTTTGGTTACCAGGACAGGACAGCCAGACAAAGTGAAAAGAGGAAACTCATGACGGCCATCATGTCGGAAAGAACGCCCGTGAGGGATCACGTTCTTAGAATGATGGGCTATCTTAATGAGATAGAGATTCTGGGAACAATTATCAATGGGGTAACCCAGGTTGATTTTGTGCTCCAGTCTCTGCCGAGAAGTTTTGAGCAGTTCCGCCTAAAATATAACATGGATAAGAGGTCTTATTCAATGGCGGAGCTCCTGGTTGAACTTCAAGCGGCTGAGGGAATCTTTAATGGCTCTCAAAACACTTGTGGCTGAGAAATTGGCTCTTCCTAGGCCTTCGGGCGGCAAAAGGAAGAAGAAGAAAATACGTAAACCCAGTGGGCCTAATATATCTGGACCACGGAATGGGAAAAGCAAGCCCAAGGGGTAAGTGCTTCCGTTGTAAGCAGTTTGGATACTGGGAGTTTGATTGTCCTCTCAAAGCAACTAGAAGTTAACTTCTCCTTAGTCACCGAAACATGTTTAGTGGTGTTATCTACCAGTACCTGGTGTGTGGATACGGAAACCACTAATCATGTCTGCATTTAAATGCGGGGGTTCCAGGAAACCCGGAGACTTAGAAAGGAAGAAGTAGTAACCTACATGGGCAATAATGTTAAGGTAACAGCCGTTGCAGTGGGAGATGTTAAATGTTTTAACGGTAGGATTTTAGTTCTAATAAATTGTCTTTATGTGCCGGAATTTAGAAAGAAATTTCATTTCGGATTTCTAAGTTGGCTTAGAATAGATATTCTGTTTCTTTAGGAAACGGGGATATTATCTATTCTGGTATATTGATAGACAATTTAATACTAAATCTGTATTCTTCCACGATGCAACAGACCGGGGCTAATAACACAATGTCGAACCCCAATAAGAGTAAAGATCCTTCTAGGATAAATCAAATGTACTTATGGAATCTTAGGCTAGATCATTTTAACTTGAGTACGATTCAAAGGGTGAAAGCTGATGGACTACTCAGCCAGGTTGAAGGAAAGGACCTTCCAACCTTCGAATCATACTTGGAAGTTTTAATGACCGAGCAAACCTTTACGGTTAAAGGGAAAAGATCCAAGAAAGTACTAGAGTTGATTCGCTCTGATATATGCAGACCTCTTTGAGGAGTAAGGCATACTTATCAGAAAATGGGATTAACTCCCAACAGACTACACCATTTATGCCTCGGCAAAATAATGTGTTGTAAAGAAGGAATAGAACTCTTATAGATATGGGAAAGTAGACATTCGGAGTTACTTAAATCGTTTTTGGGATATGGCTTGGAAACAGCGGCGTTTATCCTGAACTTGATTCCTTTGGAAACTTGTACTGATATTCGGCTGTTTATAGGATACCCTAAGAAAACGAATTGAGATATGTAATATAGTCCAAAGGACCAGATGTTCATTGATTGCATCAATGTTCGGTTCTTAGACATGGACTATATATATTCAAGATCACAAGCCAAGAGTAGAGTAATACTTAATGTGCTTAGAGGGACTGATCAAGACTTAGAACCAGCCTAACTGAGTAGTTCACTACTATAATCTTTAGTCACAAAAGATACACCAGAGCGTCGTCGTAGTGGGAGGGTTGTTAGACAACCCAACAGGTTCATGTTTATAGGTGAGTCTTCGGACTTGTTACCTAGAGAACATGAAGCCAAACCCTGGATCTATGACGAGACGCTGAAAGATCAAGATGCTCAGTCTTGGCAAAAGTCGATCCGGATTCTTTTGTCTTCACATGGAAGATGGAAGTCAAGACAGATTTCCTAAATCGAAGTCTTGACGGGGCCATCTGTGTGGGACAGCCAGAGAGATTCGTCGAAAAGAGCCAAGAGCATTCGGTAAGCAAGCTTAATCAATCTTAGGATTGAAGGACGCTTCAAGATCTTGGACACATGCAGACCTATGAGAAAATCCATTTCATGGATACATTCAAGGCATGTTTAGGTCCTGAGTGTAATAAAGAAGTGACAGAAAAGATGTGGTGTTTTCTCATTCTTTATGTAGACGATATCCTTCTAAATTGGCAACAATATGAAAGATGTTATCGGACATAAAGGGATGGTTGTCCGAGTAATTCAATGTAAGAGACTTAGGAGAAGTCGCGAATGTTCTTGGGATCAAAGTAATAAATGATCGCCAGAAAAGAACATAGAACTTATCTCGAGCCTCATACATAAATACAATTCTTACTCGTTGCAGCATACAGAATTCCAAGAAAGGTCTTCACCTTTTAGATATGGAATTCATCTATCTAAAGTTTTGTGTCCGACACAATAAAGGAGATAGATGAAGATTAAGCAGTTCCCTGCACCTTAATGGTGGGAAGCTTAATGTATGTAATGCTATGCACGAGACTGATATCTACTATGCCGTGGGCATGGTGGTGAGATATCATAGTAATCCTGGAAAGGATCACTCGACTGATGTAAAGAACATGTTTAGGCTCCTGCAGAGGACCAGAAATTATGTTCTGAGTTACAAAGCAGTCAAGTTGTTTCCTTTGGATTACATAGAATTGGATTTCCAAATCAAACAGGGACAGTCGAAAGTCGAAGTCAGGCTATGTGTTCTCACTGTGAAGTGGAGCAGTCACATGGAAGAATGTAAAGCAGCGATGCATTATGGACTCTACCATGGAAACTGAAAGGATAACGGCCTCTGAGGCAGTTAAAAGGTCAGTGTGGCTCCAGAACTTCCTAAGGGACTTAGATGTGGTTTCTAATTCACCCAAAGCTATTTTGAATAGCGGTATTGGCAAACTTGAAATGCCACGAGTCCACAGTGGGAGATAACACGTAGAGCGCAAGTACCACCTGATTCGAGAGATTGTCTAGTAAGACGATGCAGTTGTCACCTAGATAACATCGAGAGGATTGCCTGGTAAAACCCGTTCACAGAGGCACTTCCAGCGAAAAGCGTTGGGTAGGCGTGATGAGGTTATGGGAATCTGATGTTTGGGAGAGGGCGACTAGACTTTTAGTATAAGTGGGAGATTGATGGAGTTGTATTCTAAATGTCTAGTTTAGTGCAAATACGGAACTCCTTATCTATACCTTAATTCGAGAAATGATTCGAGCATGATTGCATTTAATGCAATAGTCCTTGATGTATACGTTGTAGACAGTATGGCGTGAGGAGACACGCGGAAGATCATACTGTCAGTTACTCGTATACTATCGAACAGTAGCTCACGACTTAGATGGACAGGGACAATCCATCGGTACGTCGTAGTGTGACTGGTAGATAGTCGGTCTTGACTATCATGTTACACTCGTACACTTGGTGTATTGAGAAGGACCACGGGAGGGCGTTCGATTTATACTAATCGCAGTAATCGAACTAGACCTCAGATATTACGGATATACGAATTCCTAATCCCTATATAATTATAGGTGCGTGTGTCCAGTTCTCGGTTCTTTGACTTACTAGTGAGTGAGACTAATTGATTAGTCAATATTCTCGGTAAATTGGGAATCAAAATTGTACACACGGCATGCTATAGATTATAGACAGGAAACCGTGTCCCATTTATTGGGTTGATGATGTCCCCGAGATGAGCTCATAAAGTTTATCATGTAAACCCTGCAGGTGGATTCGTTCCACATGATAATAAGGATGAGTGGTACTAGTCTCGGATAACAAGAAACGAGTTAATTTAATTATTAGTAATTAAAGTTAATTCGTGGACATACGATATCTTAAACACGGGGAAAGTCATATATGTAATTCGGCGGAATTATTATTGTTGAAATAATATAAATTAATTATTGGGAATTCAATTATAATTTTATAGTGGAATTAATTATAATTAAAATTGTGGAATTTAATTAAGGTTTGCCTTTTAGGACGCCGAGTTAATTAAATTGCAATTTAGCCTAATAATTAATTTCCATAAGGTCCCTGGTGTAGCTCTATAAATACCTCACCCTCTCTTTCTCTAAACCTAAGAAACGCCGCTATTTTATTTTTGCGGAGAAAAATAAATTGTTGCGCAATTATTTTTCTGTAAAAATAAATAGATAATTGATTGCTAGCGCAATTATATTTGTGAGACAGAAGATCAAAACCTTACTTACGCCGCTATAATTAATTCTGCAGAGAAAATAAAAGTTTGCGCAATTAATTTTCCTCTGCTTAATTAATTCAGATTAGCGCAGTAATAATTCTGTAGAAATAATTTTGCTTGCGCAAATATATTTCTAAGACAAAGGATATTATTCCTACGGTGGGTTCAAGAGAGAAAGGAGAAGAGGAAGGTTCAGCGGATCGTTGCCCACTCAACGTCTGAACGTCGGGGATAGAGACATACACCGGAAGGCTTCGTGGTCTCAACAATTCGGCTTCTCCGAATCACGCGACAAAGGTATAAGAAATCGAAACCCTTATTCCGCATACATTTCGTTTTCTATTTCGTTAAAAATACATCGGATCTAAGATCGGGTTCCGGGCGTCGTGGATCATGTTCCTCGACTACTGGGGGTCAAGGACCTCCGGATCGGTAGTCGGAAGAGGAAAATAGACCCGGAAACGCGCTCGGAACAGCAGGTCGCGCTGCTGTTCGCGGACAAACGGCGGTCGCCGGAGGGCAAACGGCGGTCGCCGTTTCGCTGTTTTTCGGGCAGCCAGCTCTGGTTCGCGCGGTTGTCCTTCGGGGCAATGGCTGGGCGTGAATCTTGACACGGGCTGGCACGTGAACGGAGTAACGGAACTGGAGGTCGACTGGGATCGTTCGGATGTTCGACTGATCGAACGAACGCATCCCGCGTAGTCGATTTCCAACAGTTTCGTGTTCATGTATGTGTTCAATTATCGTTCTACCTTGCAGGGATTCCGACTATCATGGTTAATTAATTGTTATTTAATTTTACCATGATTATTGGTTATTAAACTCTCGGACATGTCGAGATTCGTTTTGTGTGGATGAATGCTTGTAATAGTAAAAATTCGGGGGTTGACCGAATTTAGATTTATTATTATTGTTCTATGTTTTCCGGAAAGTGTATAGGGTCGATTTCATGTATAGAATCGATACCGGAATTGTAAATTTATTTCTTGTAATTTATTTACGTTGGATCGATGCCGAGATGACCGCCGGAGAACTCATGTGACGAAGGAGAAGTTGAGAGGGAGAAAGAACCGGAGGGGTCGATCACCCCATGATCGACCCCATGATCGATCAAAGGTAAAGGGGGGCGTCGCGCCCCTTCGGCCGTGGGCTGTCGCCGGCGACGGTGGCGGCTGGCCGGCTGGAGTGGCGGCGGCGGGTGCTCCCTCCCGGTGGTCGGTCGATCATGGTGGGGTGGTGCGGGAATCCCCATCCCGTGCTATTCCTACCAAGATTCACTTTCCTAATTGATTCGGTTTTCCTATTTTGAGTACTCCTATTTTTGGGAACTCTCATGGAGATAGGAAAAGAATTAATTGAAATTAATTTATTTCCTTATTCTATTATGGAAGTCTTCTAGAATATTCCAAGTCCTACTTGGAATAGGATTCTAGAGATTTAATAGAATTAGATAGGAAAATAATTAATTAATAAATTGATTTATTTCCTATTTGATTATTCCTATTTTATGGGAATTTTCATGGACATGGAAATTAATTAATTATGGAAAGTAGAAGAGTCCTAATTTATTTTATTTCCTTATTCTATTATAGAAGTCTTCTAGAATATTCCAAGTTTTACTTGGATAGATTATTCTAGAGATTTAATAGAATTAGATAGGAAAATAAATAAATAAAAATATTAATAATATTTAATTTTATTTTTGATTTATTCGATTGACTTAATTTTCGAATTAAGTATCTTTTGGATTTATTGAAAATAAACAGATTTAAATATTGGGATTAATATTCTCGTCACATGGAGCATTCAAGAACGAAGACTGAAGACTAGAAGACGCATACGGAGATGGAATAAAGCCATGATAGTCGGAAAATAATTTTCTAGTATTATTTTGAATATGTGATACTATGTGCTTTATTACTTGTATGCATGCTATATGTGTTTACTTTATGCACTAGATAGCGTATCCCTTTGTTATAAAAAGCTAAGTGGGAGAGGGGATGGAAACATTCCCATGGTCTCCATTACTGTTCTCTTGGTGACTCTTATGGACTTTTGAAGTTTGTATAGATGTGTCATTGGAGGAGAATTCTTGTAATTCCTTTTACAAGAAACATTGATTAAGTTTATCAAACAATGCCTAATTTGTCTTTCTAAAACTGACTTCAAGTCGACTCATTCTCACCCCGGGGAGTGGAATGGAGCCAAAGCCACTTGGTCATGTGGATGACACAAATTAGAGACATTCGTACCATTCTTTTGAAGGTGGATCGTCTGTCTGCTCGGCTCCCTCATCTAATGAGAGATAGGGTTGTTCGCATAGTGAATCACTGGTTAGAAACTTCGAGTTTCACTTATGATTCTCCGCGTCTTGATTTACGAAAATCGAATGGATCTCGTAATTGGGAGTCAATTATAAAAGTCTCTTGGTGTAGTAAACGTCCACACCACGTGGCTTGCTATACTAACGGATTTTGGATTAATTGATGTAGACAGTTGTAAGGAATTGTGAAGAGTTGTGAAGTTATCGTAAACGTCCACACCACGTGGCTTGCGGTGATGTAGCAATTCCAAACAATTTACTTTGGTGCTGAGTAATGGTTTACACTTACATACGCATTATAGTATTCCTCCCCACGAGGTTACGCTATAAGTGATGTATGACCAAAGAAAATCTAATTGCTAAATCATTTGGGTGGGTAAACGTCCACACCATGTGGCTTACCTTGCCTGATGGGATTTTAGATGTAATTAGTAATTTAATGATATTATTTGAGGGAGATAATATCGGATATTAAATTGATTGTTTGTTTAAATGTGCTTATAGGTTTAGAGAATAGCTATGAACCCACTTTCTGTGATACTCAAGGAGCATAAACTCACTGACCCCAATTATATTGATTGGAGGAGAAATTTAGACATTGTCCTGACTTCTGAAGAGTAAAAATTTGTACTCCATGAATTGTGCCCTGCTGAGCCCACGGCTGCCTCAACTAATGAGGAAAGAGAGGCATATCGGAAGTGGAAAAAGGCTGATGAAATGGCTAGGTGCTATATTTTGGCTTCCATGTCAAATGTACTCCAAACCCAACATGAGTCGATGGCCACTGCCTATGATATGTTGTTTAACCTCAAAGAAATGTTTGGGGAGCAAGATCGTGCGGCAAGGCAAGAAGCCATGAGAGTCCTCATGACAACTACTCAGTCTGAAGGAACGCCCGTAGGGGATCACGTTCTTAAGATGATGAGTTTGTTGAATGAGCTTGAGATCCTAGGAGCTCAAATTGATGCTGAGACGCAAGTCGACATCATACTCCAGTCTCTGAACCCTAGTTTTGAGCAGTTTCGCATGAGTTATAATATGGGTAAACTGTCTTATACTCTTGCGCAACTCCTGACTGAACTGAAGGCGGCAGAGGGGATCTACAAGAAGGGCAAGTCTCAAGCGCTTGTAGCTACCAAGTCCAAAGGCTTGAAGCCTGTTGGAGGTAGGGGTAAGAAAAGGAAGCAAGCCTGGAAACCCAGTGGTGCCAAGAGGAGTGGACCACGAGTGGGGGCTGCAAAGCCAAGGGGCAAGTGCTTCCGATGCAATAAGTCTGGACACTGGAAGTTTGAATGTCCTCTCAAAGGTACGAATTTTTCTTTAGTCGTAAAAACATAGTCAGCGGTATTATCTACCAGAATTCTAGTGTGTAGATATGGAACCACTGACGGTATGTGCATTTTGAATGCAGGGGTTCTAGAAAACCCGGCGACTTAGAGAAGAAGAATTCGAGTCTACACGGGCAAGAGCTGTAGAGGAGGCAGCGGTTGCGGTGGAAGACATTTATCTACTTTAGTAGTTAAATAAGATTTCATTTCAAGTTTATTGCATTATGTACCCTTTATTTTAGAAAGAACGTTTTGTTCTGGATTTCTATTATTTATGAATGGATATTTTATTTCTTTAATCATTTGATGATTTTGATAAGAAATAATGGGTATTATCTATTCTGGTACATTAGATAGCAATATATGAATGATAGATCCTAAGTCTACCACAATGCAACAAACCGTTCTATAACTTGTTTTACTTGATAGACATATTTCTTTATTAAATCATTATACTTGTGAATTCTTATACTTAATAGTATTTATTCAAATAAGATTCAAAAGGTCGAAATTGATTTGATCAATTATAGTTGAAGGAATGGACCTTCCGACCTAAGAATTGAATTTGGAAGATAATACAACTAAGCATACCTTTCGGTAAAGGGTAGAATTCAGACAAGTATTGAGAATGATCAATGATATATGCAGTAATATGTGTAAGATGCGAGTAATTCTTTTAAGAATACTCGAAGATGGATTAGAATGCTTGATGTGCCATAAAAGCAAAGTGTTATTAGTCACAAAGCAATTATGGGGAACCTTCAAAGTATATCCATTGGAAGCCTGCGACTTAGTCGCGGAGGCTATCACATAACACATAGCATAATCAAAGATTGGGATTAAGTCTCAAATGACTTCACCATACACTTACGTGTAGAGATGGTGTGTCGGAAATAAGAAATAAGGAATCTAATAGTAAAGTAACAAGTTGTTCGGAACTACCTATGTTCTATGGATATTTCTGGAGACAACGGCACATTCAATGTGGTTGTAGGATATCCTAGATGAACAAAAGGATTGTGTTCTATAGTACTATGAACCAGAAGGACATTTCGTCCGGTTCTTAGAGGAAGACTATTAGATGAACCACAAAGCCCGAACTGATGTAATACCTTGGAATGAGAAAAAGGACAAAGACTAGGAACCAGCCAAACCGAGTAGTATTACACCACTAACTGCACCTACTGTTATTACTGTTATACACCGGGACGCCGTTGCAGTGGGAGGTTGTTGAACAACCAGAGATGTTCATAAGACTAGAAGAGTTTTGAACTCTGGATCTAGTAAAGATGAAATCGATCCCTAGCTCTGCATAAGGGCAGTACTAGATCTAAATGTGCCTGCTTAGAAAACAATAAGGATTATTGTTAAGAGGCAAGATCATTTAGAGTACAAGCTTAGTAAATCCATTTATGGATTGAAACAAAGTTATAAATCGTGGAACTTGCGAATTGATGGGATAGTCCATTTGATGGATTCATCAAAAGGCATAGACGAAAGGTGTATTGGAGACGTAATAGAAACAAGGTGGTGTTTCTCGGAGATTTTATGTAGATAACATTTTATCATTGGCAACAATGTAAAGATATTGTCAGACATAAGATGATGGTTGTCTAAATGAATCGAGATATAAGATTGAGTAGAGGTTAGAGCATGTTCTTGAGATCTTTCGATCTAAGGATAAGAACATTGTACTTCTCCTAGATATCTTATACGATTATGGTTTGTTTTAAACATGCATAATTCTGAGAAAGGTTATTGCCTTTCAGAGACAGAATATACATCTATCTAAAGGGTGTGTGTTTCGAACACATGAAGGAGATAGATGAAGACAAAGCAGTTTCCTACACTTCAAGTGTGGAAAGCCTTATAGATGCAATGTTGTAAAACGAGAACATGATATCAACTATGCGGTTTGCGTAGTGGGAGGATATCAAAGTAATCTGGACAAGAGATATTCGAATGTTGTAAAAGTACTTGGATGTACTAGATTAAGCAAGACGAAATCTTCTTTGATTACAAATTCTCAGATCTCAAATCAGAGAAGGACCAGTGTAAGTCGATATCAGGCTATGTGTTCACTTTTAGAAAGAGGTGGAACCATGAACTGAAAGAGTGATAAGCAGGACGCTTCTCAGACTCTCTCATAACCGAATAACAGCCTCAGAGGCAGCGGAAGTTTTGGTTAGGTTCCGGGATAACCTCTAAGACTTGGATATTACTCTTGGTTTACCAAAGGCTATTGGATAGCGGTGCACGGTAAACTTGAAGAAGTCATAAGTCAAAAAGTGATGATAACACATAGAGCAAGTACCACCTGATACGAGTCATCGTCAAGGGAGACGATGCAGTAGTCACCAAGATAACTTCAGAGCGGCAACCTAGAGTGCTCATTCACATGGTACTTCTTGGAAGTACAACTTAAGCACGTGATGAGTATGGGAGTCGGGAGTTTGGAGGAAATGACTAGACCTTAGTACAAGTGGGAGATTGTTGGAGTTGTGTACTTAATGTCTAGATTTAAGTAACGGTAAACTCCCGGTCATAGCATTTAATCTATTAAATTAATACACAATTGTTTGCGTTTAATTATTGTTAATTAAATATATGCAAATCATAGTCCTGGATTTTATACGTTGTAGTTAGTATGGTGTGTATGGACACACAGAAGATCATACTATCGGTTACTCGTATTTAATCAAACAGTTGCTCACGACCTAGATGGACACAGACCAATCCATCGGTATAGTCGTTGTGTGAGAGAGAAAATAATTTATCTTAATTATTTTATCACACTTGTACACTTGGTGTATTGAGCGGATCGTTTGAGATTTATCGATTAGGATTGCCGGCGATAATCGATTTAAGTCTCAGAGTATTATATTCTTAATCCCTGAAACTATTGCGGGTCTGTATATTTAATATAAGTGACTTTGATTTACCAAAGGAATTAACCGATTTAATTATTGGGTTAATTACCGGTTAAGTTGGGTCACTATATTTTATATATGACATGCCGTGAATACTTGACGGGAAAGTGTATCCCGTAAGGGTTGATAATATCCCCGAGATGAGTTCATAAGGAATTATTGTGTAAACCTCATGAGTGGATTCATTCCGCACAATAATTAAGGTTGAATGGTACTAGTCTCGGATTCAAGAGATGAATAAATTAATTAGCAATAAATTAATTTTATTCATGGATATTTAAATCTTAAATACACAGAATAAATAATACTACCGGAGAAATATTATTTGATATAATATGGTATAATATTGGGAGTGCAATTAATTTATATAGTGGAAAATAAATTAATTAATATTAATAGAGGATTAATAGATTTGGGCTTGGGATCAATTTAATCTTTAATATTGGAAGCCCAATATTCCACCTCCTTTAGATCCCCTACGTAGCCTATAAAAGCACTACATGGTCTTCTCTATTCTACACACATCATAACTAGAAGATCAATTCTTCTAGAGAGAGAAAGTAGAGAGAGAGAGAAGAAGATCCATAAGCTTGGAGGATCGTCGCCCACCCGACGTTCAAGCTAGTGCAAGGAATACGTGGGAAGATCGTAAGGTCATCATCTTGATTTCGTTTCTCCGCACAACGAATCGAAAGGTAAAATCATAAACTCCCTTCTATGATTTTATGTGAATATGATTGTAGCATATACATGAACACACGATCCGGGAAAACGACGAACTTCGGGGACGGGGATTCGAGATCCCCGACGAAGGACGAGTAGAGCCCTCGGCTGGGAGCCGAGGGGCGATCGAACCTAGGGTTCGATCGCGGCGATCCGCGCGAAGGGAGCCCCGGCTGGACGCCGGAGTGCCTCGGGCTGGTGCCGCGGCTGGCGCCCCTCCCGACGGCGTGGGCGGTGAAGTCGCCGGACTCACCGCCACGGGGCTGTCGGAGCAGCCCCATGCGATCGATCGAGATCGCGAACCCCGCGGATGGGGTTCGGCTAGGGTTTAGCCGCGGGTTCATCCCGCGGCGATGCTCTTGTCGAGCCCGGTTCTTCGTGGCGTTCGTGATGGGTTTCCGGCGATGGGATTTCGGTCGGGGTTATCGGTTCCGCATTTTTTTTATACCCCGGGATATCGATTTCCAGCACTTAAGATGATGAGTTTGTTGAATGAACTTGAGATCCTAGGAGCTCAAATTGATGGTGAGACGCAAGTCGACATCATTCTCCAGTCTCTGACCCCTAGTTTTGAGCAGTTTCGCATGAGTTATAATATGGGTAAACTATCTTATACTCTTGCGCAACTCCTGTCTGAACTGAAGGCGGCAGAGGGGATCTACAAGAAGGGAAAGTCTCAAGCGCTTGTAGCTACCAAGTCCTAAGGCTTGATGCCTGTTGGAGGTAGGGGCAAGAAAAGGAAGCAAGCCTGGAAACCCAGTGGTGCCAAGAGGAATGGACCACGAGTGGGGGCTAGCAAGCCAAGAGGCAAGTGCTTCCGATGCAACAAGTCTGGGCACTGGAAGTCTGAATGTCCTCTCAAAGGTACGAATTTTTTTTTTAGTCGTGAAAACATAGTCAGCGATATTATCTACCAGAAATCTTGTGTGTAGATATGGAACCACTGACGGTATGTGCATTTTTTAAATGCAGGGGTTCCAGAAAACCCGACGACTTAGAGAAGAAGAGTTCAAGTCTACATGGGCAAAGCTGTAGAGGAGGCAGCTGTTGCAGTGGAAGACATTTATCTGCTTTTAAGTAGTTATAGGATTTCATTTCAAGATTATTGCTTTATGTACCCTTTATTTTAGAAAGAACTTCTGTTCTAGTTTCTGTTATTTATGAATGTATATTTTATTTCTTTAATCATTTGATGATTTTGATAAGAAATAATTGTATTATCTATTCTGGTACATTAGATAGCAATAAAGTGAATGATGAATCCTTAGTCTACCACAATGCAACAAACCGTTCTATAACTTGTTTTACTTATTAGATATGTTTCTTTATTAAATCATTGTACTTGTGATTTCTTATACTTAGTATTATTTATTCAAATAAGATTCAAAGGTCGAAATTGATTTGATCAATTATAGTTGAAGGAATGGACCTTCCGACCTAAGAATTGAATTTGGAAGATAATACAATTAAGCAAATCTTTCTGGATAAAGGGTAAAATTCGGACAAGTATTGAGAATGATTAAATACTGATATATGCAGACATATGTGTAATTAGAAAGGTGCGAGTAATTTTTTTTAATACTCGGTGATGGATTAGAATACTTGATGTGCCATAAAAGTAAAGTGTTTTGACTAGTCAATGGACACAAGGCTATTATGGGGAACCTTCGAAGTATATTCATTAGAAGTCTGCGACTTGGTCGCGGAGGCTACCACCTATCTAAGTAACATATAGCATAATCAAAGAATGGGACTGGATCCCAAATGACTGCACCATACACTTACGTGTAGAAATGGTGTGTCGGAAATAAGAAATGGAATTCTAAATAGTAAAAGGACAAGTTGTTCGGAACTACCTATGTTCTATGGATATTCCTGGAAACAACGACACATTCAATGTGGTTGTAGGATATCCTAGGTGAACAAAATATTGTGTGTTCTATAGTACTATGAACCAGAAGGACGTTGTAAGCTCTAACGCCCGGTTCTTAGAGGAAGACTATTAGATGAACAACAAAGCCCTAACTGACGTAATACCTTGGAATGAGAAAAGGACAAAGACTAGGAACCAGCCAAACCGAGTAGAAGTACACCACTAACTGCACCTACTGTTATTACTGTTTATACATCGGAATGCCATTGCAGTGGGAGGTTGTTTGACGACCAGATATATTCATAAGACTAGAAGAGTTTCGAACTCTGGATCTAGTAAAGATGAAATCGATCCCTAGCTCTGCACATGGGCAGTACTGAATCTAAATGTGGCTGCTTAGAAAGCAATAAAGGTTTATTTTTAAGAGGCAAGATCATTTAGAGTACAAGCTTAGTTAATCCATTTATGGATTGGAACAAGGCTATAAATCATGGAACTTGCGAATTGATGAGATAGTCCATCTGATGGATTCATCAAAAGGCATATACGAAAGGTGTATTGGAAACGTGATAGAAACAAGGTGGTGTTTCTTGGAATTTTATGTAGATAAACATTTAATCATTGGAAACAATGTAAAGATGTCATCAGACATAAAATGATGGTTGTCTAAATGAATCGGGATATAAGATTGAGTAGAAGTTGGAACATGTTCTTGAGATCTTTCGATCTAAGGATAAGAACATCGTACTTCTCCTAGATATCTTATACGATTATGGTTTGTTTTAAACATGCATAATTCTGAGAAAAGTTATTGCCTTTCAGATACAGGATACATCTATCTAAAGAAATGTGTTTTGAACACATGAAGGAGATAGACGCAGAGAAATTCGGATGCTGTAAGAGTACTTTCGAAGTACTAGATTACTAAGCAACACAAATTCTTCTTTGATTACATATTCTCAGATCTCAGATCAGAGAATGATGGAGTAGTATACTTAATGTATAGATTTAAGTATCGTAAACTCCCGTTCATAGTATTTAACCTAATTAAATAAATAATCGTTTGCTTTTAATTATTTATAATTAAATAAATGCAAATATGGTTCTGGATTATATACGTTGTATTTAGTATGGTGTGCGTCGTCACACGGAAGATCATACTATCAGTCACTCGTATATAATCAAACAGTAGCTCACGACCTAGATGGACAAGAACTAATCCATCGGTATAGTCGTTGTATGAGAGAGAAAATAATTGGTCTTGATTATTTTATCATACTTGCGGGTGTGTGCATTTAATATTAGTGACTTTGATTTTCCAAAGGAATTGATTGATTAGAATAATCGATCAATTACCGGTAAAGTTGGGTCACGGTATCTTATGTATGACATGCCGTGAATTCTTGATGGGAAAATGTGTCCTCGAAAGGGTTGATAATATCCCCAAGATGAGTTCATAAGGAATTATTATGTAAACCTCATGAGTGGATTTGTTCCGCATAATAATTAAAGTTGAATGGTACTAGTCTCGGATATAAGAGATGAATAAATTAATTAAGCAATAAATTAATTTTATTCATGGATATTTATATCTTAAACACATGGAATAAATAATACTACCGGAGAGAATATTATTTGATATAATATGGTGAATATTGGGAGTGCAATTATATTTATATAGTGGAATTAATCATATAATTAATATTAATGGATTAATAGATTTGGGCTTGGGCTCAATTTAATCATTAATATTGGAAGCCCAATATTCCACCTCCTTTAGATCCCCTACGTAGCCTATAAAAGCACTACATGGTCTTCACAATTTAAATACACCTACAAGACAAGAATATCATTAGTTGATAGTTCTAGAGAGTTGTGAAGGAGATCCATAAGCTTGGAGGATCGTCGACCACACGACGTTCAAGCTAGTGCAATGAATACGTAGGAAGATCCGAAGTTCTTCAAACTATCTCGTTTCTCCGCACAACGAGATCAAAGGTAAAATCGATAAACACCCTCTATGATTTTACGTGAATTAAATCGTGATATATACATGAACGAAGATCCGGGAAACGACGAACTCCGCGGACGGGGATGGACCGCGAGGTCGACATCCCCGCGGGAATCGAGGAAAGCCCTCGGCTGGGAGCCGAGGGTGGCGGTCGGAACCCTAGGGTTCGACCGCCGGCGCTGCTACAGGAAATCCTCGGCTGGAGCCGAGGGGTGCGATCGATCCTCGGATCGATCGCGGGTCAACTGCGGGGCGACTCGCAGCGACCCAGTGCATGCTACGGGTTCGCCCGTAGCAGTTCGCACGGGGTGATCCCGTGCGCTAGCAGCGAGCCCGTGAGCTCGCTGCGGGGGCTGCTACGAGCAGCCCCGGGGATGCTACGAGCATCCCCAGCGATCGTCCGCGTGACGATCGCGAGCCCGTGCGGGGGCTCGGCTGGGCACCACGGGCGGACCGTGGTGGTACTCGGTTGAGCTCCGGCTCGTACGGCGGCTCGCGGCCTGTTCTCCGGCGATCGAGGATTTCGGTCGGGGTTATGTATTGTTGGAGTTGTGTACTTAATGTCTAGATTTAAGTAACGGTAAACTCCCGGTCATAGCATTTAATCTATTTATTTAATAAACAATTGTTTGCGTTTAATTATTGATAATTAAATATATGCAAATTATAGTCCTGGATTATATACGTTGTAGTTAGTATGGTGTGCGACGCCACACAGAAGATCATACTATCGGTTACTCGTATTTAATCGAACAATTGCTCACGACCTAGATGGACACGGACCAATCCATCGGTATAGTCGTTGTGTGAGAGAGAAAACAATTTTTCTTAATTATTTTATCACACTTGTACACTTGGTGTATTGAGCGGATCGCTTGAGATTTATCGATTAGGATTGCCTTGAGATAACCGATTCAAGTCTCAGAGTATTTTATTCTTAATCCCCGATACTATTGCGGATGTGTATATTTAATATATGTGACTTTGATTTTCCAAAGGAATTAACCGGATTGGGTTAATTACCGGTTAAGTTGGGTCACTATATTTTATATATGGCATGCCGTGAATACTTGACGGGAAAGTGTATCCCGGAAGGGTTGATAATATCCCCGAGATGAGTTCATAAGGAATTATTGTGTAAACCTCATGAGTGGATTCGTTCCGCACAATAATTAAGGTTGAATGGTACTAGTCTCGGATTCAAGAGATGAATAAATTAATTAGCAATAAATTAATTTTATTCATGGATATTTAAATCTTAAATACACGGAATAAATAATACTACCGGAGAAATATTATTTGATATAATATGGTTTATTATTGGGAGTGCAATTAATTTATATAGTGGAAAATAAATTAATTAATATTAATGGGAGATTAATAGATTTGGGCTTGGGCTCAATTTAATCATTAATATTGGAAGCCCAATATTCCACCTCCTTTAGATCCCCTACGTAGCCTATAAAAGCACTACATGGTCTTCTCTTTTCTACACACATCATAACTTGAAGATCATAATTCTTCTAGAGAGAGAAAGTAGAGAGAGGGAGAAGAGGATCCATAAGCTTGGAGGATCGTCGCCCACCCGACATTCAAGCTAGTGCAAGGAATACGTGGGAAGATCGTAAGGTCATCAATTGAGTTCGTTTCTCCGCACAACGAATCAAAAGGTAAAATCATATACTCTCTTCTATGATTTTATGTGAATTGATTGTGATACATACATGAACGCACGATCCGGGAAAACGACGAACCTCGGGGACGGGGATTCGAGATCCCCGGCGAGGATCGAAGGTGGCGGTCGAACCCTAGGGTTCGGACCGCCGCGTCGCATGAAGCCCCGGCTGGACGCCGGGGGGCGATCGAGCCCGTGAGCTTAATTAATTTGGAAAGTAGAAGAGTCCTAATTTATTTTATTTCCTTATTCTATTATGGAAGTCTTCTAGAATGTTCCAAGTTTGACTTGGATGGGATTCTAGAGATTTAATAGAATTGGAAAGGAAAAATAAAATAAATAAAAATATTAATAATATTTAATTTTATTTTTGATTTATTCGATTGACTTAATTTTCGAATTAAGTATCTTTTGGATTTATTAAAAATAAATAGATTTAAATATTGGAATTAATATTCTCGTCACATGGAGCATTCAAGAACGAAGACTGAAGACTAGAAGATGCGTACAAGGATGGAATAAAGCCATAATAGTCGGAAAATAATATTCTAGTATTATTTTGACTATGTGATAATATTTATGTGCTTTTATTTCATGTATGCATGCTTATGTGTATTAATTTATGCATTAGATAGCGTATCCCTTTATTGTAAAAAGCTAAGTGGGAGAGGGATTGGAAACAATACCCATGGTCTCCATTGCTGTTCTCTCAATGACTTTTATGAGCTTTTGAAGTTCATATAGACAAGTCATTGGAGGAGAATTCTTGTAATTCCATTACAAGAGACATTGATTAAGTTTGTCAAACAATGCCTAATTTGTCTTTCCAAAACTGATTTCAAGTCGACTCATTCTCACCCCGGGGAGTGGAATGGAGCCAAAGCCACTTGGTCATGTCGAGGACACAAATTAGAGACCTTTGTACCATCCTTTTGAAGGTGGATCGATTGTCTGCTCGGCTCCCTCATTTATGAGAGATAGGGTCGTTCGCATGGTGAATCACTGGTAAGAAACTTCGAGTTTCACTTATGATTTACCACGTCTTGATTCACAAGATTAAATGTCTCGAGTAATTGGGAGTCAATTATAAAAATCTCTTGGTGTAGTAAACGTCCACACCACGTGGCTTGCTATATCAACGGATTTTGGATTAATTGATGTAGACAGTTATAAGAAATTGTGAAGAGTTGTGAAGTTGTCATAAACGTCCACACCACGTGGCTTGCGGTGATGTAGCAATTCCAAACGATTTACTTTAGTGCTGAGTAATGGTTTACACTTAGATACGCATTATAGTATTCCTCCCCACGAGGTTACGCTATAAGTGATGTATGACCAAAGAAAATCTAATTGCTAAATCATTTAGGTGGGTAAACGTCCACACCACGTGGCTTGCCTTACCTGATGGGATTTTAGATGTAATTAGTAATTTAATGATATTATTTGAGGGAGATAATATCGGAAATTAAATTGATTATTTGTTTATGTGCTTATAGGTTTAGAAAATAGCTATGAATCCACTTTCTGTGATACTCAAGGAATTTAACGCACTGGTTACATACTGTGTTGGATGGAATAGAGAATTAGACATTACCCAGACTGTTGCTGAGTACAAGATGGTACTCGGTGAACTTTGTCCTCCTGAACCCACAAGTGTCTCAACTGATGAGGAAAGAGCTGATTTTGAGAAGTGGGACAGTGCTTTCGCATTAACCACTAACCATGATATCATGCTCAAACTCAAGTAGATGTTTAGACACAACGAAAAGGCTAGAAAAGATGCGATGAGGATACTCATAAAGGTCAGTCGCTTCGAGGAAACGCTTGAACACGTTTTTGAGATGTTGGACCTTTTGGATGAGTTAAGACAATCGCAAGCTCTTATAGCCAAAGCCAAAGGTTTCGAACCTAAAGGCATGGACCAGGGAATGGAGAAGCGGGCAAAGAAACCCTGTAGTCCTAAAGTACTTGGACCACAAGATGGGGTGAGAAAGCCTTTAGACAGTCATTCTCAAAGAAGACATTCTGGGTACTGGAAGTCTATATTTTCTCCTCAAGAAGGTATGAAATTCCCTCCTTAGTCTTTAAAACATAGTCAGCGGTGTTATCTACCAGAAACCTGGTTGGTAGATATGGAACCACTGACGGTATGTATGCATTTTGATGCAGGGGCACCAGGAAACCCAGAGACTTGGAAAGGAAAGAATAGTCAAGGGAAATGCTGTGGAGAAGGCAACTGTTGCAATAGAGGATTTATCTATGAATAGTTATAGGATTTCATTTCTAGTTATTGCTTTTATGTACCCCTTTTATTTTAGAAAGAACTATGTTCTGGTTTTCTATTATTAATGAATGGATATTTATTTCTTTTAATCATTTGATGATTATTGAGAAGAAATTATGATATTATCTATTCTGGTACATTAGTTAGCAATATGTGAATGATGAATCCTAAGTCTCCACGATGCAACAAACCGTAGTATATAATTCGTTTTACCTGTTAGAGATATTTCTTTACTAAATCATTATACTTGTGAATTATGTGCAAAGTAGTATTTATTCAAATAAGATTCAAAGGTTGAAAATTGATTTGATCAATTAAGTTGAAGGAGTGGACCTTCCTGTTGGAAATCGACTACCCGGGACATGTCCGTTCGACTACTCGAACATCCGGACAAGCCCAGTCGACATCCAGTGTGCCTACTGTGTTCACGACAAAACCCCTGACCCGAATTGCACCCACCCATCGCACCCGAGGCACGACCGCGCAAAACGAGAGGCTTCTGGCCTCTCTTTCGTCCGACACCATAAGGTGTCGTCCGACAAGCCCCTGTCGGCCGACAGCCAAACCTGTCATCCGACACCCGTCGCGAACAGCGGCGGGATTCGCCCGTTCTGGCTGTTCCGATGCGATTTTCTCGATCCGACTGCCATGCCGGAGGTCAGAAACCTCCCAGCAGTCCGAGAACATCACATCCAAACCACGGAATCCGATCTTTGTTCAAAGTATGATTAACGAAAATAATGTGATCGTATAAATGCGGAATTAAAGATTCGAACTCATACCTTATCGGTCGATTGTTGAGACCTTAGAGCTTCTAACGTATGTCTCTGATCCCGTCTCCAACCGTTGTGTGGGCAACGATCCGCTGGAGCTCTCCCGTCTATACTCTCTCTGTCTCAACCAGCGTAATGATTATTCTCTATGTGAGAATAAAAATATATTTGCGTTAACTTTATTTTTTATACAGAGAAAAATATTATTGCGCTAAGCAATTAATTATTCTCTGATGAAAAATAAATGTTGCGGCGAAAGTTAGGTTAAGAGAGGGTAAGGGAGGGGGTTTAAATAGAGTTACGTTAGGGACCTAAGGGAAATTAATTAAGGGCTAAATTGAAATATTAATTAACTTGGAATACGTAAAAGCAATTCCTTAATTAATCAATTTCAATTTTAATTATTATTCACTCCACTAAAAAATAATAATTGAATTCCCGAAATTAATTTAATATTATATCAACAATAATATTTACGCCGAAATTACATATACGACTTTCCTCGTATTTAAGATATCGAATGTCCACGAATTAATTTAAATTACTAATAATTAAATTAAATCGTTTCTTATTTATCAGAGACTAGTACCACTCATCCTTATTATCATGTGGAACAAATCCACCTGTAGGGTTTACATGATAAACTTTATGAGCTCATCTCGGGGACATCATCAACCCGATAAACGGGACACGGTTTCCTGTCTATAATCTATAGCATGCCGTGAGTACAATTACGATCCCCAATTTACCGAGAATCTCGACTAATCAATTAGTCTCACTCATTGGCATATTAAAGAACCGAGAATTGGACACACGCACCTATAATTATATAGGGATTAGGAATTCGTATATCCGTAATATCTGAGGTCTAGTTCGATTACTTCGATTAGTATAAATCGAACACCCTCCCGTGGTCCTGCTCAATACACCAAGTGTATGAGTGTAACATAATAGTCAAGACCAACTATTACCCAGTCACACTACGACGTACCGATGGATTGTCCCTGTCCATCTAAGTCGTGAGCTTCTGTTCGATAGTATACGAGTAACCGACAGTATGATCTTCCGCGTGTCTCCTCACGTCATACTGTCTACAACGTATATATCTAGGACTATAGCATAAAGTATATGAAAAACAAAATGCCGACTGTTTGATTAATAGATAATAAAACACAGATAAGGAGTTCCATATTGTCACTAAAATAGACATTTAGAATATAACTCCATCACTTCCAACCTAAGAATTGAATTTGGAAGATAATACGACTAAGCAAACCTTTTTGGATAAAGGATATAGAATCCGGACGAGTATTGAAATTGATTAAACACTGATATATAGACCTATGTCTACTCAGACAAGAAAGGTACGAGTACTTCATTTGATGAATACTCTAAATATGGATTAGAATACTTGATATACCACAAGAGCAAGTGTTTTGACAAGTCAATGGACACAAGCTATAGTGGAAGAAGTATCAAAGTATATTCATAAGTAGCCTGTGATCTAATCACGGAGGCTAGTACCTGTCTGAAGACATAACATAATCAGTAGTTGGAATTGTTGGAATTCGATATCCCGGGCTATTAAAATTTGTGGAAAATAATAACCCGATCAAAAACCTTCGCCGGAGATCACACGAACGCCGACGAACGCGCCGGAGTCCAGCCGAGGAGACCATGCACCCGAAGGCGCACGGCTGCCCCCAGCCGAACCCCCGCCGTCGCGGGGTTGTGCGATCGCACGCCGATCGCATCTAGCGATCGGCCGGGGCTGCCAAGCAGCCCCCCCGCGGCGAGTCCGGCGACTCGCCGCTGCATGGAGGAGCCCCACCATCACGGTGGGGTCGGGCATGGCACCAGCCCGTGCCCAGCGATCGATCATCGTGATCGATCGCGTGCCCTCGGCCCAGCCGAGGGTCGATCCTCCCGGTGCCCTCGAAACCCTAGCCGGGCGGTCCGCGTGGTCCGGTGGTTACACCACCACCACGCGATCGTCCGTCTACTCCGGGTTCGATCTTTGGATCTTGCGTTCTACGGTATTTCACGATAATCCAAATCAAATAAAATCAAGGGCGTTTAGATTTTATACCTTCGATTCGTTGTTCTATGAAACGAAATCAAGATGACCTTTGAATCTGCCCACGTATTCCTTGCACTAGCTTGAACGTCGGGTGGGCGACGATCCTCCAAGCTTATGGATCTCCTTCACGAACTCTCTAGACTAATCAAGTATGATTATCTTGTCTTGTCTAATTGTGAAGACCATGTAGTGCTTTTATAGGCTACGTAGGGGATCTAAAGGAGGTGGAATATTGGGCTTCCAATATTAATGATTAAATTGAGCCCAAGCCCAAATCTATTAATCCCATTAATATTAATTAATTTATTTTCCACTATATAAATTAATTGCACTCCCAATATTAAACCATATTATATTCAATAATATTTCTCCGGTAGTATTTATTTATTCCGTGTATTTAAGATTTAAATATCCAAGAATAAAATTTATTTATTGCTTAATAAATTTATTCATCTCTTTTATCCGAGACTAGTACCACTCAACCTTATTTATTATTCGGGAACAAATCCACTCGCGAGGTTTACATAATAAATCCTTATGAGCTCATCTCGGGGATATTATCAACCCTTCCGGGATACACTGTCCCGTCAAGAATTCACGGCATGCCATATATAAAATATAGTGACTCAACTTAACTGGTAATTGACCCAATAATTAAACCGGTCAATTCCTTTGGAAAATCAAAGTCACTTATATTAAATATACACACCCGCAATTGTATCGGGGATTAAGAATAAAATACACTGAGTCCTAAATCAATTATCACAGAGCAAACCTAATTGATAAGTCTCATTCGATCCGCTCAATACACCAAGTGTACAAGTGTGATAAAATAATCAAGACAGATTATTTTCTCTCTCACACAACGACTATACCGATGGATTGGTCCGTGTCCATCTAGGTCGTGAGCAACTGTTTGATTAAATACGAGTAACCAATAGTATGATCCTCTGTGTGACGTCGCACACCATACTAACTACAACGTATATAATCCAAGACTATAATTTGCATATATATTTAATTAACAATAATCAAAAGCAAATGAATGTTCATTATTAATAGGTAAATGAAAGTGCACAAGGAGTTCAGAATACTCAAATCTAGACATTAAGTATATTACTCCAACAATCTCCCACTTATACTAAGGTCTAGTCTTATCTTCCAAACTTCTGACTCTCAAACCCTCCAAGTGCTTGAAATATACTTCCTTAGGAAGTATCTTGGTGAAAGGGTCCGCTAGGTTGTCCTCCGAAGCTATCTTGGTGACTATCGCATCGCCTCTCCTGACGATGTCTCAAATCAGGTGGTACTTGCGCTCTATGTGTTTCGTAGCACTATGGGACCGTGGTTCCTTACTTTTTGCCACTGCACCGCTATTATCACAATAAATTGTCATAGCCTTGGGCAAACTCGGAATCACATCTAAGTCCTGGAGGAAATTAAGGAACCAAACTGACTCTTTCGCTGCCTCTGAGGCTGCAACATATTCAGCTTCCATGGTAGAGTCTGAAATGCACTTTTGCTTAACACTCTTCCATGATACGGCTCCACCTCCCAAAGTGTACACATAGCCTGATGTCGACTTACGCCGGTCCTTATCAGCTTGGAAATCCGAATCCGTATAACCCAAAGGAATCAGATTGTCTGCCCCGTAACTCAGAACATAATCCTTAGTATTTCGCAAATACTTGAAAATGCTCTTTACGGCAGTCCAATGAGCCTTTCCAGGATTACTCTGATATCTCGCTACTATGCCAACTGCATAGCAGATATCAGGCCTCGTGCATAACATTGCATACATCAAGCTTCCCACAGCCGAAGCGTAGGGAACTGCTTTCATTTCATATTTCTCCTTCTGTGTCTGAGGTCACATCTCCTTAGAAAGATAAGTTCCTTTACTGAAGGGTAGTACACCCTTCTTGGAATCTTGCATGTTAAAACGAGCCAGAATCGTGTCTATGTAAGATTGCTGGGAAAGGTACAATGTTCTATTCCGGCGATCCCTAATAACCTTGATCCCTAGAACATGTCCAACTTCTCCCAAATCTTTCATATCGAATTGTCTAGACAACCATCCCTTTATGTCTGATAACATTTTCACACTGCTGCCAATGAGAAGAATGTCATCTACATAAAGCACGAGAAACACCACCTTCTTTCCATCACGTTTCCAATAGACACACGATTCGTCCATGCTTTGAATGAATCCAAAAGATTGGACTACTTCATCAAACCGCAGGTTCCACGATCTCGAGGCTTGTTTCAATCCGTAAATGGATCGATTAAGCTTGCACACTAGATGATCTCGCCCCTTAGCAATGAAACCTTCTGGTTGTTTCATATATATCGTCTCGTCAAGATTTCCATTTAGGAAAGCTGTCTTGACATCCATTTGCCACACCTATGGATAAGAGAATCCGGATCGACTTTATCTTGGCTACCGGCGAAAAGGTCTCCTCATAATCGATTCCCTCTTTCTGAGTATAGCCTTTCGCAACAAGCTGAGCTTTGAAGGTCTCAACCTTTCCGTCAGATCCTCTCTTTCTCTTGTAGACCCATTTACACCCAATTGGCTTTACGCCGTTTGGTGGTTCTACAAGATCCCAGACTTTATTAGAATCCATAGATTCAATTTCGGATTTCATTGCTTTCTTCTAAGAAGGCGCATCTATATCTTGTACCGCCTCATCATAGGTCCAGGGATCGATTTCATGAACTCCAGGTCCAGAGTCCGAAGACTCACCCAGTCCAATCCATCTTTCTGGTTGTTTAACAACCCTCCCACTACGACGGCGTTCCGGTGTATTAACAGTGATAGTAGGTGCAGGTTCTAGTGGTGTATCACTACTCGGTTCGGCTGTATCTAAGTCTTTTTCGCTACCTCTCAATTCATCAAGCATTATGTCACTTTTGGGCTTGTGGTACATGACATAGTCTTCCTCTAAGAACCAAGCGTTAGTACTAATAACGATCTTCTGGTCCGTAGGACTATAGAATATGCCACCTTTAGTTCCTCTAGGATATCCTATAAAAAGCCGCACTTCAGTACGAGGTTCTAACTTATCGGCCCCAGTTCTCAACACGTGCGCAGGGCACCCCCAGATGCGAACGTGTCTCAAGCTAGGCTTGCGCCCGCTCCATCGTTCCATGGGTGTTATAGGGACGGTTTTAGATGGAACCAAGTTCAGAATGTGCGCCGCTGTTTCTAAGGCATATCCCCAGAACATAACAGGTAAGTCCGAGTAACTCATCATTGAACGTACCATCTCCATAAGAGTCATATTCCTTCGTTCCGACACACCATTCTGCTGAGGAGTATATGGTGATGTCATTTGGGAATCAATCCCATTCTCTGCTAAGTATGCCTTGAATTCTCCAGACAGGTACTCGCCTCCGCGATCAGATCGCAGGCATTTAATGGATTTACCTTGAAGGTTCTCCACAAGAGCCTTGAATTCTTTGAATTTGTCAAAAGGTTCGCTCTTGCGGCGCATCAAGTATACAAATCCATACCTTGAGTAGTCATCAGTGAAAGTGATGAAATACTCGTACCCTCCCTTTGCCTGAGTAGACATAGGTCCGCATACATCACAGTGAATCAAATCCAATACTTGTTTGGCTCTACGTCCTTTACCAGAAAAAGAACGCTTGGTCATTTTTCCTTCCAAACAGGATTCGCAGGTTGGAAGGTCCTCTACTTCAACACCACTGATGAGACCATCAGCTTTCAACCTTTGAATTCTATTTGAGTTAATATGACCTAGCCTTAGATGCCACAAGTATAATTGATTCATTTTAGAAGGTTCCTTTCTCTTATTGGTGTTCGTAGATGTGTTATTACTCTCGGTTAGTTGCATCGTGTTAGACTCAGGATTTAGTATATATAAATCGTCTACCAATGTACCAGAACAGATAATTTCACTATTTCTTCTTATGATCACGGAGTGATCAAAAGAAACAGAATATCCATTCGTAATAAGTTTAGAAACCGAAATTAAATTCTTTCTAAAGTTGGGTACATAAAGACAATTTTGTAAAACTAAATCCCTATCACTACTAAAGCGTAAGTGAACGTCTCCCACTGCAACAGCCGCCACCTTTGCAGCATTGCCCATGTAGACTACGATCTCTCCCTCTCTAAGTCTCCGGGTTTCCTGGAACCCCTGCAATGAATTGCAGACATGATCAGTGGCCCCCGTATCTACACACCAGGTGCTAGTAGATATCACCACTGATAATGTTTCGGTGACTAAGGAAAATTTCGTACCTTTGATGAGAGGACAATCAGACTTCCAGTGCCCAGACTGCTTACATCGAAAGCACTTGCCTCGCGGCTTGCTCTTCCCAATCCGTGGTTTGAAACCACTGGGCTTCTTTGCTTGCACTTCCAACTTGGCCACAAGAGCTTGTGATTCTCTGATCATACTTATCAGTTCCATTCTTTTGAAATCGTTTTTAAGCGATTCCTCAAGAGGACTGAACTTAATGAGTATGTCAATCACCTCTAGTCCGGCTTCCACACTATGCCCTAACATCTCCTTGAGGTCATTTACAATGTCCTCATCAGTTGGGACAATAGTGGATTCAGAAGGCTCAACAGTCTGAACATTGTCCAGATTTCTTTCCCAAACATTACTATATGGAACCAGTGAGTTTTCATCCTTAAGTATATCACAAAGTGGGGTCACAGTCATTCTTAACCTATAAGCACATAAAACAAACAAACAATTTAATATCCGATATTATCTCCCTTTAATAATATAATAATATCGCCTCTAAAATCCCATTAGATATATTAAGCCACGATAGTGTGGACTTTTACATACCCAAATGATTTAGCAATTAGATTTGCTTCGGTCGTACATCATCAATAGCGTTACTTCGATGGGAAGGATACTATGAAGCGTACCTAAGTGTAAACCATCGCTCAGTACTAAGAAGTTTGTTTGGGATTCGCATATCACCGCAAGCCACGATAGTGTGGACGTTTACGTTAACACACGGATCCTTTACTCCCTTCTATAACTGTCTACATCAATTGATCCAAAATCCCATTCAGTGCAGCAAGCCACGATAGTGTGGACGTTTACTACACCAAAAGATTTTTACAATTGAATCCCAATTACTTGATCCATTCAATCTTGTAAATCAAGGCGTGGAGAATCATAAGTGAAACTCGAAGTTTCTTACAAGTGATTCACCATGCGAACAACCCTATCTCTCATAAATGAGGGAGCCGAGCAGACAATCGATCCACCTTCAAAAGGATGGTACGAAGGTCTCTAATTTGTGTCCTCGACATGACCAAGTGGCTTTGGCTCCATTCCACTCCCCGGGGTGAGAATGAGTCGACTTGAAATCAGTTTTGGAAAGACCATGGGAATGTTTTCATACCCTCTCCCACATAGCTTTTTACAATAAAGGGATACGCTATCTAGTGCATAAAGTAAACACATATAGCATGCATACATGTAATAAAGCACATAGTATTATCACATAGTCAAAATAATACTAGAATATTATTTTCCGACTATTATGGCTTTACTCCATCTCCGTACGCATCTTCTAGTCTTCAGTCTTTGTTCTTGAATGCTCCATGTGACGAGAATATTAATTTCCAATATTTAAATCTATTTATTTTTAATAAATCCAAAAGATACTTAATTAAAAAATTAAGTCAATCGAATAAATCAAAAATAAAATTAAATATTATTAATATTTTTATTTATTTCATTTTCCTTTTCTATTTCATTAAATCTCTAGAATAATCTATCCAAGACCCACTTGGAATATTCTAGAAGACTTCCATAATGAAATAAGGGAATAAAATAATTTAGGACTCTTCTACTTTCCAAATTAATTAGATTCATAATCCATGAATATTTCCATAAAATAGAAATAATCAATTAGGAATCCTAATTAATTCCAAATTGATTCTTTTCCTATTTATGAGAGTTCCCAAAAATAGGAATACTCAAAATAGGAAAACTTGAATCAATTAGGAAAGCAAATCACCGGGAGAAAACGAAGACCACGAGGATCCCTGCGCCCCCCACCGGACCGCCGATCGCCGGCCGAGAACCACCGCCGCCACCACCCAGCCGGCGCGCCACCACCGCCGGTGGCATCGCCGCCGGGAGGTGTGAATTCGGCACCTCTACGCCTCGATCGATCGATCCTCATGGATTGATCATGGGGATTGATCGATCCAAGCCCTAATCACCCTCACGATCATCTCCTTCGTCACACGTCTTCTCCGGCGGTCGTTTCGGCATCGATCCAACGCAAAATAAATTACAAATTTAATTTTACACTATCCGGTATCGATTCTATACATGAAATCGACCCTATACAATTTCCGGAAAAAGATAGAACAATAATAATAAACTTAAATTCGGTCAACCCCCGAATTTTTACTATTACAAGCATTCACCACCAAAAACGAATCTCGACATGTCCGAGAGTTTAATCAATCCAATAAACATGACAAAATAAATTAAACGAATAATAAATTAAGCCGTAATAGTCGGAACCCTTCAAGGTAGAACAATTTTTTATCGAAAATACAGCGAACGTAAACTACGCTCTGATACCAATTGTTGGAATTCGATATCCCGGGCTATTAAAATTTGCGGAAAATAATAACCCGATCAAAAACCTTCGCCGGAGATCACACGGACGCCGACGAACGCGCCGGAGTCCAGCCGAGGAGACCATGCACCCGAAGGCGCACGGCTGCCCCCAGCCGAACCCCCGCTGTCGCGGGGTTGTGCGATCGCACGCCGATCGCATCCAGCGATCGGCCGGGGCTGCCAAGCAGCCCCCCGCGGCGAGTCCGGCGACTCGCCGCTGCATGGAGGAGCCCCACCATCACGGTGGGGTCGGGCACGGCACCAGCCCTGGCCCAGCGATCGATCGCGTGCCCTCGGCCCAGCCGAGGGTCGATCCTCCCGGTGCCCTCGAAACCCTAGCCGGGCGGTCCGCGTGGTCCGGTGGTTACACCACCACCACGCGATCGTCCGTCTACTCCGGGTTCGATCTTTGGATCTTGCGTTCTACGGTATTTCACGATAATCCAAATGAAATAAAATCAAGGGCGTTTAGATTTTATACCTTCGATTCGTTGTTCGGAGAAACGAAATCAAGATGACCTTTGAATCTTCCCACGTATTCCTTGCACTAGCTTGAACGTCGGGTGGGCGACGATCCTCCAAACTTATGGATCTCCTTCACGAACTCTCTAGACAAATCAAGTATGATTATCTTGTCTTGTCTAATTGTGAAGACCATGTAGTGCTTTTATAGGCTACGTAGGGGATCTAAAGGAGGTGGAATATTGGGCTTCCATTATTAATGATTAAATTGAGCCCAAACCCAAATCTATTAACCCCATTAATATTAATTAATTTATTTTCCACTATATAAATTAATTGCACTCCCAATATTAAACCATATTATATCCAATAGTATTTCTCCGGTAGTATTTATTTATTCCGTGTATTTAAGATTTAAATATCCATGAATAAAATTTATTTATTGCTTAATAAATTTATTCATCTCTTTTATCCGAGACTAGTACCACTCAACCTTATTTATTATGCGGGAACAAATCCACTCGCGAGGTTTACATAATAAATCCTTATGAGCTCATCTCGGGGATATTATCAACCCTTCCGGGATACACTGTCCCGTCAAGAATTCACGGCATGCCATATATAAAATATAGTGACCCAACTTAACCGGTAATTGACCCAATAATTAAACCGGTCAATTCCTTTGGAAAATCAAAGTCACTTATATTAAATATACACACCCGCAATTGTATCGGGGATTAAGAAAAAAATACACTGAGTCTTAAATCAATTATCACAAAGCAAACCTAATTGATAAGTCTCATTCGATCCGCTCAATACACCAAGTGTACAAGTGTGATAAAATAATCAAGACAGATTATTTTCTCTCTCACGCAACGACTATACCGATGGATTGGTCCGTGTCCATCTAGGTCGTGAGCAACTGTTTGATTAAATACGAGTAACCGATAGTATGATCTTCTGTGTGACGTCGCACACCATACTAACTGCAACTTATATAATCCAGGACTATAATTTGCATATATATTTAATTAACAATAATCAAAAGCAAATGAATGTTCATTATTAATAGGTAAATGAAAGTGCACAAGGAGTTCTGAATACTCAAATCTAGACATTAAGTATATTACTCCAACAGGAATTAGATTCCAAATGACTAACACCATACACTTCAAGTGTAGACATGGTGTGTAAGTAAGAAATGGATCTCTAAAAGAATGATAAAAGAAAGAATTATTCGGTACTACCTATGTTCTATGAATATTTATGAAAGACAACGACACATTTCGATGTGGTTATGAAAGACTAACACCATAAGTTGTGTATTCAAATAGTATTACGAACCAGAAGGACGTTATAAGTTCTAACGCCCGGTTCTTAGAAGAATATTATTAGATGAAACACAAAGCCCAAAGTAACGAGATGCCTTAGAGCGAGAGAAAAAGACAAAGACTGAAAACCAGCCAAACCGAGTAGCGGTACACCACTAACTGCACCTACTGTTATTACTGTTTATACATTGGAACGTCGTTGTAGTGGGAGGTTGTGGACAACCGGAGATGTTCATAAGACTATAAGAGTTTTAAAACTCTGGATCTAGTATACATGAAATCATTCCCTAGATCTACATGAAGGGCAGTACTAAATCTAAATATGTCTTCTTAGAAAGCAATAAGGATTATTGCTAAGAGACAAGATTAATTAGAGTACAAGCTTAGTTGATCCATTTATGGATTGTAACAAAGCTATAATTCGTGGTACTTGCGAATTGATGAGATAATCCATTTGATGGATTCATCAAAAGGCATGGACGAATAATGTGTATTGGAAACATAATGGAAACAAGGTGGTGTTTCTCGGAGATTTTATGTAGATAACATTCTATCATTGGTAACAATGTAAAAGTGTTATCAGGCATAAAATATTGGTTGTCTAAGATAGAATCGATATATAAGATAAAGAAGAAGTTAGATCATGTTCTTAAGATTTAGGATCTTATGAAAAGAACATTGTACTTCTCTAAGAAATCTTATACGACTAAGGTTCATTTTAACATGCATAATTCCAAGAAGGGTGTGTGACCTTCAAGAAGGAATGCATCTATCTAAGGTATGTGTTTGGAACACATAAAGGAGATAGAAGCAGTGAAAGCAGTTTCCTACACCGGATGTGTGGAAAGCTTTGAAATGCAATGTTGAAAAACGAGAACCAAGATATCGACTATGCAGTTGGCATAGTGGGAGGATATCAAAGTAATCCTGGAAAGGAATATTCGACTGCTGTAAGAGTACTTTCGAAGTACTGTTCTAGACCATGAAGCAGCCGAGGTTTTCCTTTGGATTACATTTCTCAGATCTCTAATCAAATCAGGATCAGTGTAAGTCGATATCAGGCTATGTGTTCACTAGTAAAGAGAGGTAAAGCTCTAGAATGGAAAAGTGAAAAGCATGATGCTTTTCGGACTCAACCATGGGTAACCAAACTGTAGCCTCAGAGGCAGCAGAAGTTGTGGTGAAGCTTTGGGATAACCTCTGGACTTAGATATGATTATTGGTTTACCAAAGGCTATTAGGATAGCGGTGCGATGGCAAACTGAAAGAAATCATAAGTCCATAGTGATGATAACACATAGAGCAAGTACCACCTGATACGAGTCATCGTCAAGTGAGACGACGCTGTAGTCACCAAGATAACTTCGGAAGCGGCAACCTAGAATGCTCATGCACGAGGCACTTCTTTGGAAGTGCAGATTAAGCACGTGATGGGTATGGGAGTCGGGAGTTTGGATGAAATGACTAGACCTTAGTATAAGTGGGAGATTGATGGAGTAGTATACTTAATGTCTAGATTTAAGTATCGTAAACTCCCGGTCATAGTATTTAACCTAATTAAATAAATAATCGTTTGATTTTAATTATTTATAATTAAATCAATGCAAATATGGTTCTGGATTATATACGTTGTATTTAGTATGGTGTGCGTCGTCACACGGAAGATCATACTATCAGTCACTCGTATATAATCAAACAGTAGCTCACGACCTAGATGGACAAGAACTAATCCATCGGTATAGTCGTTGTATGAGAGGGAAAATAATTGGTCTTGATTATTTTATCATACTTGTACACCTGGTGTATTGAGCGGATCGCTGGAGATTTATCGATTAGGATTGCCTTGGATAATCGATTTAAATCTCTGAGTATTTTATTCTTAATCCCCGATATTATTGCGGGGGTGTGCATTTAATATTAGTGACTTTGATTTTCCAAAGGAATTGATTGATTAGAATAACCGATCAATTACCGGTAAAGTTGGGTCAAGGTATTTTATGTATGACATGCCGTGAATTCTTGATGGGAAAATGTGTCCTCGAAAAGGTTGATAATATCCCCGAGATGAGTTCATAAGGAATTATTATGTAAACCTCATGAGTGGATTTGTTCCGCATAATAATTAAAGTTGAATGGTACTAGTCTCGGATATAAGAGATGAATAAATTAATTAAGCAATAAATTAATTTTATTCATGGATATTTATATCTTAAACACATGAAATAAATAATACTACCGGAGAGAATATTATTTGATATAATATGGTGAATATTGGGAGTGCAATTATATTTATATAGTGGAATTAATCATATAATTAATATTAATGGATTAATAGATTTGGGGCTTGGGCTCAATTTAATCATTAATATTGGAAGCCCAATATTCCACCTCCTTTAGATCCCCTACTTAGCCTATAAAAGCACTACATGGTCTTCACAATTAAAATACACCTACAAGACAAGAATATCATTCGTTGATAGTTCTAGAGAGTTGTGAAGGAGATCCATAAGCTTGGAGGATCGTCGACCACACGACGTTCAAGCTAGTGCAATGAATACGTAGGAAGATCCGAAGTTCTTCAAACTATCTCGTTTCTCCGCACAACGAGATCAAAGGTAAAATCGATAAACACCCTCTATGATTTTACGTGAATTAAATCGTGATATATACATGAACGAAGATCCGGGAAACGACGAACTCCGCGGACGGGGATGGACCGCGAGGTCGACATCCCCGCGGGGATCGAGGAAAGCCCTCGGCTGGGAGCCGAGGGTGGCGGTCGGAACCCTAGGGTTCTGTTGGAAATCGATATCCCGGAATTAATAAATTTAAATAAATAAATTATCTAATTAATTCCGACCGAAATCCTTTGGAGATCGAATATCCGGATTGTCTAAATTGCAGAACCGACAATCCAATCGACTCCCGGTTGCCGGAAACCCGCCACGAACCTCCACGGGGATAGCCTAATCAAACAAACCCGCCACGGGGATAGCCCGTGGCTTGTTCGATCGAGCCACCACGCGTGGGCTCGCGGCTGTTCGCGACAGCCGTGCGGGGCTGCTCGTAGCAGCCCGCGTGAGTCCCGTGCGACGCGTACGGGAGGAGGGGCTGCTCGCCGTGCGAGCAGCAGCGGCACCAGCCCGCTGCCCACGCGATCGAGCACGCGCTCGATCGCATCCCCGGCGTCTAGCCGGGGTCCTTCGTGCGTCGCCGGCGGTCGAAGCCCTAGGGCTCGACCGCCACCCTCGGCGTCCAACCGAGGGTTCGTCCTCTCGATCCCGGCGAGGATCTCTCGACCTCCCGCGGTCCGGTGATCCTCGATCACCACCGGGAGGTCGATCCTCGTCCCCGGATTCGTACGTCCCTTGGATCTTGGTTCATGATATTCTCACGATAAATAAACGATAAAATCATAAAGAGGGTTTTACGATTTACCTCGTTCTCGTTGTTCGGAAAAACGTAGAACTCAATTTGATGACCTTGAGATCTTCCCACGTATTCCTTGCACTAGCCCGGACGTCGTGTGGGCGACGATCTACCGAACTCCATGGATCCTCCTCTCTACTTTCTCTCTCTAGAATTGTGATCTTCAAGTTATGAGATATGAGAATAGAGAAGACCATGTAGTGCTTTTATAGGTTACGTAGGGGATCTTAAGGAGGTGGAATATTGGGCTTCCAATATTGAAGATTAAATTGAGCCCAATGCTCAAGTCCATTAATCCTTATCAATATTAATTAATTCTATTTTCCACTATATAAAATTAATTGCACTCCCAATATTAAACCATATTATATCAAATAATATTTCTCCGGTAGTATTATTTATTCCGTGTATTTAAGTTATAAATATCCATGAATAAAATTAATTTATTGCTAATTAATTTATTCATCTCTTATATCCGAGACTAGTACCATTCAACCTTAATTATTATGCGGAACGAATCCACCTGCAGGGTTTACATAATAATTCCTTATGAACTCATCTCGGGGATATTATCAACCCTTCCGGGATACACTTTCCCGTCAAGTATTCACGGCATGTCATATATAAAACATAGTGACCCAACTTAACCGGTAATTAACCCAATAATTAAATCGGTTAATTCCTTTGGTAAATCAAAGTCACTTATATTAAATATACACACCCGCAATAGTTTTGGGGATTAAGAATAAAATACACTGAGACTCGAATCGATTATCGCCGGCAATCCTAATCGATGAATCTCAACGATCCGCTCAATACACCAAGTGTACAAGTGTGATAAAATAATTAAGATAAATTATTTTCTCTCTCACACAACGACTATACCGATGGATTGGTCCGTGTCCATCTAGGTCGTGAGCAACTGTTCGATTAAATACGAGTAACCGATAGTAGATCTTCTGTGCGCCCATGCAACACCATACTAACTACAACGTATAAAATCTAGGACTATGATTTGCATATATTTAATTATAAATAATTAAATGTAAATAATTGTTTATTTAATTAAATAGATTAGTGGCAATGGATCGTGAGTTTCCTTTACTTAAATCTAGACATTAAGTACACAACTCCAACAATCTCCCACTTGTACTAAGGTCTAGTCATTTCCTCCAAACTCCCGACTTCCATACTCATCACGTGCTTTAAGTTGTACTTCTAAGAAGTACTATGTGAATGAGCAATCTAGGTTGCCGCTCTGAAGTTATCTTGGTGACTACAGCGTCGTCTCCCTCGACGATGACTCGTATCAGGTGGTACTTGCACTATGTGTTATCTTACACTTATGGACTTGTGATTTCTTACCATTTGCCATTGCACCGCTATTTACATAGCCTTTGGCAAATTAAGAATCACATCTAAGTCCCAGAGATTATCCCGGAGTTATACCAAAACTTCCGCTGCCTCTGAGGCCGCTATTTGGTTACCCATGGCAGAGTCCGAGAAGCATCGTGCTTATCACTCTTCCATGTTAAAACTCCTTCTCCTTTAATAGTGAAACACATAGCCTGATATCGACTTACACTGGTCCTCATTCGATTAGAAATCTAAGAGAATGTAATCCAAAGGAAAAACTCGTCTGCTTCGTAGTCTAGAACAGTACTTCGAAAGTACTTTTACGGTAGTCGAATATTCCTTTCCAGGATTACCTTGATATCCTCCCACTATGCTAACCGCATAGCCGATATCAGGTTCTTGTTTTCAACAATGCATTTATTAAGCTTTCCACACTCAAAGTGTAGGAAACTGCTTTCATTGCTTCTATCTCCTTTTGTGTTCCAAAACACATATCCTTAGATAGATGCATTCCGTCTCTGAAAGGTAACGAACCTTTCTCGGAATCTTGCATGTTAAAACGAACCATAATCATATATGTAAGATGTCCAGGAAAAGTACAATGTTCTTTCTAGAGATCCAAGATCTCAAGAACATGTCCAACTTCTTCCTTTATCTTTCATAATGATTCATCTAGACAACCATCATTTTATGTCTGATAACATCTTTACATTGTTGCCAATGATAAGAGTGTCATCTACATAAAACCTCCGAGAAACACCACCTTGTTTTCCATCACGTTTCCAATACACACAATTCGTCTATGCTTTTGATGAATCCATAAAATGGACTATCTCATCAATTTGCAAGTACCACGAATTCAATGCTTTGTTCCAATCCATAAATGGATCAACTAAGCTTGTACTCTAAATGATCTCGCCTCTTAGCAATAATCCTTATTGCTCTCCAAGAAGGCACATTTAGATCTAGTACGGCCTTCATGTAGATCCAGGGATCGATTTCAAGTATACTAGGTCCAGAGTCCGGAGACTCTCCTAGTCTTATGAATATCTCCGGTTGTCACACAACCTCCCACTACAACGGCATTCCGGTGTATAAACAGTGATAACAGTAGGTGCAGTTAGTGGTGTACCGCTACTCGGTTCGGCTGGTTCTAAGTCTTAATCTTTCTCTCTCATTTCAAAGTATCATGTCACCTTGGGCTTGTGGTTCATCGTATAGTCTTTCTCTAAGAACCGGGCGTTAGAACTTATAACGTCCTTCTGGTTCATAATACTATTGAACACACATCTTTTGTTCTTCTAGGATATTCTACAACCGCATTTGAATGCGCCGTTGTTTCCAGACATATCCATAGAACATAGGTAGTTCCGTATAACTCATCTTTTACTATCTCTATAAGAGTTCCATTTCTTATTTACGACACACCATTTCTACACAATAGTGTATGGTGTAGTCTTTTGGGATCAAATCCCAATCTCTGATCAGTATGCCATGCATTCCTCAGATAGGTGCTTGCCTCCGCGATCAAATCGCAGGCTACAAATGGATATAACTCGATGGTTCTCCACAATTGCTTAGTGTCCATTGACTTGTCAAAACACTTGCTTTTGTGGCACATCAGGTATCCTAATCCATTTCTCGAGTAATCATCAAATGAAGTACTCGTACCTTATTGTCTGAGTAGACATAGGTCTGCATACATCAGAGTCAATCAATTCTTATACTTGTCCGGATCTTATATCTTATATCCATAAGGATTGCTTAGTCATATTATCTTCCAAATTAGATTCTTAGGTCGGAAGGTCCACTCCTTCAACTTAATTGATCAAATATCAATTATCGACCATTGAACTTCTTATTTGAATAAAAATGACTCAGCATAAGAATCCACAAGTATAATTGATAAAGAAATCTCTTATTAGTAAAACGAGTTTTATACTACGGTTCGTTGCATCGTGGTGGACTCAGGATTCATCATTTATATATTGCTAGCTAATGTACCAGAATAGATAATATCATTATTTCTTCTTATAACCATCAAATGATTAAAAGAAATAAAATATCTATTCATTAGAAATCCAGAACAAAGTTCTTTCTAATTTGAAAGGTACATAAAAGCAATAACCCAAAATGAAATCCTATAAAATGTCCTCCACTGCAAATGCTGCCTCCTCTACAGCATTGCCCATGTAGACTACGATTTCTTCTTTTCTAAGTCGTCGGGTTTCCGGGAACCCTTGCATTTAAAATGCACATACCGTCAGTGGTTCCATATCTACACACCAGGTTCCGGTAGATAATACCACTGACTATGTTTTACGACTAAAGAAAATTTCGTACTTCCTTTGAGAGGATAATCAGACTTCCAGTACCCAGACTATTTGCATCGAGAACTTTTGCCTTATGGCTTTCTCGTCCCATCTCGTGGTCTAGGCAACTTAGGACCACTGGGTTTCTTTGCTTGCTTTTCCTTTCCCACGATTTTGCCCTTAGGTTCGAAACCTTTGGCATTAGCTACAAGAGCTTGCGATTTCCGTCTCAACTCGTCTAAAAGGTCAATCATCTCAAAAACGTGTTTAAGTGTTTCCTCGAATCGACTGGCCTTTATGAGTATCCTCATCGCCTCTTGTCTAGCCTCTACATCATGTCTAAACATCTCCTTGAGTTTGAACATGATATCAAAATCAGTCCTTTCCTCATCAGTTAAGACATTTGTAGGCTCGGGAGGACAAAGCTCACTGAGTACAAACTTGTACTCTTCAACAGTCTGGACAATGTCTAGATCTCTATTCCAATCATTACATTTAGGGACCAGTGAGTTTAAAATCCTTAAGTATCACATAAAGTGGGTTCAAAGCCATATCCTAATCTATGAGCACATATAACAACAAACAATCGATTTAATTTCCGATATTATCTCCCTCAAATAATATCATTAAACCACTAATCACATCTAAAATCCCATCAGGTAAGGCAAGCCACGGTGTGTGGATGTTTACCCACCTAAACGACTTAGCAATTAGATTTCCTTTGGTCATACATCACTTATAGCGGAACCTCGGTGGGAGGAATACTATAAGGCGTATCTAAGTGTAAACCATTACTCAGTACCAAAGTAAATCATTTGGAATTGCTACATCACCGCAAGCCATGTTGTGTGGACGTTTACGACAACTTCACAACTCTTCACAATTTCTTACAACTGTCTACATCAATTAATCCAAAATCCGTCAGCATAGCAAGCCACGTTGTGTGGAAGTTTACTACACTAAGAGATCTTTATAATTGACTCCCAATTACTTGATTCATTTAATCTTGTAAATCAAGACGCGGAGAATCATAAGTGAAACTCGAAGTTTCTAACCAGTGATTCACCATGCGAACAACCCTATCTCTCATAAAATGAGGGAGCCGAGCAGACAATCGATCTAGTCATCAAATGACACGAAAGTCTCTAATTTGTGTCCTCTACATGACCAAGTGGCTTTGGCTCCATTCCACTCCCCGGGGTGAGAATGAGTCGACTTGAAATCAGTTTTGGAAAGACAAATTAGGCATTGTTTGATAAACTTAATCAATGTTTCTCGTAAAAGGAATTACAAGAATTCTCCTCCAATGACTTGTCTATACGAACTTCAAAAGTCCATAAAAGTCACCAAGAGAACAGCAATGGAGACCATGGATATGTTTCCATACCCTCTCCCACTTAGCTTTTTACAATAAAGGGATACGCTATCTAATGCATAATTAAATACACATAAGCATGCATACATGAAATAAAGCACATAGAATATTATCACATAATCAAAATAATAATAGAACATTATTTTCCGACTATTATGGCTTTATCGCATCTCCGTACGCATCTTCTAGTCTTTAGTCTTCGTTCTTGAATGCTCCATGTGACGGGAATATTAATTCCAATATTTAAATCTATTTATTTTTAATAAATCCAAAAGTTACTTAATTCGAAAATTAAGTCAATCGAATAAATCAAAAATAAAATTAAATATTATTAATATTTTTATTTATTTTATTTTCCCTTTCTACTTCATTAAATCTCTAGAATAATCTATCCAATACCCACTTGGAATATTCTAGAAGACTTCCATAATGAAATAAGGAAATAAAATAATTTAGGACTCCTAATCCTTCCAAATTAATTCCTTTCCTTTTTCTATTAAAAATTCCATAAAGGAATAATTAAATAAGGAAAAATTAATTAAGGACTCTTAAAACTTTCCAAATTAATTATTTTCCTAATCCATTAAAAATTCCATAAAGGAATAATTAAATAGGAAAAATAAATTAATTCCAAATTTATTCCTTTCCTAATCCATGAAAATTCCCAAGAATAGGAATAATCAATAAGGAAAAATAAATTTATTCTAAATTTATTCTTTTCCTATTCCATGAGAATTCCCAAAAATAGGAATACTCAAAATAGGAAAACCGAATAATTTAGGAAAGTTGGATCTTGGCGGAGATGAACGCGGGTTGGGGATCCCCGCGCTCACCATGATCGACCACCAACCTAGAGGAGTCGAACTCCTCATGGTGGTCGATCGAGCCTCATGAGATCGGCCATGGGGTTGGCCGATCGAGCCCTCCCTCTCTTCGTCTCCTCCGTCACAATTTTCCGGTCGTCGTTTCGGAATCGATCCAACGTAAAATAAATTACAAATTTATTACTACGCTATCCGGTATCGATTCTCTACATGAAATCGACCTCATACAATTTCCGGAAAAAATTAAGAACAAGCATTCACCACACAAGAACAAATATTGACATCACCGAGAGTTTAATAATCAAGAACATTATTATGACATTAATTAACAAAATTAAATCTAGCCATAATAATCGGAAACCCTGCAAGGTAGAACAATTTATCGAAAAATACCATGAACTAAAACCAACGCTCTGATACCAATTGTTGGAAATCGATATCCCGGAATTAATAAATTTAAATAAATAAATTATCTAATTAATTTCGACCGAAATCCTTTGGAGATCGAATATCCGGATTGTCTAAATTGCGGAACCGACAATCCAATCGACTCCCGGTTGCCGGAAACCCGCCACGAACCTCCACGGGGATAGCCTAATCAAACAAACCCGCCACGGGGATAGCCCGTGGCTTGTTCGATCGAGCCACCACGCGTGGGCTCGCGGCTGTTCGCGACAGCCGTGCGGGGCTGCTCGTAGCAGCCCGCGTGAGTCCCGTGCGACGCGTACGGGAGGAGGGGCTGCTCGCCGTGCGAGCAGCAGCGGCACCAGCCCGCTGCCCACGCGATCGAGCACGCGCTCGATCGCATCCCCGGCGTCCAGCCGGGGTCCTTCGTGCGTCGCCGGCGGTCGAAGCCCTAGGGCTCGACCGCCACCCTCGGCGTCCAGCCGAGGGTTCGTCCTCTCGATCCCGGCGAGGATCTCTCGACCTCCCGCGGTCCGGTGATCCTCGATCACCACCGCGAGGTCGATCCTCGTCCCCGGATTCGTACGTCCCTTGGATCTTGGTTCATGATATTCTCACGATAAATAAACGATAAAATCATAAAGAGGGTTTTACGATTTACCTCGTTCTCGTTGTTCGGAAAAACGTAGAACTCAATTTGATGACCTTGAGATCTTCCCACGTATTCCTTGCACTAGCCCGGACGTCGTGTGGGCGACGATCTACCGAACTCAATGGATCCTCCTCTCTACTTTCTCTCTCTAGAATTGTGATCTTCAAGTTATGAGATATGAGAATAGAGAAGACCATGTAGTGCTTTTATAGGCTACGTATGGGATCTTAAGGAGGTGGAATATTGGGCTTCCAATATTGAAGATTAAATTGAGCCCAATGCTCAAGTCCATTAATCCTTATCAATATTAATTAATTCTATTTTCCACTATATAAAATTAATTGCACTCCCAATATTAAACCATATTATATCAAATAATATTTCTCCGGTAGTATTATTTATTTCGTGTATTTAAGATATAAATATCCATGAATAAAATTAATTTATTGCTAATTAATTTATTCATCTCTTATATCCGAGACTAGTACCATTCAACCTTAATTATTATGCGGAACGAATCCACCTGCAGGGTTTACATAATTATTCCTTATGAACTCATCTCGGGGATATTATCAACCCTTCCGGGATACACTTTCCCGTCAAGTATTCACGGCATGTCATATATAAAACATAGTGACCCAACTTAACCGGTAATTAACCCAATAATTAAATCGGTTAATTCCTTTGGTAAATCAAAGTCATTTATATTAAATATACACACCCGCAATAGTTTCGGGGATTAAGAATAAAATACACTGAGACTCGAATCGATTATCGCCGGCAATCCTAATCGATGAATCTCAACGATCCGCTCAATACACCAAGTGTACAAGTGTGATAAAATAATTAAGATAAATTATTTTCTCTCTCACACAACGACTATACCGATGGATTGGTCCGTGTCCATCTAGGTCGTGAGCAACTGTTCGATTAAATACGAGTAACCGATAGTATGATCTTCTGTGCGCCCATGCAACACCATACTAACTACAACGTATAAAATCTAGGACTATGATTTGCATATATTTAATTATAAATAATTAAATGCAAATAATTGTTTGCTTTTAATTATTCGATAATTAAATATATGCAAATTATAGTCCTAGATTATATACGTTGTAGTTAGTATGGTGTGCGGGCCCACACAGAAGATCATACTATCGGTTACTCGTATTTAATCGAACAGTTGCTCACGACCTAGATGGACACGGACCAATCCATCGGTATAGTCATTGTGTGAGAGAGAAAATAATTTGTCTTAATTATTTTATCACACTTGTACACTTGGTGTATTGGGCGGATCGCTTGAGACTTATCAATTAGGATTGCCTTTGATAATTGATTCAAGTCTCAGAGTATTTTATTCTCAATCCCCGATACTATTGCGGGTGTGTATATTTAATATAAGTGACTTTGATTTTCCAAAGGAATTAACCGATTTAATTATTGGGTTAATTACCGGTTAAGTTGGGTCACTATATTTTATATATGACATGCCGTGAATACTTGACGGGAAAGTGTATCCCGTAAGGGTTGATAATATCCCCGAGATGAGTTCATAAGGAATTATTATGTAAACCTCATGAGTGGATTTTTTCCGCATAATAATTAAGGTTGAATGGTACTATTCTCGGACAAGAGATGAATAAATTAATTAGCAATAAATTAATTTTATTCATGGATATTTAAATCTTAAATACACGGAATAAATAATACTACCGGAGAAATATTATTTGATATAATATGGTTTAATATTGGGAGTGCAATTAATTTATATAGTGGAAAATAAATTAATTAATATTAATGGGATTAATAGATTTGGGCTTGGGCTCAATTTAATCATTAATATTGGAAGCCCAGTATTCCACCTTCTTTAGATCTCCTACGTAGCCTATAAAAGCACTACATGATCTTCACAATTAGACACACCATAAGAGTATCATACATGATATTCTAGAGAGTTCGTGAAGTAGATCCATAGAGTTCGGAGGATCGTCGCCCACACGAAGTTCGAACGAGGTGCAAGGAATACGTAGGAAGATTCAAAGGTCTTCAATTTGATTTCGTTTCTCCGCACAACGAATCAAAGGTAAAATCATAAACCCCCTTGTATGATTTTATGTGATAATAATTGTGATATATACATGAACATACGATCCGGGAAAAACGACGAGACCGGGATACGGGGATCGTGCGATCCCCGTCGGGATCGAGAGGGGCGGCCGAACCCTAGGGTTCGACTGCCGGTGCGCCCTCGCCCGGCGGCATGCGCACGAGGAGAAGCCCCGGCTGGACTCCGGGGCGATCGAGCCCTAGCTCGATCGCCGGGGGAATGCCGCGGGCTGGCGCCGCGGCTAGTGGCTCCCCCCACCTCCGGCGATGGCGGTGAGTCGCCGGACTCACCGCCCGGGACTGCCGGAGCAGCCCCATGCGATCGCCATGCACGGCGATCGCGAGCCCCGGCGGGGGCGTGGCTAGGGTTTAGCCGCGGGCTTGCCCGCGGAGATGCCTTGGTCGTGCTCTGGTTTGTGCGGTGTTCGCGATCGGTTTCCGGCGACGGGATTTCGGTCGGGTTGTCGGTTTCCGCAATTTTTGATAACCCGGGATATCGATTTCCAGCATTTACTGGAGTCCAACTTTCACTTCTCACATCGGTAGGTCGGTCTTGACACATGGTTGACTTTGAAGAGTACGATTAACGTAGTTCATTGTCATGGTGAGGAAAAGTAATCTTTAGGGTCACATAGAGATGTGATTGAAAATGTTTCTACCTTTAGTTGAATATAATCGGGCTAGATTAACTACGGGTTATATTCACGCTATTGGACCTAAAGCCCAACTAAGGAAAAATAAGTTTTCCCGTCTGTCTGCTAGAGGATAGCGGAATTCAAAAAATTTAGTGGGAGGCAATTAAATGATAAAGACCAAACATTTAATTGTAATCATTAATAACGAATATCTCAATGTTAATCTTCTTAATATTTCTGAGTAATATTCTCTAAGATATCCCGTAACATTGATACTCGACTAATCCAAATCAAAACTCACTGGCCCAAGCCATTTGAATTGGAATCTCAATCTTGTGATTTAAAATGATGAGTGCCTCTATGTACTTGAGAATAGATTATTTGATAATCTCACTAAACCTTTGACTGCTGAGGAATGCCACTTATGAGAAGTGGATTTCTAGTTCTTATGAATCGTTCATTATGAACTACAACATGAACAAGCTCGATCCTTCAATGGATAAGTTGTTCAAGTTGTTAATCAAAGAGTCAACCATCAATACGATAAATTTGTTCTCATTATTGCTTCTTCATGAAAGAAGTTTTCTTCTTGAAGAAAATGACGGAAATGGTTTCCGGTGTAAGCATAAAGATGGATAAAGGTGATACTAGAAGGACGACTAAGAACAAGGTCAACAAATGAGTTGATGACGCTTGCCATCATTGTGTGAATAAAGGCCATAGGTACACAAATGAGTTGATGACGTTCTAACAAAGGTTTGTATTGGGTTTTAGTTATTCTATTGTTTTGAACAATTGATTATTTGTTTCGTCTATTTTAGAAACCTTCTATTAATAGAAATGTTCTATTATTAGATCTTACTTCTATATTTGATATAGTCGATAAATGTTTTAATTTTGTTTTTGGAAATCCGATTTCCTCTATGCAAAAGAAAGCAAATATGATTTTCTAAAGACGATTAACAAATAAACAAGAATGAACTAAACCCAAATATCAGCAATAGATAGAAGTCAAAACCCCGCACAACTTTAGCACGCTAGTTGAGTGTGTTGAAGGTCTATTGGATTTGATCCAAACGGAGATGTGTGATCCACTAATGTGTTAGTGTTGGGGGTGGTTTTCAACTACCTAATGTACTTATGAAGTACACGTCTTTAATTTTGAAATGTTCAATAATTTTAGACATCAAAGTAGGAAACCAACTTGGTTGCTATATTTAGAAATTACGATATGATCGTGGTAATAAATATTTAAGCACCAAGCTTATTGACTATCTAAAAGAGAATATGATTCTATGGTAATGGACTCCGTCTGGAACTCCTTAATTGTATTGAGTGTCCGAATGTTGGAATCAAACTTTGTTGGACATGGTTCGATCCACAAAGGGGTTCACCAAATTGCCGACGAAACTGTAAATGTCCTGCACTTTTGACAGTCGTCCATTTGCTGAATAGTGTTACCACCAAAGCAGTTAAAACCACACCATATGAACTTGGGCACTCCCGTATCCAACTTGCGTGAAGCGGCTAGTGGGAGATAAGTTGGATAGTAGATCCGACTTACGTCATTTTGTGGGGTATCCTAAACATTCACAAGGATACCTATTCTACTAAATTTTGTAAAAGAAAAAGTTTGTTACCTTCTTTGAGAATAAGTTTCTATTCGATAGAAAAGGCAATATAGTAAATCTCGAAGTAGTTGGAGAATATGAACCACACTATAAAGTTCAAACATAAGTACTTTGAGATGAACCAATTCAACAAACCACTAATATACCTCCTCATCTATCGGTTCGTAATTAAATCCGAAAGTGTTCGGAAGGTACCTGATAGACTGTTCCAACTTGATTATGATCAAGATAAAGTTGACGATGGATATGATCCAATAAACTTCAACTGATTCGTATTGGATACGAATATGGGACATTGGCTTAATGCCATGAAATTCATAATGGACTGTATGTACTCCAACAAGGTATTGACTTTGGTAGATCCCAAAGGGAATTGTTCCCAAAGGCTGCATATTGATCAATTAATTATGACATTGGAGTATAGATATATACATATATGTATATAGAAAGGTATAACCTTTAAAGAAAGGATGATGGCAAAAAGAAGTTACTCAAAGACAATGTATTGTTTATGAGGTAATCTTTCCATCAGTCGCTGTGCTTAAGTCCATTACGATTTTTCTGGCCATTTCTACATAGTACGACTATGAGATATGGTAAATAGATATGAAGTCTACTTTCCTTGAATATGATATTATGGAAGAGTTGTAGCGCAGCCGGAAGGCTTCATATTTTCTGAAAAGGAGCAAAAGGTTTGCATACTCCACCGATCCATTTATGGATTGAAACGAGCATCCCTAAAATGGAACATATGTTTTAAATACAATAGTCAAAGTGTTGACTTGGTATAAAATTTGGAGGAACCTTGTATTCAAGAAGGTTAGTGGGAGCGCAGTGAAATTTAAGTGTTGTACGTTGATGACATACTAATCATAGGGATGATTGAGTGATGTTGCAGTCAACGAATAGCACGGTTATCCACACGTTTCTCGAATAAAGGATTTGAGGAGAGGCATCCTGCGTATTTTGATACGTTACTATAGATATGGATCTAGAAGGATGCACAATCTTCTCAATCCTTGTACATAGAAACTATTTCTGAAATGGTTTAGCATAGAAGAATCCTGAAGAGATTCATGCCAATGTCCCATGGGGTTCATCTCTCGTAATTCGTGTCCCTGCAATGTTGATGGAATTCGAGGAGATGAAATGGACAACACATATATCTCTGCACTAAGGAGCATTATGTACGGCATGCTATGTACTAGACGTGATATTATAAATGTTGTGAGTGTCACAAGCAAATATCAGTCGAACCCAAGACCGGCTTATTAGAAGTCATGAAGGACGAAATCCTTGAGTACTAGCAAATCAAAAGCATTAAGAAATTGTTCTTAGTCTGTGGGAGGTCCGAGTTGAATTTAGAGGTACTTACGAACTCTAGTTTTCAATCGTATGTGGATGACTAAAAGTCGATATCGGGATTCATATTCGAGCTTAGAGGTGGTGTCGTATGCTGGAATGGTTCCTGAAACGACTTATGATTCTACCACGAGAACCTGAATATGTTGCAGCATCTAAAGCTGTAAAAGAGACTGTTTTGGACACGGAACTTTATCCAAATTTTGGTTATAGTTCCAGACGCAAATAATCAAGTAACTTGTACTGTGATTATACGGTGTCCTGTAGCAAATGCTAGGGAGCCGAGATCTCATCATAAGTCCAAACATGTACTTGAGAGAATATCATGTGATCTAAGAGATCAATGACAGAGGTGACGTCTGAGTCGAGAGTGTCACTTCAGAAGAAAACTTTGTAGATCCCTGTACCAGGCCTTTATCTGAATATGTTCGCGAGAAACATCGAGAGTCGATGGGACTAAGATTCATGGATAGTTGGCTCTAGGTCAAGTGGGAGATTGTTGGAATGGGTGACCGGCGAGCCAACGGTTGGCCGAGCGGTTAACCGTATTCCGTTATATAACGGTTTATTTCGTTAATTAATGAAACCTATATTAATGGCATATACAACCCAACAGATGAGTTCACTGAACCCCCTCTCCCTGGAATCTCTAAGTGGTTATCACTGATCGAGTAGAGAATTCCATAATATAGTTGTACACAATTAATCCTTAAGAACCAGACATCACCGTGACTTCATCAGAGGACTAGGTGTATCGTGACCTGTCTCTAATTCCCTGCAAAGGGAGTAAGTCGAAAAAGGAGACAACGTTCATGCAGTTCGAAATCTGATGTGAAGTCTGTGCATGGTAGTAGGGGATCTGATAGCTTGATATAGATCATGGATGTCCTATGTGGTTCGTAGTCCTGGAATCTCTGGCCTGAGTTGAACAGTGAGGTGATTAGAGAAATGTGTTTTTCTAGATCAATCACGACTGGATTTTACAAAACCTATAACGTACGCATAGTTATCAAACTCAACAAGAGATCTCGATTGACCAATATCTCTAGTTTGATCAGGACATATGTATCGGAGGGATCGTACTGTACGCTAACTATATCACGAGGTTCTTGCAGGCACTTCATTTGTATCTAGTGAATTAGTGAAGAGTGGTTGCTAGACGCTCGTCACTGATTCGTTGGGCACCGACTTGTTCGGAGATTAAATAATATGATTATTAATCTAAAACTCTCGGGAGTAGTTGATATAAGAACAATATGTTGTTCGAATCACAATGTGTTGTGAGCCCACGGCTAGTTATACACCTGAACCATTGAGGGTCACATTCTCGTGTAAACCGATCCTTGAATACGATCATGTATTAATTAACTGTAAATTAAGTACATATAGTCGTAGGTCAATATGATTGAATCCGAGATTCATAATTGTGATTATGAGTTGGAAATATTACTGAGCTGAAGAAAATGGACACGGTGGTGTACACTTTCTATTTTGGGAAATTTCCCGATTTAGCAGTACCCCTGAAATGGGCTTTCCGATTTTGTGAAATTGGAAATTTTTATTTTTATCTCATATTGATGAGAAAATTATAACGAGAAAGAAAACATAATTGTTATATTTTTCGGAGATCAAATTGATTGTCAATTTTTGAGAAACGTAATGACGGCTAGTGAATTGGACCGGCTAGGGTTAATGTATCCGATCCATTAGGAGTTTGAGCCCAACAAGGTCTTTTCCTCACCTATAAAAGGAGCCTCTTGGCTAGAGGAAAGACACACCAAGTGAAGAGCTCAAAACCCTTGCCTCACTTTCTCTCCTCTCTCCCTCTCGTCCACCCACTCGGCCCCTCCCTCGGAGGACCGCCGACCACCGGAGCCGCCGCACGCCGCCGCCTAGTGCCGCCGCCGGCAGCCGCCCCCCCTCGCCAGAATCCGATTCTGGCACTGTTTTTCGGCGTATTCTCCCTTACGTATTTATAGTGCAATACGTAAGTTGGATTACCCATACGAGGTGAAACCTGATTAGACGAGAGACGCCGAAGGAGCGCCCGAGCACAGCTCGAGCCGCGCCCGTGCGCTCCAGCCGTGACACACGAGTCCAGCCGATAGCCCCGCCACTCGCTCGGCTCTCTCCGTACACGACCCGTGCCATCCCCGCGTCGCATCCGCGCGACTTCCGACGAACCTCGTTTCGTCCGATGAATCCCTAAGATACTTAGGATTGAAATTAGATTTAATTGTTTACGTTAATTGTTTGCGGTAAGTGTATGATTAAATTAAGATTTAATGATTTGCGTTAATTGTTTACTATTAAATTTAATTTAGATTTAATTGTTTGCGTTAAATGTTTGCGCTATGTACTGGAATTTTAATTGATAAAGAAAAATTAATTGAGATTAATTTAAATATCAAGTAAATTCAAATTGATTGAAATTAAATAATATGATTATCTTAATTGTCAATTTGACGCATAATTAATTTCATATGTGTAATTAATTAATTTGATTAATTTAATTGCACAATTAAGTTGATTAGAATTAAATAATATGATTACGTTAATTTTCAATTTGCGATGTTTACATAAATCAAGTTGATTAGAATCAAATAATATGATTATCTTAATTGTAAATTTGACGCAAATAGCGCATGTTTTGATAATTAATTGTTTAGTGTAATTTATTAATTTGATTAATATAATTGCACTAGATATAATTAATTTATATGATAAATATAATTGCGCGAAGTAATTAATTTATATGATAAATATAATTGCGAAGTAATTAATTTATAAATTTAATTGAGCTAGATTTAAATTTATGTAGTATGAGATGGATGAATTAAATATTTAATTATTTGATAATTATATTAAATGATGGATTATTTATTTTAATAGATTTGAATTAAATCAATTAATGCATGTAATATTCAAATTTTGATTTTCAATAAATAAAATACAATATAATGTAAAATGTTTATAATGAAAAACAGGTTTTTCATAAAATTTTTGTTTTCCGTTGCGTATAAATGCACGATCCCCAACACTCATTTGTCAGAATACCTAAGTATCTGTGAGGTTGAAATCTAATCCTTCCGGACCTTCGATGGTTAGGTGTGGTTTCTAAAACCACTGGAGTACTCTCGACCAAGTCTTGAGTCTCCATCTCAGTTTGTTCTTTTTGAACCTCGTTCATGTCTTCTTGAACTTCGTTCAATTCAATTGAGCTCCCACTTAATTTCTTGGAAAGATATTCATTTTCAGGAAATACACCATCTCGAGCAACAAAGACTTTGTTCTCAGATTGGTTGTAAAAGTGGTAACCTCGTGTTTCTTTTGGGTAACCCACAAAGAAACATTTATCCGATTTGGGTTCAAGCTTTGTAGAGATATTTCTCTTCACATAAGATTCACATACCCAAATCTTGATATAAGACAAGTTAGGGACCTTCCCTTTCCATACCTCGTATGGTGTCTTATCAACAGCTTTTGACGGTGTCCTATTCAGTGTATAGGCCGCTGTTAAAAGTGCGTGTCCCCAAAAAGCTTTTGGTAGTTCACTAAGGCTCATCATCGATTGAACCATATCTAATAAGGTTCTATTCCTCCTTTTGGAAACACCATTCATCTGGGGTGTTCCAGGTGGAGTGAGTTGATATAGAATACCACAACTCATAAGATGATCATCGAATTCTTGGCTAAGATATTCACCACCTCGATCCGATCGAATGGTTTTTATCTTCTTACCAAGTTGATTCTCAACTTCATTTTGGAATTCTTTGAACTTTTCAATGGCTTCCGACCTATGCCTCATTAAATAGACATAACTATATCTACTTAAGTCATCGGTAAAAGTTATGAAGTAGAAATAGCCTCCACGTGCTTGTGAGCTCATTGGACCACATACATCAGTATGGATTAAACCCAATAGATCACTTGCACGTTCTCCTTTCCATAGAAAAGGTGACTTTGTCATTTTGCCCATTTAACATCCTTCACATGTATCAAATGACTCAAAGTCAAAAGATTTGAGAATGCCTTCTTTAAGAAGTTTCTCTACACGTTTAATGTGGACGTGACCTAATCGACAATGCCGAAGGTATGTTTCATTGAATTCATTCGATTTGGCCTTTTTGGTATCAATGTTATATATATGATTGTCAAGTTGAAGTATATATAAACCATGTTCTAATCGTGTCGAACCATAGAACACTCCACTTTTTGAAATAGTAAACAAACCATTTATTATAGTGAAGGAAAATCCTTCAGTATACAATACTGAAATAGAAATGATGTTCTTGGTAATACTTGGTACGAAATAAACATTATTCAATACTAAAACAAGGCCCGAAGGCAAACACAAATCATAAGATCCTACGGCTAATGCAGCGACCCTCGCTCCATTTCCAACCCGCAAATCGACATCTCCATTTACCAAATTTCTACTTCTTTGCAGTCCTTGCACATGTTGTTGGATTTCGACTACCCGGGATGCGTTCGTTCGATCACTCGAACATCCGAACGATCCCAGTCGACATCCTGTGTCGCTACTTCGCTCGCTTTCCCAGCCCGTGCCCCGATTCACGCCCAGCCATTGCCCCGAAAGACAACCGCGCGAGCCGGAGCGGGCTGCCAGGAAAACAGCAAAACGGCGGTCGCCGTTTAGGAACGGCGGTCGCCGTTTGTCCGCGAACAGCAACGCGACGTTGCTGTTCCGGGCTCGTTTCCGGGTCGTTTTTCCTCTTCCGACTACCGATCCGAAGGTCCTAGAACCCCCAGTAGTCGAGGAATGCAACCCACAACCCCGGAACCTGATCTACGTTCATGTATGATCAACGAGATAATTTTAGATCGAATAATTGCGGAATAAGAATCGATCTCATACCTTCTCGGTCGATTGTTGAGACCTTAGAGCTTCTAATGTATGACTCTTCCCGACTCTAGCCGTTGTGTGGGCAACGATCCGCTGGGTACGTCCTTGTCTGCTCTCTCCTTTCTCAAACCACCGTAAGAATTTAATTATTCTCTCTTAGAGAATAATAATTGCGTTAACCTATTTATTTTAACAGAGAAAAAAATATAATTGCGTTAACAATTGTTTTTCTCTGCTGAAATAAAATGTTGCGGCGTTCTGTAGGTTTTAGGAGAGGGCAAGGGGGGGGGGGGGGGGGTTATATAGAGTTACATTAGGGACCTAAGGTTAAATTAATTAAGGGTTAAATTGAAATATTAATTAACTTGGAATACGTAAACGCAATTCCTTAATTAATCAATTTCAATTTTAATTATTATTCACTCCACTAAAAAATAATAATTGAATTCCCGAAATTAATTTAATATTATTTCAACAATAATATTTCCGCCGAAATTACATACACGACTTTCCCCGTGTTTAAGATATCGAACGTCCACGAATTTATTTAATTACTAATAATTAAATTAACTCGTTTCTTATTATCCGAGACTAGTACCACTCATCCTTATTATCATGTGGAACAAATCCACCTGCAGGGTTTACATGATAAACTTTATGATCTCATCTCGGGGACGTCATCAACCCGATAAACGGGACACGGTTTCCTGTCTATAATCTACAGCATGCCGTGTGTACAATTCCGATTCCCAATTTACCGAGTATCTCGACTAATCAATTAGTCTCACTCATTGGCATATTAAAGAGCCGAGAATTGGACACACGCACCTATAATTATATAGGGATTAGGAATTCGTATATCCGTAATCTCTGAGGTCTAGTTCGATTACGTCAATTAGTATAAATCGAACGCCCTCGCGTGGTCCTGCTCAATACACCAAGTGTACAAGTGTTACATAATAGTCAAGACCAACTATTACCCAGTCACACTACTGTTGGAAATCGACTACCCGGGATGCGTTCGTTCAATCACTCGAACATCCGAACGATCCCAGTCGACATCCGGTGTCGCTACTTCGTTCGCTTTTCCAGCCCGTGCCCCGATTCACGCCCAGCCATTGCCCCGAAGGACAACCGCGCGAACCAAGCGGGCTGCCAGAAAAACGCCAAAACGGCGGGCGCCGTTTGGAAACGGCGGTCGCCGTTTCTCCGCGAACAGCAACGCGACGTTGCTGTTCCGGGCTCGTTTCCGGGTCGTTTTTCCTCATCCGACTACCGTTCCGGAGGTCCTAGAACCCCCAGTAGTCGAGGAACACAACCCACAACCCCGGAACCCGATCTACGTTCAAAGTATGATCAACGAGATAAATTGAGATCGAATTAAGTGCGGAATTAAAGATCCGATCTCATACCTTAGCGGTTGAATTGTTGAGACCTTAGAGCTTCTAACGTATGCCTCTGATCCCGTCTCCAACCGTTGTGTGGGCAACGATCCGCTGGAGTTCTCCCGTCTATGCTCTCTCTTCTCAACCAGCGTCAGATTTATTTTTCTTTCTTAGAGAAAAATTATTGCGTTAACCTTATTAATTTTACAGAGAAAAATATATTTGCGCTAGCGCAATTATTTTTTACAGCAAAATTAAATGTTGCGGCGTTCTGTAGGTTAAGAGAGGGCAAGGGGGGATTTATATAGAGTTACGTTAGGGACCTTAGGTAAATTAATTAAGGGCTAAATTGAAATATTAATTAACTTGGAATACGTAAACGCAATTCCTTAATTAATCGATTTCAATTTTAATTATTATTAACTCCACTATAAAATAATAATTGAATTCCCGAAATTAATTTTAATATTATTTCAACAATAATAAATCCGCCGAAATTACATATACGACTTTCCCCGTGTTTAAGATATCGAACGTCCACGAATTTATTTAATTACTAATAATTAAATTAATTCGTTTCTTATTATCCGAGACTAGTACCACTCATCCTTATTATCATGTGGAACAAATCCACCTGCAGGGTTTACATGATAAACTTTATGAGCTCATCTCGGGGACGTTATCAACCCGATAAACGGGACACGGTTTCCTGTCTATAATCTATAGCATGCCGTGTGTACAATTCCGATTCCCAATTTACCGAGTATCTCGACTAATCAATTAGTCTCACTCATTGGCAAGTTAAAGAACCGAGAATTGGACAAACGCACCTATAATTATATAGGGATTAGGAATTCGTTTATCCGTAATATCTGAGGTCTAGTTCGATTACGTCGATTAGTATAAATCGAACGCCCTCCCGTGGTCCTGCTCAATACACCAAGTGTACTAGTGTAACATAATAGTCAAGACCAACTATTACCCAGTCACACTACGACGTACCGATGGATTGTCCCTGTCCATCTAAGTCGTGAGCTTCTGTTCGATAATATACGAGTAACCGACAGTATGATCTTCCGCGTGTCTCCTCACGCCATACTGTCTACAACGTATATATCTAGGACTATTGCATTCAAGTGTAAGATAGACAAAAATGCCGACAGTTTGATTATTAGATAATGTAAAAAAAAACACAGATAAGGAGTTCCATATTGTCACTAAACTAGACATTTAGAATATAACTCCATCAATCTCCCACTTATACTAAATCTCTAGTTGCCCTCTACCATACATCCGATACCCATCCCCTTCACGTGTCTCTTGAACGCTTCCGCTGGAAGTGCCTTCGTAAAGGGGTCAGCCAGGTTATCCGCTGATGCAATCTTGGTGACAACCGCATCGCCTCTCCTGACGATGTCTCTAATCAGGTGGTACTTGCGATCTATGTGTTTACTCGCATTGTGGGCTCGTGGTTCCTTTGCATTTGCCACTGCACCGCTATTGTCACAATAAATTGTGATAGCTCTAGGCATTTTAGGAACCACATCCAAGTCCATAAGGAAGTTCCGGAGCCACACCGATTCTTTAGCTGCCTCAGAGGCTGCTACATATTCGGCTTCCATGGTAGAGTCCGAAATGCATTTCTGCTTAACACTCTTCCATGAGACTGCTCCACCTCCCAATGTGAACACATAGCCTGATGTAGACTTTCGCTGATCCTTATCAAATTGGAAATCCGAGTCTGTGTAACCAATAGGAATGAACTCGGACGCTTTGTAACTCAGAACATAATTCCTAGTCCTTCGCAGGTACTTAAGTATGTTCTTTACAGCAGTCCAGTGACCCTGTCCAGGGTTACTCTGATATCTAGCTACCATGCCCACGGCATAGCAGATATCAGGCCTCGTGCACAACATGGCATACATTAGACTTCCTACTGCCGAAGCATAAGGGACCTTCTTCATGTAATCTATCTCCTTTTGTGTTTTGGGACACATGTCTTTAGATAGATGAATTCCATGGCAGAAAGGTTGAGCACCTCTCTTGGAATTCTGCATGTTGAAACGAGCCAGAATCGTATCAATATATGAAGCCTGGGACAAGCTTAATGTTCTTTTCCGGAGATCCCTTATAACCTTGATCCCAAGAACATGCCCAACTTGTCCTAAGTCTTTCATATCAAATTGCTTGGACAACCATCCCTTTATGTCCGACAACATCTTCACATTGTTGCCAATTAGAAGGATGTCGTCTACATAAAGCACGAGAAACGCCACACTATTTCCGTCACATCTCCGGTATACACACGACTCGTCCATGCTTTGAATGAATCCATAAGACTGGATAACCTCATCAAACCGCATGTTCCAAGATCTAGAAGCTTGCTTCAATCCATAAATGGATCGGTTTAGCTTACACACTAGATGCTCTTGGCCTTTCTTAATGAAACCTTCTGGCTGTCTCATGTAAATGGTCTCGTCAAGATTCCCATTCAAGAATGCTGTCTTGACGTCCATTTTCCACACCTCATAATCCATATAAGATGCTATAGACAAAAGAATCCGGATCGACTTTAGCATAGCTACCGGCGAAAAAGTTTCCTCATAATCGATCCCTTCTTTCTGAGTATACCCTTTCGCAACAAGCCTAGCCTTGAAGGTTTCAACCTTCCCGTCAGACCCTCTTTTCCTCTTGTACACCCACTTGCAACCAATGGCTTTTACACCTTTGGGCGGTGCTACAAGATTCCAGACCTGATTTGAATCCATTGATTCAATCTCAGATTTCATCGCCTTTTGCCAAGACTGAGCATCTTGATCTTTAAGTGCCTCGCCATAGGTCCAGGGATCGGCTTCATGTTCTCCAGGCAACAAGTCCGAAGACTCACCTATAAACATGAACCTATCGGGTTGTCGAACAACCCTCCCACTACGACGAGGCTCCGGTGTAACCTCAGTAACTACAGGTGCAGACTGTGGTGGCGTATCACCCGGTTCGGTTGGATCTAAGCCTTGATCGTCCCCTCTCAGTTCGTTAAGTATTATCTCACTCTTGGGCTTATGGTCCATTATATAATCCTCTTCCGAGAACCGAGCGTTGGTGCTAACAACGATCTTCTGGTCCTTAGGACTATAAAATAGACCACCTTTCGTTCCTCTAGGATATCCTATAAACAACCGAATATCTGAACGAGATTCCAACTTATCAGCCCCATGCTTCAGCACATGTGCTGGACAACCCCAGACCCGAATGTGTTTCAAATTTGGCTTACGCCCGGTCCACAATTCCGAGGGCGTCTTAGGGACTGATTTAGAAGGAACTAGGTTCAGGATATACGCCGCTGTTTCCAAGGCATATCCCCAGAACGAAACTGGAAGTTCTGAATAACTCATCATAGATCTTACCATTTCCATAAGAGTCCTATTCCTTCTTTCTGCTACACCATTCTGCTGGGGCGTGTATGGTGCAGTCATCTGGGAGTCAATCCAATTCTCTAATAAGTACGCCTTAAACTCTCCCGAGAGGTACTCTCCTCCACGATCAGATCGTAGAGTCTTTATGGTTTTACCATGAAGGTTCTCCACAAGAGCTTTGTACTCCTTGAACTTGTCAAAGCACTCGCTCTTGCGGCTTATCAGGTATATAAAACCATACCTTGAGTAATCATCAGTGAAGGTTACGAAAAATTCATAACCTCCTCTCGCTTGGACAGATAAAGGCCCGCACAAATCAGAGTGAATCAATTCCAGTACTTCCTTGGATCTATACCCCTTATCACTAAAGGGTCGCTTGGTCATTTTTCCTTCCAGGCATGATTCGCAGGTTGGAAAGTCCTCATCTTTCACACCACTGAGTATTCCATCAGTTATCAACCTTTGAATCCTACCCAAGTTAATATGACCTAGCCTAAGATGCCATAAGTACTTTTGATTCATCTTAGAAGGCTCCTTTCTCTTATTGGTACTAGATGTATTATTTGACTCTATTCGTTGCATCGTGGAATAATCAGGATTCAGTATATATAAGTTGCCTATCAATGTACCAGAACAGATATACTCACCATTCTTTTTGATAATAACAGAACTATCAAAAGAAACAGAATATTTATTCAAAACCAATTTAGAAACCGAAACAAGGTTCTTTCTAAAATTCGGTACATAAAGACAATTATTCAATACCAAAACTTTATTATTAAAAGACAAATGAATATCTCCCACTGCAACTGCCGCCACTTTCGTAGCGTTGCCCATGTAGATAGTGATCTCTCCCTCTCTAAGCCGCCGGGTTTCCTGGAACCCCTGCAAAGAATTGCAGACATGATCAGTGGCTCCCGTATCCACACACCAGGTACCGGTGGATAACACCGCTAAACATGTTTCAGTGACTAAGGAAAAGTTCGTACCTCCTTGTCTGAGAGGACAATTAGACTTCCAATGTCCAGACTGCTTGCAACGGAAACACTTGCCCTTGGGCTTGTTCACTCCATTCTGTGGTCCACCATTTCTGGGTCCACTGGGTTTCCGTCCTTGTTTCTTCTTCCTCTTAGTCCCCGGAGGGCCAGGAAGTTTCACAGCCACAAGTGCCTGAGATTTCTTAAAGATTCCCTCTGCCGCCTGGAGTTCTGTTAGGAGCTCCGCCAACGAATATAACCTCTTGTTCATGTTATAGTTCAGGCGGAACTGCTCAAAACTCCTAGGCAGAGACTGGAGCACTATATCGATCTGGGTTTCCCCATCGATAGCTCCTCCCATAATCTCTATCTCATTCAGATAGCCTATCATCCTAAGAACGTGATCCCTCACGGGCGTTCCTTCGGACATAGTGGCCGTCATGAGTTTTCTCATGGCATCTTGCCTGGCTGCCCTATCCTGACTACCAAACATCTCCTTGAGGTTAAGCATCATATCATAGGCAGTGGTCATGGCCTCATGCTGATGTTGCAGCACATTTGACATAGAAGCCAAAATGTAGCACCGCGCCATCTGATCAGCCTTGACCCACTTCCGATGAGCTTCCTTTTCCTCAGGAGTGGAGGTATCAATAGGTTCATCAGGACAAACCTCATGGAGTACATATTTGTACTCCTCAGCAGTTAGGACAATGTCCAAGTTTCGTTTCCAATCAACATAGTTCGGACCAGTGAGTTTGTTTTCTTTTAGTATAATGGACAGCGGGTTGAGTGCCATATCTATAAAAGAGACAAATCAAACTGTCAAATTTAATTCGATATTAACTCCCTTAATTAATATCATTAAATCTACCAATCAATCCTAAAATCCCATCAGACTAGCATGCCACGTTCATGTGGACGTATACCAGTCCAAACGATTTAGAATATAACTCCATCAATCTCCCACTTATACTAAATCTCTAGTTGCCCTCTACCATACATCCGATACCCATCCCCTTCACGTGTCTCTTGAACGCTTCCGCTGGAAGTGCCTTCGTAAAGGGGTCAGCCAGGTTATCCGCTGATGCAATCTTGGTGACAACCGCATCGCCTCTCCTGACGATGTCTCTAATCAGGTGGTACTTGCGATCTATGTGTTTACTCGCATTGTGGGCTCGTGGTTCCTTTGCATTTGCCACTGCACCGCTATTGTCACAATAAATTGTGATAGCTCTAGGCATTTTAGGAACCACATCCAAGTCCATAAGGAAGTTCCGGAGCCACACCGATTCTTTAGCTGCCTCAGAGGCTGCTACATATTCGGCTTCCATGGTAGAGTCCGAAATGCATTTCTGCTTAACACTCTTCCATGAGACTGCTCCACCTCCCAATGTGAACACATAGCCTGATGTAGACTTTCGCTGATCCTTATCAGATTGGAAATCCGAGTCTGTGTAACCAATAGGAATCAACTCGGACGCTTTGTAACTCAGAACATAATTCCTAGTCCTTCGCAGGTACTTAAGTATGTTCTTTACAGCAGTCCAGTGACCCTGTCCAGGGTTACTCTGATATCTAGCTACCATGCCCACGGCATAGCAGATATCAGGCCTCGTGCACAACATGGCATACATTAGACTTCCTACTGCCGAAGCATAAGGGACCTTCTTCATGTAATCTATCTCCTTTTGTGTTTTGGGACACATGTCTTTAGATAGATGAATTCCATGGCAGAAAGGTTGAGCACCTCTCTTGGAATTCTGCATGTTGAAACGAGCCAGAATCGTATCAATATATGAAGCCTGGGACAAGCTTAATGTTCTTTTCCGGCGATCCCTTATAACCTTGATCCCAAGAACATGCCCAACTTGTCCTAAGTCTTTCATATCAAATTGCTTGGACAACCATCCCTTTATGTCCGACAACATCTTCACATTGTTGCCAATTAGAAGGATGTCGTCTACATAAAGCACGAGAAACGCCACACTGTTTCCGTCACATCTCCGGTATACACACGACTCGTCCATGCTTTGAATGAATCCATAAGACTGGATAACCTCATCAAACCGCATGTTCCAAGATCTAGAAGCTTGCTTCAATCCATAAATGGATCGGTTTAGCTTACACACTAGATGCTCTTGGCCTTTCTTAATGAAACCTTCTGGCTGTCTCATGTAAATGGTCTCGTCAAGATTCCCATTCAAGAATGCTGTCTTGACGTCCATTTTCCACACCTCATAATCCATATAAGATGCTATAGACAAAAGAATCCGGATCGACTTTAGCATAGCTACCGGCGAAAAAGTTTCCTCATAATCGATCCCTTCTTTCTGAGTATACCCTTTCGCAACAAGCCTAGCCTTGAAGGTTTCAACCTTCCCGTCAGACCCTCTTTTCCTCTTGTACACCCACTTGCAACCAATGGCTTTTACACCTTTGGGCGGTGCTACAAGATTCCAGACCTGATTTGAATCCATTGATTCAATCTCAGATTTCATCGCCTTTTGCCAAGACTGAGCATCTTGATCTTTAAGTGCCTCGCCATAGGTCCAGGGATCGGCTTCATGTTCTCCAGGCAACAAGTCCGAAGACTCACCTATAAACATGAACCTATCGGGTTGTCGAACAACCCTCCCACTACGACGAGGCTCCGGTGTAACCTCAGTAACTACAGGTGCAGACTGTGGTGGCGTATCACCCGGTTCGGTTGGATCTAAGCCTTGATCGTCCCCTCTCAGTTCGTTAAGTATTATCTCACTCTTGGGCTTATGGTCCATTATATAATCCTCTTCCAAGAACCGAGCGTTGGTGCTAACAACGATCTTCTGGTCCTTAGGACTATAAAATAGACCACCTTTCGTTCCTCTAGGATATCCTATAAACAACCGAATATCTGAACGAGATTCCAACTTATCAGCCCCATGCTTCAGCACATGTGCTGGACAACCCCAGACCCGAATGTGTTTCAAATTTGGCTACGCCCGGTCCACAATTCCGAGGGCGTCTTAGGGACTGATTTAGAAGGAACTAGGTTCAGGATATACGCCGCTGTTTCCAAGGCATATCCCCAGAACGAAACTGGAAGTTCTGAATAACTCATCATAGATCTTACCATTTCCATAAGAGTCCTATTCCTTCTTTCTGCTACACCATTCTGCTGGGGCGTGTATGGTGCAGTCATCTGGGAGTCAATCCAATTCTCTAATAAGTACGCCTTAAACTCTCCCGAGAGGTACTCTCCTCCACGATCAGATCGTAGAGTCTTTATGGTTTTACCATGAAGGTTCTCCACAAGAGCTTTGTACTCCTTGAACTTGTCAAAGCACTCGCTCTTGCGGCGCATCAGGTATATAAAACCATACCTTGAGTAATCATCAGTGAAGGTTACGAAAAATTCATAACCTCCTCTCGCTTGGACAGATAAAGGCCCGCACAAATCAGAGTGAATCAATTCCAGTACTTCCTTGGATCTATACCCCTTATCACTAAAGGGTCGCTTGGTCATTTTTCCTTCCAGGCATGATTCGCAGGTTGGAAAGTCCTCATCTTTCACACCACTGAGTATTCCATCAGTTATCAACCTTTGAATCCTACCCAAGTTAATATGACCTAGCCTAAGATGCCATAAGTACTTTTGATTCATCCTAGAAGGCTCCTTTCTCTTATTGGTACTAGATGTATTATTTGAGTCTATTCGTTGCATCGTGGAATAATCAGGATTCAGTATATATAAGTTGCCTATCAATGTACCAGAACAGATATACTCACCATTCTTTTTGATAATAACAGAACTATCAAAAGAAACAGAATATTTATTCAAAACCAATTTAGAAACCGAAACAAGGTTCGTTCTAAAATTCGGTACATAAAGACAATTATTCAATACCAAAACTTTATTATTAAAAGACAAATGAATATCTCCCACTGCAACTGCCGCCACTTTCGTAGCGTTGCCCATGTAGATAGTGATCTCTCCCTCTCTAAGCCGCCGGGTTTCCTGGAACCCCTGCAAAGAATTGCAGACATGATCAGTGGCTCCCGTATCCACACACCAGGTACCGGTGGATAACACCGCTAAACATGTTTCAGTGACTAAGGAAATGTTCGTACCTCCTTGTCTGAGAGGACAATTAGACTTCCAATGTCCAGACTGCTTGCAACGGAAACACTTGCCCTTGGGCTTGTTCACTCCATTCTGTGGTCCACCATTTCTGGGTCCACTAGGTTTCCGTCCTTGTTTCTTCTTCCTCTTAGTCCCCGGAGGGCCAGGAAGTTTCACAGCCACAAGTGCCTGAGATTTCTTAAAGATTCCCTCTGCCGCCTGGAGTTCTGTCAGGAGCTCCGCCAACGAATATAACCTCTTGTTCATGTTATAGTTCAGGCGGAACTGCTCAAAACTCCTAGGCAGAGACTGGAGCACTATATCGATCTGGGTTTCCCCATCGATAGCTCCTCCCATAATCTCTATCTCATTCAGATAGCCTATCATCCTAAGAACGTGATCCCTCACGGGCGTTCCTTCGGACATAGTGGCCGTCATGAGTTTTCTCATGGCATCTTGCCTGGCTGCCCTATCCTGACTACCAAACATCTCCTTGAGGTTAAGCATCATATCATAGGCAGTGGTCATGGCCTCATGCTGATGTTGCAGCACATTTGTCATAGAAGCCAAAATGTAGCACCGCGCCATCTGATCAGCCTTGACCCACTTCCGATGAGCTTCCTTTTCCTCAGGAGTGGAGGTATCAATAGGTTCATCAGGACAAACCTCATGGAGTACATATTTGTACTCCTCAGCAGTTAGGACAATGTCCAAGTTTCGTTTCCAATCAACATAGTTCGGACCAGTGAGTTTGTTTTCTTTTAGTATAATGGACAGCGGGTTGAGTGCCATATCTATAAAAGAGACAAATCAAACTGTCAAATTTAATTCGATATTAACTCCCTTAATTAATATCATTAAATCTACCAATCAATCCTAAAATCCCATCAGACTAGCATGCCACGTTCATGTGGACGTATACCAGTCCAAACGATTTTATAACTGGACTTTTACTTTGGTCGTACATCATTACAGCAGTGACTCCGATGGGGAGGATACTGTAAAGCGTACCTAAGTGTATACCATTTCTCAGTACTAAGTTAACCGCTCGGAAACTACACGCCCACCGCAAGCCACGTTAGTGTGGACGTTTACGTTGACATGCGGTCCCTTTACGATTTCCTATAACTGTCGAGCCTCAATTAACCCAAAGTTCCGTTTCCGTCTAGTAAGCCACGATAGTGTGGACGTTTACTAAACAAACAACTTTGTTAATTGAATTCCATTTAATAAATTTCACAATTTCGTTAATCAAAGCTTGATATCTCGTAAGTGAAACTCGAAGTTTCTAACCAGCGATCAATCATGCAATTGAGCCCTATCTCTCACAAAGTGAGGGAGCCAACCAGACAATCGATCTAGTCATCAAATGACTCGAATGTCTCTAATCTGTGTCATCGACATAACCAAGCGCTTTGGCTCCATTCCACTCCCCGGGGTGAGAATGAGTCGAGTTGAAATTAGTCTTTGAAAGACAGATTAGGCATTGCTTTGAAAAACTTAATTGTTCAATTTTAAAATTGGAATTTCATTCGAATTTCGATCAAAGTGATTTCCGTGTATCGACTTTATCCGATAGGGAGGATGACACTAAAGCCAACTCGTAAGTCAATACACATCACTCTCGAAACAGAGAATGGAGACCGTGGGATTGTTTCCAATCCCTCTCCCACTTAGTATTTTACGATTTAGGGATATACAAGCATGCATATGAAATTAAAGCATAATAAAAAGCACGTAAACACACAAAAAGCATTTAACGTGGCCCGATTATTATGGCCTTTAAAATCTTCGATGCACGTCTTCTCGGATCTTCGTCTCGTTGCTCGTCTCGGTCTCGGTCCATCACCGACTCGTCTAAGGACCAAGAGACGAACCCCTCCCACTAGAGTATCATCCCGGGCCCTCGACAAGCGATCCGTGATGTCCGTCGAACCCCTGCGGAGCTGCTGCCCGAAATCCAGCGAAACGGCGACCGCCGTTTGAGAAACGGCGACCGCCGTTTTGCCCTTCAGCAGCCGCGGGTTCGACTTCTCGACCCTCGTTCGTCCGGCCCTCGATCTCGTCTCGATCCACCAAGCAGCAGCAACATTACATAAGTAATACTAACTACTTCCGGCATCGATCCTATACATATCGATCGATCCTATACACCCGGATAAACGAAAAACGAAAAACCGAAATAGAAAACCTAAACGACTCAACCCGTCGTTTTAACTATTACAAGCAAGCAACGATTCAAAACAAAAATCTCGACAACCCCGAGAGTTTAACAAACCACAAAAATTACAGTACAAAAACATATGACCATAATAATCGGGTGACCTGCAAAACAAACTCGCAAAACAATACAAGAACGCATAACCGGCTCTGATACCAATTGTTGGAAATCGACTACCCGGGATGCGTTCGTTCGATCACTCGAACATCCGAACGATCCCAGTCGACATCCGGTGTCGCTACTTCGTTCGCTTTTCCAGCCCGTGCCCCGATTCACGCCCAGCCATTGCCCCGAAGGACAACCGCGCGAACCAAGCGGGCTGCCAGAAAAACGCCAAAACGGCGGGCGCCGTTTGGAAACGGCGGTCGCCGTTTCTCCGCGAACAGCAACGCGACGTTGCTTTTCCGGGCTTGTTTCCGGGTCGTTTTTCCTCATCCGACTACCGTTCCGGAGGTCCTAGAACCCCCAGTAGTCGAGGAACACAACCCACAACCCCGGAACCCGATCTACGTTCAAAGTATGATCAACGAGATAAATTGAGATCGAATTAAGTGCGGAATTAAAGATCCGATCTCATACCTTAGCGGTCGAATTGTTGAGACCTTAGAGCTTCTAACGTATGCCTCTGATCCCGTCTCCAACCGTTGTGTGGGCAACGATCCGCTGGAGTTCTCCCGTCTATGCTCTCTCTTCTCAACCAGCGTCAGATTTATTTTTCTTTCTTAGAGAAAAATTATTGCGTTAACCTTATTAATTTTACAGAGAAAAATATATTTGCGCTAGCGCAATTATTTTTTACAGCAAAATTAAATGTTGCGGCGTTCTGTAGGTTAAGAGAGGGCAAGGGGGGGGATTTATATAGAGTTACGTTAGGGACCTTAGGTAAATTAATTAAGGGCTAAATTGAAATATTAATTAACTTGGAATACGTAAACGCAATTCCTTAATTAATCGATTTCAATTTTAATTATTATTAACTCCACTATAAAATAATAATTGAATTCCCGAAATTAATTTTAATATTATTTCAACAATAATAAATCCGCCGAAATTACATATACGACTTTCCCCATGTTTAAGATATCGAACGTCCACGAATTTATTTAATTACTAATAATTAAATTAATTCGTTTCTTATTATCCGAGACTAGTACCACTCATCCTTATTATCATGTGGAACAAATCCACCTGCAGGGTTTACATGATAAACTTTATGAGCTCATCTCGGGGACGTTATCAACCCGATAAACGGGACACGGTTTCCTGTCTATAATCTATAGCATGCCGTGTGTACAATTCCGATTCCCAATTTACCGAGTATCTCGACTAATCAATTAGTCTCACTCATTGGCAAGTTAAAGAACCGAGAATTGGACAAACGCACCTATAATTATATAGGGATTAGGAATTCGTTTATCCGTAATATCTGAGGTCTAGTTCGATTACGTCGATTAGTATAAATCGAACGCCCTCCCGTGGTCCTGCTCAATACACCAAGTGTACTAGTGTAACATAATAGTCAAGACCAACTATTACCCAGTCACACTACGACGTACCGATGGATTGTCCCTGTCCATCTAAGTCGTGAGCTTCTGTTCGATAATATACGAGTAACCGACAGTATGATCTTCCGCGTGTCTCCTCACGCCATACTGTCTACAACGTATATATCTAGGACTATTGCATTCAAGTGTAAGATAGACAAAAATGCCGACAGTTTCCTCATAGCATCTTGCCTGGCTGCCCTATCCTGACTACCAAACATCTCCTTGAGGTTAAGCATCATATCATAGGCAGTGGTCATGGCCTCATGCTGATGTTGCAGCACATTTGACATAGAAGCCAAAATGTAGCACCGCGCCATCTGATCAGCCTTGACCCACTTCCGATGAGCTTCCTTTTCCTCAGGAGTGGAGGTATCAGTAGGTTCATCAGGACAAACCTCATGGAGTACATATTTGTACTCCTCAGCAGTTAGGACAATGTCCAAGTTTCGTTTCCAATCAACATAGTTTGGACCAGTGAGTTTGTTTTCTTTTAGTATAATGGACAGCGGGTTGAGTGCCATATCTATAAAAGAGACAAATCAAACTGTCAAATTTAATTCGATATTAACTCCCTTAATTAATATCATTAAATTTACCAATCAATTCTAAAATCCCATCAGACTAGCATGCCACGTTCATGTGGACGTATACTAGTCCAAACGATTTTATAACTGGACTTTTACTTTGGTCGTACATCATTACAGCAGTGACTCCGATGGGGAGGATACTGTAAAGCGTACCTAAGTGTATACCATTTCTCAGTACTAAGTTAACCGCTCGGAAACTACACGCCCACCGCAAGCCACGTTAGTGTGGACGTTTACGTTGACATGCGGTCCCTTTACGATTTCCTTTAACTGTCGAGCCTCAATTAACCCAAAGTTCCGTTTCCGTCTAGTAAGCCACGATAGTGTGGACGTTTACTAAACAAACAACTTTGTTAATTGAATTCCATTTAATAAATTTCACAATTTCGTTAATCAAAGCTTGATATCTCGTAAGTGAAACTCGAAGTTTCTAACCAGCGATCAATCATGCAATTGAGCCCTATCTCTCAAAAAGTGAGGGAGCCAACCAGACAATCGATCTAGTCATCAAATGACTCGAATGTCTCTAATCTGTGTCATCGACATAACCAAGCGCTTTGGCTCCATTCCACTCCCCGGGGTGAGAATGAGTCGAGTTGAAATTAGTCTTTGAAAGACAGATTAGGCATTGCTTTGAAAAACTTAAGTGTTCAATTCTATAAATGGAATTGAATTCGAATTTTGATCCAGTGATATCCGTGTGTCAACTTTATCCGATAGGGAGGATGACACTAAAGCCAACTCGTAAGCGACACACATCACCATCAAAACAGAGAATGGAGACCGCGGGATTGTTTCCAATCCCTCTCCCACTTAGTTTTTACGAAAAAAAGGGATAACATTCACATGCATATGAAATTAAAGCATAATAAAAGACGTAAACACATAGAAAGCATTTAACGTGGCCCGATTATTATGGCCTTTAAAATCTTCGATGCACGTCTCCTGGGATCTTCGTCTCGTTGCTCGTCTAGGTCTAGATCCACCACCGACTCGTCTAAGTGCCAAGAGACGAACCCCTCCCACTGGAGTATCATCCCAAGCCTCGACGAGCGATCCGTGGTGTCAGTCGAACCCCCGCGGAGCTGCTGCCCGAAATCCAGCGAAACGGCGACCGCCGTTTGCCCTTCAGCAGCCCGCGGGATCGACTTCTCGACCCTCGTTCGTCCGGCCTTGATCTCCTCTCGATCCACCAAGCAGCAGCAACATTACATAGTAAAGCTAACTACTTCCGGCATCGATCCTATACAGGAATGATCGATCCTATACACCCGGATAAACGAAAAAACGAAAAACGGAAATAGAAAACCTAAACGACTCAACCCGTCGTTTTAACTATTACAAGCAAGCAACGATTCAAAAAACAAAGATCTCGACAATCCCGAGAGTTTAACAAACCACAAAAATACAGTACATACAACATGACCATAATAATCGGGTTATCCTACAAAACAAAACTCGCAAACAATACAAGAACGCACAAACCGGCTCTGATACCAATTGTTGGATTTCGACTACCCGGGATGCGTTCGTTCGATCGCTCGAACATCCGAAGGATCCCAGTCGACATCCTGTGTCGCTACTTCGTTCGCTTTCCCAGCCCGTGCCCCGATTCACGCCCAGCCATTGCCCCGAAAGACAACCGCGCGAGCCGGAGCGGGCTGCCAGGAAAATAGCAAAACGGCGGTCGCCGTTTAGGAACGGCGGTCGCCGTTTGTCCGCGAACAGCAACGCGACGTTGCTGTTCCGGGCTCGTTTCCGGGTCGTTTTTCCTCTTCCAACTACCGATCCGAAGGTCCTAGAACCCCCAGTAGTCGAGGAATGCAACCCACAACCCCGGAACCCGATCTACGTTCATGTATGATCAACGAGATAATTTTAGATCGAATAATTGCGGAATAAGAATCGATCTCATACCTTCTCGGTCGATTGTTGAGACCTCAGAGCTTCTAATGTATGACTCTTCCCGACTCCAGCCGTTGTGTGGGCAACGATCCGCTGGGTACGTCCTTGTCTGCTCTCTCCTTTCTCAAACCACCGTAAGAATTTAATTATTCTCTCTTAGAGAATAATAATTGCGTTAACCTATTTATTTTAACAGAGAATTTTTTTTTATTGCGCTAAGCAATTAATTTTTTCTCTGCTGAAATAAAATGTTGCGGCGTTCTGTAGGTTTTAGGAGAGGGCAAGGGGGGGGGGGGGGGGGTTTATATAGAGTTACATTAGGGACCTAAGGTTAAATTAATTAAGGGCTAAATTGAAATATTAATTAACTTGGAATACGTAAACGCAATTCCTTAATTAATCAATTTCAATTTTAATTATTATTCACTCCACTAAAAAATAATAATTGAATTCCCGAAATTAATTTAATATTATTTCAACAATAATATTTCCGCCGAAATTACATACACGACTTTCCCCGTGTTTAAGATATCGAACGTCCACGAATTTATTTAATTACTAATAATTAAATTAACTTGTTTCTTATTATCCGAGACTAGTACCACTCATCCTTATTATCATGTGGAACAAATCCACCTGCAGGGTTTACATGATAAACTTTATGATCTCATCTCGGGGACGTCATCAACCCGATAAACGGGACACGGTTTCCTGTCTATAATCTATAGCATGCCGTGTGTACAATTCCGATTCCCAATTTACCGAGTATCTCGACTAATCAATTAGTCTCACTCATTGGCATATTAAAGAGCCGAAAATTGGACACACGCACCTATAATTATATAGGGATTAGGAATTCGTATATCCGTAATCTCTGAGGTCTAGTTCGATTACGTCAATTAGTATAAATCGAACGCCCTCGCGTGGTCCTGCTCAATACACCAAGTGTACAAGTGTTACATAATAGTCAAGACCAACTATTACCCAGTCACACTACGACGTACCGATGGATTGTCCCTGTCCATCTAAGTCGTGAGCTTCTGTTTGATCATATACGAGTAACTGACAGTATGATCTTCCGCGTGTCTCCTCACGCCATACTGTCTACAACGTAAATATCTACTACTATTGCATTCAAGTACAAGATAGACAAAATGCCGACAGTTTGATTAAAAGATAATGAAAAACACAGATAAGGAGTTCCATATTGTCACTAAACTAGACATTTAGAATATAACTCCATCACATGTCAAACAATGTGAGCACCGCATCCGGTATCCAATACCCAAGAAGAAGAATTTGTAAAGTTTATGTCTATGACATAAATACCTGAAGATGAAGGAACGACATCGTTCTTTACATCCTCCTTGAACTTGGGGCAATCCTGCTTGTAGTGTCCAACACCCTTGCAGTAGAAACACTCAGATTCCCCAGGAACCTTAGAAGCTTTCAAGAACCTTTTGGAAGGAGCTTCCACAACTTTCCCTTTCCCTTTGCCTTTCACTTCCGGTTTCTTAATCCCCTTGAACTTTTTGGCCCTCCTTCCCGAATCATAAGAACTTCCCTCCTAGGGTCCTTCTTAATCGCCGACTTAGCAGCCTTAAGCATCCCATGGAGCTCATGAAGCGATTTCTTCAGTCCATTCATGTGGAAATTCAGCCTAAAGACGTCATAACCATCATGAAGAGAATGGAGAATGAAATCGGTAGCCAACTCATCATCATATGCAAAACCGAGGCGAGCACTTGAAGCAAATAATCCAATCATTTGCTGCACATGTGGTCCCACGGGTTTACCCTTTTCTAGCCTAGCTGTAGCTATAGCCCAGGTGACACCGAAGCGCTCAATCCTAGCTTGTTCCCCGATCATGCTCTTGAGCTCTTCTATGATGTCATAGGCTTCCATGAACTCGAATTGTTTTTGCAACTCGGGTACCATGGATGCCAACATCAAACATGTCACCTCATTCGAGGCTTTCTTAGCAAGGGCATATAATGCCTTTTGGACATTCGTGCCCCCATCAGCGGGAAGCACGGGATGGGGCTTGTCCAACACACTTTCCTTTTCCTCGTATTTGAGGAATATCCTCAAGTTACGTTGCCAATCAAGAAAATTGGTGTTGTTCAACTTTTCTCTATCCAATATAGAGCTGAACTTGAATTGAGTTTAGACAGACATATTATACTACAGAAGAAATATAAATTAAGTAAGTAAACATCCACAAAGCTGTAAACAAATAAGGTTGTCTAGCAAAACTACTTTATTTGTTCCATTTTGTTCATTCGATATCCAATATCGTCGTTCCCAATTATTTCAATGACATAAACATGATAAATCGTAAGTGAAAACTCGAGGTTTTCTAACCAGCGATCTTATCATGCAATTGAAGCCCTATCTCTCATTAAAATGAGGGAGCCAACCAGACAATTGATTCACGCCATCCAATGGCTCGAAAGTCTCTAATTTGTGTCATTGATGAACTTAAGTGTTTTGGATTAAATCACTCCCCGAGGTGTAAATAATCCTAACCTTATAATCCATCAAATGAAAGACAAATTAGGCATTTATTTTTGAAATTTTAATAAATTAGAACAAAAAGATCCCAAGACCCTCATCTTGCGAATCCTTAAGCCGACTGAGTCCGCACTTAAGAACTCCAAGATAGGTAGACATCCCATGTCAATGACATCTAATGTCACTCTCGGTCGATGAGAGTCCCATTCTCATCTCATGTCTCGATAGCCACGCCTGCAGTGGATCTATCGATGAGAAAACCAAACTCACGTGTAAGGGTCTAACCCTTACTCCCACTATCCCAAGATAACAAGTAGTACCCCGCTGAGGCGGACCTACCAACTTATGATCGATGGCTTCATGGGAGTGATGTTTTTGGACAAGACATTATACTCATTATTTTGGGAACCTGCATGCATAGGTGTTTATATGTAAGTTGAACATTTATAACATAAAACATTCTATAAATATTGATTCTAAATCAATATATTTATCAAGCATCGTACATCATCTTCGAGTCCGTGTGTGACCCTGTAGGTATGATTTATCGATCAATATTATATTGTTCCCAACAATTAATATTATCGAATAATCATTTAACATCCATAAACGACCTTATGACTTTATCGATTGCACACGTAGGATCGAAGGACATATACCAACACGAACACATCTGGCAACTCCGACAGAGCATAGGTCGTGCGCCTTGATCTCGAAACGGCTGTGGGAATCCCACTAAACTCTTATGTACCAACCTTGTTGCGTATCTATATGCCGAATGTAAGCCTCCCACCCTACGCTAAGAGCTATTTGACGGCGCAGTGAACAAAGGTCATCGTCCAATTTTGGGGGTAAACTGTTGCCAGCGCCTAGAAGATAAGTACAAAGAGCCTATGTGAACAAAGGTCATCGTCCAATTTTGGGGGTAAACTGTTGCCAGCGCCTAGAAGATAAGTACAAAGAGCCTATGTCAGTGGAGGTCATTTTTATTTTTATTTTTTTTAGTTTTGCCACAAATACGCCTTTTATGGAGGTTTAAGATGACCTTTCCATTTACATTTAATATTTTGATGTGAATAATTATAAGTAATTGTGTGTTAACTTTTTAATATAAAAGTAAAATGATTAGACAAACTAAAATAAATTAAAATATTATATTATATATGTAGGGTTTCAATGTGAATAAATAAAAAGTGACCGTAATTAATTCGAAGTAAGAATTAATATGGAATAAAAGTATGAAAATAAAAATAAATAGAATAAAAGAAATGAAATGATTAAACAAATTAAAATATATTAAAATCCTATTCTAATGCATTTAGACCATGTTTGGTGGCCCATATGATTTATCAGGTCGATAGGCTAACTTATGTTCACAACAAGAAAATCAGGTATTCCCTACGGCGATTCCCGTAGGGAACATGGTTCACTACGGCATCTCCTACGGAAATCAAACCGTAGGGGCTAGGCTCGTAGGGAACGGATTCCCTACAGGGTTTTGAGAGCCGTAGGGATGACCCCTACGGGGGTGCCGTAGGGAAATCCCTTAAGGATAAGTTTCCGTCCCCCTTATTCCCCGTAGGGGACGCCTCCGTCCCCCTTATTCCCCGTAGGGGACGCCTACGGTAGAGTCGTAAGTTCGTCCGTAAGGGGTCCCCTATGGCTTATCCCCGTAGGGAATAAGCTTTTATTTAAAAATGTGAGCCCCATGCGGCTCGAGCCACCAGCCCGACCCACGATCCAAGGCCCGACACAAGCGCAGTCCTCAATTGAGGGTTTTGTAATAATTATTCATGTACAATTCTTAAAAGATAATATATATATATATATATATATATATATATATATATATATATATATATATATATATATATATATATATATATATATATATCAAATTATAAATATAAATTATATATTTGAAATATTTATTAGATTTTATTAAAAATAATAACACTTAAGCATTTTATTATAATTATTATTAAAAATGAAGTATTTTTTTAATATTTTCTAATTATTACAAATAATATATTATTTTAATTAATCTAAAATTTTAATAAACTTAAATATATTAAAAATAATATAATATTTTACTTAATTAAAATAACTTTGATTTTAGTTTTATTATTTAGTATATTTTGTAAGTAAAAATTATAAATTTAAAAATATATTTTTATAATAACATTTAATTAATTTATTATTGTTATATAAATAAGTGGTAAAAAAATTAATTTTAAAAAAAATCCTTACGGCCAATGCGGTAGGGAATAGTTTTTAATACTCCCCTACCGGGATATAGCCGTATGGGTTCCCTACGGAAAAAATAACTGTAAGGGTTGTTTTATTACTCCCTACGGGGTTTGCCCGTAAGAGACGTCCAATAAATTGGAGGGAAGTCATCGCGCCTCTTTCCCTACGGGGATTCCTTACGGGAGTCGTCACCCCTACGGCTGGGGGAGTAGGAGTTGCCGTAGGAAAACTCAAAATATGAGAAAAAGGCCGTAAGAAATTCTCGTATGGGTTCCCTGCTTTTTTTTGTAGTAGTTATTATATCTTAACTCAGCCCAACAACTTATACATGAGTGATTATTTGGTAGACTTTTTTTATTATCGTTCCATTTCAAAAGCAAACCTACTATTAAAAAGCATAATGGCTAAAATGTCTTCAACAACTAATTCCAAAACCATTTTCATTTTTTATTCTGAATCTAGATTCACATCTTTTTCACAAGTCAAATGTCTATTAATGGCGACACCTCCTCCCACCTATTACAGAGCAAGTCCAAAGTCATTTGATTTGCATTATTCCTCGTATATATTATTTTCAAGTGAAACTTTGATGAAATTATATTTCAAGGAATTAAAAGGTATTTTTTGTTATTGTATTTTTTAAATATTTTAGAGTTTCGACATCAATTTTAATGGGTGTCAGAACTACAGATTCTCGCCGTCTTCAATTCGATCTTCTACTTATATAGTTTTTTGAAAACTGAAGTTTGAAGATGAAAGTGACAGCAAATTTTGAGAGTGAAACAAGGGTTAAATGTATTTTTTTTGGTTTTAAATACAAGTGTAATATAGTAAATGTATACACCAATCAAAGTTGGTGCCATTATTTATTAATGTAATACAAGTCATCACACATTTTGAACGGTCTTTTAGGGCGTGTTTGGTTGCACGGACAAAAGTTAGATATATGATTTAACTTACATATATATCGGTTGTTTGGTATCATTTTATTGGGCCCGTGGCGAATAAAGGGCCCGTCTATGTACATTGTACCCCTTCAAAAGACTTATCGGCCCATTTTGGTAAGATACCGAATCTTATTTCAATAGAAAACAAAATGACTGTCGTTATTACCAAATTATCCTTGTCATTTTTAAAGCGAAAAACCTAGCATTTGTTCAATTTCGAACAAATTGTTTTTGTTCGTTTAAGGAGGCGATGCAATGTACGTATTTCCTTTAATTTTTTTTATAAATTATTTATTAATCTTATTTTCTTTCTCTTATAAATTTTTTGTATTTGTGCTCGCACAAGTAACGGCTGTGTGATTTAATAAAAAAGAAATGAATTTGAAATTTATGGTTTATTCCAATAAAATATGTTTTTAAGTCTTGGTTGGGCTTGTTCATAATATCCGTATTTAATTTAAATTTTTTTATAATTATATTATTTTTACATTAATAAGTGCAACAAATGAAATTAGAGCTAAGAGCTCATGCACATGTTCTTTTGTGTATTCAAAATATTAGAAAAAAAAAATTAGTGAGAAATGAAAATTTTGTATTCTTTATTTTGAGAAGTAAAAAATTAGACATGAACATGAGACGCAAAAATTAATTAGAATGCAATCTTAAATATCTAAAATTTTAACCAAACACCCGTATAGATTATCTTGTATGTGTCAAACAATTTAAAAAAAATATATAGTTATCTTACTTATGTATGATAAATTAGTTAGGACACCAAACAAGACTTTAAAGTTGAACATTATTTATTAACAGCCATTTATTATTTAAAATTATCACAAATTTATCATAGCTAAACGGGACATTTAGATTTCGATGTGATTACTTCGAAGTAAGAACTAATGAGAATATGAAAAGAAAAATAGTTAAAATTAAATAAATTAAATGATTAGACAAATTAAAATAGATTAAAATTTTATACGCATTTAGAGTTTCAATGAAAATAAATAAAATTGATTGTGTGATTAATTAAAGTGGGAATACCGGATTCAGGACCACCTCATAAAATAAATAAGTTCTAAGACCCTGTCCATAAAAGTAGAAGTTTATTAGGCAATTGGGTAGGAAAAGTCTACACTACCCTCGCTGTTTAACAAATTAATATAAATTGAATATGTAATTTAAAATATAATTTCTCTTTTAAAACTTAATAATAAAACTACAATACAATTTCAGACCATCCACGGTTAAAGTACGCCGTTAGACTATGCACGTGTTAGCTTTTAGGATCGTAACCTGGTTATGATACCACTTGTTACGGGACAAAGCTCTGAACGCCACACGATCAAGACCGGTGCCACTAGATACTACTTGTTGCAGATCGACGATGTATAGTACGAATAATATGCGGAACCCCGAAAATAACTCAACAATAAATAAAGGAGACAAGTAAAGAAGACAAGGAATTTACGTGGAAACCCAAATCGGGAAAAACCACGGGAGGAACGACGAGAACTTTCACTATAATATTGCCGATGATTACAAGGATTGATATCCACTCTAAAACCCTCTAATCTCACACGATATTAGTATCTCTCTCACTTGGTGTTCTTCGTGTCTCTACACGCTCTCTCTCTCTCGCTCTCAATAATAGTGTCCATGGAGATCCTAATTTATAGATGTAGAAATCCATAAATTAGGCAACAATTAGGAATAGGAATTATAATCCTTTCCTAATATAACTCAAACCTCCTAACCAAGTTAGGAATCCAAAAGCCATAAGTCAAGAAGTCATCATAGAAGCTTCTAGGGTCGAAGAGCACGCTGAAAAACCGATCTCGGTTAAGAAACGGGCGCGTCGGTCGCCGACTGGCGCGCCGCGGTGAATCTAGGCGCGCCTCGCTGGAGTAGCGGGCCGCGCTAGGTTTACACTAAAACCCGAGCGCGGCGCGCTGGGACCTCTCGATTTTTGGAGCGCGCCGCGCTGATTTACACTGAAAATCCAGCGCGGCGCGCTACGAGGCTTCTTCCCAAATTACCCCGTTTGCGACCCCGTTTCGGCTCGATTCCTTAAGCGGTTTTGAGTCACATTTCAACAATCTCCACCTTGACACCAAACCGCGAAATCCCATCGCACATGTGAAATCTCATCACATACAACACCAAGCCGCGAAATTCCATCGCGCATGCGAAATCACCGCACTTCATAGTCTCGTCCCACGTCTTCCTCCAAACGCCCCAACGGGCCTAGTTCCTAGAAGATTGGACCTTCAAAGGTCCCCATGAATCGGAACATACATACCAGAGTGTCTTCTTCGAGTTGTGAGCACAATTCGAGATATACCCTCTCGACCGCTTTCCAAGCGCACATAGTTCACCAGGTTTAGAAACACTCCATAGATCGAGAAACACTCGATCCTTCTTGTCAACTTTCCTCACATGCCCAAGCCGCACATGGTCTAGTCGTGTAGACTCTTCATCCGAGAGCCTAGTTTTTCCCACGTTTACTTCGTTCACCGCTTCATCTTCAATGAGCTTGGTCACTCCGGCCTTACTTGGTTGCGCGCCTCTAAGCCGGATAGACTCTTCTACCAAGAGTCGGGTTTCGGCCCCGGTTACTTCCTTCACCGTGCCTTCTTGGAGGACATAAGGTCGTCTCGCCTTTTCGTCTCCTCCCAACACTACCAAAGCCTCTTCGGTAGCCTCATAAACTCCACCTTCTCCGGTGTAGCTTGTATCAACCTCGGTTACTTCTTTCGCCTAGCTTCCATCGAGGACATAAAGGCGACTCGCCTTTCTCTTTCCCCGCAATATTACCAAACCACCTTTGGTAACTCTTAAAACTCCACCTTTACAAGTGAGTTTGTAGCCCTTCATATCAAGGGTACTCAAGGAAATCAAATTCCTCTTCAAGTCAGGGACATGTCTTACCTCGCCTAACGTGCACACCGTGCCATCGAACATTTTCAAGCGGATATTCCCAATCCCTTCGACCTTGCACGAGGTGTCATTAGCCATGAACACCGCACCATGCTCCAAAGATTCATAAGTCTCGAACAACGACCGGTCCGGACACATATGAAACGAGCAACCCGAGTCTAAGATCCAATCACCACAAAAGTTGGAGTTCTCGCCTAGAGCCATTAGTAGTTCTCCATAGAAATTCCCATCTACTAATCCAACGTCACCGGAATTCCGATTACCGGAATTATTGTTGTTGCTCTCCCTATTCTTTAACGCGTAGCACTCCGACTTTATGTGTCCCTTCTTCTTGCAATAGAAACACGTCTTATTCCCGTGTCGCGACTTCGAATTCCCCGAGTCGCTCCCTTTATCACGGTACTTCTTTTGGACGCTAAGTCCTTCACCCACATCGGGCACACCATCCTTGTTGGACTCCATCCTTTGTACGTTTTCCCTTGACGAGAGAGCCGAAGTTACGTCTTTAAACGTGAGACTATCTCGTCCATAGAGAAGCGTGTCCCGAAAAGCCACCATGGAGGGGGGTAGCGAGCATAACATCCAAAACGCAAGATCATCATCTTCGATCTTCACACCAATTTTCCCAAGGTCAGCTACACGCTCCTTGAATCTCGCTACATGGTCTTGAATCGACGACCCCTCCGCCATCTTGAGGAAGTAGAGACTTCTCTTCAAGTGATGCTTGCTGGACACCGTTTTCTCAACGCACATCGATTCCAACAACTCCCATAATTCCTTTGCGGTCTTCGCCTCCGTCGTTTCCTCGGTCAAAGAATCCGAAACATGAAGCCCTATGGTCGCCATAGCCATCTGATCGAGCTCCACCCACTCGTCATGCTTCATGTCTTTCGGCTTGTTGTCAACACCAAGTAGACAAATCTCTTGCTTAAGAGATCTGAGGACTAACCTCATCTTGTGTTGCCAAATAGGAAACCTCGTGTTGAGACTTAAATTCGGTAGATCGTACCTCACGCTCGCCATCGAAACCTTGCTTCGGAAGGTAGTAGAATCGTAGTCTGGAAGGTCACGGGATCGTTGCCTGGCTCTGATACCACTTGTTAGCTTTTAGGATCGTAACCTGGTTATGATACCACTTGTTACGGGACAAAGCTCTGAACGCCACACGATCAAGACCGGTGCCACTAGATACTACTTGCTGCAGATCGACGATGTATAGTACGAATAATATGCGGAACCCCAAAAATAACTCAACAATAAATAAAGGAGACAAGTAAAGAAGACAAGGAATTTACGTGGAAACCCAAATCGGGAAAAACCACGGGAGGAACGACGAGAACTTTCACTATAATATTTCCGATGATTACAAGGATTGATATCCACTCTAAAACCCTCTAATCTCACACAATATTAGTATCTCTCTCACTTGGTGTTCTTCGTGTCTCTACACGCTCTCTCTCTCTCGCTCTCAATAATAGTGTCCATGGAGATCCTAATTTATAGATGTAGAAATCCATAAATTAGGCAACAATTAGGAATAGGAATTATAATCCTTTCCTAATATAACTCAAACCTCCTAACCAAGTTAAGAATCCAAAAGACTTATTCCATAAGTCAAGAAGTCATCATAGAAGCTTCTAGGGTCGAAGAGCACGCTGAAAAACCGATCTCGGTTAAGAAACGGGCGCGTCGGTCGCCGACTGGCGCGCCGCGGTGAATCTGGGCGTCCCGCGCTGGAGTAGCACGCCGCGCTAGGTTTACACTAAAACCCGAGCGCGGCGCGCTGGGACCTCTTGATTTTTGGAGCGCGCCGCGCTGATTTACACTGAAAATCCAGCGCGGCGCGCTACGAGGCTTCTTCCCAAATTACCCCGTTTGCGACCCCGTTTCGGCTCGATTCCTTAAGCGTTTTGAGTCACATTTCAACAGCACGATATTAAGACACCGTGACATCATTCACGATTATCGTACGCCGTGAGTTCATCCACGATGAATAGACACCGTGAGACCATCCACGATAAATGGACACCGTGAGAACATCCACGATAATCCAACGCCGTGAGAAGTACATCATAACTGGACACCGTGAGAACATCCACGATAATCGCACGCCATGAGACAATACATGATAACTGGACACCGTGTGCTCATCCACGATAGTCGCACGCCATGAGACAAATCTCGATAAATGGACACCGTGATACAATATACGATACTAAGACAACGTGACACCATTCACGATAATCGTACGCAGTGAGTTCAATAACGATAAATAGACACCGTGAAACAATATACGACAAGTGGACACCGTGAGCTCATCCACGATAATCGCATGCCGTGAGACAGTATACGATAACTGGACACCGTGATCCCAACCACGATGAATAGACACATCGATGCCATCCACGATAAATGGACACCGTGAGAGCATCCACGATAATCGCACGCCGTGACACAGTACATGATAATTGGACACTGTGTGCTCATCCACGATAGTCGCACGCCATGAGACAAATCACGATAAATGGACACCGTGATACAATATACGATACTAAGACAACGTGACACCATTCACGATAATCGTATGCAGTGAGTTCAATAACGATAAATAGACACCGTGAAATAATACACGATAATTGGACACCGTGATCCCAACCATGATAATCCTACGCCGTGAGTTTATTAATGATAAATAGACACCGTGTGAACATCCACAATAAATTTACACCGTGAAACCATATACGATAAGTGGACATCGTGAGCTCATCCACGATAATCGCACGCCGTGTGACCATCCATTAATACCGTAAGACAAAATGATAATCATACGCCGTGAGACCAGACACAATAAATGGACACCGTAGTACCATACACGATAATTAAAAGCGACTGTGTGATAAATTTGAATGAGAAGCTCAAAAAGATAAACCCTAAAACTTGAGAAAAATTGACGGATCAAAACTCTAAACCCTAAACACTATCGGTCAGCGGTATACAAAAAAGCTGAATGAAAAAAAAAATAACATCACATCAGTGAATCTCCTCTTTGGACATCTGGTCAGCAGCAAAGGTTTTTGAGACTCGACCAGACTAGTGATTTCAACGGAGACAAGGAGCTTAGGCTACATGCACACTCCGAATCGAATGTGGAAAAGGTGACCGATAAATACCACGGAGGTTTTGGAAACTCGTGTATCTCGTCAGGTTTTCGACATAAATGCAAAGAAGGTTACTGACCAATACCACGGAGGTTTTGGAAACTCGTGTATCTCGATACAGTAATGCAACTGTGAAATTCGAAAAAGTGGGGTGATAACTGATCCATGTAGGCTGTAGCCTAAGGAGCTTAGGCTACATGCACTCCGAATCATATGTGAAGAAGGTAACAGACAAATACTACGTAGGTCGTGGAAACTCAAGTATCTTGTGGAAAATGATCCAGGAAAATGATTGTTTTATTTTTTAGGCTCGTGTATCTCGATACAGTAATGCAACTTTTCGTATTTATAGGCTTAATATTGGGATCTAATTTAAGTCATCCAACCACCCGAATTTCAATCGTTCCACGAAACGATTCAACTGCCAACTACGCTTATTAATTACTCGTATTAATAAAATTAATAGTAAATCACCCCATCCAACGCTTCATATCCATTAATATGATATGAACATTCAATTCAGGGAATTGATGCATCTCTGTTCTGAGTCATACCACCGTCGGACTTCAATCGTTGCACGAAACGTCTCATAAACAAATCAACTCCCAACCACTACCATTAAACACATTGCGATTATTAAATTAAGAAAATAAATAAAACCCTAGAACTGTGTCGCCGTGGGGTTCCCTCAGTGGATTGTAACACCGTGCAACTGTATTAGGTAGAAAACCTTTAAACCTAATGGGTAGTCGTGGTTAGATCACGGTGGATTGTGTCACCGTGGAACGGAAAATAAATTGCAATGTCGCCGTGGATATTTCACGACGACAGAATAAATACACCGTGAAATATTATTAAACCGTGCAATAAATCACGGAGCTATATCACCTTATACCAATGCACGGTTACACACACCCGTATTCAATACGAATTTGGTTGATCCCGATAGAATTTGGGTTTCAATACGAATGAAAAACGTGTGAGCATGATTAATAAATGACGTTGATATTATAATATTTTAATGATAAATTAAGGAAAAAGTACAGTAAAGATCGATGGTTCAAAACGATAAACCCTAAACCCTAAAACCTATTGTGAAAAATTGATGGATCAATACCCTGAACACTATCAATCGAAAAGTAGTAACATCTTGAGGAAACTCTACTGGACGGTGAAAAGAAAATAAAATTAATGTTTCACAACATGAAAATCTCCTCTCAATACAACTAGAAGATTAGTACTTGAGCCGCTTGAGCCTGGACCAGGAATCGTTAAGAAGCCATTCGAAGTCGGACGACATAACGGAAAGAGATCCCGACCAATCCCCATATCGAGCTGCCCAGGAAGAAGAGTACAAGCTGCCAAAAAAGGAGGGTCTGGGCAGGATATATCGAAAAGGGATTTCTTCCGCTGGCAGATAAGAAGATGGTTAATGATGGTTTTCTTTTGGAAACTCGAGTATCTCGATACAGTAATGCATCTGTGAAATTCAAAATTGTGAGATGATAACTAATACTCCATTAGAAAAATGGAGTTTTTCCGTTCGTATTTATAAGCTTAATATTCTGATCTAATTTAAGTCATCACAGCACCCGGATTTCAATCGTTCCACGAAACGATTCAAATGCCAACTACGCTTATTAATTATTCGTATTAATAAAATTAATAGTAAATCACCCCATCGAACGCTCCAAATCCATTAATATGATATGACCATTCAATTCAGGGAATCGATGCGTCTCTGTTCTGAGTCATCCCACCGCCGGATTTCAATCGTTGCACTAAATGACTTAACTCCCAACCACGCCCATTAAACACATTGCGATTAATTAATTAAGAAAATAAATAAAACCCTAGAACTGTGTCGCTGTGGGTTCCCTCGGTGGATTGTAACACCGTGCAACGGTATTAGGTAGGTAGAAAACCCTAAAACCTAATGTATCGCCGTGGTTGGAACACGGTGGATTGTAACACCGTGGAAGGCTCATAAATGAGAAATTAAACCCATAGAACAGAGTCGCCGCGGGGTTCCCTCGTAGGATTGTGACACCGTGCAACGGTATTAGGTGTAAAACCCTTAACATAATGTGTCGCTGTGGTTTGAGCACGGTGGATTATAACACCGTGAAAGGCTCATAAATGAGATATAAAACACAGAACAGTGTCGACGTGAGTTCCTCGTTTTAGAATACAACGTGAATTAATTGCATAACGTGAAATAAGGGGGGTGAAATAATTAACCCAGCTTACAACGTTACACGGTTTTACAAACATGTATTCAAAACAATAATAATACACAGTAGACCATGCTTTGTTTTATCAAGGAATGCAGTAGGGTGGAAGACGGATCGAAATAAATGAAAGTACATTCGGAGTGTGTTCATTACAATATTAATAATTGGAAAACAAACAGAAAAATTATTAAACAATTTAAACTTAACAAAAATAGTCTTATTACAATTGATGGATCCAAACCCTATTGAGAATTACAATTGATAGATCAAAACCCTATTGAGAATTACAATTGATTGATCAAAACCCTATTGGGAATTACAATTGATGGATCAAAACCCTAAACCCAGAACCATATCGAAAAGTATTAACTTCTTATTTAAAGAGACTCAGATGAACAAAGAAAAAAAGAAGAAATCCTACCCGCCTCAGAATCTACTCTCTGGATGGGAAGCAATTCGAAGACCTTCATTTTCTTTGTCCTGAATCATAGCCTGTTATGATCTCCAACATATGGCCAGATTCACCGCTACAGAGAAAGTGGAACTTCCTAAGATCCATATCTAACAAAGATACTCGAGATGTTTTGGAAACTCGAGTACCTCGTCATTGATGATCTTGATGGAGTTGTATTCTAAATGTCTAGTTTAGTGCAAATACGGAACTCCTTATCTATGCCTTAATCTATGTATGATTCAAACATGATTGCATTTAATGCAATAGTCCTAGATATATACGTTGTAGATAGTATGGCGTGAGGAGACACGCGGAAGATCATACTATCGGTTACTCGTATACTGTCGAACGGTAGCTCACGACTTAGATGGACAGGGACAATCCATCGGTACGTCGTAGTGTGACTGGTAGATAGTCGGTCTTGACTATCATGTTACACTCGTACACTAGGTGTATTGAGCAGGACCACGGGAGGGCGTTCGATTTATACTAATCGAAGTAATCGAACCAGACCTCAGATATTACGGATATGTGAGTTCTTAATCCCTATATAATTATAGGTGCGTGTGTCCAATGCTCGGTTCTTTGATGTGCCAATGAGTGAGACTAATTGATTAGTCGAGATCCTCGGTATATTGGGAATCGGAATAGTACGCACTGCATGCTGTAGATTATAGACAGGAAACCGTGCCCCATTTACTGGGTTGATGATGTCCCCGAGCTGAGCTCATAAAGTTTATCATGTAAACCCTGCAGGTGGATTCGTTCCACATGATAATAAGGATGAGTGGTACTAGTCTCGAATAATAAGAAATGAATTAATTTAATTATTAGTAATTAATTAATTCATGGACATGCGATATCTTAAACACGGGGAAATATCACATATGTAATACGGCGGGAAAATTATTGACGGAATAATTTGAATTAATTAATTGGGAAATCATTTATAATTTTATAGTGGAATTAATTATAAATAAAATTTTGGAATTTAATTAAGGTTTTCCTTTTGGGACACCAAGTTAATTAAATTGCAATTTAAGCTTAATTAATTAATTGCCTATGGGTCCCTAGTGTGGCCTATATAAATCCTCGTCTCTCTTCTCTAAACCTACAGAACGCCACTATTTTATTTTTGCGGAGAAAAATTAATTTGTTAACGCAATTATTTTTTTCTGTGAAAATAAATAGACTAGCGCAATAATTTTTCATATACATAAAAATATATTCTTGCGTAAGTTTGAGAGAGAAGAAGAAGAGAAACTCCAAGCGGATCGATGCCCACACATCGGCTGGAGCAAGAGGGCTAGGATATACGCTAGAAGCATCGAGGTCTCTGTCAATTCGTCTTCTCCGAATCACGCGACAAAGGTATCGAATCGAAACCCTTATTCCGCATCGTTTCGATTCAATCTCGTACGTAATCATACAACGAACCTCCGATCGAGTTCCGAGAACAGTGGTATGTGTTACTTGACCACTGGGCGACTTCTGGTTGCCAGAACGGTGGTCGGAAACGGAAAAATGCACCAGAAACGAGACTGGAACAGCAGCGTCGCGCTGCTGTTCGCGACGGGTGTCGGCCGACAAGATTGGTTGTCAGCCGACAGGGGCTTGTCGGACGACACCAGATGGTGTCGGACGACATAGAGGTCAGCAGCCCCTCGGTTTTGCGCGGTTGTGCTTCGGGCATGATGGCTGGGCGTAAACCGGGTCTGAGGCTTCGTCGCCAGCACAGTAGGCACGCTGGAGGTCGACTGGGCGTGTCCGAATGTTCAAGTAGTCGAACGGACTCGTCCCGGGTAGTCGATTTCCAACAATTTGTATCAGAGCCAGGTTTATCGGTTTGTTGTATTGATCGTACGATTTGTGTTGCAGGATGAACCCGGTTATTATGGCCAATGTTGTGATGGATGTTGTGCTTTAATTTTGTGGTTTGTTAAACTCTCGGGCTTTTCGAGATTGTTTTTGTTTTGGAAACGTTGCTTGTTTGTAATAGATAAAAACGACGGGTTGAGTCGTTAGGTTTATTTATTTTTCATTGTATCCGGGACATGTATAGGGTCGATCACCTTGTATAGGATCGATGCCGGAATTAGTAAGTTTATTCTTGTAATTTTTCTTGCTAATTTTGGTGGATCGAGACGAGACCGAAACCCGGAGAAAAGAGGATCGAGAAGAACGAACCGGCAACGGGCAGCCATCGAACACACCCCATGATCGTGACGGGCAGCAGCGGGGCTGGGGTTCGTTCGACCCCACGGATGACTCAACGAGGCTCGAGACGAGACTCCAGTGGGAGGAGTTCGTCTCTTGGCCCTCGAGCGAGTCGGTGGTGGATCGAGACCGAGACGAGCAACGAGATGATGTTCCAAGAGACGTGCATTGGAGAATACTTAAGGCCATAATAATCGGGGCCACGTTAATTGCTTTTTATGTGATTTACGTGCTTTTTATTATGCTTAATTATTTTATGCATGTTATCCCTCATCGTAAAATACTAAGTGGGAGAGGGATTGGAAACAATCCCGCGGTCTCCATTCTCTGTTTTGAATGTGATGTGTATTGACTTACGAGTTGGCTTTAGTGTCATCCTCTCTATCGGATAAAGTCGATACACGGATATCACTGGATCAAAATTCGAATTCAATTCCATTTATAGAATTGAACACTTAAGTTTTTCAAAGCAATGCCTAATCTGTCTTTCAGAGACTAATTTCAACTCGACTCATTCTCACCCCGGGAAGTGGAATGGAGCCAAAGCGCTTGGTTAAGTCGATGACACAGATTAGAGACTTTCGAGTCATTCGATGACTAGATCGATTGTCTGGTTGGCTCCCTCACCTAGTGAGAGATAGGACTCACTTGCATGATTGATTGCTGGTTAGAGACTTCGAGTTTCACTTACGAGATATCAAGCTTTGATTAATAAAATTGTGAAATTTAATAAATGTAAGAGTCAATTAACAAAGTTGTTTGTTTTAGTAAACGTCCACACTATCGTGGCTTGCTAAATGGAAACGATACTTTGGGTTAATTGAGACTTTATGACATTTAAATAAGTGTGATTCAATTAATAAAGTTGTTTGTTTTAGTAAACGTCCACACTAACGTGGCTTGCTAGATGGAAACGGAACTTTGGTATTAATTGAGGCTCGACAGTTATAGAAAGTCGTGGAGGACCGCATGTCAACGTAAACGTCCACATGAACGTGGCTTGCGGTGGATATGTAGTTCCCGAGCGGTTGACTTAGTACTGAGAAATGGTACACACTTAGGTACGCTTTATAGTATCCTCCCCATCGGAGTCACTGCTATAATGATGTACGACCGAAGTAAAAATCCAGTTATAAAATCGTTCAGATTAGTATACGTCCACATGAACGTGGCATGCTAGTCTGATGGGATTTTGGAAATGACTGGTAGTTTAATGATATTATTTGAGGGAAATCATATCGAATTAAACTCATTGTTTGTTTTATATGGTATTATTCCCATTAAAAGTCGACAAACTCACTGACCCTGTTTGTATGGATTGGAGAAGAAACTTGGACATTGTCCTAACTGCAGAGAAGTACAAATATGTACTCCAAGTCGATTGACCTGCTGAGCCAAATGATGCTTCCACTACTGAAAGGAAGCTCATTGGAAATGGATCAAGGCTTATGAGATGACGCGGAGTTACATTATGGCTTTCATGTCAAATGTGCTGCGACATCGGGATCAAGTCATGACCATTACCTATGATATGATGCTTAACCTCAAGGAGCTTTTTTGGTTATCAGGATAGGACAGCCGGGCAAAATGCAATGAGGCCACTCATGACAGCCACCACGTCCGAAGGAACGCCCGTGAGGGATCACGTTCTTTGGATAATGGGCTATCTGAATGAGATAGAGATTCTAGGAGCAGTTATCGATGGGGTAACCCAAGTCAATATTGTGCTCCATTCTCTGCCGAGAAGTTTTGAGCAGTTCCGCCTGAACTATAACATGAATAAAGGGTCTTATTCATTGACGGAGCTCCTGATTGAACTTCAAGCGGCTGAGGGAATCTTTAAGGGCTCTCAAGCACTTGTGGCTGAGAAATTGGCTCTTCCTAGGCCTCCGGGCGGCAAAAGGAAGAAGAAGCAAAGACGGAAACCCAGTGGGCCTAATATATCTGGACCACGGAATGGGACAAGCAAGCCCAAAGGGCAAGTGCTTCCGTTGTAAGCAGTCTGGATACTGGGAGTTTTAATTGTCCTCTCAAGCAACAAGAAGTTGACTCTTCCTTAGTCACCGAAACATTTTTAGTGGTGTTATCCACCAGTACCTGGTGTGTGGATACGGGAACCACTAATCATGTCTGCACTTAAATGCGGGGGTTCCAGGAAACCCGGAGACTTAGAAAGGAAGAAGTTATAACCTACATGGGCAATACTGTTAAGGTAACAGCCGTTGCAGTGGGAGATGTTAAATGTTTTAACGGTAGGATTTTAGTTCTAATAAATTGTCTTTATGTGCCGGCATTTAGAAAGAAATTTCATTTCGAATTTCTAAATTGGCTTAGAATGGATATTCCGTTTTTTAGATGGTTTCATACCTATCAGAGTAGGAAACGGGGATATTATCTATTCTGGTACATTGATAGACAATTTAATACTAAACCCGTGTTCTTCCACGATGCAACAGACCGGAGAAAATAACACATTGTCGAACCCCAATAAGAGTAAAGATCCTTCCAGGATGAACCAAATGTACTTATGGAATCTTAGGTTAAATCATTTTAACTTGAGTACGATTCAAAGGATAAAAGCTGATGGACCACTCAGCTAGGTTGAAGGAAAGGACCTTCCAACCTTCGAATCATACTTGGAAGTTTAAATGACCAAGCAACCCTTTACGGTTAAAGGGAAAAGATCCAAGAAAGTACTAGAGTTGATTCGCTCTGATATATGCAGACCTCTTTGAGGAGTAAGGCATACTTATCAGAAAATGGGATTAAACCCCAACAGACTACACCATTTATGCCTCGGCAAAATAATGTGTTGTAAAGAAGGAATAGGACTCTTATAGATATGGGAAAGTAGAAAATGAGTTATTCGGAGTTACCTAATTAGTTTTTGGGATATGGCTTGGAAACAGCGGCGTTTATCCTGAACTTGATTCCTTTGGAAACTTGTACAAATATTCGGTTGTTTATAGGATACCCTAAGAAAATGAATTGAGATATGTAATATAGTCCAAAGGACCAGATGTTCGTTGATTGCATCAACGTTCGGCTCTTAGACATGGATTATATATATATGCAAGATCACAAGCCCAAGAGTAGAGTAATACTTAATGTGCATAGAGGGACTAATCAAGACTCAGAACCAGCCTAACTGAGTAGTTCACTACTATAATCTTTAGTCTAAAGATACACAGGAGCGTCGTCATAGTGGGAGGGTTGTTTTACAACCCGACAGGTTCATGTTTATAGGAGAGTCTTCGGACTTGTTACCTAGAGAACATGAAGCCTGATGGAGTTATATTCTAAATGTCTAGTTTAGTGACAATATGGAACTCCTTATCTGTGTTTTTCATTATCTATTAATCAAACTTTCGGCATTTTTGTCTACCTTGTACTTGAATGCAATAGTTCTAGATATATACGTTGTAGACAGTATGGCGTGAGGAGACACGCGGAAGATCATACTGTCGGTTACTCGTATATTATCGAACAGAAGCTCACGACTTAGATGGACAGGGACAATCCATCGGTACGTCGTAGTGTGACTGGGTAATAGTTGGTCTTGACTATTATGTTACACTTGTACACTTGGTGTATTGAGCAGGACCACGGGAGGGCGTTCGATTTATACTAATCGACGTAATCGAACTAGACCTCAGAATTACGGATATACGAATTCTTAATCCCTATATAATTATAGGTGCGTATGTCCAATTCTCGGTTCTTTAACTTGCCAATGAGTGAGACTATTTGATTAGTCGAGATACTCGGTAAATTGGGAATCGGAATTGTACACACGGCATGCTATAGATTATAGACAGGAAACCGTGTCCCGTTTATTGGGTTGATTACGTCCCCGAGATGAGCTCATAAAGTTTATCATGTAAACCCTGCAGGTGGATTTGTTCCACATGATAATAAGGATGAGTGGTACTAGTCTCGGATAATAAGAAACGAATTATTTTAATTATTAGTAATTAAATAATTTCGTGGACGTTCGATATCTTAAACACGGGGAAAGTCGTATATGTAATTTCGGCGGAATTATTATTGTTGAAATAATATTAAAATTAATTTCGGGAATTCAATTATTATTTTATAGTGGAGTTAATAATAATTAAAATTGAAATCGATTAATTAAGGAATTGCTTTTACGTATTCCAAGTTAATTAATATTTCAATTTAGCCCTTAATTAATTTATCCTAAGGTCCCTAACGTAACTCTATAAATATCCTACCTTGCCTATCCTAAACCTACATTCCGCAGCTTTTTATTTTTCTGAGAAAACATTATTGCGTTAGCGCAATTAAGTTTTTCTCTGCAAAATAAATCAGTGTAGCGCAATTATTTTTCTCTCATCAGAGAATAGAAAATATAACGCTGGTAGAAAAAGGAGAAAGCAGAAAAGGAGACACAACGGATCGTTGCCCACACAACGGTTGGAGTCAAAGGATCTGAGGCATACGTTAGAAGCATCTAAGGTCTCAACAATCGACCGAGAAGGTATGAGATCGATTCTCTTTTCCGCAATTTATTCGATCTCATATTTCGTTAATCATATTTTGAACGTAGATCGGATCCCGTGGCTTGGATGTGACATTCTCGGACTGCTGGGAGGTTTCTGACCTCCGGCATGGCAGCCGGATCGAGAAAATTACATCGGAACAGCCAGAACGGGCGAATCCCGCCGCTGTTCGCGACGGGTGTCGGACGACAGGTTCTACTGTCGGCCGACAGGCTTGTCGGACGACACCTTCTGGTGTCGGACGACATTGGACGGTCTTGTCGGACGACACCTTCTGGTGTCGGACGATAGAGAGGCCAGAAGCCTCTCATTTTTGCGCGGTCGTGCCTCGGGTGCGATGGCTGGGTGCATTTCGGGTCAGGGGCTTCGTCGTGAACACAGTGGACACACTGGATGTCGACTGGGCTTGTCCGGATGTTCGAGTAGTCGAACGGACATGTCTCGGGTAGTCGTTTTCCAACAATTGGTATCAGAGCCGGTTTATACGTTCTTTGTATTGTTTGCGAGAATTGTTTTGCAGGATCACCCGATTATTATGGCCAATTTATTTTTGGTATTTTGTGCTATATGTGTGTGTGGTTTTGATTAAACTCTCGGGATTGTCGAGATCGTTTTATTTTTGGAAAGTTGCTTGTTTGTAATAGATAAAAACGACGGGTTGAGTCGTTAGGTTTATTTATTTTTTCGTTGCATCCGGGACTTGTATAGGGTCGATCAAAATGTATAGGATCGATACCGGACTTAGTAGAATAATTTTGTAATTAATTTCTGCTATTGGATCGAGACCAGATCGAAGCCCGGAGGAACAAGAATCGAAGTCGAGACGAGCAACGAGTTCGAGTTCCAAGAGACGTGCATTCAAGATTTTAAGGCCATAATAATCGGGCCACGTTAATTGCTTTCTTATGTGATTTACGTGTTTTATTATGCTTATTATTTTATGCATGTATATCCCTAAATCGTAAAATACTAAGTGGGAGAGGGATTGGAAACAATCCCGCGGTCTCCATTCTCTGTTTCGAGAGTGATGTGTATTGACTTACGAGTTGGCTTTAGTGTCATCCTCCCTATCGGATAAAGTCGATACACGGGAATCACTTTGATCGAAATTCGAATGAAATTCCAATTTTAAAAATTGAACAATTAAGTTTTTCAAAGCAATGCCTAGTCTGTCTTTCAAAGACTAATTTCAACTCGACTCATTCTCACCCCGGGGAGTGGAATGGAGCCAAAGCGCTGGGTTATGTCGATGACACAGATTAGAGACATTCGAGTCATTTGATGACTAGATCGATTGTCTGGTTGGCTCCCTCACTTTGTGAGAGATAGGGCTCAATTGCATGATTGATCGCTGGTTAGAAACTTCGAGTTTCACTTACGAGATATCAAGCTTTGATTAACGAAATTGTGAAATTTATTAAATGGAATTCAATTAACAAAGTTGTTTGTTTAGTAAACGTCCACACTATCGTGGCTTACTAGACGGAAACGGAACTTTGGGTTAATTGAGGCTCGACAGTTATAGGAAATCGTAAAGGGACCGCATGTCAACGTAAACGTCCACACTAACGTGGCTTGCGGTGGGCGTGTAGTTTCCGAGCGGTTAACTTAGTACTAAGAAATGGTATACACTTAGGTACGCTTTACAGTATCCTCCCCATCGGAGTCACTGCTGTAATGATGTACGACCGAAGTAAAAGTCCAGTTATAAAATCGTTTGGACTAGTATACGTCCACATGAACGTGGCATGCTAGTCTGATGGGATTTTAGGATTGATTGGTAGATTTAATGATATTAATTAAGGGAGTTAATATCGAATTAAATTTGACAGTTTGATTTGTCTCTTTTATAGATATGGCACTCAACCCGCTGTCCATTATACTAAAAGAAAACAAACTCACTGGTCCGAACTATGTTGATTGGAAACGAAACTTGGACATTGTCCTAACTGCTGAGGAGTACAAGTATGTACTCCATGAGGTTTGTCTTGATGAACCTACTGATACCTCCACTCCTGAGGAAAAGGAAGCTCATCGGAAGTGGGTCAAGGCTGATCAGATGGCGCGGTGCTACATTTTGGCTTCTATGTCAAATGTGCTGCAACATCAGCATGAGGCCATGACCACTGCCTATGATATGATGCTTAACCTCAAGGAGATGTTTGGTAGTCAGGATAGGGCAGCCAGGCAAGATGCCATGAGAAAACTCATGACGGCCACTATGTCCGAAGGAACGCCCGTGAGGGATCACGTTCTTAGGATGATAGGCTATCTGAATGAGATAGAGATTATGGGAGGAGCTATCGATGGGGAAACCCAGATCGATATAGTGCTCCAGTCTCTGCCTAGGAGTTTTGAGCAGTTCCGCCTGAACTATAACATGAACAAGAGGTTATATTCGTTGGCGGAGCTCCTGACTGAACTCCAGGCGGCAGAGGGAATCTTTAAGAAATCTCAGGCACTTGTGGCTGTGAAACTTCCTGGCCCTCCGGGGACTAAGAGGAAGAAGAAACAAGGACGGAAACCCAGTGGACCCAGAAATGGTGGACCACAAAATGGAGTGAACAAGCCCAAGGGCAAGTGTTTCCGTTGCAAGCAGTCTGGACATTGGAAGTCTAATTGTCCTCTCAGACAAGGAGGTACGAACTTTTCCTTAGTCACTGAAACATGTTTAGTGGTGTTATCCACCGGTACCTGGTGTGTGGATACGGGAGCCACTGATCATGTCTGCAATTCTTTGCAGGGGTTCTAGGAAACCCGGCGGCTTAGAGAGGGAGAGATCACTATCTACATGGGCAACGCGACGAAAGTGGCGGCTGTTGCAGTGGGAGATATTTATTTATCTTTTAATAATAAAGTTTTGGTATTGAATAATTGTCTTTATGTACCGAATTTTAGAAAGAACCTTGTTTCGGTTTCTAAATTGGTTTTGAATAAATATTCTGTTTCTTTTGATAGTTCTGTTATTATCAAAAAGAATGGTGAGTATATCTGTTCTGGTACATTGATAGGCAACTTATATATACTGAATCCTGATTATTCCACGATGCAACGAGTAGAGTCAAATAATACATCTAGTACCAATAAGAGAAAGGAGCCTTCTAGAATGAATCAAAAGTACTTATGGCATCTTAGGCTAGGTCATATTAACTTGGGTAGGATTCAAAGGTTGATAACTGATGGAATACTCAGTGGTGTGAAAGATGAGGACTTTCCAACCTGCGAATCATGCCTGGAAGGAAAAATGACCAAGCGCCCCTTTAGTGATAAGGGGTATAGATCCAAGGAAGTACTGGAATTGATTCACTCTGATTTGTGCGGGCCTTTATCTGTCCAAGCGAGAGGAGGTTATGAATATTTCGTAACCTTCACTGATGATTACTCAAGGTATGGTTTTATATACCTGATGCGCCGCAAGAGCGAGTGCTTTGACAAGTTCAAGGAGTACAAAGCTCTTGTGGAGAACCTTCATGGTAAAACCATAAAGACTCTACGATCTGATCGTGGAGGAGAGTACCTCTCGGGAGAGTTTAAGGCGTACTTATTAGAGAATGGGATTGATTCCCAGATGACTGCACCATACACGCCCCAGCAGAATGGTGTAGCAGAAAGAAGGAATAGGACTCTTATGGAAATGGTAAGATCTATGATGAGTTACTCAGACCTACCAGTTTCGTTCTGGGGATATGCCTTGGAAACAGCGGCGTATATCCTGAACTTAGTTCCTTCTAAATCAGTCCCTAAGACGCCCTCGGAATTGTGGACCGGGCGAAAGCCGAACTTGAAACACATTCGGATCTGGGGTTGTCCAGCACATGTGCTGAAGCATGGGGCTGATAAATTGGAATCTCGTTCAGATATTCGGTTGTTTATAGGATATCCTAGAGGAACGAAAGGTGGTCTATTTTATAGTCCTCAGGACCAGAAGATCGTTGTTAGCACCAACGCTCGGTTCTTGGAAGAGGATTATATAATGGACCACAAGCCCAAGAGTGAGATAATACTAAACGAACTGAGAGGGGACGATCAAGGCTTAGAACCAACCGAATCGGGTGATACGCCACCACAGTCTGCACCTGTAGTTACTGAGGTTACACCGGAGCGTCGTAGTAGTGGGAGGGTTGTTCGACAACCCGATAGGTTCATGTTTATAGGAGAGTCTTCGGACTTGTTACCTGGAGAACATGAAGCCGATCCCTGGACCTACGGCGAGGCGCTTAATGATCAAGATGCTCAGTCTTGGCAAAAAGCGATGAAATCTGAGATTGAATCAATGGATTCAAATCAGGTCTGGAATCTTGTAGCACCGCCCAAAGGTGTAAAAGCCATTGGTTGCAAGTGGGTGTACAAGAGAAAAAGAGGGTCTGACGGGAAGGTGGAAACCTTCAAGGCTAGGCTTGTTGCGAAAGGGTATACTCAGAAAGAAGGGATCGATTATGAGGAAACCTTTTCGCCGGTAGCTATGCTAAAGTCGATCCGGATTCTTTTGTCTATAGCAGCTCATATGGATTATGAGGTGTGGCAAATGGACGTCAAGACAGCATTCTTGAATGGGAATCTTGACGAGACCATTTACATGAGACAACCAGAAGGTTTCATCAAGAAAGGCCAAGAGCATCTAGTGTGTAAGCTAAACCGATCCATTTATGGATTGAAGCAAGCTTCTAGATCTTGGAACATGCGGCTTGATGAGGTTATCCAGTCTTATGGATTCATTCAAAGCATGGACGAGTCGTGTGTATACCGGAGAAGTGACGGAAACAGCGTGGCGTTTCTCGTGCTTTATGTAGATGACATTCTTCTAATTGGCAACAATGTGAAGATGTTGTCGGACATAAAGGGATGGTTGTCCAAGCAATTCGATATGAAAGACTTAGGGCAAGTTGGGCATGTTCTTGGGATCAAGGTTATAAGGGATCGCCGGAAAAGAACATTAAGCTTGTCCCAGGCTTCATATATTGATACGATTCTGGCTCGTTTCAACATGCAGAATTCCAAGAGAGGTGCTCAACCTTTCTGCCATGGAATTCATCTATCTAAAGAAATGTGTCCCAAAACACAAAAGGAGATAGATTACATGAAGAAGGTTCCTTATGCTTCGGCAGTAGGAAGTCTAATGTATGCCATGTTGTGCACGAGACCTGATATCTGCTATGCCGTGGGCATGGTAGCTAGATATCAGAGTAACCCTGGACAGGGTCACTGGACTGCTGTAAAGAACATACTTAAGTACCTGCGAAGGACTAGGAATTATGTTCTGAGTTACAAAGCGTCCGAGTTGATTCCTATTGGTTACACAGACTCGGATTTCCAATCTGATAAGGATCAGCGAAAGTCTACATCAGGCTATGTGTTCACATTGGGAGGTGGAGCAGTCTCATGGAAGAGTGTTAAGCAGAAATGCATTTCGGACTCTACCATGGAAGCCGAATATGTAGCAGCCTCTGAGGCAGCTAAAGAATCGGTGTGGCTCAGGAACTTCCTTATGGACTTGGATGTGGTTCCTAAAATGCCTAGAGCTATCACAATTTATTGTGACAATAGCGGTGCAGTGGCTAATGCAAAGGAACCACGAGCCCACAATGCGAGTAAACACATAGATCGCAAGTACCACCTGATTAGAGACATCGTCAGGAGAGGCGATGCGGTTGTCACCAAGATTGCATCAGCGGATAACCTGGCTGACCCCTTTACGAAGGCACTTCCAGCGGAAGCGTTCAAGAGACACGTGAAGGGGATGGGTATCGGATGTATGGTAGAGGGCAACTAGAGATTTAGTATAAGTGGGAGATTGATGGAGTTATATTCTAAATGTCTAGTTTAGTGACAATATGGAACTCCTTATCTGTGTTTTTCATTATCTATTAATCAAAATGTCGGCATTTTTGTCTACCTTGTACTTGAATGCAATAGTTCTAGATATATACGTTGTAGACAGTATGGCGTGAGGAGACACGCGGAAGATCATACTGTCGGTTACTCGTATATTATCGAACAGAAGCTCACGACTTAGATGGACAGGGACAATCCATCGGTACGTCGTAGTGTGACTGGGTAATAGTTGGTCTTGACTATTATGTTACACTTGTACACTTGGTGTATTGAGCAGGACCACGGGAGGGCGTTCGATTTATACTAATCGACGTAATCGAACTAGACCTCAGAATTACGGATATACGAATTCTTAATCCCTATATAATTATAGGTGCGTATGTCCAATTCTCGGTTCTTTAACTTGCCAATGAGTGAGACTATTTGATTAGTCGAGATACTCGGTAAATTGGGAATCGGAATTGTACACACGGCATGCTATAGATTATAGACAGGAAACCGTGTCCCGTTTATTGGGTTGATTACGTCCCCGAGATGAGCTCATAAAGTTTATCATGTAAACCCTGCAGGTGGATTTGTTCCACATGATAATAAGGATGAGTGGTACTAGTCTCGGATAATAAGAAACGAATTATTTTAATTATTAGTAATTAAATAATTTCGTGGACGTTCGATATCTTAAACACGGGGAAAGTCGTATATGTAATTTCGGCGGAATTATTATTGTTGAAATAATATTAAAATTAATTTCGGGAATTCAATTATTATTTTATAGTGGAGTTAATAATAATTAAAATTGAAATCGATTAATTAAGGAATTGCTTTTACGTATTCCAAGTTAATTAATATTTCAATTTAGCCCTTAATTAATTTATCCTAAGGTCCCTAACGTAACTCTATAAATATCCTACCTTGCCTATCCTAAACCTACATTCCGCAGCTTTTTATTTTTCTGAGAAAACATTATTGCGTTAGCGCAATTAAGTTTTTCTCTGCAAAATAAATCAGTGTAGCGCAATTATTTTTCTCTCATCAGAGAATAGAAAATATAACGCTGGTAGAAAAAGGAGAAAGCAGAAAAGGAGACCCAACGGATCGTTGCCCACACAACGGTTGGAGTCAAAGGATCTGAGGCATACGTTAGAAGCATCTAAGGTCTCAACAATCGACCGAGAAGGTATGAGATCGATTCTCTTTTCCGCAATTTATTCGATCTCATATTTCGTTAATCATATTTTGAACGTAGATCGGATCCCGTGGCTTGGATGTGACATTCTCGGACTGCTGGGAGGTTTCTGACCTCCGGCATGGCAGCCGGATCGAGAAAATTACATCGGAACAGCCAGAACGGGCGAATCCCGCCGCTGTTCGCGACGGGTGTCGGACGACAGGTTCTACTGTCGGCCGACAGGCTTGTCGGACGACACCTTCTGGTGTCGGACGACATTGGACGGTCTTGTCGGACGACACCTTCTGGTATCGGACGACAGAGAGGCCAGAAGCCTCTCATTTTTGCGCGGTCGTGCCTCGGGTGCGATGGCTGGGTGCATTTCGGGTCAGGGGCTTCGTCGTGAACACAGTGGACACACTGGATGTCGACTGGGCTTGTCCGGATGTTCGAGTAGTCGAACGGACATGTCTCGGGTAGTCGTTTTCCAACAAAGCCGACCCCTGGATCTATGACGAGACGCTGAAAGATCAAGATGCTCAGTCTTGGAAAAAGACGATGAAATATGAGATTGAATCTTTGGATTCAAATCATGTCTGGGATCTTGTTGCTCCGCCCAAAGGTGTAAAAGCCATTGGTTGCAAGTAGGTGTACAAGAGGAAAAGAGGGTCTGACGGGAAGGTGTAAACCTTCAAGGCTAGGATTGTTGCGAGAGGGTGCACTCAGAAAGAAAGGGATCGATTATGAGTAAACCTTTTCGCCGGTAGCTATGCTAAATTCGATCCGGATTCTTTTGTCTTCACATGGAAGATGGAAGTCAAGATGGATTTCTAAATCGAAGTCTTGACGGGACCATCTGTGTGGGACAGCCAGAGGGATTCATCGAAAAGAGCCAAGAGCATTCGGTAAGCAAGCTTAATCAATCTTAGGATTGAAGGAAGCTTCAAGATCTTGGACACATGCGGACCTATGAGAAAATCCATTTCATTGATTCATTCAAGGCATGTTTAGATCCTGTGTGTAATAAAGAAGTGACAGAAAAGATGTGGTGTTTTCTCATTCTTTATGTAGACGACATCCTTCTAAATTGGCAACAATGTGAAAGATGTTATCGGACATAAGGGAATGGTTGTCCGAGTAATTCAATATGAGGGACTTAAGAGAAGTAGGGAATGTTCTTGGGATCAAAGTTATAAGAGATCGCCAGAAAAGAACATAGTACTTATCCCAAGCCTCATACATAAATAAAATTCTTGCTCATTTTAGCATGCAGAATTCCAAGAAAGGTTTTCACCTTTTAGGTGTGGAATTAATCTATCTATAGTTTTGTGTCCGACACAATAAGGAGATAGATTAAAAGTATGCAATGCTATGCACGAGACTGATATCTACTATGTCGTGGGCATGGTGGTGAGATATCATAGTAATCCTGGAAAGGATCACTCTACTGACGCAAAGAACATGTTTAGGCGCCTAGAGGACCAGGAAATATGTTCTGAGTTACAAAGCAGTCAAGTTGTTTCCTTTGGATTACATAGAATTGGATTTCCAATCAAACAGGGACAGTCGAAAGTCGAAGTCAGGCTATGTGTTCTCACTGCGAAGTGGAGCAGTCACATGGAAGAATGTAAAGCAGTAATGCATTACGGACTCTGTTGGAAATCGACTACCCGGGATGCGTTCGTTCGATCACTCGAACATCCGAACGATCCCAGTCGACCTCCAGGTCCGTTACTCCGTTCACGTGCCAGCCCGTGTCCCGATTCACGCCCAGCCATTGCCCCGAAGGACAACCGCGCGAACCAGAGCTGGCTGCCCGAAAAACAGCGAAACGGCGACCGCCGTTTGCCCTCCGGCGACCGTCGTTTGTCCGCGAACAGCAGCGCGACCTGCTGTTCCGAGCGCGTTTCCGGGTCGATTTTCCTCTTCCGACTACTGATCCGGAGGTCCTTGACCCCCAGTAGTCGAGGAACATGATCCACGACGCCCGGAACCCGATCTTAGATCCGATGTATTTTTAACGAAATAGAAAACGAAACGTATGCGGAATAAGGGTTTCGATTTCTTATACCTTTGTCGCGTGATTCGGAGAAGCCGAATTGTTGAGACCACGAAGCCTTCCGGTGTATGTCTCTATCCCCGACGTTCAGCCTTTGAGTGGGCAACGATCCGCTGAACCTTCCTCTTCTCTTTTCTCTCTTGAACCCACCGTAGGAATAATATCCTCTGTCTCAGAAATATATTTGCGCAAGCAAAATTATTTCTACAGAATTATTACTGCGCTAATCTGAATTAATTAAGCAGAGGAAAATTAATTGAGCAAGCTTTTATTTTCTCTGCAGAATTAATTATAGCGGCGTAGGTTTTGATCTTCTGTCTCAGAAATATATTTTCGCTAGCAATCAATTTCTCCAGAAAATAATAACAGCGCTAATCTATTTATTTTTTACAGAAAAATAATTGCGCTAAAATTTATTTTTCTCGCAAAAATAAAATAGCGGCGTTTCTTAGGTTTAGAGAAAGAGAGGGTGAGGTATTTATAGAGCTACACCAGGGACCTTATGAAAATTAATTATTAGGCTAAATTGCAATTTAATTAACTCGGCGTCCTAAAAGGCAAACCTTAATTAAATTCCACAATTTTAATTATAATTAATTCCACTATAAAATTATAATTGAATTCCCAATAATTAATTTATATTATTTCAACAATAATAATTCCGCCGAATTACATATAGGACTTTCCCCGTGTTTAAGATATCATATGTCCACGAATTAACTTTAATTACTAATAATTAAATTAACTCGTTTCTTGTTATCCGAGACTAGTACCACTCATCCTTATTATCATGTGGAACGAATCCACCTGCAAGGTTTACATGATAAACTTTATGAGCTCATCTCGGGGACATCATCAACCCAATAAATGGGACACGGTTTCCTGTCTATAATCTATAGCATGCCGTGTGTACAATTCCGATTCCCAATTTACCGAGAATATTGACTAATCAATTAGTCTCACTCACTAGTAAGTCAAAGAACTGAGAACTGGACACACGCACCTATAATTATATAGGGATTAGGAATTCGTATATCCGTAATATCTAAGGTCTAGTTCGATTACTGCGATTAGTATAAATCGAACGCCCTCCCGTGGTCCTGCTCAATACACCAAGTGTACGAGTGTAACATGATAGTCAAGACCGACTATCCACCAGTCACACTACGACGTACCGATGGATTGTCCCTGTCCATCTAAGTCGTGAGCTACTGTTCGATACTATACGAGTAACCGACAGTATGATCTTCCGCGTGTCTCCTCACGCCATACTGTCTACAACGTATACATCAAGGACTATTGCATTAAATGCAATCATGCTTGAATCATATCTCGAATTAAGGTATAGATAAGGAGTTCCGTATTTGCACTAAACTAGACATTTAGAATACAACTCCATCAATCTCCCAGTTATACTAAAAGTCTAGTCGCCCTCTCCCAAACATCAGATTCCCATAACCTCATCACGCCTACCCAACGCTTTTGCTGGAAGTGCCTCTGTGAACGGGTTTACCAGGCAATCCTCTCAATGCTATCTAGGTGACAACTGCATCGTCTTACTAGACGATCTCTCGAATCAGGTGGTACTTGCGCTCTACGTGTTATCTCCCACTGTGGACTCGTGGCATTTCAAGTTTGCCAATACCGCTATTCAAAATAGCTTTGGGTAAACTAGAAACCACATCTAAGTCCCTTAGGAAGTTCTGGAGCCACACTGACCTTTTAACTGCCTCAGAGGCCGTTATCCTTTCAGTTTCCATGGTAGAGTCTGTAATGCATCGCTGCTTTACATTCTTCCATGTGACTGCTCCACTTCACAGTGAGAACACATAGCCTGACTTCGACTTTCGACTGTCCCTGTTTGATTTGGAAATCCAATTCTATGTAATCCAAAGGAAACAACTTGACTGCTTTGTAACTCAGAACATAATTCCTGGTCCTCTGCAGGAACCTAAACATGTTCTTTACATCAGTCGAGTGATCCTTTCCAGGATTACTATGATATCTCACCACCATGCCCACGGCATAGTAGATATCAGTCTCGTGCATAGCATTACATACATTAAGCTTCCCACCATTAAGGTGCAGGGAACTGCTTACTCTTCATCTATCTCCTTTATTGTGTCGGACACAAAACCTTAGATAGACGAATTCCACATCTAAAAGGTGAAGACCTTTCTTGGAATTCTGTATGCTGCAACGAGTAAGAATTGTATTTATGTATGAGGCTCGAGATAAGTTCTATGTTCTTTTCTGGCGATCATTTATTACTTTGATCCCAAGAACATTCCCGACTTCTCCTAAGTCTCTTACATTGAATTACTCGGACAACCATCCCTTTATGTCCGATAACATCTTTCATATTGTTGCCAATTTAGAAGGATGTCGTCTACATAAAGAATGAGAAAACACCACATCTTTTCTGTCACTTCTTTATTACACTCAGGACCTAAACATGCCTTGAATGAATCCATGAAATGGATTTTCTCATAGGTCCGCATGTGTCCAAGATCTTGAAGCTTCCTTCAATCCTAAGATTGATTAAGCTTGCTTACCGAATGCTCTTGGCTCTTTTCGATGAATCTATCTGGCTGTCCCACACAGATGGCCCCGTCAAGACTTCGATTTAGGAAATCTGTCTTGACTTCCATCTTCCATGTGAAGACAAAAGAATCCGGATCGACTTTTGCCAAGACTGAGCATCTTGATCTTTCAGCGTCTCGTCATAGATCCAGGGTTCGGCTTCATGTTCTCCAGGTAACAAGTCCGAAGACTCACCTATAAACATGAACCTGTTGGGTTGTCTAACAACCCTCCCACTACGACGACGCTCCGGTGTATCTTTAGTGACTAAAGATTATAGTAGTGAGCTACTCAGTTAGGCTGGTTCTAAGTCTTGATCAGTCCCTCTAAGCACATTAAGTATTACTCTACTCTTGGCTTGTGATCTTGCATTTATATAGTCCATGTCTAAGAACCGAACATTGATGCAATCAATGAACATCTGGTCCTTTGGACTATATTACATATCTCAATTCGTTTTCTCAGGGTATCCTATAAACAGCCGAATATCAGTACAAGTTTCCAAAGGAATCAAGTTCAGGATAAACGTCGTTCTTTCCAAGCCATATCCCAAAACCGAATTAGGTAACTCCGAATAACTCATTGTCTACTTTCCCATATCTATAAGAGTCCTATTCCTTCTTTACAACACATTATTTTTCCGAGGCATAAATGGTGTAGTCTGTTGGGAGTTAATCCCATTTTCTGATAAGTATGCCTTACTCCTCAAAGAGGTCTGCACATATCAGAGCGAATCAACTCTAGTACTTTCTTGGATCTTTTCCCTTTAACCGTAAAGGGTTGCTTGGTCATTTACACTTCCAAGTATGATTCGAAGGTTGGAAGGTCCTTTCCTTCAACCTAGCTGAGTGGTCCATTAGCTTTCATCCTTTGAATCGTACTCAAGTTAAAATGATTTAGCCTAAGATTCCATAAGTACATTTGATTCATCCTAGAAGGATCTTTACTCTTATTGGGGTTCGACAATGTGTTATTTTCTCCGGTGTGTTGCATCGTGGAAGAATACGGATTTAGTATTAAATTGTCTGTCAATGTACCAGAATGGATAACAACCCCGTTTCCTACTCTGAAAAGTATGAAACTATCAGAAGAAACAGAATATCCATTCTAAACCAATTTAGATATCCGAAATGAAATTTCTTTCTAAATGCCAGCACATAAAGACAATTTATTAGAACTTAAATCCTACCGTTTAAAAAACATTTATCATCTCCCACTGCAACGGCTGTTACCTTAACAGTATTGCCCATGTAGGTTATAACTTCTTGTTGCTTGAGAGGACAATTAAAACTCCCAGTATCCAAACTGCTTACAACGGAAGCACTTGCCCCATGGGCTTGCTTGTCCCATTCTGTGGTCCAAAAATATTAGGCCCACTGGGTTTCCGTATTTGCTTCTTCTTCCTTTTGCCGCCCGAAGGCCTAGGAAGAGCCAATTTATCAGCCACAAGTGTTTTGAGAGCCCTTAAAGATTCCCTCAGCCGCTTGAAGTTCAACCAGGAGCTCCGCCAATGAATAAGACCTCTTATTCATATTTTAGTTCAGGCGGAACTGCTCAAAACTTCTCGGCAGAGACTGGAGCACAAAATCAACCTGGGTTACCCCATTGGTAATTGTTCCCAGAATCTCTATCTCATTAAGATAGCCCATCATTCTAAGAACGTGATCCCTCACGGGCGTTCATTCCGACATGATGGCTGTCATGAGTTGCCTCATTTCATCTTGCCCGGCTGTCCTGTCCTGATAACCAAAAACTTCTTGAGGTTAAGCATCATATCATAGGTAATAGTCATGGCATGATCCTGATGTCGCAGCACATTTGACATGAAAGTCATAATGTTGCTCCGCGTCATCTCATAGCCTTGATCCATTTCCAATGAGCTTCCTTTCCTCAGTAGTGGAAGCATCATTTGGTTCAGCAGGTCAATTGACTTGGAGTACATATTTGTACTCCTATGCAGTTAGGACAATGTCCAAGTTTCTTTTCAAATCTATAAAATCAGGTTCAGTGAGTTTGTTGACTTTTAATGGGAATAATACCATATAAAACAAACAATGAGTTTAATTCGATATCATTTCCCTCAAGTGATATCATTAAACTACCAATCATTTCCAAAATCCCATCAGACATAGCAAGCCACGTTCTTGTGGACGTTTACCAGTCGAAATGATTTTATGATTGGATTTCACTTCGGTCGTACATCATCATAGCAGTGACTCCGATGGGGAGGATACTATAAAGCGTACCTAAGTGTATACCATTTCTCAGTACTAAGTCCACCGCTCGGGAACTACATGTCCACCGCAAGCCACGTTCTTGTGGACGTTTACATTGACATGCGGTCCTCCACGACTTTCTATAACTGTCGAGCCTCAATTAATCCCAAAGTTCCGTTTCCATTTATCAAGCCACGTTCTTGTGGACGTTTACTAAAACAAACAACTTTATTAATTGAATCTCACTTATTTAAATTTCATAGAATCTTAATTAACCCAAAGTACCGTTTCCATTTAGCAAGCCACGATAGTGTGGACGTTTACTAAAACAAACAACTTTGTTAATTGACTCTTAAATTTCACAATTTTTTTAGTCAAAGCTTGATATCTCGTAAGTGAAACTCGAAGTTTCTAACCAGCGATCAATCATGCAATTGAGCCCTATCTCTCACAAAGTGAGGGAGCCAATCAGACAATCGATCTAGTCATCGAATGACTCGAAAGTCTCTAATCTGTGTCATCGATATAACCAAGCGCTTTGGCTCCATTCCACTCCCTGGGGTGAGAATGAGTCGAGTTGAAATTAGTCTTTGAATGACAGATTAGGCATTGCTTTTGAGAAATATAATTGTTCAATTTTATAAGTGGATTTTAAATTCGAATTTTGATCCAGTGATATCCGTGTATCGACTTTATCCGATAGGGAGGATGACACTAAAGCCAACTCGTAAGTCAATACACATCTCATTCAAAACAGAGAATGGAGACCGCGGGATTGTTTCCAATCCCTCTCCCACTTAGTATTTTACGATAAGGGATAACATGCATAAATAATTTAAGCATAATAATAAACACGTAAATCACATAAAAAGCAATTAACGTGGCCCCGATTATTATGGCCTTAAATATTTTCCAATGCACGTCTCTTGGAACTTCATCTCGTTGCTCGTCTCGATCTCGGTCCACCACCGACTCGCTCGAGGGTCAAGAGACGAACTCCTCCCACTGGAGCCTCATATCGAGCCTCGTTGAGTCGTCCGTGGGGTCGAACGAACCCCAGCCCCGCTGCTGCCCGTCGCGAACCCGGGGTGTGTTCGATGGCTGCCCGTTGCCGGTTCGCTCTCCTCGATCCTCGTTTCTCCGGGTTTTGATCTCGTCTCGATCCACCAAAATTAGTAAGAAAATTTAGAAGAATAAACTTACTAAATCCGGCATCGATCCTATACAAGGTGATCGACCCTATACATGTCCCGGATACAACGAAAAATAAATAAACCTAACGACTCAACCCGTCGTTTTTATCTATTACAAACAAGCATCGTTTTTCCAAAACAAAAACAATCTCGACAAGCCCGAGAGTTTAATCAAAACCACAAATTAAAGCACAACATACAATCACAACGTTGGCCATAATAACCGGGTTCGAACCTGCAAAACAAATCTCGCAAAAATACAACGAATCGACAAAACCGGCTCTGATACCAATTGTTGGAAATCGACTACCCGGGATGCGTTCGTTCGATCACTCGAACATCCGAACAATCCCAGTCGACCTCCAGGTCCGTTACTCCGTTCACGTGCCAGCCCGTGTCCCGATTCACGCCCAGCCATTGCCCCGAAGGACAACCGCGCGAACCAGAGCTGGCTGCCCGAAAAACAGCGAAACGGCGACCGCCGTTTGTCCGCGAACAGCAGCGCGACCTGCTGTTCCGAGCGCGTTTCCGGGTCGATTTTCCTCTTCCGACTACTGATCCGGAGGTCCTTGACCCCCAGTAGTCGAGGAACATGATCCACGACGCCCGGAACCCGATCTTAGATCCGATGTATTTTTAACGAAATAGAAAACGAAACGTATGCGGAATAAGGGTTTCGATTTCTTATACCTTTGTCGCGTGATTCGGAGAAGCCGAATTGTTGAGACCACGAAGCCTTCCGGTGTATGTCTCTATCCCCGACGTTCAGCCGTTGAGTGGGCAACGATCCGCTGAACCTTCCTCTTCTCCTTTCTCTCTTGAACCCACCGTAGGAATAATATCCTCTGTCTCAGAAATATATTTGCGCAAGCAAAATTATTTCTACAGAATTATTACTGCGCTAATCTGAATTAATTAAGCAGAGGAAAATTAATTGAGCAAGCTTTTATTTTCTCTGCAGAATTAATTATAGCGGCGTAGGTTTTGATCTTCTGTCTCAGAAATATATTTTCGCTAGCAATCAATTTCTCCAGAAAATAATAACAGCGCTAATCTATTTATTTTTTACAGAAAAATAATTGCGCTACAATTTATTTTTCTCCGCAAAAATAAAATAGCGGCGTTTATTAGGTTTAGAGAAAGAGAGGGTGAGGTATTTATAGAGCTACACCAGGGACCTTATGAAAATTAATTATTAGGCTAAATTGCAATTTAATTAACTCGGCGTCCTAAAAGACAAACCTTAATTAAATTCCACAATTTTAATTATAATTAATTCCACTATAAAATTATAATTGAATTCCCAATAATTAATTTATATTATTTAAACAATAATAATTCCGCCGAATTACATATAGGACTTTCCCCGTGTTTAAGATATCGTATGTCCACGAATTAACTTTAATTACTAATAATTAAATTAACTCGTTTCTTGTTATCCGAGACTAGTACCACTCATCCTTATTATCATGTGGAACGAATCCACCTGCAAGGTTTACATGATAAACTTTATGAGCTCATCTCGGGGACATCATCAACCCAATAAATGGGACACGGTTTCCTGTCTATAATCTATAGCATGCCGTGTGTACAATTCCGATTCCCAATTTACCGAGAATATTGACTAATCAATTAGTCTCACTCACTAGTAAGTCAAAGAACCGAGAACTGGACACACGCACCTATAATTATATAGGGATTAGGAATTCGTATATCCGTAATATCTGAGGTCTAGTTCGATTACTGCGATTAGTATAAATCGAACGCCCTCCCGTGGTCCTGCTCAATACACCAAGTGTACGAGTGTAACATGATAGTCAAGACCGACTATCTACCAGTCACACTACGACGTACCGATGGATTGTCCCTGTCCATCTAAGTCGTGAGCTACTGTTCGATAGTATACGAGTAACCGACAGTATGATCTTCCGCGTGTCTCCTCACGCCATACTGTCTACAACGTATACATCAAGGACTATTGCATTAAATGCAATCATGCTTGAATCATATCTCGAATTAAGGTATAGATAAGGAGTTCCGTATTTGCACTAAACTAGACATTTAGAATACAACTCCATCAGACTCTACCATGGAAACTGAAATGATAACGGCCTCTGAGGTAGTTAAAAGGTCAGTGTGGCTCCAGAACTTCCTGAGGGACTTAGATGTGGTTTCTAGTTTGCCCAAAGCTATTTTGAATAGCGGTATATTGGCAAACTTGAAATGCCACGAGTCCACAGTGGGAGATAACATGTAGAGCGCAAGTACCACCTGATTCGAGAGATCGTCTAGTAAGACGATGCAGTTGTCACCTAGATAGTATCGAGAGGATTGCCTGGTAAAACCCGTTCACAAAGGCTCTTCCAGCGAAAGCGTTGGATAGGCGTGATGAGGTTATGGGAATCTGATGTTTGGGAGAGGGCGACTAGACTTCTAGTATAAGTGGGAGATTGATGGAGTTGTATTCTAAATGTCTAGTTTAGTGCAAATACGGAACTCCTTATCTATACCTTAATTCGAGATATGATTCAAGCATGATTGCATTTAATGCAATAGTCCTTGATGTATACGTTGTAGACAGTATGGCGTGAGGAGACACGCGGAAGATCATACTATCGGTTACTCGTATACTATCGAACGGTAGCTCACGACTTAGATGGACAGGGACAATCCATCGGTACGTCGTAGTGTGACTGGTAGATAGTCGGTCTTGACTATCATGTTACACTCGTACACTAGGTGTATTGAGCAGGACCACGGGAGGGCGTTCGATATCTAAACCAATTTAGATATCCGAAATGAAATTTCTTTCTAAATGCCAGCACATAAAGACAATTTATTAGAACTTAAATCCTACCGTTTAAAAAACATTTATCATCTCCCACTGCAACGGCTGTTACCTTAACAGTATTGCCCATGTAGGTTATAACTTCTTGTTGCTTGAGAGGACAATTAAAACTCCCAGTATCCAAACTGCTTACAACGGAAGCACTTGCCCCATGGGCTTGCTTGTCCCATTCTGTGGTCCAAATATATTAGGCCCACTGGGTTTCCGTATTTGTTTCTTCTTCCTTTTGCCGCCCGAAGGCCTAGGAAGAGCCAATTTATCAGCCACAAGTGTTTTGAGAGCCCTTAAAGATTCCCTCAGCCGCTTGAAGTTCAACCAGGAGCTCCGCCAATGAATAAGACCTCTTATTCATATTTTAGTTCAGGCGGAACTGCTCAAAACTTCTCGGCAGAGACTGGAGCACAAAATCAACCTGGGTTACCCCATTGGTAATTGTTCCCAGAATCTCTATCTCATTAAGATAGCCCATCATTCTAAGAACGTGATCCCTCACGGGCGTTCATTCCGACATGATGGCTGTCATGAGTTGCCTCATTTCATCTTGCCCGGCTGTCCTGTCCTGATAACCAAAAACTTCTTGAGGTTAAGCATCATATCATAGGTAATAGTCATGGCATGATCCTGATGTCGCAGCACATTTGACATGAAAGTCATAATGTTGCTCCGCGTCATCTCATAGCCTTGATCCATTTCCAATGAGCTTCCTTTCCTCAGTAGTGGAAGCATCATTTGGTTCAGCAGGTCAATTGACTTGGAGTACATATTTGTACTCCTATGCAGTTAGGACAATGTCCAAGTTTCTTTTCAAATCTATAAAATCAGGTTCAGTGAGTTTGTTGACTTTTAATGGGAATAATACCATATAAAACAAACAATGAGTTTAATTCGATATCATTTCCCTCAAGTGATATCATTAAACTACCAATCATTTCCAAAATCCCATCAGACATAGCAAGCCACGTTCTTGTGGACGTTTACCAGTCGAAATGATTTTATGATTGGATTTCACTTCGGTCGTACATCATCATAGCAGTGACTCCGATGGGGAGGATACTATAAAGCGTACCTAAGTGTATACCATTTCTCAGTACTAAGTCCACCGCTCGGGAACTACATGTCCACCGCAAGCCACGTTCTTGTGGACGTTTACATTGACATGCGGTCCTCCACGACTTTCTATAACTGTCGAGCCACAATTAATCCCAAAGTTCCGTTTCCATTTATCAAGCCACGTTCTTGTGGACGTTTACTAAAACAAACAACTTTATTAATTGAATCTCACTTATTTAAATTTCATAGAATCTTAATTAACCCAAAGTACCGTTTCCATTTAGCAAGCCACGATAGTGTGGACGTTTACTAAAACAAACAACTTTGTTAATTGACTCTTAAATTTCACAATTTTTTTAGTCAAAGCTTGATATCTCGTAAGTGAAACTCGAAGTTTCTAACCAGCGATCAATCATGCAATTGAGCCCTATCTCTCACAAAGTGAGGGAGCCAATCAGACAATCGATCTAGTCATCGAATGACTCGAAAGTCTCTAATCTGTGTCATCGATATAACCAAGCGCTTTGGCTCCATTCCACTCCCTGGGGTGAGAATGAGTCGAGTTGAAATTAGTCTTTGAATGACAGATTAGGCATTGCTTTTGAGAAATATAATTGTTCAATTTTATAAGTGGATTTTAAATTCGAATTTTGATCCAGTGATATCCGTGTATCGACTTTATCCGATAGGGAGGATGACACTAAAGCCAACTCGTAAGTCAATACACATCTCATTCAAAACAGAGAATGGAGACCGCGGGATTGTTTCCAATCCCTCTCCCACTTAGTATTTTACGATAAGGGATAACATGCATAAATAATTTAAGCATAATAATAAACACGTAAATCACATAAAAAGCAATTAACGTGGCCCCGATTATTATGGCCTTAAATATTTTCCAATGCACGTCTCTTGGAACTTCATCTCGTTGCTCGTCTCGATCTCGGTCCACCACCGACTCGCTCGAGGGTCAAGAGACGAACTCCTCCCACTGGAGCCTCATCTCGAGCCTCGTTGAGTCGTCCGTGGGGTCGAACGAACCCCAGCCCCGCTGCTGCCCGTCGCGAACCCGGGGTGTGTTCGATGGCTGCCCGTTGCCGGTTCGCTCTCCTCGATCCTCGTTTCTCCGGGTTTTGATCTCGTCTCGATCCACCAAAATTAGTAAGAAAATTTAGAAGAATAAACTTACTAAATCCGGCATCGATCCTATACAAGGTGATCGACCCTATACATGTCCCGGATACAACGAAAAATAAATAAACCTAACGACTCAACCCGTCGTTTTTATCTATTACAAACAAGCATCGTTTTTCCAAAACAAAAACAATCTCGACAAGCCCGAGAGTTTAATCAAAACCACAAATTAAAGCACAACATACAATCACAACGTTGGCCATAATAACCGGGTTCGAACCTGCAAAACAAATCTCGCAAAAATACAACGAATCGACAAAACCGGCTCTGATACCAATTGTTGGAAATCGACTACCCGGGATGCGTTCGTTCGATCACTCGAACATCCGAACAATCCCAGTCGACCTCCAGGTCCGTTACTCCGTTCACGTGCCAGCCCGTGTCCCGATTCACGCCCAGCCATTGCCCCGAAGGACAACCGCGCGAACCAGAGCTGGCTGCCCGAAAAACAGCGAAACGGCGACCGCCGTTTGTCCGCGAACAGCAGCGCGACCTGCTGTTCCGAGCGCGTTTCCGGGTCGATTTTCCTCTTCCGACTACTGATCCGGAGGTCCTTGACCCCCAGTAGTCGAGGAACATGATCCACGACGCCCGGAACCCGATCTTAGATCCGATGTATTTTTAACGAAATAGAAAACGAAACGTATGCGGAATAAGGGTTTCGATTTCTTATACCTTTGTCGCGTGATTCGGAGAAGCCGAATTGTTGAGACCACGAAGCCTTCCGGTGTATGTCTCTATCCCCGACGTTCAGCCGTTGAGTGGGCAACGATCCGCTGAACCTTCCTCTTCTCCTTTCTCTCTTGAACCCACCGTAGGAATAATATCCTCTGTCTCAGAAATATATTTGCGCAAGCAAAATTATTTCTACAGAATTATTACTGCGCTAATCTGAATTAATTAAGCAGAGGAAAATTAATTGAGCAAGCTTTTATTTTCTCTGCAGAATTAATTATAGCGGCGTAGGTTTTGATCTTCTGTCTCAGAAATATATTTTCGCTAGCAATCAATTTCTCCAGAAAATAATAACAGCGCTAATCTATTTATTTTTTACAGAAAAATAATTGCGCTACAATTTATTTTTCTCCGCAAAAATAAAATAGCGGCGTTTATTAGGTTTAGAGAAAGAGAGGGTGAGGTATTTATAGAGCTACACCAGGGACCTTATGAAAATTAATTATTAGGCTAAATTGCAATTTAATTAACTCGGCGTCCTAAAAGACAAACCTTAATTAAATTCCACAATTTTAATTATAATTAATTCCACTATAAAATTATAATTGAATTCCCAATAATTAATTTATATTATTTAAACAATAATAATTCCGCCGAATTACATATAGGACTTTCCCCGTGTTTAAGATATCGTATGTCCACGAATTAACTTTAATTACTAATAATTAAATTAACTCGTTTCTTGTTATCCGAGACTAGTACCACTCATCCTTATTATCATGTGGAACGAATCCACCTGCAAGGTTTACATGATAAACTTTATGAGCTCATCTCGGGGACATCATCAACCCAATAAATGGGACACGGTTTCCTGTCTATAATCTATAGCATGCCGTGTGTACAATTCCGATTCCCAATTTACCGAGAATATTGACTAATCAATTAGTCTCACTCACTAGTAAGTCAAAGAACCGAGAACTGGACACACGCACCTATAATTATATAGGGATTAGGAATTCGTATATCCGTAATATCTGAGGTCTAGTTCGATTACTGCGATTAGTATAAATCGAACGCCCTCCCGTGGTCCTGCTCAATACACCAAGTGTACGAGTGTAACATGATAGTCAAGACCGACTATCTACCAGTCACACTACGACGTACCGATGGATTGTCCCTGTCCATCTAAGTCGTGAGCTACTGTTCGATAGTATACGAGTAACCGACAGTATGATCTTCCGCGTGTCTCCTCACGCCATACTGTCTACAACGTATACATCAAGGACTATTGCATTAAATGCAATCATGCTTGAATCATATCTCGAATTAAGGTATAGATAAGGAGTTCCGTATTTGCACTAAACTAGACATTTAGAATACAACTCCATCAGACTCTACCATGGAAACTGAAATGATAACGGCCTCTGAGGTAGTTAAAAGGTCAGTGTGGCTCCAGAACTTCCTGAGGGACTTAGATGTGGTTTCTAGTTTGCCCAAAGCTATTTTGAATAGCGGTATATTGGCAAACTTGAAATGCCACGAGTCCACAGTGGGAGATAACATGTAGAGCGCAAGTACCACCTGATTCGAGAGATCGTCTAGTAAGACGATGCAGTTGTCACCTAGATAGTATCGAGAGGATTGCCTGGTAAAACCCGTTCACAAAGGCTCTTCCAGCGAAAGCGTTGGATAGGCGTGATGAGGTTATGGGAATCTGATGTTTGGGAGAGGGCGACTAGACTTCTAGTATAAGTGGGAGATTGATGGAGTTGTATTCTAAATGTCTAGTTTAGTGCAAATACGGAACTCCTTATCTATACCTTAATTCGAGATATGATTCAAGCATGATTGCATTTAATGCAATAGTCCTTGATGTATACGTTGTAGACAGTATGGCGTGAGGAGACACGCGGAAGATCATACTATCGGTTACTCGTATACTATCGAACGGTAGCTCACGACTTAGATGGACAGGGACAATCCATCGGTACGTCGTAGTGTGACTGGTAGATAGTCGGTCTTGACTATCATGTTACACTCGTACACTAGGTGTATTGAGCAGGACCACGGGAGGGCGTTCGATTTATACTAATCGGAGTAATCGAACCAGACCTCAGATATTACGGATATGTTAGTTCTTAATCCCTATATAATTATATGTGCGTGTGTCCAATGCTCGGTTCATTGATGTACCAATGAGTGAGACTAATTGATTAGTCGAGATCCTCGGTATATTGGGAATCGGAATTGTACACACGGCATGCTGTAGATTATAGACAGGAAACCGTGTCCCATTTACTGGGTTGATGATGTCCCCGAGCTGAGCTCATAAAGTTTATCATGTAAACCCTGCAGGTGGATTCGTTCCACATGATAATAAGGATGAGTGGTACTAGTCTCGAATAATAAGAAATGAATTAATTTAATTATTAGTAATTAATTAATTCATGGACATGCGATATCTTAAACACGGGGAAATATCACATATGTAATACGTCGGGCATGATGGCTGGGCGTAAACCGGGTCTGAGGCTTCGTCGTGAGCACAGTAGGCACGCTGGAGGTCGACTGGGCGTGTCCGGATGTTCGAGTAGTCGAACGGACTCGTCCCGGGTAGTCGATTTCCAACAGATCTAGGGAAAATAAGGTTTTCTTTTGTAAACTCTAGTATCTCGTTACCGGACTGCAGCTATGAATTTGAAAGATGTGTGGTGAAAACCGCTCCATAAGAAAAAAAAACGCAGAAAACTTGAGAAAAAATTGGGTATAGAAAAAAACAAGGGTTTTTTCGTTCGTATTTATAGGCTCCATTTTCTGACCTGATAAAGTGATCCCGCCGCCGGATTTCAATCGTCTCACGAAACGACTTACCTCTAAACTACGACCATTAAACACATTGCGATTAATTAATTTATTATTTAAATAAAAACCTAGAACTGTGCCTTCGTGGGTATTTCACGGTGGATTAAATCACCGTGTCGCGGTAACTGTGACTTTGGTAGCGTGACTACAACTCTGAATGGGTCGTCGTGATGTTAGCACGGGGCATTCTAACACCGTGTACGTACATGTTATAGGTGACATAAAAAAAACCTAATCCTCCGTCGTCGTTGGTTTCCCACGGTGCGTAAGCCGTGGTATGTTCATATATGACATAGAAAACCTAACCCCCCATCCACCACGATATCCATTAATTAGATATGACCGTGAAATTCAAAGAATTTATGATGAGTGTCTGTTCTGATCCTCCGCCGGATTTCAATCGTCTCACGACACGACCCAACCCAACTTCCAACTACGCTCATTGATGGTCCAGATATGATATGATATGACCATTCAATTCAGGGAATTGATGAGTATCTGTTCTGAGTCACATCGTCGACGGATTTAAATCGTTTCACGAAATCACTCAATTCCCAACCACCCCCATTAAACACATTGCGCCGTGGGTTTATTACAGTGGATTTCCTCACCGTGTAACGGTTACCGTGACGGTCTATGTGACACTGATAACCCTTGATAAAAACCCTTACCCACCGTCGCTGTTGGTATCTCACGGTGTATTGTGAAACCTTTATTAGTTTATTAACCCCTCAACTACCCACTTTTGGCGTGTATACATAAGCAACCTACCACGCTGAAAACCCTAATTTTTATAAAATCAAATTTCATATTCAATGGCCACCCCAATCCCGATTTGTAGATCCTTCAAAGTTCTGAACACCGTTGATTTCTGTGAAGTTTGTCGTTTATGTTGGAAATCGATATCCTGGAATTAATAAATTTAAATAAATAAATTATCTAATTAATTCCGACCGAAATCCTTCGGAGATCGAATATGCGGATTGTCTAAATTGCGGAACCGACAACCCAATCGAAATCCCTTCGCCGGAAACCACCGCGAACCACCGTACGCGAACGAGGCCCGACCGAACACCCCGCCGCGGGATAAACCCGCGGCTGTCCAGCCGAGCCCCCACGAGGGGGCTCGCGATCGCACGAGGCGATCGCCGGGATGCGTCGCGCATCCCCGGGGCTGCTCGTAGCAGCCCTCCGGCGGTGAGTCCGGCGACTCACCGCCATCGCCGGGAGGAGGGGGCGACTGCCGCGGCACCAGCCCACGGCTGCCCCCAGCGATCGACCACCGTGGTCGATCGCAAGCCCCAGCTCCAGCCGGGGTCCCTTATACGCGCCGGTGATCGAAACCCTAGGGTTCGAACGCCACCCTCGGCGTCCAGCCGAGGGGTTTCGTTGCGTGCGATCCCCGCCGGGGATCTCTCGGCCTCCGCGGTCCGGTGATCTTCAATCACCACCGCGAGGTCGATCCTCGTCCACGGGGTTCGTCCCTCGGATCTTGGTTCATGATATTTTCACGATAATTAACGATAAAATCATAAAGAGGGTTTTACGATTTACCTCGTTCTCGTTGTTCGGAAAAACGAAGAACTCAATTTGACGACCTTGAGATCTTCCCACGTATTCCTTGCACTAGCTCGGACGTCGTGTGGGCGACGATCTACCGAACTCCATGGATCTCCCTCTCTACTTTCTCTCTCTAGAATTGTGATCTTCAAGTTATGAATGCTGGAAATTGATATCCCGGGCTATTAAAATTTGCGGAAAATAATAACCTGACCGAAATCCTTCATCGCCGGAGATCCGAACGCGAACCACCGCACGAGCCGAGGCCCGACCGAATACTCAGCGAGGCCCGAAGGCCGCGAGCACTCAGCCGAGCCCCCGTACGGGGCTCGCGATCATCTCCATGATGATCGCTGGGGATGCACGAGGCATCCCCGGGGCTGCTCGTAGCAGCCCCGCAGCGGGTCGCGTGACCCGCTGCTCAACGCGCTGGGCTCGTCCCAGCGCACCGCTGCGGGAAGTCCCGCAGCACGCTTTGAGTCGCTGCGGGAAACTCCCGCAGCTCCCAGCGATCGAGCCCACGGGCTCGATCGACCCCTCGGCCCCCAGCCGAGGGTGTTCGCGCTGCACGCGCCGCCGACGAGGGAGGCCGGCGGATCCTCCCGCCGTGGCACCAGCCCACGGCGGATCCCCGACGATCGAACCCTAGGTTCGATCGTGTGCCCCGGCGTCCAGCCGGGGCTCCCCTCTTGTCGCGCGTTTCCGGCGGTTGAACCCTAGGTTCGGCCGCCTTTATCGATCCTCGCCGGGGATCTCGAATCCCCGTCCCCGAGGTTCGTCGTTTATCCGGATCGTGTGTTCATGTATATGCTACAATTAACATCACATAAAATCATAGAGGGGTTTATGATTTTACCTTTTGATTCGTTGTTCGGAGAAACGAAATCAAACACCTTTGAAGACCTTCAAATCTTCCTACGTATTCCTTGCACTCCGTTCGAACGTCGAGTGGGCGACGATCTATCGAACTCCCATGGATCTCCTTCAACTCTCTAGAACTATCAACTATTGATATTCTTGTCTTATTATTTATGAAGGCCATGTAGTGCTTTTATAGGCTACGTAGGGGATCTAAAGGAGGTGGAATATTGGGCTTTCAATATTGAAGATTAAATTGAGCCCAATGCTCAAGTCCATTAATCCTTATCAATATTAATTAATTTATTTTCCACTATTTAAATTAATTGCACTCCCAATATTAAACCATATTATATCAAATAATATTTCTCCGGTAGTATTATTTATTCCGTGTATTTAAGATTTAAATATCCATGAATAAAATTAATTTATTGCTAATTAATTTATTCATCTCTTATATCCTAGACTAGTACCGTTCAACCTTAATTATTATGCGGATTAAATCCACCTGCAGGGTTTACATAATAATTCCTTATGAACTCATCTCGGGGATATTATCAACCTTTCCGGGATACACTTTCCCGTCAAGTATTCACGGCATGTCATATATAAAATATAGCGACCCAACTTAACCGGTAATTAACCCAATAATTAAATCGGTTAATTCCTTTGGAAAATCAAAGTCACTTGTATTAAATATACACACCCGTAATAATATCGAGGATTAAGAATAAAATACTCTGAGATTTAAATTGATTATCCAAGGCAATCCTAATCAATAAATCTCAAGCGATCCGCCCAATACACCAAGTGTACAAGTGTGATAAAATAATTAAGATAAATTATTTTCTCTCTCACACAACGACTATACCGATGGATTGGTCCTTGTCCATCTAGGTCGTGAGCAACTGTTCGATTAGATACGAGTAACCGATAGTATGATCTTCTGTGTGCCCATGCAACACCATACTAACTACAACGTATAAAATCCAGGACTATGTTTTTTTTTTTTTGCATAATTAATTAATAATTAAATGCAAATAATTGTTTATCATTTAAATAGGTTAAATGCCATGACCGGGAGTTTACCGATACTTAAATCTAGACATTAAGTACACAACTCCAACAATCTCCCACTTGTACTAAGGTCTAGTCATTTCCTCCAAACTCCCGACTTCCATACTCATCACGTGCTTAAGTTATACTTTCCGGAAGTATTATGTGAATGAGCAATCTAGGTTGCCGCTCTGAAGTTATCTTGGTGACTACTGCGTCGTCTCCCTAGACGATGACTCGAATCAGGTGGTACTGGCTCTATGTGTTTTTATCACCTTTTGAACTTATGACTTCTTCCAGTTTACCATGCACCGCTATATACATAGCCTTTGGTGAACCAAGAATCATCTCCAAGTTCAGAGGTCATCCCAGAACCTAACCAAAAACTTCCGCTGCCTCTGAGGCTGCTATTTGGTTTATGATAGAGTCCGAGAAGCATCATGCTTATCACTCTTTCATCTTTTAGGTTCCACCTCCTTCTAAAAGTGAACACATAGCCTGATATCGACTTACACTGGTCTTTCTCTGATTTTTGCTCTGAGAAACTGTAATCCAAGAAGATTTCGCCTTGCTCCGTAAGCCAGTACTTTGAAAGTACTCTTACAGCATTCGAACATCCCTTATCCAGATTACTTTGATATCCTCCCACTATGCCAACCGCATAGTTGATATCAGGTTCTTGTTTTACAATATTGCATCTATAAAGCTTTCCACGCTCAACGTGCAGGAAACTGCTTTGTCTTTATCTATCTCCTTCATGTGTTCAAGACACATACCCTTTAGATAGATGTATATTCTGTCTCTGAAAGGCAATAACCTTTCTCAGAAGTATGCATGTTTAAAACAAACCATAATCGTATAAGATATCTAGGAGAAGTACAATGTTCTTATCTAGAGATCGAAAGATCTCAAGAACATGCTCTAACTTCTACTCAATCTTATATCTCGATTCATTTAGACAACCATCATCTTATGTCTGACAATATGTTCACATTGTTGCCAATGATAAAATGTTATCTACATAAAATCTCCGAGAAACACCACCTTGTTTCCATTACGTTTCCAATACACCTTTCGTCTATGCCTTTTGACGAATCCATCAAATGGACTATCCCATCAATTCGCAAGTTCCACGATTTATAGCTTTGTTTCAATCCATAAATGGATTTACTAAGCTTGTATTCTAAATGATCTTGCCTCTTAACAATAAACTTTATTGTTCTCCAAGCAGGCACATTTAGATCCAGTACTGCCTTTGTGCAGAGCTAGGGATTGATTTCATCTTTACTAGATCCAGAGTTCAAAACTCTTCTAGTCTTATGAACATCTCTGGTTGTCTTAACAACCTCCCACTGCAATGGCGTCCCGGTGTATAACAGTAATAACATTAGGTGCAGTTAGTGGTGTACTACTACTCGGTCAGGCTGGTTCTAAGTCTTCTCTTTCCTCATTTCAAAGTATCTTTGTCAGTTAGGGCATTGTAGTTCATCTAATAGTCTTCCTCTAAGAACCGGGTGATAACACCCCTCTGGCTCATAGTACTATTGAACATACAATTACTTGCTCTTCTAGGATATTCTACAACCACATAGAATGTGCTGTTGTATCCAGAAATATCCATAGAACATAGGTAGTTCCGAATAAACTTGTCCTTTTACTATTAGAATTCTATTTCTTATCCCTGACACACCATGTCTACACTCCAGTGTATGGTGCAGTCCTTTGAGACTTAATCTCAATCTATGCTATGTGTTGTTTAGATAGGTGATAGCCTCCGCGAACAAGTCGCAGGCTTTAAGTGGATATACTTTGAAGGTTCCCCATAACAGCTTTGTGTCTATTGACTAGTCAAAACACTTTGCTTTTATGGCACATCAAGTATTCTAATCCATCTTTAAGTATTCCTAAAAGGAACTACTCATACCTTTCTAATTGCACATATGTCTGCATATATCATCTTTGATCATTCTTAATACTTGTCTGAATTCCTACCCTTTAGAAGGTCCACTTAGTTGTATTATCCTCCAAACTTAGTTCTCAGGTCGGAAGGCCCATTCCTTCAACTATAATTGATCAAATCAACTTCGACCTTTGAACCTTATTTGAATAAATACCACTAAGTACAATAATTCACAAGTATAATGATTCAACAAGGAAATACATCTAATCAGTAAAATAAGTTGTAACGGTTTGTTGCATTGTGGTAGACTAAGGATTTATTATTCATATTATTGCTATTTAATGTACCAGAATAGATATCACCATTATTTCTTATCCAAACCATCAAATGATTAAAGAAATAAAATATCCATTAATAATAGAAATCCAGAACAAAAGTTCTTTCTAAAGTAGAAGGTACATAAAGCAATAAACTTGAAATGAAATCCTATAATTATCAAAAACAGATAAATGTCTTCCACTGCAACCGCTGCTTCCTCAACAGCTTTGCCCAAGTGGACTCGAATTCTTCTTCTCTAAGTCGCCGGGTTTTCTGGAACCCCTGCATTTAAAATGCACATACCGTCAGTGGCTCCATATCTACACTCCAGAAATCTGGTAGATAATACCGCTGACTATGTTTTACGACTAAAGAAAAATTCGTACCTTTGAGAGGACAAGATATAGACCCCCAGTACTCAGATTGCTTTCCTTGGGGATATTTGCCAGAAGGCTTCTTTATCCCACCCTTTGGTCCAAGTCCTTTTGGACTACTGGATCCACTTGTCTTCTTCTCCTTTTCCTTATGTATGCCCTTAGGTTAGAAACCTTTGGCCTTGGCTACAAGAGCTTGCGACTGTCTCAACTCGTCTAAAAGATCTAGCATCTCAAAAACGTGTTCAAGCGTTTCCTTGAAGCAACTGACCTTTATGAGTATCCTCATCGCCTCTTTTCTAGCCTTTACATCATGTCTAAAAATCAACTTGAGTTTTAGCATGACATCATGATTAGTGGCTAATGCAAGAGCACTATCCCACTTCTCAAAGTCAACTATTTCCTCATCAGTTGAGTTAATGGTAGGTCTAGGAGGACAAGTTTTGCTGAGTACATCTTTGTACTCCTTTACAGTCTGAGTAATGTCTAACTCTTTATTCCATCCAACACAGTATGGAACCAGTGCGTTGAATTCCTTAAGTATTAACGAAAGTGGATTCATAGCAATTCTCTAAACCTATAAGCACATATAAACAAACAATTAATTTAATGTCCGATATTATCTCCCTCAAATAATAACATTAAATTACTAATTACATCTAAAATCCCATCAGGTAAGGCAAGCCACGTGGTGTGGACGTTTACCTACCTAAATGATTTAGCAATTAGATTTTCTTTGGTCATACATCGATTATAGCGTAACTTCGTGGGGAAGAATACTATAACGCGTATCTAAGTGTAAACCATTACTCAGCACCAAAGTACATCGTTTGGAATTGCTACATCACCGCAAGCCACGTGGTGTGGACGTTAACGATAATTTCACAACTCTTCACAATTACTTACAACTGTCTACATCAATTAATCCAAAATCCGTCAGTATAGCAAGCCACGTGGTGTGGACGTTTACTACACTAAGAGACTTTTATAATTGACTCCCAGTTACAAGATCCATTCGATTCTCGTAGATCAAGACGCGGAGAATCATAAGTGAAACTCGAAGTTTCTAACCAGTGATTCACCATGCGAACGACCCTATCTCTCATAAATGAGGGAGCCGAGCAGACAATCGATCCATCTATCAAAGAATGGTACGAAGATCTCTAATTTGTGTCATCCACATGACCAAGTGGCTTTGGCTCCATTCCACTCCCCGGGGTGAGAATGAGTCGACTTGAAGTCAGTTTCAGAAAGACAATTTAGGCATTGTTTGATAAACTTGATCAATGTTTCTTGTAAAAGGAATTACAAGAATTCTCCTCCAATGACATATCTATATGAACTTCGAAAGCTCATAAATGTCACCAAAAGAACAGTAATGGAGACCACGTGAATGTTTCCATCCCCTCTCCCACTTAGCTTTTTATAACAAAGGGATACGCTATCTAATGCATAATTAAACACATAAACATGCATGCAAGTAATAAAGCACATATCACATAGTCAAATAATGCTAGAAAATTATTTTCCCGACTATCATGACTTTATTCCTTCTTCATATGCATCTTCTAGTCTTCAGTCTTCGTTCTTGAATGCTCCATGTGACGAGAATATTAATCCCAATATTTAAATCTATTTATTTTTAATAAATCCAAAAGATACTTAATTCGAAAATTAAGTCAATCGAATAAATCAAAAATAAAATTAAATATTTCTTAATACTTATTTATTTATTTATTTTCCTTTCTAATTCTATTAAATCTCTAGAATAATCTATCCGAGTGAGACTTGGAATATTCTAGAAGACTTCTATAATAGAATAAGGAAATAAAATAAATTAGGACTCTTCTACTTTCCAAGATTAATTAATTTCCATTACTATGAAAATTCCCATAAAATAGGAATAATCAATTAGGAAATAAATCAATCCTAAATTAACTTTTATTCCTTTCCAATTCTATTAAATCTGTAGGATCCTATTCCAAGTAGAACTCGGAATACTCTAGAAGACTTCCATAATAGAATAAGGAAATAAAATTAATTCAAATTAATTCTTTTCCTAATCCATGAGAATTCCCAAAAATAGGAAAACTCAAATAGGAAAACCGAATTAATTAGGAAAGTTAATCTAGGTAGGAGTAGCATGAGATCGGGAGACCCCACGCCACCCCACCTTCGAGCGACCGGCCCACGGGGAGGAGCACCGCCACCCAGCCACGCCGGCCAGCCACCGAACCGGCGGCAGCCCGCGGCAGGGGCGATCGACCCCCTCGCCCATGCCATCGATCGATCTCATGGGATCGATCCCATGATCGATCCCGAGCCCTAGTTCTCCCTCTCATCATCTCCTTCGTCACATGAGTTCTCCGGCGGTCGTCTCGGCATCGATCCAACGTAAATAAAATTACAAGAAATAAATTTACAATTCCGGTATCGATACTATACAAGAAATCGACCCTATACATTTTCCGGAAAACATAGAACGTAATAATAAATCCTAAATTCGGTCAACCCCCGAATTTTTACTATTACAAACATTCAACCACACAAAACGAATCTCGACATGTCCGAGAGTTTAATAAAAGAATAATCATGATAATTAATTAACACAATAATTAAATCCAACCATGATAGCCGGAAATCCCTGCAAGGTAGAACGATAATAGAACATATACATGAACACGATACCAAACGCTCTGATACCAATTGCTGGAAATCGATATCCCGGGCTATTAAAATTTGCGGAAAATAATAACCCGACCGAAATCCTTCATCGCCGGAGATCTGAACGCGAACCACCGCACGAGCCGAGGCCCGACCGAATACTCAGCGAGGCCCGAAGGCCGCGAGCACTCAGCCGAGCCCCCGTACGGGGCTCGCGATCATCTCCATGATGATCGCTGGGGATGCACGAGGCATCCCCGGGGCTGCTCGTAGCAGCCCCGCAGCGGGTCGCGTGACCCGCTGCTCAACGCGCTGGGCTCGTCCCAGCGCACCGCTGCGGGAAGTCCCGCAGCACGCTACGAGTCGCTGCGGGAAACTCCCGCAGCTCCCAGCGATCGAGCCCACGAGCTCGATCGACCCCTCGGCCCCCAGCCGAGGGTGTTCGCGCTGCACGCGCCGCCGACGAGGGAGGCCGGCGGATCCTCCCGCCGTGGCACCAGCCCACGGCGGATCCCCGACGATCGAACCCTAGGTTCGATCGTGTGCCCCGGCGTCCAGCCGGGGCTCCCCTCTTGTCGCGCGTTTCCGGCGGTTGAACCCTAGGTTCGGCCGCCTTTATCGATCCTCGCCGGGGATCTCGAATCCCCGTCCCCGAGGTTCGTCGTTTATCCGGATCGTGTGTTCATGTATATGCTACAATTAACATCACATAAAATCATAGAGGGGTTTATGATTTTACCTTTTGATTCGTTGTTCGGAGAAACGAAATCAAACACCTTTGAAGACCTTCGAATCTTCCTACGTATTACTTGCACTCCGTTCGAACGTCGTGTGGGCGACGATCTATCGAACTCCTATGGATCTCCTTCAACTCTCTAGAACTATCAACTATTGATATTCTTGTCTTATGATTTATGAAGGCCATGTAGTGCTTTTATAAGCTACGTAGGGGATCTAAAGGAGGTGGAATATTGGGCTTCCAATATTGAAGATTAAATTGAGCCCAATGCTCAAGTCCATTAATCCTTATCAATATTAATTAATTTATTTTCCACAATATAAATTAATTGCACTCCCAATATTAAACCATATTATATCAAATAATATTTCTCCGGTAGTATTATTTATTCCGTGTATTTAAGATTTAAATATCCATGAATAAAATTAATTTATTGCTAATTAATTTATTCATCTCTTATATCCGAGACTAGTACCGTTCAACCTTAATTATTATGCGGATTAAATCCACCTGCAGGGTTTACATAATAATTCCTTATGAACTCATCTCGGGGATGTTATCAACCCTTCCGGGATACACTTTCCCGTCAAGTATTCACGGCATGTCATATATAAAATATAGCGACCCAACTTAACCGGTAATTAACCCAATAATTAAATCGGTTAATTCCTTTGGAAAATCAAAGTCACTTGTATTAAATATACACACCCGTAATAATATCGAGGATTAAGAATAAAATACTCTGAGATTTAAATTGATTATCCAAGGCAATCCTAATCAATAAATCTCAAGCGATCCGCCCAATACACCAAGTGTACAAGTGTGATAAAATAATTAAGATAAATTATTTTCTCTCTCACACAAAGACTATACCGATGGATTGGTCCATGTCCATCTAGGTCGTGAGCAACTGTTCGATTAGATACGAGTAACTGATAGTATGATCTTCTTTGTGCCCATGCAACACCATACTAACTACAACGTATAAAATCCAGGACTATGTTTTTTTTTTTTGCATAATTAATTAATAATTAAATGAAAATAATTGTTTATCATTTAAATAGGTTAAATGCCATGACCGGGAGTTTACCGATACTTAAATCTAGACATTAAGTACACAACTCCAACAATGAACTTATGAGAATAGAGAAGACCATGTAGTGCTTTTATAGGCTACGTAGGGGATCTTAAGGAGGTGGAATATTGGGCTTCCAATAATAGTGATTAAATTGAGCCCAAGCCCAAATCTATTAATCCTTACTATTATTAATTAATTCTATTTTCCACTATATAAAATTAATTGCACTCCCAATATTAAACCATATTATATCAAATAATATTTCTCCGGTAGTATTATTTATTCCGTGTATTTAAGATATAAATATCCATGAATAAAATTAATTTATTGCTAATTAATTTATTCATCTCTTGTATCCGAGAATAGTACCATTCAACCTTAATTATTATGCGGAACGAATCCACCTGCAGGGTTTACATAATAATTCCTTATGAACTCATCTCGGGGATATTATCAACCCTTACGGGATACACTTTCCCGTCAAGTATTCACGACAATTATATTAAATATACACACCCGCAATAGTATCGGGGATTAAGAATAAAATACTCAGAGATTTAAATCGTTTATCGCCGGCAATCCTAATCGATAAATCTCAAGCAGATCCGCTCAATACACCAAGTGTACAAGTGTGTTAAGATAATCAAGATAGATTATTTTCTCTCTCACACAACGACTATACCGATGGATTGGTCCGTGTCCATCTAGGTCGTGAGCATCTGTTCGATTAAATACGAGTAACTGATAGTATGATCTTCTGTGTGTCCATACACACCATACTAATTACAACGTATAAAATCCAGGACTATAATTTGCATATATTTAATTATAAATAATTAAACGCAAATAATTGTTTATTTAGTTAAATAGATTAGTGGCAATGGATCGTGAGTTTCCGTCACTTAAATCTAGACATTAAGTACACAACTCCATTAATCTCCCACTTGTACTAAGGTCTAGTCATTTCCTCCAAACTCCCGACTCCCATACTCATCACGTGCTTAAGTTGTACTTCCAAGAAGTACTATGTGAATGAGCACTCTAGGTTGCCGCTCTGAAGTTATCTTGGTGACTACAGCGTCGTCTCCCTCGACGATGACTCGTATCAGGTGGTACTTGCACTATGTGTTATCTTACACTTATGGACTTTTGATTTCTTACCATTTGCCATTGCACCGCTATTTACATAGCCTTTGGCAAATTAAGAATCACATCTAAGTCCCAGAGATTATCCCGGAGTTATACCAAAACTTCCGCTGCCTCTGAGACCGCTATTTGGTTACCTATGGCAGAGTCCGAAAAGCATCGTGCTTATCACTCTTCCATGTTAAAACTCCTTCTCCTTCAATAGTGAAACACATAGCCTAATATCGACTTACACCGGTCCTCATTCGATTAGAAATCTAAGAGAATGTAATCCAAAGGAAATGATTGTCTGCTCCGTAATCCAGAACATAATTTCTAGTACTTCGAAAGTACTTAAAATGTTCATTACAGTAGTCGAGTATTCCTTTCCAGGATTACCTTGATATCCTCCCACTATGTTAACCGCATAGCCGATATCAGGTTCTTGTTTTCAACAATGCATTTATTAAGCTTTCCACACTCAAAGTGTAGGAAACTACTTTCATTGCTTCTATCTCCTTTTGTGTTCCAAAACACATATCCTTAGATAGATGCATTCCGTCTCTGAAAGGTAACGAACCTTTCTCGGAATATTGCATGTTAAAACGAACCATAATCATATATATATGTAAGATGTCCAGGAGAATTACAATATTCTTTCCTAGAGATCCAAGATCTCAAGAACATATCCAACTTCTTCCTATATCTTTCATATTTATTTATCTAGACAACCATCATTTTATGTCTTGATAACATCTTTACATTGTTACCAATGATAAGAATGTTCTCTACATAAAACCCGAGAAACACCACCTTGTTTTCCATCACGTTTCCAATACACACGATTCGTCTATGCTTTTGATGAATCCATAAAATGGACTATCTCATCAATTTGCAAGTACCACGAACTCAATGCTTTGTTCCAATCCATAAATGGATCAACTAAGCTTGTACTCTAAATGATCTTGCCTCTTAGCAATAATCCTTATTGCTTTCCAAGAGAGCACATTTAGATCTAGTACCGCCTCTGTGTAGATCCAGGGATCGATTTCATGTATACTAGGTCCAGAGTCCGAAGACTCACCTAGTCTTATGAATATCTCTGGTTGACCCACAACCTCCCACTAAAATGGCATTCCGGTGTATTAACAGTAATAACAGTAGGTGCAGTTAGTGGTGTATCGCTACTCAGTTCTGCTGGTTCTCAGTCCTTATCGTTCTCTCTCATTTCTAAGTATCACGTCACTTTGGGCTTGTGGTTCATCATATAGTCTTTCTCTAAGAACCGGGCGTTAGAACTTATAACGTCCTTCTGGTTCATAGTACTATTGAACACACATCTTTTGTTCTTCTAGGATATTCTACAACCGCATTTAAATACGCCGTTGTTTCCAGACATATCCATAGAACACAGGTAGTTCCGTATAACTCATGCTTTTACTATTTCTATAAGAGTTCCATTTCTTGTTTACGACACACCATTTCTACACAACAGTGTATGGTGTAGTCATTTGGAATCAAATCCCAACCTCTGATCAGTATGCTATGCATTCCTCAGGCAGGTACTTGCCTCCGCGATCAAATCGCAGGCTACAAATGGATATACCTTGATGGTTCTCCACAATTTCTTAGTGTCCATTGACTTGTCAAAACACTTGCTTTTGTGGCACATCAGGTATTCTAATCCATTTCTCGAGTAATCATTAAATGAAGTACTCGTACCTTATTGTCTGAGTAGACATAGGTCTGCATATATCAGAGTCAATCAATTCTTATACTTGTCCGGATCTTTATATCTTATATCCATTAAGGATTGCTTAGTCATGTTATCTTCCAAATTAGATTCATAGGTCGGAAGGTCCACTCCTTCAACTTAATTGATCAAAATATCAATTTTCGACCTTTGAACTTCTTATTTGAATAAACATGACTCAGCATAAGAATCCACAAGTATAATTGATTTAATAAAGAAAACTCTTATTAGTAAAACGAGTTTAATACTACGGTTCGTTGCATCGTGGTGGACTCAGGATTCATCATTTATATATTGCTAGCTAATGTACCAGAATAGATAGTATCATTATTTCTTCTTATAACCATCAAATGATTAAAAGAAATAAAATATCCATTCATTAGAAATCTAGAACAAAGTTCTTTCTAATATGAAAGGTACATAAAAGCAATAACTCAAAATGAAATCCTATAAAATGTCCTCCACTGCAACTGCTGCCTCCTCCACAGCATTGCCCATGTAGACTACGATTTCTTCTTTTCTAAGTCGTCGGGTTTCCTGGAACCCTTGCATTTAAAATGCACATACCGTCAGTGGTTCCATATCTACACACCAGGTTCCGGTAGATAATACCACTGACTATGTTTTACGACTAAAGAAAATTTCGTACTTTCTTTGAGAGGATAATAAGACTTCCAGTACCCAGACTGTTTGCATCGAGAACACTTGCCTATTGGCTTTCTCGTCCCATCTCGTGGTCCATAAAACTTAGGACCACTGGGTTTCTTTGCTTGCTTTTCCTTTCCCCCGATTTTACCTTTAGGTTCGAAACCTATGGCATTGGCTACAAGAGCTTGCGATTTCCGTCTCAACTCGTCTAAAATGTCCATCATTTCAAAAACGTGTTTAAGCGTTTCCTTGAATCGAATGGCCTTTATGAGTATCCTCATCGCCTCTTGTCTAGCCACTACGTCAGTTAAGACATCCGTAGACTCGGGAGGACAAAGCTCACTGAGTACAAACTTGTACTCTTCAACAGTCTGGACAATGTCTAGATCTCTATTCCAATCATTACATTTAGGGACCAGTGAGTTTAAAATCCTTAGGTATCACACAAAGTGGGTTCAAAGCCATTCCCTAATCTATGAGCACATATAACAACAAACAATCGATTTAATCTCCGATATTATCTCCCTCAAATAATATCATTAAATCACTAATCACATCTAAAATCCCACCAGATATGGCAAGCCACGTGGTGTGGACATTTACCAATCCAAATGATTTAGCAATTAGATTTGCTTCGGTCATACATCACTTATAGCGTAACTTCGTGGGGAAGAATACTATAATGCGTATCTAAGTGTAAACCATTACTCAGTACTAAAGTAAATCGTTTGGAATTGCTACATCACCGCAAGACACGTGGTGTGGACGTTTACGACAACTTCACAACTCTTCACAATTCCTTATAACTGTCTACATCAATTAATCCAAAATCCGTTAGTATAGCAAGCCACGTGGTGTGGACGTTTACTACACCAAGATGTTGGAGTTGTGTACTTAATGTCTAGATTTAAGTAACGGTAAACTCCCGATCATAGCATTTAATCTATTTAATTAATAAACAATTATTTGCATTTAATTATTTATAATTAAATATATGCAAATCATAGTTCTGGATTTTATACGTTGTAGTTAGTATGGTGCTGCATGGGCGCACAGAAGATCATACTATCGGTTACTCGTATTTAATCGAACAGTTGCTCACGACCTAGATGGACACGAACTAATCCATCGGTATAGTCGTTGTGTGAGAGAGAAAATAATTTATCTTAATTATTTTATCACACTTGTACACTTGGTGTATTGGGCGGATCAGCTTGAGATTTATTGATTAGGATTGCCTTGGATAATCAATTTAAATCTCGGAGTATTTTATTCTTAATCCCCGATATTATTGCGGGTGTGTATATTTAATATTAGAGACTTTGATTTTCCAAAGGAATTAACCGATTTAATTATTGGGTTAATTACCGGTAAAGTTGGGTCGCTATATTTTATATACGACATGCCGTGAATACTTGACGGGAAAGTGTATCCCGGAAGGGTTGATAATATCCCCGAGATGAGTTCATAAGGAATTATTGTGTAAACCTCATGAGTGGATTCGTTCCGCACAATAATAAAGGTTGAATGGTACTAGTCTCGGATATAAGATATGAATATTATTTATTGAGCAATAAATAAATTTATTCATGGATATTTAAATCTTAAATACACGGAATAAATAATACTAATCGGAGAAATATTATTTGATATAATATGGAATAATATTGGGAGTGCAATTTTATTTATATAGTGGAAAATAAATAAAATTAATATTGATAAGAATTAATAGATTTGGGTTGGACCCAATTTAATTTTCAATATTAGAAGCCCAATATTTATTCTCCTTATGATCCCCTACGTAGCCTATATAAGCACTACATGGTCTTCACTTTTCATAACTTAATAATTGACCTACGCCAATCATAAAGTCTTGAGAGTGAGGAAGATCCATAGGAATCCGATAGATCGTCGCCCACACGACGTTCGGACGAGGTGCGAGGAATACGTAGGAAGATCGCAAGGTCGTCAACCGATTTCGTTTCTCCGTACAACGAATCGAAGGTATAATCGAGAATCCCCCTCTTTGATTATTTGTGCTTGTTAATCGTAATATGTACATGAACAAGACGATCCGGGAACGTCGAGACCGGGATACGGGGATCCCGCGATCCCCGTCGGGATCGAAGAAGGGGCGGCCGAACCCTAGGGTTCGACCGCCGGCGCGCGGGCGTGAGGGGAGCCCCGGCTGGACGCCGGGGCGAGCGATCGACGTGAAGTCGATCGCTGGGGGTTCGGCCGTGGGCTGGTGCCACGGCGGATCGAACCCCCCGGCCTCCCTCCGCCGGTGGTGCGCGCAAGGGAGAAGGCCGCGGCTGGACGCCGCGGCTGGGGCGCTCGAGCCCTAGCTCGATCGCCGGGGACCGTCGCGGCTTCGCGCCGCGACTGGTGGTCCCCCTCCCGTCGGATGGCGGCGGTGAGTCGCCGGACTCACCGCCAGGGGGCTGTTCCGAACAGCCCCGGCGATCGCCATGCACGGCGATCGCGAACCCCGCGGATGGGGTTCGGCTAGGGTTTAGCCGCGGGTTCATCCCGCGGCGATGCTCTCGTCGAGCCCGGTTCTTCGTGGTGTTCGCGTTCGTAATTTCCGACTCGCAGGAGACTTCGACTGGGGGCGGGCTGCGTGTCTTCGGGTGCGTAGTCTCCAAAGGTCGGACTCCTGCGGATGAGTTGGTGTTCGTGCGGTTTCCGGCGACGGGTTTTCGGTCGGGTTATCGGTTCCGCAAATTTTGATAGCCCGGGACATCGAATCCCAGCAAATGGTATCAGAGCGTTTGGTTTCGTGTTCATGTATATATTCGATTATTGTTCTACCTTGCAGGATTTCCGGCTATCATGGTTGATTTAATTATTGCTTAATTAATTATCAAGATTATTAAACTCTCGGACATGTCGAGATTTGTTTTGTGTGGTTGAATGTTTGTAATAGTAAAAATTCGGGGGTTGACCGAATTTAGGATTTATTATTACGCACTTTTTTTCCGGAAAATGTATAGGGTCGATTTCATGTATAGAATCGATACCGGAATTGTAATTTAGATTATTGTAATTTATTTTACGTTGGTTCGATGATGAGACGATCGCCGGAAGACGAAGAAGTGACGAAGAGAGTAGGGCTTGGGATCGATCCCATGATGGTGATCGACCCATGGCCTAGCCGGCATGGCTAGGCGGCGGCGACGCTCCTCCCCGAGTGGCCGGCCGATCCATCTAGGTGGGGATGGTGCGGGGTCTCCCAATCCCATGCTATTCCTACCAAGAAATTACTTTCCTAATTAATTCGGATTTTTCCTATTTGAGTATTCTCCTTTTGGAAACTCTCATGGATTAGGAAAAGAATTAATTTGAATTAATTTTATTCCTATTGATTTATTTCCTTCATGGAATTATTCATAGATTGGGAATTTAATTAATTTAGTACTAAATTTATTTTTCCTATTTGATTATTCCTACTCATAGGAATATTCATGGATTAGGAATAAAAATAAATTTGGAAATTAGTGAGTCCTAATTTATTTTATTTCCTTGTTCTATTATAGATGTCTTCTAGAATATTCCAATTTTACTTGGATAGATTATTCTAGAGATTTAATAGAACTAGATAGAAAAATAAATAAATAAAAATATTAATAATATTTAATTTTATTTTTGATATATTCAATTGACTTAATTTTCGAATTAAGTAACTTTTGGATTAATTGAAAATAAATAGATTTAAATATTGAAAATTAATATTCTCGTCACATGGAGCATTCAAGAAACGAAGACTGAAGACTAGAAGATGCATATGAAGATAAAGCCATGATAGTCGGGAAAAAAATAATTTCTCTAGCATTATTTTTTACTATGTGCTATGTGCTTTATTGCTTTCATGCATGCTTATGTGTTTAATTATGCATTAGATAGCGTATCCCTTTGTTATAAAAAGCTAAGTGGGAGAGGGGATGGAAACATTCCCATGGTCTCCATTACTGTTCTCTTGGTGACTCTTATGGACTTTTGAAGTTCGTATAGATGTGTCATTGGAGGAGAATTCTTGTAATTCCTCTTACAAGAAACATTGATCAAGTTTATCAAACAATGCCTAATTTGTCTTTCTGAAACTGACTTCAAGTCGACTCATTCTCACCCCGGGGAGTGGAATGGAGCCAGAGCCACTTGGTCATGTGGATGACACAAATTAGAGACCTTCGTGCCATTCTTTGATAGGTGGGTCGATTGTCTGCTCGGCTCCCTTATTTATGAGAGATAGGGTTGTTCGCATGGTGAATCACTGGTTAGAAACTTCGAGTTTCACTTATGATTCTCCGCGTCTTGATTTACGAAAATCGAATGGATCTTGTAATTGGGAGTCAATTATAAAAGTCTCTTAGTGTCGTAAACGTCCACACCACGTGGCTTGCTACACTGACGGATTTTGGATTAATTGATGTATACAGTTGTAAGGAATTGTGAAGAAGTGTGAAGTTGTCGTAAACGTCCACACCACGTGGCTTGCGGTAATGTAGCAATTCCAAACGATTCACTTTGGTGCTGAGTAATGGTTTACACTTAGATACGCCTTGTAGTATTCCTCCCCACGAGGTTACGCTATAAGTGATGTATGACCAAAGAAAATCTAATTGCTAAATTATTTGGGTGGGTAAACGTCCACACCACGTGGCTTGCCTTACCTGATGGGATTTTAGATGTGATTAGTAATTTAATGATATTATTTGAGGGAGATAATATCGGATATTAAATTGATTGTTTGTTTAAATGTGCTTATAGGTTTAGAGAATAGCTATGAACCCACTTTCTGTAATACTCAAGGAGCATAAGCTCACTGGTCCCAATTATATTGATTGGAGGAGAAATTTGGACATTGTCCTGACTGCTGAAGAGTACAAGTTTGTACTCTATGAGCAATGCCCTGCTGAACCCACGGCCGCCTCAACTGATGAGGAAAAAGAAACATATCGGAAGTGGAAAAAGGCTGATGAAATGGCTAGGTGCTATATTTTGGCTTCCATGTCAAATGTACTCCAAACCCAACATGAGCCGATGAACACTGCCGAGGATATGTTATTTAACCTCAAGGAGATGTTTGGGCATCATGACCGTGCGGGTAGGCAAGAAGCAATGAGAGTCCTCATGTCGACTACTCAGTCTGAAGGAACGCCCGTTGAGGAGCACGTTCTCAAGATGATGAGTTTGTTGAATGAATTGGAGGTCCTAGGAGCTATGATTGATGGTGAGACGCAAGTCGACATCATACTCCAGTCTCTGACCCCTAGTTTTGAGCAGTTTCGTATGAGCTATAATATGGGTAAACTATCTTATACTCTTGCGCAACTCCTGACTGAACTCAAGGCGGCAGAGGGGATCTACAAGAAGGGCAAGTCTCAAGCGCTTGTGGCTACCAAGTCTAAAAGCTTGAAAGCTATTGGAGGTAGGGGCAAGAAAAGGAAGCAAGCCATAAAACCCAGTGGTGCCAAGAGGAATGGACCACGAGTGGGGGCTAGTAAGCCAAAGGGCTTGTGCTTCCGATGCAAGAAGTCTGGACACTGGAAGTCTGAATGTCCTCTCAGAGGTACGAATTTTTCTTTAGTCGTAAAAACATAGTCAGCGGTATTATCTACCAGAATTCTGGTGTGTAGATATGGAACCACTGACGGTATGTGCATTTCTTTAAATGCAGGGGTTCCAGAAAACCCGGCGACTTAGAGAAGAAGAGTTCGAGTCTACATGGGCAAAGCTGTTGGGGTAGCAGCAGTTGCAGTGGAAGACATTTATCTGTTTTAAGTTTTCATTTCAGTTATTGCTTATGTACCCCTTTATTTTGAAAAAGAACTTCGTTCTAGTTTTCTTTATTATTAATGGATATTTTATTTCTTTAATCATTTGATGGTTTGGATAAGAAATAATGGTGATATCTATTATGGTACATTAGATAGCAATATGTGAATGATGAATCCTTAGTCTACCACGATGCAACAAACCGTTATGTATAACTTGTTTTACTTATTAGATGTATTTCTCTTATTGATCATTGTACTTGTGAATTCTTGAACTTGGTAGTATCTATTCAAAAGGCATTCAAAAGGTCGAAATTGATTTGATCAATTATAGTTGGAGGAATGGACCTCCCGACCTAAGAATCAATCTTGAAAGATGATACAACTAAGTTAACCTTTCTGGATAAAGAATGGAATTCGGACAAGTATAGAAGATGATTGATGATTAATGCGGTATGTGTAATTAGAGAAGGTACGAGTCATTCCTTCAAGAATACTCGAAGATGGATTAGACTACTTGTTGTGCCATAAAAGCGGAGTGTTTTTAACACAAAGCAATTATGGGGAGCCTTCAAAGTATATCCATTGGGAGCCTGCGACTTGTTCGCGGAGGCTATCACCTATCTAAATAACACATAGCATAAATCAAAGATTGAGATTAAGTCTCAAGCGACTACACCATACACTGATGTGTAGACATGGTGTGTCAGGAATAAGAAATGGGATTCTAATAGTAAAAGGACAAGTTTGTTCGGAACTACCTATGTTCTATGGATATTTCTGGATACAACGGTACACTCAATGTGATTGTAGAATATCCTAGAAGAACAAGTAATTGTATGTTCAATAGTACTACGAACCAGAAGGGTGTCCTCGCCCGGTTCTTAGAGGAAGACTATTAGATGAACAACAAATGCCCTAACTGACAAAGTACTTTAAAAGATGAGGAAAGGAAAGACTGAGAACCAGCCTGACCGAGTAGTGATACACCACTAACTGCACCTAATGTTATTACTGTTATACACCGGAACGCCATTGCAGTGGGAGGTTGTTAACCAACCGGAGATGTTCATAAGACTGGAGGAGTTTTGAACTCTGGATCTAGTATACATGAAATCGATCCCTAGATCTGCATAGGATTTGCGAGAAAGGTGTGTTAGAGACGTAATGGAAGCAAAGGTGGTGTTTCTCGGAATTTTGTGTAGATAACACTTCATCGTTGGCGACAATGTAAAAGTGTTGTCAGACATAAAATAGAGGTTGTCTAAATAAATCGAGATTTAAGATTAAGATGAAGTTGGATCATGTTCTTAGAAATCTTCCGATCTCTAGATAAGAACATTTGTACTTCTCTTAAGATATCTTATACGATTATGGTTTGTTTTAAACATGCACAATTCTGAGAAAGGTTATTGCCTTTCGGGAACAGAATACATCTATCTAAAGGTATGTGTTTCGAACACATGAAGGAGATGGATATGGACAAAGCAGGTACCTACACTTCAAGTGTAGAAAGCTTTGTAGATGCAATGTTGAAAAACAAGAACCTGATATCAACTATGCGTTTAGCGTAGTGGGAGGATATCAAAGTAATCTGGATAAGAAATATTCGAATGCTGTAAAGTACTTGGAAGTACTGGATTACTGGCATAACGAAATCTTCTTAGATTACAATTTCTCAGATCAAGAATCGGAGAAAGACCAGTGTAAGTCGATATCAGGCTATGTGTTCACTTTTAGAAGAGGTGGAACCTAAGGATGAAAGAGTGATAAGCATGATGCTTCTCGGACTCTATCATAAACCGAATAGCAGCCTCAGAGGCAGCGGAAGTTTTGGTTAGGTTCCGGAATGACCTCTGAACTTGGATATGATTCTTGGTTCACCAAAGGCTATGTACATAGTGGTGCATGGAGAACTGGAAGAAGTCATAAGTTCGAAAAGTGATGATAACACATAGAGCAAGTACCACCTGATACGAATCATCGTCAAGGGAGACGACGTAGTAGTCACCAAGATAACTTCAGAGCGGCAACCTAGAGTGCTCACTCACATAGTACTCGGAAGTACACCTTAAGCACGTGATGAGTATGGGAACCGGGAGTTTGGAGGAAATGACTAGACCTTAGTGCAAGTGGGAGATTGTTGGAGTTGTGTACTTAATGTCTAGATTTAAGTAACGGTAAACTCCCGATCATAGCATTTAATCTATTTAATTAATAAACAATTATTTGCATTTAATTATTTATAATTAAATATATGCAAATCATAGTTCTGGATTTTATACGTTGTAGTTAGTATGGTGCTGCATGGGCGCACAGAAGATCATACTATCGGTTACTCGTATTTAATCGAACAGTTGCTCACGACCTAGATGGACACGAACTAATCCATCGGTATAGTCGTTGTGTGAGAGAGAAAATAATTTATCTTAATTATTTTATCACACTTGTACACTTGGTGTATTGGGCGGATCAGCTTGAGATTTATTGATTAGGATTGCCTTGGATAATCAATTTAAATCTCGGAGTATTTTATTCTTAATCCCCGATATTATTGCGGGTGTGTATATTTAATATTAGAGACTTTGATTTTCCAAAGGAATTAACCGATTTAATTATTGGGTTAATTACCGGTAAAGTTGGGTCGCTATATTTTATATACGACATGCCGTGAATACTTGACGGGAAAGTGTATCCCGGAAGGGTTGATAATATCCCCGAGATGAGTTCATTAGGAATTATTGTGTAAACCTCATGAGTGGATTCGTTCCGCACAATAATAAAGGTTGAATGGTACTAGTCTCGGATATAAGATATGAATATTATTTATTGAGCAATAAATAAATTTATTCATGGATATTTAAATCTTAAATACACGGAATAAATAATACTAATCGGAGAAATATTATTTGATATAATATGGAATAATATTGGGAGTGCAATTTTATTTATATAGTGGAAAATAAATAAAATTAATATTGATAAGAATTAATAGATTTGGGTTGGACCCAATTTAATTTTCAATATTAGAAGCCCAATATTTATTCTCCTTATGATCCCCTACGTAGCCTATATAAGCACTACATGGTCTTCACTTTTCATAACTTAATAATTGACCTACGCCAATCATAAAGTCTTGAGAGTGAGGAAGATCCATAGGAATCCGATAGATCGTCGCCCACACGACGTTCGGACGAGGTGCGAGGAATACGTAGGAAGATCGCAAGGTCGTCAACCGATTTCGTTTCTCCGTACAACGAATCGAAGGTATAATCGAGAATCCCCCTCTTTGATTATTTGTGCTTGTTAATCGTAATATGTACATGAACAAGACGATCCGGGAACGTCGAGACCGGGATACGGGGATCCCGCGATCCCCGTCGGGATCGAAGAAGGGGCGGCCGAACCCTAGGGTTCGACCGCCGGCGCGCGGGCGTGAGGGGAGCCCCGGCTGGACGCCGTGGCGAGCGATCGACGTGAAGTCGATCGCTGGGGGTTCGGCCGTGGGCTGGTGCCACGGCGGATCGAACCCCCCGGCCTCCCTCCGCCGGTGGTGCGCGCAAGGGAGAAGGCCGCGGCTGGACGCCGCGGCTGGGGCGATCGAGCCCTAGCTCGATCGCCGGGGACCGTCGCGGCTTCGCGCCGCGACTGGTGGTCCCCCTCCCGTAGGATGGCGGCGGTGAGTCGCCGGACTCACCGCCAAGGGGCTGTTCCGAACAGCCCCGGCGATCGCCATGCACGGCGATCGCGAACCCCGCGGATGGGGTTCGGCTAGGGTTTAGCCGCGGGTTCATCCCGCGGCGATGCTCTCGTCGAGCCCGGTTCTTCGTGGTGTTCGCGTTCGTAATTTCCGACTCGCGGGAGACTTCGACTGGGGGCGGGCTGCGTGTCTTCGGGCGCGTAGTCTCCAAAGGTCGGACTCCTGCGGATGAGTTGGTGTTCGTGCGGTTTCCAGCGACGGGTTTTCGGTCGGGTTATCGGTTCCGCAAATTTTGATAGCCCGGGACATCGAATCCCAGCACAAGAGACTTTTATAATTGACTCCCAATTACTTGATTCATTTAATCTTGTAAATCAACACGCGGAGAATCATAAGTGAAACTCGAAGTTTCTTACCAGTGATTCACCATGCGAACGACCCTATCTCTCATAAAATGAGGGAGCCGAGCAGACAATCGATCCACCTTCAAAAGGATGGTACGAAGGTCTCTAATTTGTGTCCTCGACATGACCAAGTGGCTTTGGCTCCATTCCACTCCCCGGGGTGAGAATGAGTCGACTTGAAATCAGTTTTGGAAAGACAAATTAGGCATTGTTTGATAAACTTAATCAATTTTTCTCGTAAAAGGAATTACAAGAATTTTCCTCCAATGGCTTATCTATATGAACTTCGAAAGTTCATAAAAGTCACCAAGAGAACAACAATGGAGACCATGGCATTGTTTCCAATCCTCTCCCACTTAGCTTTTTACAATAAAGGGATACGCTATCTAATGCATAATTAAATACACATAAGCATGCATACATGAAATAAAGCACATAGAATATTATCACATAATCAAAATAATACTAGAATATTATTTTCCGACTATTATGGCTTTATCGCATCCCCATATGCGTCTTCTAGTCTTTAGTCTTCGTTCTTTGAATGCTCCATGTGACGGGAATATTAATTCCAATATTTAAATCTATTTATTTTTAATAAATCCAAAAGTTACTTAATTCGAAAATTAAGTCAATCGAATAAATCAAAAATAAAATTAAATATTATTAATATTTTTATTATTTTTATTTTACTCTTCTAATTTCATTAAATCTCTAGAATCCTATCCAAGACCCACTTGGAATATTCTAGAAGATTTCCATAATGAAATAAGGAAATAATTCCTTTCCAATTAATTCCTTTCCTTTTCTATTAAAAATTCCATAAAGGAATAATTAAATAAGGAAAAATTAATGAAGGACTTTCAAAACTTTCCAAATTAATTATTTTCCTAATCCATTAAAAATTCCATAAAGGAATAATTAAATAGGAAAAATAAATTAATTCTAAATTTATTTATTTTCCTATTCCATGAAAATTCCCAAGAATAGGAATAATCAATAAGGAAAAATAAATTTATTCTAAATTTATTCTTTTCCTATTCCATGAGAATTCCCAAAAATAGGAATACTCAAAATAGGAAAACCGAATAATTTAGGAAAGTTGGATCTCGGTAGGAGAGCACGGGTTGGGGATCCCCGCGCTCCCACCATCGATCGCCGGTCGAACCGAGGGGAGACCACCACCACCGCCCCAGCCACGCGCCACCACCACCGGTGGCTAGGCGAGGCCGAGAACCGCGGGCAGCCCCCTTCTTCACCATCGATCGATCGATCCTCCTTGGGGTTCGATCATGGGGTTGATCGATCCCCGGAATCCTCCCTCTCATCGTCTCTTCCGCCACACTTTTCCGGTTGTCGTTTCATCCTCGATCCAACGTAGAATAAATTACAAATTTATTACTACGCTATCCGGTATCGATTCTCTACAAAACGACCTTAAACAATTTCCGGAAAAATTAAGAACAAACATTCACCACACAAGAACGAATCTCGACATCACCGAGAGTTTAATAATCAAGAACATTATTATGACATTAATTAACAATAATTAAATCTAGCCATAATAATCGGAAACCCAGCAAGGTAGAACAATTTATCGAAAATACCATGAACTAAAACCAACGCTCTGATACCAATTGTTGGAAATCGATATCTCGGAATTAATAAATTTAAATAAATAAATTATCTAATTAATTCCGACCGAAATCCTTCGGAGATCGAATATCCGGATTGTCTAAATTGCGGAACCGACAACCCAATCGAAATCCCTTCGCCGGAAACCACCGCGAACCACCGTACGCGAACCGAGGCCCGACCGAACACCCCGCCGCGGGATAAACCCGCGGCTGTCCAGCCGAGCCCCCACGAGGGGGCTCGCGATCGCACGAGGCGATCGCCGGGATGCGTCGCGCATCCCCGGGGCTGCTCGTAGCAGCCCCCCGGCGGTGAGTCCGGCGACTCACCGCCATCGCCGGGAGGAGGGGGCGACTGCCGCGGCTGCCCCCAGCGATCGACCACCGTGGTCGATCGCAAGCCCCGGCGTCCAGCCGAGGAGTTTCGTCGCGTGCGATCCCCGCCAGGGATCTCTCGGCCTCCGCGGTCCGGTGATCTTCAATCACCACCGCGAGGTCGATCCTCGTCCACGGGGTTCGTCCCTCGGATCTTGGTTCTTGATATTTTCACGATAATTAACGATAAAATCATAAAGAGGGTTTTACGATTTACCTCGTTCTCGTTGTTCGGAAAAACGAAGAACTCAATTTGACGACCTTGAGATCTTCCCACGTATTCCTTGCACTAGCTCGGACGTTTTGTGGGCGACGATCTACCGAACTCCATGGATCTCCCTCTCTACTTTCTCTCTCTAGAATTGTGATCTTCAAGTTATGAACTTATGAGAATAGAGAAGACCATGTAGTGCTTTTATAGGCTACGTAGGGGATCTTAAGGAGGTGGAATATTGGGCTTCCAATAATAGTGATTAAATTGAGCCCAAGCCCAAATCTATTAATCCTTACTATTATTAATTAATTCTATTTTCCACTATATAAAATTAATTGCACTCCCAATATTAAACCATATTATATCAAATAATATTTCTCCGGTAGTATTATTTATTCCGTGTATTTAAGATATAAATATCCATGAATAAAATTAATTTATTGCTAATTAATTTATTCATCTCCTGTATCCGAAAATAGTACCATTCAACCTTAATTATTATGCGGAACGAATCCACCTGCAGGGTTTACATAATAATTCCTTATGAACTCATCTCGGGGATATTATTGTTGGAAATCGACTACCCGGGATGCGTTCGTTCGATCGCTCGAACATCCGAACCATCCCAGTCGACCTCTGAAGTCACTACTTCGTTCGCTTAACAGCCCTTATCCCGAATCACGCCCAGCCATCGCCCCGGAGGACAACCGCGCGAAACGGAGCTGGACTGTACCCAATCAGCGCCCGCCGATTGCAGTCCAGCGGTCGCTGGTGGAGCTGCAAACAGCGGTCGCTGTTTGCCCACCAGCGGGCGCTGTTCGTCCGCGAACAGCAACGCGACGTTGCTGTTCCGGGCTCGTTTCCGGGTCGTTTTTCCTCATCCGACTACCGATCCGGAGGTCCTAGAACCCCCAGTAGTCGAGGAACACGATCCACGACCCCGGAACCCGATCCACGTTCGTGTATGTTCAACGAGATAAAACGAGATCGAATAAATTGCGGAAAAAGATAGATCCGATCTCATACCTTGCGGTCGATTGTTGAGACCTTAGATGCTTCTAACGTATGCCTCAGATCCTTTCTCCAGCCGTTGTGTGGGCAACGATCCGCTGGAGTTCTCCCTTCTGTACTTTCTCTATCAACAGCGTTAATATATCTTTTTCTCTCTGAGAGAAAAATATTAGCGCAAACTAATTTAATTTTACAGAGAAAAATTATAATTGCGTTAACGCAATTGTTTTTCTGAGTAAAATGAAATAGCGGCGAATGATAGGGTTTAGGAGAGTACGGGAGGGGATTATATAGAGTTACGTTAGGGACCTTAGGATAAATTAATTAAGGGCTAAATTGAAATATTAATTAACTTGGAATACGTAAACGCAATTCCTTAATTAATCGATTTCAATTTTAATTATTATTAACTCCACTATAAAATAATAATTGAATTCCCGAAATTAATTTTTAATATTATTTCAACAATAATAAATCCGCCGAAATTACATAAACGACCTTCCCCGTGTTTAAGATATCGAAACGTCCACGAATTTATTTAATTACTAATAATTAAATTAATTCGTTTCTTATTATCCGAGACTAGTACCACTCATCCTTATTATCATGTGGAACAAATCCACCTGCAGGGTTTACATGATAAACTTTATGAGCTCATCTCGGGGACGTTATCAACCCGATAAACGGGACACGGTTTCCTGTCTATAATCTATAGCATGCCGTGTGTACAATTCCGATTCCCAATTTACCGAGTATCTCGACTAATCAAATAGTCTCACTCATTGGCAAGTTAAAGAACCGAGAATTGGACATACACACCTATAATTATATAGGGATTAAGAATTCGTATATCCGTAATTCTGAGGTCTAGTTCGATTACGTCGATTAGTATAAATCGAACGCCCTCCCGTGGTCCTGCTCAATACACCAAGTGTACAAGTGTAACATAATAGTCAAGACCAACCATTACCCAGTCACACTACGACGTACCGATGGATTGTCCCTGTCCATCTAAGTCGTGAGCTTCTGTTCGATAATATACGAGTAACCGACAGTATGATCTTCCGCGTGTCTCCTCACGCCATACTGTCTACAACGTATATATCTAGGACTATTGCATTCAAGTACAAAGTAGACAAAAATGCCGACAGTTTGATTAATAGATAATGAAAAACACAGATAAGGAGTTCCATATTGTCACTAAACTAGACATTTAGAATATAACTCCATCAATTATCAACCCTTACGGGATACACTTTCCCGTCAAGTATTCACGGCATGCCATATATAAAATCTAGTGACCCAACTTAACCGGTAATTTACCCAATAATTAAATCGGTTAAATCCTTTGGTAAATCAAAGTCACTTATATTAAATATACACACCCGCAATAGTATCGGGGATTAAGAATAAAATACTCAGAGATTTAAATCGATTATCGCCGGATATCCTAATCGATAAATCTCGAGCAGATCCGCTCAATACACCAAGTGTACAAGTGTGTTAAGATAATCAAGATAGATTATTTTCTCTCTCACACAACGACTATACCGATGGATTGGTCCGTGTCCATCTAGGTCGTGAGCATCTGTTCGATTAAATACGAGTAACCGATAGTATGATCTTCTGTGTGTCCATACACACCATACTAACTACAACGTATAAAATCCAGGACTATAATTTGCATATATTTAATTATAAATAATTAAACGCAAATAATTATTTATTTAGTTAAATAGATTAGTGGCAATGGATCGTGAGTTTCCGTCACTTAAATCTAGACATTAAGTACACAACTCCAACAGTTTACCTTCTGATTTTGCTCATGAACATGAGTATCTGGCAGGCAGGGCTACTTTGCTTGGAGATTGTGAGACACTCGCCTCATTTGTAATCGCTCGTGCCCCATGGTCCGTGGAAATCTCTTGGGTCAACGGTTACGTGTGCTTTCATCGTGGCTGGACCGATTTCTGCACGGCTCATCAAATTAAATTCGGTTATTTTTTGGTTTTTCACTACGCCAAGAAATTGGGTCCTTTCTTTGTCAATGTCTACAATAAAGATGGTCTCGGGATTCGGAACTTTTCCGATCCTAATGCCCCTGGAGACCCCCTTCTGCCGACCATATCTAAGGTTGTAGAATGTTGGAGTTGTATACTTAATTTATAGATTTAAGTAACGTAAACTCCCGGTCATAGCATTTAATCTATTTAAATGAATAAACAATTATTTGCTTTTAATTATTGATAATTAAATATATGCAAAAAAAAAGTCCTGGATTCTATACGTTGTAGTTAGTATGGTGTGCGTCGTCACACGGAAGATCATACTATCGGTTACTCGTATTTAATCGAACAGTTGTTCACGACCTAGATGGACACGGACCAAGCCATCGGTATAGTCATTGTATGAGGGAGAAAATAATCGGTCTTGATTATTTTATCATACATGTACACTTGGTGTATTGGGCGGATCGCTTGAGATTTATCGATTAGGATTGCCTTAGATAATCCATTTAAATCTCAGAGTATTTTATTCTTAGTCCCCGATATTATTGCGGGTGTGTATATTTAATATTAGTGACTTTGATTTTCCAAAGGAATTGACCGATTAGAATATCTGGTTAATTATCGGTAAAGTTGGGTCACGGTATTTTATATATGACACGCCGTGAATTCTTGACGGGAAAGTGTATCCCGATAAGGGTTGATAATATCCCCGAGATGAATTCATAAGGAATTATTATGTAAACCTCATTAGTGGATTTGTTCCGCATAATAATTAAGGTTGAATGGTACTATTCTCGGATACAAGAAATGAATAAATTAATTAGCAATAAATTAATTTTATTCATGGATATTTATATCTTAAATACACGGAATAAATAATACTACCGAAGAGAATATTATTTGATATAATATGGTTTAATATTTGGAGTGCAATTAATTTTATATAGTGGAAAATAAAATTAATTAATATTAATGGTATAAATAGATTTGGGCTTGGGCTCAATTTAATCATTAATATTGGAAGCCCAATATTCCACCTTCTTTAGATCCCCTACGTAGCCTATAAAAGCACTACATGGCCTTCATAAATCATAAGACAAGAATATCATACTTGATATTCTAGAGAGAAGGAGATCCATAGAGTTCGGAGGATCGTCGCCCACACGACGTTCGAACGAGGTGCAAGGAATTCGTAGGAAGATCCGAAGGTCTTCAAATCAATCTCGTTTCTCCGCACAACAAGATCGAAGGTAAAATCATAAACCCCCTTGTATGATTTTATGTGAATTAATCGTGATGCATACATGAACGATGATCCGGGACGATCGAAACCTAGACACGGGGATCCTGCGATCCCCGTAGGGATCGATGGGGGCGGTCGAACCCTAGGGTTTCGACCGCCGGTTACGCGCGGCGAAGGGGAAGCCCCGACTGGAAGCCGGGGCATGCGATCGACCAAGGTCGATCGCTGGGGGTTCGCCGTGGGCTGGTGCCACGGCGGAAGAACCCCCTGGCCACCCTCGCCCGGCGGCGTGCGCTCGAAGGGGGCCCCGGCTGGAGCCGGGGCAAGCGATCGACGCGAAGTCGATCGCTAGGGCAGCCGCGGCTAGGCCGCGGCGGGTCAGCTGGGCTGACCGCCCTCCCCTCGACGGCGGTGGCGGTGAGTCGCCGGGCTCACCGCCGGGGGCTGTTCCGAACAGCCCCGCAGGGATGCTCCGCATCCCCATGCGATCGCATGCACGCGATCGCGAGCCCCGGCGGGGGCTCGGCTAGGGTTTCTAGCTGCGGGTTTATCCCGCGGCGGTGATTCTCTTGTCGAGCTCCGGTTCGTTGGTGTTCGTGATCGGATTCCGGCGATGGGATTTTGATCGGGTTATCGGTTCCGCAATTTTTGATAGCCCGGGATATCGATTTCCAACAATTGGTATCAGAGCGTTGGTTCTAGTTCATGTATGTTTTCGATTATTGTTCTACCTTGCAGGGATTCCTGATGGAGTAGTATACTTAATGTCTAGACTTAAGTGATCTGAACTCCTTGTACACTTTCATTTATCTATTTATAAATAAACATTCATTTCCTTTGTTAATTAAATGCAAATTATGGTTCTAGATTTTATACGTTGTATTTAGTATGGTGTGCTTCGTCACACGGAAGATCATACTATTAGTCACTCGTATATAATCAAACGGTTGCTCACGACCTAGATGGACAAGAACTAATTCATCGGTATAGTCGTTGTATGAGTGAGAAAATAATTGGTCTTGATTATTTTATCATACATGTACACTTGGTGTATTGAGCGGATCTGCTTGAGATTTATCGATTAGGATTGCCATTGATAATCGATTTAAATCTCTGAGTATTCTATTCTTAATCCATGATATTATTGCGGGTGTGTGCATATAATATAGGTGGCTTTGATTTTCCAAAGGAATTGATTGATTAGAATAACCAGTCAATTACCGGTAAAGTTGAGTCACCGTATTTTATGTATGACGTGCTGTGAATTCTTGACGGGAAAGTATGTCCCGATAAGGGTTGATAATATCCCCGAGATGAGCTCATAAGGATTTATTATGTAAACCTCGCGAGTGGATTTGTTCCCGCATAATAATAAAGTTGAGTGATACTAATCTCGGATATAAGAGATGAATAAATTTTATTATGCAATAAATAAATATTTATTCATGGATATTTATATCTTAAACATACGGAATAAATAATACTATCGGAAGAATATTATTTGATATAATATGGTAAATATTGGGAGTGCAATTATATTTATATAGTGGAATTAATCATATAATTAATATTAATGTATTAATAGATTTGGGCTTGGGCTCAATTTAATCATTAATATTGGAAGCCCAATATTCTACTTCCTTAAGGTCCCCTACGTAGCCTATAAAAGCACTACATGGTCTTCACAATTAGAACACAAGACAAGCTTGGAGAGTTGTAAAGGAGATCCATAAGCTTGGAGGATCGTCGCCCACACGACGTTCAAGCTAGTGCAAGGAATACGTGGGAAGGCTTCAAGGTCATCGAAGTTCTTCGTTTTTCCGGACAACGAGAACGAGGTAAAATCGAGAAAACCCCCTCTATGATTTTAATCGTTAATATATTGTAAATACCGACGAACCAAGATCCGAGGTACGAGACCATATACGAGGGACGATCGCGTGGTGGTGGCGAAACCACCGGACCACGGGCGATCGCCCGATTAGGGTTTCGCGAGCATGGAGGCGAACCCCGGCTGGACGCCGGGGTGTGATCGATCACCCCGATCGATCGCCGGCAGCTGACTGGGTCCCGTGATGACCCAGCTGGAGGCGGGCCGACCTCCCATGCAGCAGCGAGTCGCCGGACTCGCCGCGGGGGCTGCTGGGCAGCCCCATCGATCGCGATGACGCGATCGGTCGATCGCATGGAGCCCCGCCTCGCGGGGGCTCGGCTGGGGCAGCGGCGTGCCTTCGGGTACGTTGTCTCCTCGGTTGAGCTTCGGGTTGTGAGGCGGTGGTGTTCGTGTGATCTCCGGCGAAGGTTTTTGATCGGAGTTGTCATGTTCCGCAATTCCGGCAACTCCGGGATATCGAATTCCAACAATTGGTATCAGAGCGTGGTTTACGTTCGCGGTATTTTCGATATAATTGTTCTACCTTGCAGGGTTTCTGACTATTATGGCTTGTTTAATTATTGTTAATTATGTTGTCATAATTGTTGGTTTATTAAACTCTCGGACATGTCGAGATTCGTTTTGTGTGGTGAATGCTTGTAATAGTAAAAAATTTGGGGGTTGACCGAATTTAGGTTTTATTATTGTTCTATCTTTTTCCGGAAAATGTATAGGGTCGATTTCATGTATAGAATCGATACCGGATTATGTAGAAATAAATTTGTAATTTATTTTGTGTTGGATCGATGCCGAAACGACCGCCGGGAGAAACGTGTGACGGAGGAGACGAAAGAGAGGGGGAGGACCCTCTCGGCCATCCCCATGGCCGAGGGATCGACCGCGGGAGGAGGGGCCGCCGGCGACGGTGGCCGGCCACCTTCATGGCGGCGGTCCGGTGGTGGCATGGGGATCCCCACCCAATGCTATCCCGGTCCGTGATTCGCTGTCCTAATTGGTTTGGTTTTCCTATTTTGAATGTTCTTATTTTTTGGGAACTCTCATGGAATAGGAAAAGAATCAATTTGGAATTAATTAGGATTCCTAATTGATTATTTTTATTTTATGGAAATATTCATGGATTAGGAATCTAATTAATTTGGAAAGTAGAAGAGTCCTAAATTATTTTATTTCCTTATTTCATTATGGAAATCTTCTAGAATATTCAAAGTGGATCTTGGATAGATTATTCTAGAGATTTAATGAAATAGAAAAGGAAAATAAAATAAATAAAAATATCAATAATATTTAATTTTATTTTTGATTTATTCGATTGACTTAATTATTATTAATTAAGTATCTTTTGGATTTATTAAAAATAAATAGATTTAAATATTAGAATTAATATTCCCGTCACATGTAGCATTCAAAGACGAAGACTGAAGACTAGAAGATGCATACGGGGATGCGATAAAGCCATAATAGTCGGAAAATAATATTCTAGTATAATTTTGATTATGTGATAATAATATGTGCTTTATTACATGTATGCATGCTATGTGTGTTTATTTTATGCACTAGATAGCGTATCCCTTTCTTGTAAAAAGCTAAGTGGGAGAGGGAATGGAAACATTCCCATGGTCTCCATTACTGCTCTCTTGGTGACTTTTATAAACTTTTGAAGTTTATATAGATAAGTTATTGGAGGAGAGTTCTTGTAATTCCTCCTAGGAGAATCATTGATTAAGTTTGTCAAACAATGCCTAATTTGTCTTTCCAAAACTGATTTCAAGTCGACTCATTCTCACCCCGGGGAGTGGAATGGAGCCAAAGCCACTTGGTCATGTCGAGGACACAAATTAGAGACCTTCGTACCATCCTTTTAAAGGTGGATCGATTGTCTGCTCGGCTCCCACATTTATGAGAGATAGGGTCGTTTGCATGGTGAATCACTGGTAAGAAACTTCGAGTTTCACTTATGATTCTCCACGTCTTGATTTACAAGATTAAATGGATCTAGTAATTGGGAGTCAATTATAAAAATCTCTTGGTGTAGTAAACGTCCACACAACGTAGCTTGCTATATCGACGGATTTTGGATTAATTGATGTAGACAGTTATAGGGAGTTGTGAAGAATTGTGAGTTATCGTAAACGTCCACACAACGTGGCTTGCGGTAATGTTGCGGTTCCAAACGGTACTGAGTAATGGTTTACACTTAGGTACGCGTTATAGTATCCTTCCCAACGAAGTTACGCTATAATCGATGTACGACCGAAGAAAATCTAATCCCAAAATCATTTGGGTGGGTAAACGTCCACACAACGTGGCTTGCCATATCTGATGGGATTTTAGATGTAATTAGTAATTTAATGATATTATTCAAGGGAGATAATATCGGTATTAAATTGTTTGTTTGTTTTATGTGCTTATAGGTTAAGAATGACTGTGACCCCACTTTGTGATATACTTAAAGATGAAAACTCACTGGTTCCATATAGTAATGATTGGAAACGAAATCTAGACAATGTTCAGACTGTCGAGCTTTCTAGATCCACTGTTGTCACAACTGATGAGGACATTAAGAATGACCTCAAGATGACGTTGAGACATAGCGTGGAAGCTGGACAAGAGGTGGTTAACATGCACACGGAATCCTCTCTCAATAAGTCTCTTAAAAACGATTCAGCGAGAGCGAATTTTGTGCGCAAGTTAAGAGAATCACGAGCTCTTGTGGCAAGGCTAAAAGAAAAGCGTGCAAAGAGGTCCAGTGGTTTCGAACCACAGAATGGGAAAAGCAAGCCGCTAGGCAGATGCTTTCGATGCAAAAAGTTTGGACACTGGAGGTCTGATTGTCCTCTCATCAAAGGTACGAAATTTTCCTTAGTCACTGAAACATTGTCAGTGGTGGTATCTACCAGCACCTAGTGTGTAGATACGGGGGACACTGACCATGTCTGCAATTCTATGCAGGGGTTCCAGGAAATCTGTAGACTTAGAGAGGGAGAGATCGTGGTCTACATGGGCAATGCTGCGAAGGTGGCGGCTGTTGCAGTGGGAGACGTTCACTTATGTTTTAGTAGTGATAGGATTTTAGTTTTACAATATTGTCTTTATGTACCGAATTTTAGAAAGAATTTAATTTCGGTTTCTAAACTAATTCTGAATGGGTATTCTGTTTCTTTTGATCACTCTGTGGTCATAAGAAGAAATAGTGAAATTATCTGTTCTGGTACATTGATAGACAATTTATATGTACTAAATCCTGAGTCTACCACTATGCAACTAACTGAGACTAATAACACATCTACGAACACCAATAAGAGAAATGAACCTTCTAAAATGAATCAATTATACTTGTGGCATCTAAGACTAGGTCATATAAACTCAAATAGACTTCAAAGGTTGAAAGTTGATGGTTTAATCAGCGATGTTGAAGGAGAGGACCTTCCAACCTGCGAATCCTGTTTAGAGGGTAAAATGACCAAGCGTCCTTTTTCTAGTAAAGGACGTAGAGCTGAACAAGTATTGGATTTGATTCACTCTGATGTATGCGGACCTATGTCTACTCAGGCAAGGGGAGGGTACGAGTACTTCATCACTTTCACTGATGATTGCTCAAGGTATGGATATGTATACTTGATGCACCGCAAGAGCGAATCTTTTGACAAGTTCAAAGAATTAAAGGCTCTTGTGGAGAACCTTCAAGGTAAGTCCATTAAATGCCTGCGATCTGATCGCGGAGGCGAGTACCTGTCTGGAGAATTCAAGGCATACTTGGCAGAGTCTAGGATAGATTCTCAGCTGACTTCACCATATACTCCTCAGCAAAATGGTGTGTCAGAACGAAGGAATAGGACTCTTATGGAAATGGTGCGTTCAATGATGAGTTACTCAGACTTACCTGTTATATTCTGGGGATATGCCTTAGAAACAGCGGCGTACATTTTGAATAGGGTTCCGACCAAAACGGTACCTGCAACACCCATGGAATTGTGGAGTGGGCGTAAGCCTAACTTGAAACACATTCGGATCTGGGGATGTCCATCACATGTGTTGCGACAAGGTGCCGATAAGTTAGAACCTAGATCGGAAGTACGGCTGTTTATAGGATACCCGAAAGGAACTAAAGGTGGCATGTTCTATAGTCCTACGGACCATAAGATCGTTTCAAGTACTAACGCTCGGTTCCTAGAGGAAGACTATGTCATGTACCACAAGCCCAAAAGTGACATAATGCTTGATGAGATGAGAGGTAACGATAAAGACTTAGATACAGCTGAACCGAGAAATGATACACCAGTAGAACCTGCACCTGACACTATCACTGTTAATACACCGGAACGCCGTCGTAGTGGGAGGGTTGTTAGACAACCGGAAAGATGGATTGGACTGGGTGAGTCTTCGGACTCTGGACCTGGAGTTCATGAAATCGATCCCTGGACCTATGACGAGGCGGTACATGATAAAGAAAGCCATGAAATCCGAAATAGAATTAATGGATTCTAATAAAGTCTGGAATCTTGTAGAACCACCAAAAGGCGTAAAGCCAATTGGGTGTAAATGGGTCTACAAGAGAAAGAGAGGATCTGACGGAAAGGTTGAAACCTTTAAAGCAAGGCTTGTTGCGAAAGGATATACTTAGAAAGAAGGAATCGATTATGAGGAGACTTTCTCGCCTGTAGCCAAGATAAAGTCGATCCGGATTCTCTTATCCATAGCAGCTCACATGAACTATGAGGTGTGGCAAATGGATGTCAAAACAGCTTTCCTTAACGGAAGTCTTGACGAGATGATTTATATGAAACAACCAGAAGGATTCATTGCTGAGGGGCAAGATCATCTAGTGTGCAAGCTTAATCGATCCATCTATGGATTGAAACAAGCCTCGAGTGTTGGAAATCGATCACCCGGAGTCGTCGTAAAACCGACTCCGATCGACGTCCCGGAAAACCTCTCCGAACAGCCCGGAGACATCGCGGAGGAGCGGTCCGATCGAGCCCTAGCCACGGACGAAACCGCGACCGCTCGATCGCTCCAAACGCGAGCCACCAGCCGCCGCCTAGGCGGGCGTGGGCTGCCCATCCGAGAGCTCCCACGGGCTGATCCGTCCAGCCGGGGCTTGAGTCGCCGGCGGTCCGGCGATGCTTGATCACCACCTCCCGACTCGTCCCGGTTTGGATCCCCGTTTATCGGATCTTGTTTTTCGATAATTGATTTCAATAAACATGAATTAAATAGCGGAAATATTTAATTCACCTTTCGATTCGTTGTGCGGAGAAACGAGATCTTATGATGACCTTGAGATCTTCCCACGTATTCCTTGCACTAGCTCGAACGTCGGGTGGGCGACGATCTTCCGAACTCCATGGATCTCCCTCTCTACATTCTCTCTCTAGAATTGTGATCTTCAAGTTATGAGAATAGAGAAGACCATGTAGTGCTTTTATAGGCTACGTAGGGGATCTTAAGGAGGTGGAATATTGGGCTTCCAATAAAAGTGATTAAATTGAGCCCAATCCCAAATCTATTAATCCTTACTATTATTAATTAATTCTATTTTCCATTATATAAAATTAATTGCACTCCCAATATTATACCATATTATATCAAATAATATTATCTCTCCGGTAGTATTATTTATTCCGTGTATTTAAGATATAAATATCCATGAATAAATTTAAATTAATTGCGTAATTAATTTATTCATCTCTTCTATCCGAGACTAGTACCATTCAACCTTAATTATTATGCGGAACGAATCCACCTGCAGGGTTTACATAATAATTCCTTATGAACTCATCTCGGGGACATTATCAACCCTTACGGGATACACTTTCCCGTCAAGTATTCACGGCATACCATATATAAAATATAGTGACCCAACTTAACCGGTAGTTAACCCAATAATTAAATCGGTTAATTCCTTTGGTAAATCAAAGTCACTTATATTAAATATACACACCCGCAATAGTATCGAGGATTAAGAATAAAATCAAAGAGATTTAAATCGATTATCGCCGGCAATCCTAATCGATAAATCTCAAGCAGACCCGCTCAATACACCAAGTGTACAAGTGTGATAAAATAATCAAGACAGATTATTTTCTCTCTCACACAACGACTATACCGATAGATTGGTCCGTGTCCATCTAGGTCGTGAGCAACTGTTCGATTATATACGAGTAACTGATAGTATGATCTTCCGTGTGACGTCGCACACCATACTAATTACAACGTGTATAATCTAGGACTATGGTTTTGCATATATTTAATTATAAATAATTAAACGCAAATAATTGTTTATTTAATTAAATAGATTAGTGGCAATGGATCGTGAGTTTCCGTTACTGAAATCTAGACATTAAGTACACAACTCCAACAATCTCCCACTTGTACTAAGGTCTAGTCATTTCCTCCAAACTCCCGACTCCCATACTCATCACGTGCTTAAGTTGTACTTCCAAGAAGTACTATGTGAATGAGCACTCTAGGTTGCCGCTCTGAAGTTATCTTGGTGACTACAGCGTCGTCTCCCTCGACGATGACTCGTATCAGGTGGTACTTGCACTATGTGTTATCTTACACTTATGGACTTGTGATTTCTTACCATTTGCCATCGCACCGCTATACACATAGCCTTTTGGAAAATTAAGAATCACCTCTAAGTCCCAGAGATTATCCCGGAGTTATACCAAAACTTCCGCTGCCTCTGAGGCCGCTATTTGGTTACCCATGGCAGAGTCCGAAAAGCATCGTGCTTATCACTCTTCCATGTTAAAACTCCTTCTCCTTCAATAGTGAAACACATAGCCTGATATCGACTTACACCGGTCCTAATTTGATTAGAAATCTAAGAGAATGTAATCCAAAGGAAATGCTCGTCTGCTTCGTAGTCTAGAACAGTACTTCGAAAGTACTTTTACAGCAGTCGAATATTCCTTTCCAGGATTACCTTGATATCCTCCCACTATGCTAACCGGATAGCCGATATCAGGTTCTCGTTTTTCAACATTGCATTTATCAAGCTTTCCACACTCCAAGTGTAGGAAACTGCTTTCACTGCTTCTATCACCTTTATGTGTTCCAAAACACATACCCTTAGATAGATGCATTCCGTGTTTGAAAGGTAGCGAATCTTTCTCGGAACTATGCATGTTAAAAAATGAACCATAATCGTATAAGATATCTAGAGAAGTACAATGTTCTTTTCTTGAGATCATAGATCTTAAGAACATGCTCTAACTTCTTCTTTATCTCATATATCGATTTTCTAGACAACCATCATTTTATGTCTGACAATATCTTTACATTGTTACCAATGATAAAATGTTATCTACATAAAACCTCCGAGAAACACCACCTTGTTTCCATCACGTTTCCCATACACACGATTCGTCAATGCCTTTTGATGAATCCATCAAATGGACTATCTCATCAATGCGCAAGTTCCACAAACTCTAGCTTTGTTACGATCCATAAATGGATCAACTAAGCTTGTACTCTAAATGATCTCGCCTCTTAACAATAATCCTTATTGTTCTCCAAGAAGGCACATTTAGATCTAGTACCTCCTCTATGTAGATCCAGGGATTGATTTCATGTATACTAGGTCCAGAGTTCGAAACTCTCCTAGTCTTATGAATATCTCCGGTTGTCACACAACCTCCCACTACAACGGCATTCCAGTGTATTAAAAGTAATAACAGTAGGTGCAGTTAGTGGTGTACCGCTACTCGGTTTGGCTGGTTTCCAGTCTTTATCGTTTTCTCTCTTTTTTTTCAGAAGTATCACGTCATTTTGGGCTTGTGGTTCATCTAATAGTCTTCCTCTAAGAACCGGGCGTTAGAACTTATAACGTCCTTCTGGTTCATAGTACTATTGAACACACATCTTTTGTTCTTCCAGAATATTCTACAACCGCATTTGAATGCGCAGTTGTTTCCAAGACATATCCATAGAACATAGGTAGTTCCGTATAACTCATGCTTTTACTACTTTTATAAGAGTTCAATTTCTTGTTTCCGACACACCATTTCTACAGAGAACTGTATGGTGTAGTCTTTTGGGATTCAATCCCAAGCTCTGATCAAACATCAGAGTTAATCAATTCTAATACTTGTCCGGATCTTATATCTTATATCCATAAAGGATTGCTTAGTCGTATTATCTTCCAAATTAGATTCTTAGGTCGGAAGGTCCACTCCTTCAACTTAATTGATCTTACAATCAATTTTCGACCTTTGAACTTCTTATTTGAATAAATATGACTTAGCATAAGAATCCACAAGTAAAAATGATTTAACAAAGAAATCTCTTATTAGTAAAACGAGTTATATAAAACGGTTCGTTGCATCATGGTGGACTCAGGATTCATCATTTATATATTGCTAACTAATGTACCAAAATAGATAATATCATTATTTCTTCTTATAACCATCAAATGATTAAAAGAAATAAGATATCCATTCATTAGAAATCCAGAACAAAGTTCTTTCTAATATAATAGGGTACATAAAGCAATATTTCAAAATGAAATCCTATATATGTCCTCCACTGCAACAGCTGCCTCCTCCACAGCATTGCCCATGTAGACTACAATCTTTTCTTTTCTAAGTCGTCGAGTTTCCTGGAACCCTTGCATTTAGAATGCACATACCGTCAATGGTTCCATATCTACACACCAGGTTCTGGTAGATAATACCACTGACTATGTTTTACGACAAAAGAAAATTTCGTACTTTCTTTGAGAGGATAATCAGACTTCCAGTACCCAGACTGTTCGTGTCGAGAATACTTGTCTCATGGCTTTCTCGTCCCATCTCGTGGTCTAAGCAACTTAGGACCACTGGGATTCTTTGCTTTCTTGTCCTTTCCCCCGATTCATGCCTTTAGGTTCGAAACCTTTGGCATTGGCTACAAGAGCTTGCGATTTCCGTCTTAACTCGTCTAAAAGGTCAATCATCTCAAAAACGTTTTTAAGCGTTTCCTCGAAGTGACTGGCCTTTATGAGTATCCTCATCGCTTCTTGTCTAGCCGCCTACGTCAATAGGCTCGGGAGGACAAAGCTCATTGAGTACAACCTTGTACTCTTCAACAGTTTGGGTAATGTCTAGATCTCTATTCCAATCATTACATTTAGGGACCAGTGAGTTTAAAATCCTTAAGTATCACATAAAGTGGGTTCAAAGCCATATCCTAATCTATGAGCACATATAACAACAAACAATCGATTTAATCTCCGATATTATCTCCCTCAAATAATATCATTAAACCACTAATCACATCTAAAATCCCATCAGATATGGCAAGCCACGTTGTGTGGACGTTTACCTATCCAAATGATTTAGCAATTAAATTTGCTTCGGTCGTACATCAATTATAGCGTAACTTCGTTGGGAAGAATACTATAAAGCGTACCTAAGTGTAAACCATTACTCAGTACTAAGGTGAGTCATTTGGAACCGCAACATCACCGCAAGCCACGTTGTGTGGACGTTTACGATAACTCACAATCCTTCACAACTCCCTATAACTGTCTACATCAATTAATCCAAAATCCGTCGATATAGCAAGCCACGTTGTGTGGACGTTTACTACACCAAGAGACTTTTATAATTGACTCCCAATTACTTGATTCATTTAATCTTGTAAATCAAGACGCGGAGAATCATAAGTGAAACTCGAAGTTTCTAACCAGTGATTCACCATGCGAACAACCCTATCTCTCATAGAATGAGGGAGCCGAGCAGACAATCGATCTAGTCATCAAATGACACGAAATTCTCTAATTTGTGTCATCCAGTACCCAGACTGTTTGCATCAGACTTCTATGACAATCGATCTAGTCATCAAATGACTTCTAATTTGTGTCATCCAGGACAAAGCTCACTGAGTACAAACATGTACTCTTCAACAGTTTGGGCAATGTCCAGATTTCTATTCCAATCATTTCATTCAGGGACCAGTGAGTTTAAAATCCTTAAGTATCACATAAAGTGGGTTCAAAGCCATTTCCTAATCTATGAGCACATATAACAACAAACAATCGATTTAATCTCTGATATTATCTCCCTCAAATAATATCATTAAACCACTAGTCACATCTAAAATCCCATCAGATATGGTAAGCCACGATAGTGTGGACGTTTACCTACCCAAATGATTTAGCAATTAGATTTGCTTCGGTCGTACATCATCATTAGCGTTACATCGATGGGAAGAATACTAAGAAGCGTACCTAAGTGTAAACCATTACTCAGTATCTAAGAAGATTGTTTGGGATACGCATATTCACCGCAAGCCACGATAGTGTGGGCGTTTACGTTAACATACGCTCCTTTACTCCCTTCTATAACTGTCTACATCAATCGTTCCAAAATCCCATTCAATGTAGCAAGCCACGATAGTGTGGACGTTTACTACACCAAAAGATTTTTACAATTGACTCCCAATTACTTGATACATTCGATTTTGTAAATCAAGACGCGGAGAATCATAAGTGAAACTCGAAGTTTCTTACCAGTGATTCACCATGCGAACAACCCTATCTCTCATAGAATGAGGGAGCCGAGCAGACAATCGATCTAGTCATCAAATGACACGAAATTCTCTAATTTGTGTCATCCACATGACCAAGTGGCTTTGGCTCCATTCCACTCCCCGGGGTGAGAATGAGTCGACTTGAAATCAGTTTCAGAAAGACAAATTAGGCATTGTTTGATAAACTTAATCAATGTTTCTTTGTAAAAGGAATTACAAGAATTCTCCTCCAATGACTTAACTATACGAACTTCAAAAGTCCATAAAAGTCACCAAGAGAACAGCAATGGAGACCATGGCAATATTTCCATTCCCTCTCCCACTTAGCTTTTTACAATAAAGGGATACGCTATCTAATGCATAATTAAATACACATAAGCATAATAACAAACATACATTTCATGCAAGTACGTTCACAAATAATCAAATAATTGCTCAAGTAAAATTATTTCTCGACTATTCGTACCTTGATGAATTCCTGCATGCTTGTCTTGAGTCTTCATTCTACGTCTTGAATACTTTGTCGAGTGACGGAAAAATTCTTTGATTCTCATATTTAATTTTACTCCAATTAAATAAAATCAATTCTATTGATTTCCATATTTAATTCTATTTTAAATAAAATCCAAGATTTTCCAATTCAAAATAAATTTTGAATTAATCTATTGATTTTAAATAAAATACTTAAATTAAATAAAATCAATTTTATTAAAATCCATTGATTTCCATATTTAATTCTATTCCAAATAAAATCCAAGATTTTCCAATCCAAAATAAATTTTGAATTAATCTAATGATTTTAAATAAAATACTTAAATTAAATAAAATCAATATTATTAAAATCCATTGATTTCCATATTTAATTCTATTCTAAATAAAATCCAAGATTTTCCAATCCAAAATAAATTTTGAATTAATGTAATGATTTTAAATAAAATACTTAAATTAAATAAAATCAATATTTTAATAATTTCTCAATCCTATTTAGATTAGATCTCAAGAATCCTAATCAAAATCGAATTTTGATTCTTCTTAAGACTTATAATCCAAGTAGGTTTAGGATATGTAGAGAAACTAGGACTTTCTTTCCTAATTTAACTCTCTATCTAATTCCATTATTTAATTCCATAATTAAGAAATCTAATCCAAATAGAATTTGAATTAATTCCAAAATTAAATTTTATAAAATTAGAAAGATTAAATTATTTCCGGAAAGATCGGATTTACCGGGATGAACCGAAAACAATTCCGGTCATCCCTAAATCGAACCCGCTTAGTTGGTTCCATGCATGAACAATGCACACCAACTACCAGCCCATGCATATCAACATGCGTACTTAGGCCATGCATCAATCAAGAATGAATTAATTCATTCAGCCATGAAGCCATTCACACGTACATCAAATATCACATGGTGTCGGCCGTGGACAAAGAGGATGTCGGCCGACACCTTTGCAAAATTACAGCAGCGCGCAAAATCCTTTGATCGATCGTCTTCTTCGGCGAGATTCTGTGCACGAGCCCGGTCGATTTCCGGCATGGCGTCTCCTCCGACGACACACGCCATCAACCTCGTCACAGCCCAAGCACGAGCAGCCCGCGATCAAGCCGAACGTACTACGCCGTTCGATCGATCGCGCCTTCGCCAGAACGAGCAGCTGCAACACGTCGGACTTCCGTCGACTTCCGGCGAACCATCCCACGATGGTGAACACCAAGTCGACGAGCCCATGTGCCCAGCCGCCGCCTCCCAGCAGCCCGCGTCTCCAGCCGTCAAAAACGCGAAGCGGTCCGCGATGCCGCAACCCTCGAACGCAGCCGCCGGCTGCCGGCGAACCACCACCACTGGTGGCACACACCGGCATGCCCAGCCACGTTTAGGTCACGCCCAGCAGCCCGCACAGCCCGTGCTTCCAGCCACCTCCCCGGCAGCCCGCACCGAGCGCACGTTCGATCTCTCCGGTTCGATTATTCCGAAAACCCTCGATTTTTAATATTTAATTTTTCCGACCAACACGATTCATATTAGAGAGAAAACAAGTACGTAGAACAATATATATAGCACAATAATTTAATAAAATTAAATTAATCTATGGCCATATACATCGAGAATCGATTATCGAAACAATTAACGAAAAAACGTAACCGTACGCTCTGATACCAATTGTTGGAAATCGATCACCCGGAGTCGTCGTAAAACCGACTCCGATCGACGTCCCGGAAACCCTCTCCGAACAGCCCGGAGACATCGCGGAGGAGCGGTCCGATCGAGCCCTAGCCACGGACGAAACCGCGACCGCTCGATCGCTCCAACCGTGAGCGACCAGCCGCCGCCTAGGCGGGCGTGGGCTGCCCATCCGAGAGCTCCCACGGGCTGATCCGTCCAGCCGGGGCTTGAGTCGCCGGCGGTCCGGCGATGCTTGATCGCCACCTCCCGACTCGTCCCGGTTTGGATCCCCGTTTATCGGATCTTGTTTTTCGATAATTGATTTCAATAAACATGAATTAAATAGCGGAAATATTTAATTCACCTTTCGATTCGTTGTGCGGAGAAACGAGATCTTATGATGACCTTGAGATCTTCCCACGTATTCCTTGCACTAGCTCGAACGTCGGGTGGGCGACGATCTTCCGAACTCCATGGATCTCCCTCTCTACATTCTCTCTCTAGAATTGTGATCTTCAAGTTATGAGAATAGAGAAGACCATGTAGTGCTTTTATAGGCTACGTAGGGGATCTTAAGGAGGTGGAATATTGGGCTTCCAATAAAAGTGATTAACGGACCTGGAGGTCGACTGGGACCGGGTAGTCGATTTCCAACAATTGGTATCAGAGCCGGTTTTGTCGATTCGTTGTATTTTTGCGAGATTTGTTTTGCAGGTTCGAACCCGGTTATTATGGCCAACGTTGTGATTGTATGTTGTGCTTTAATTTGTGGTTTTTATTTAAACTCTCGGGCTTGTCGAGATTGTTTTTGTTTTGGAAAAACGATGCTTGTTTGTAATAGATAAAAACGACGGGTTGAGTCGTTAGGTTTATTTATTTTATGTTGTATCCGGGACATGTATAGGGTCGATCACCTTGTATAGGATCGATGCCGGATTTAGTAAGTTTATTCTTGTAATTTTTCTTACTAATTTTGGTGGATCGAGACGAGATCAAAACCCGGAGAAACGAGGATCGAGGAGAGCGAACCGGCAACGGGCAGCCATCGAACACACCCCGTGTTCGCGACGGGCAGCAGCGGGGCTGGGGTTCGTTCGACCCCACGGACGACTCAACGAGGCTCGAGACGAGTTCCAGTGGGAGGAGTTCGTCTCTTGACCCTCGAGCGAGTCGGTGGTGGACCGAGATCGAGACGAGCAATGAGATGAAGTTCCAAGAGACGTGCATTGGAAAATATTTAAGGCCATAATAATCGGGGCCACGTTAATTGCTTTTTATGTGATTTACGTGTTTATTATTATGCTTAAATTATTTATGCATGTTATCCCTTATCGTAAAATACTAAGTGGGAGAGGGATTGGAAACAATCCCGCGGTCTCCATTCTCTGTTTTGAATGTGATGTGTGTTGACTTACGAGTTGGCTTTAGTGTCATCCTCCCTATCGGATAAAGTCGATACACGGATATCACTGGATCAAAATTCGAATTTAAAATCCACTTATAAAATTGAACAATTATATTTCTCAAAAGCAATGCCTAATCTGTCATTCAAAGACTAATTTCAACTCGACTCATTCTCACCCCGGGGAGTGGAATGGAGCCAAAGCGCTTGGTTATGTCGATGACACAGATTAGAGACTTTCGAGTCATTCGTTGACTAGATCGATTGTCTGATTGGCTCCCTCACTTTGTGAGAGATAGGGCTCAATTGCATGATTGATCGCTGGTTAGAAACTTCGAGTTTCACTTACGAGATATCAAGCTTTGATTAATAAAATTGTGAAATTTAATAAATGTAAGAGTCAATTAACAAAGTTGTTTGTTTTAGTAAACGTCCACACTATCGTGGCTTGCTAAATGGAAACGGTACTTTGGGTTAATTAAGATTCTATGAAATTTAAATAAGTGAGATTCAATTAATAAAGTTGTTTGTTTTAGTAAACGTCCACAAGAACGTGGCTTGCTAAATGGAAACGGAACTTTGGGATTAATTGAGGCTCGACAGTTATAGAAAGTCGTGGAGGACCGCATGTCAACGTAAACGTCCACAAGAACGTGGCTTGCGGTGGACATGTAGTTCCCGAGCGGTGGACTTAGTACTGAGAAATGGTATACACTTAGGTACGCTTTATAGTATCCTCCCCATCGGAGTCACTGCTATGATGATGTACGACCGAAGTGAAATCCAATCATAAAATCATTTGGACTGGTAAACGTCCACAAGAACGTGGCTTGCTATGTCTGATGGGATTTTGGAAATGATTGGTAGTTTAATGATATCACTTGAGGGAAATGATATCGAATTAAACTCATTGTTTGTTTTATATGGTATTATTCCCATTAAAAGTCAACAAACTCACTGACCCTGATTGTATGGATTGGATATGAAACTTGGACATTGTCCTAACTGCAGAGGAGTACAAATATGTACTCCAAGTCAATTGACCTGCTGAACCAAATGATGTTTCCACTACTGAGGAAAGGAAGCTCATTGGAAATGGATCAAGGCTATGAGATGACGCGGAGCAACATTATGACTTTCATGTCAAATGTGCTGCGACATCGGGATCATGCCATGACCATTACCTATGATATGATGCTTAACCTCAAGAAGTTTTTGGTTATCAGGACAGGCCAGCTGGGCAAAGTGAAATGAGGCAACTCATTGTTGGAATTCGATATCCCGGGTTATCAAAATTGCGGAACCGATAACCCGAACGAACCCTTCGCCGGAGATCATACAAACGCCGACTCATCCGCCGGAGTCCGGGCTTTGGAGACCACGCGCCCGAAGGCACGCAATCCGCCCCCACCCGAACCCCCGCGAGCCGGGGTTCGTACGATCGAGATGATCGATCGCTTGCCGGCGATCGATCGGGGTGGGGCTGTTCGACAGCCCCCCCGCGGCGGGTCCGGCGACCCGCCACCACCAGGAGGACCCCGCCTTCACGGCGGGGTAGGGCACGGCACCAGCCCGTGCCCAGCGATCGACCCTCGTGGTCGATCGCACACCCTCGGTCGAACCGAGGGTTCGGCCCCCATCGCCCCACGCCGAAACCCTAGCGGGCGCACGCCGCGGTCCGGTGGCTTTGCCACCACCGCGCGTTCGTCCGTCTATTCCGGGCTTCGATCCTCGGATCTTCGTCCTACGGTATTTTCGATAAAAACAAATCGAACAATAATCAAGTTAGTTGAGAATTGTACCTACGATTCGTTGTTCGGAGAAACGAAATCGACGACCTCGTGATCTTCCCGCGTATTCCTTGCACTCCGTTCGAACGTCGGGTGGGCGACGATCTATCGAACTCCTATGGATCCTCCTCACTCTTTATGATTGGCGTATCTTATATTTTTCTCTCTTATGAAAAAGTGAAGACCATGTAGTGCTTTTATAGGCTACGAAGGGGATCAAAAGGAGATTAAATATTGGGCTTCTAATATTGAAAATTAAATTGGGTCCAACCCAAATCCATTAATTCTTATCAATATTAATTTTATTTATTTTCCACTATATAAATAAAATTGCACTCCCAATATTTATCCATATTATATCAAATAATATTTCTCCAACTTAGTATTAATTATTCCGTGTATTTAAGATTTAAATATCCATGAATAAAATTTATTTATTGCTTAATAAATTTATTCATCTCTTATATCCGAGAATAGTACCACTCAACCTTATTTATTATGCGGAATAAATCCACTCGCGAGGTTTACATAATAAATCCTTATGAGCTCATCTCGGGGATATTATCAACCCTTCCGGGATACACTGTCCCTTCAAGAATTCACGGCATGCCATATATAAAATATAGTGACCCAACTTAACCGGTAATTAACCCAATAATTAAATCGGTTAATTCCTTTGGTAAATCAAAGTCACTTATATTAAATATACACACCCGCAATTGTTTCAGGGATTAAGAATAAAATACTCCGAGACTTATATCAATTATCACAGAGCAATCCTAATTGATAAGTCTCAAGCGATCCGCTCAATACACCAAGTGTACAAGTGTGATAAAATAATTAAGATAAATTATTTTCTCTCTCACACAACGACTATACCGATGGATTGGTCCGTGTCCATCTAGGTCGTGAGCAACTGTTCGATTAAATACGAGTAACCGATAGTATGATCTTCTGTGTGCCCATGCAACACCATACTAACTACAACGTATAAAATCCAGGACTATAATTTGCATGTATTAAATTAACAATAATTAAAAGCAAATGAATGTCTGTAATTAATAGGTAAATGAAAGTGCATACAGAGTTCAGAATACTCAAATCTAGACATTAAGTATACTACTCCATCAATCTCCCACTTATACTAAGGTCTAGTCTTATCCTCCAAACTTCTGACTCCCAAACCCTCCAAGTGCTTGAAATATACTTCCTTAGGAAGTATCTTGGTGAAAGGGTCCGCTAGGTTGTCCTCCGAAGCTATCTTGGTGACTATCGCATCGCCCCTCTTGACGATGTCTCGAATCAGGTGGTACTTGCGCTCTATGTGTTTCATAGCACTATGGGACCGTGGTTCCTTACTGTTTGCCACTGCACCGCTATTATCACAATAAATTGTCATAGCCTTGGGCAAACTCGGAATCACATCTAAGTCCTGGAGGAAATTAAGGAACCAAACTGACTCTTTCGCTGCCTCTGAGGCTGCAACGTATTCAGCTTCCATGGTAGAGTCTGAAATGCACTTTTGCTTAACACTCCTCCATGATACGGCTCCACCTCCCATAGTGTACACATAGCCTGATGTCGACTTTCGCCGGTCCTTATCAGCTTGGAAATCCGAATCCGTATAACCCAAAGGAATCAGATTGTCTGCCCCGTAACTTAGAACATAATCCTTAGTATTTCGCAAATACTTGAAAATGCTCTTTACGGCAGTCCAATGAGCCTTTCCAGGGTTACTCTGATATCTCGCTACTACGACAACTGCATAGCAGATATCAGGCCTCGTACATAACATTGCATACATTAAGCTTCCCACAGCCGAAGCGTAGGGAACTGCTTTCATTTCATCTTTCTCCTTTTGTGTCCGAGGACACATCTCCTTAGAAAGATAAGTTCCTTTACTGAAGGGTAGTTCACCCTTCTTGGAATCTTGCATGTTAAAACGAGCCAGAATCGTGTCTATGTAAGATTGCTGGGATAGGTACAATGTTCTATTCCGGCGATCCCTTATAACCTTGATCCCTAGAACATGTCCGACTTCTCCCAAATCTTTCATATCGAATTGTCTAGACAACCATCCCTTTATGTCTGATAACATTTTCACACTGTTGCCAATGAGAAGAATGTCGTCTACATAAAGCACGAGAAACACCACCTTCTTTCCATCACGTTTCCAATACACACACGATTCGTCCATGCTTTGACTGAATCCAAAGGATTGGACCACTTCGTCAAACCGCAGGTTCCACGATCTCGAGGCTTGTTTCAATCCATAAATGGATCGATTAAGCTTGCACACTAGATGATCTCGCCCCTTAGCAATGAATCCTTCTGGTTGTTTCATATAAATCGTCTCGTCAAGACTTCCATTAAGGAAAGCTGTCTTGACATCCATTTGCCACACCTCATAATCCATATGAGCTGCTATGGATAAGAGAATCCGGATCGACTTTATCTTGGCTACCGGCGAGAAGGTCTCCTCATAATCGATTCCCTCTTTCTGAGTATATCCTTTCGCAACAAGCCGAGCTTTAAAGGTTTCAACCTTTCCGTCAGATCCTCTCTTTCTCTTGTAGACCCATTTACACCCAATTGGCTTCACGCCGCTTGGTGGTTCTACAAGATCCCAGACTTTATTAGAATCCATAGATTCTATTTCGGATTTCATTGCTTTCTTCCAAGAAGGCGCATCTATATCTTGTACCGCCTCATCATAGGTCCAGGGATCGATTTCATGAACTCCAGGTCCAGAGTCCGAAGACTCACCCAGTCCAATCCATCTATCTGGTTGTTTAACAACCCTCCCACTACGACGGCGTTCCGGTGTATTAACAGTGACAGTATTAGGTGCAGGTTCTAGTGGTGTATCTATACTCGGTTCGGCTGTATCCAGGTCTTCCTCATTACCTCTCAACTCATCAAGTATTATGTCACTTTTGGGCTTGTGGTCCATGACATAGTCTTCCTCTAGGAACCGAGCGTTAGTACTTATAACGATCTTCTGGTCCGTAGGACTATAGAACATGCCACCTTTAGTTCCTTTCGGGTATCCTACAAACAGCCGTATTTCTGATCTAGGTTCTAACTTATCGGCGCCTTGTCGCAACACATGTGCTGAACATCCCCAGATCCGAATGTGTTTCAAGTTAGTCTTACGCCAACTCCACAATTCCATGGGTGTGGTTGGTACCGTTTTGGTCGGAACCCTATTCAGAATGTACGCTGCTGTTTCCAAGGCAAGTCCCCAGAACATAACAGGTAAATCCGAGTAACTCATCATCGATCGCACCATCTCCATAAGAGTCCTATTCCTTCTTTCTGACACACCATTCTGCTGAGGAGTATATGGTGAGGTCAGCTGGGATTCAATCCCATTCTCTGCCAAGTATGCCTTAAATTCTCCAGACAGGTACTCGCCTCCGCGATCAGATCGCAGGCATTTTATGGATTTACCACGAAGGTTCTCCACAAGAGCCTTGAACTCTTTGAACTTGCCAAAGGATTCGCTCTTGCGGCTCATCAGGTATACATATCCATATCTTGAGTAATCATCAGTGAAAGTGATGAAGTACTCGTACCCTCCCCTTGCCTGAGTAGACATAGGTCCGCATACATCAGAGTGAATCAAATCCAATACTTGCTCAGCTCTTCGTCCTTTACCAGAAAAAGGACGCTTAGTCATTTTTCCCTCTAAACAGGATTCGCAGGTTGGAAGGTCCTCTCCTTCAACGCCAGTGATTAAATCATCAACTTTCAACCTTTGAAGCCTATTTGAGTTTATATGACCTAGCCTTAGATGCCACAAGTATAATTGATTCATCTTAGAAGGTTCCTTTCTCTTATTGGTGTTCGTAGATGTGTTATTACACTCGGTTAGTTGCATCGTGTTAGACTCAGGATTTAGCACATACAAATCGTCTATCAATGTACCAGAACAGATAATTTCACTATTTCTTCTTATGATCACAGAGTGGTCAAAAGAAACAGAATATCCATTCATAATAAGTTTAGAAACTGAAATTAAATTCTTTCTAAAGTTGGGTACATAAAGACAATTACGTAAAACTAAAACCCTATCACTACTGAAACGTAAGTGAACGTCTCCCACTGCAACAGCCGCCACCTTCGCGGCATTGCCCATGTAGACCACGATTTCTCCCTCTCTAAGTCTCCGGGTTTCCTGGAACCCCTGCAATGAATTGCAGACATGGTCAGTGGCACCCGTATCTACACACCAGGTGCTGGTAGATATCACCGCTGACAATGTTTCAGTGACTAAGGAAAATTTCGTACCTTTGATGAGAGGACAATCAGACCTCCAGTGCCCAAACTGTTTGCATCGAAAGCATCTGCGAAACCGCTTGCTTTCCCCAATCCGTGGTTTTAAACCACTGGGTCTCTTTGCACGCTTTTCTTTTAGCCTAGCCACAAGAGCTCGTGTTTCTCTTAACTTACGCACAAAAATCGCCTTCGCTGAGCCGGTTTTAAGGGACTCATTGAGGAACGATTCCGTGGGTATGTTAAACACCTCTTGCCTAGCTTCCACACCATGTCTCAACGTAGTTGGAACAACAGTGGACTCAGAAAACTCAACAGTCTGGACAATGTCCAGATTTCTTTCCCAATCATCACTATATGGAACCGGTGAGTTTTCATCTTTAAGTATATCACAAAGTGGGGTCACAGTCATTCCTAACCTATAAGCACATAAAACAAACAAACAATTTAATATCCGATATTATCTCCCTCAAATAATATCATTAAATCACTAATCACATCTAAAATCCCATCAGGTAAGGCAAGCCACGTGGTGTGGACGTTTACCCACCCAAATGATTTAGCAATTAGATTTTCTTTGGTCATACATCGCTTATAGCGGAACCTCGTGGGGAGGAATACTATAAGGCGTATCTAAGTGTAAACCATTACTCAGTACCAAAGTAAATTACTTGGAATCGCTACATCACCGCAAGCCACGTGGTGTGGACGTTTACGATAACTTCACAACTCTTCATAATTACTTACAACTGTCTACATCAATTAATCCAAAGTCCGTCAGCATAGCAAGCCACGTGGTGTGGACGTTTACTACACTAAGAGACTTTTATAATTGACTCCCAATTACTTGATCCATTTAATCTCGTAAATCAAGACGTGGAGAATCATAAGTGAAACTCGAAGTTTCTAACCAGTGATTCACCATGCGAACAACCCTATCTCTCATAAATGAGGGAGCCGAGCAGACAAACGACCCATCTATCAAAGAATGGCACGAAAGTCTCTAATTTGTGTCCTCTACATGACCAAGTGGCTCTGGCTCCATTCCACTCCCCGGGGTGAGAATGAGTCGACTTGAAATCAGCTTTGGAAAGACAAATTAGGCATTGTTTGATAAACTTAATCAATGTTTCTCGTAAGAGGAATTACAAGAACTCTCCTCCAATAACTTATCTATATAAACTTCAAAAGTTTATAAAAGTCACCAAGAGAGCAGCAATGGAGACCATGGGTATGTTTCCATACCCTCTCCCACTTAGCTTTTTACAATAAAGGGATACGCTATCTAGTGCATAAAAAATAAACACATATAGCATGCATACATGTAATAAAGCACATAGTATTATCACATAGTCAAAATAATACTAGAATATTATTTTCCGACTATTATGGCTTTACTCCATCTCCGTACGCATCTTCTAGTTTTTAGTCTTCGTTCCTTAAATGCTCCATGTGACGAGAATATTAATATCCAATATTTAAATCTATTTATTTTCAATTAATCCAAAAGTTACTTAATTCGAAAATTAAGTCAATTGAATATATCAAAAATAAAATTAAATATTATTAATATTTATTTTATTTTCTTTTTCCACTCCATTAAATCTCTAGAATAATCTATCCAAGATACTCTTGGAATATTCTAGATGATATCCATAATGAAATAAAGAAATAAAATAATTTAGGACTATTATACTTTTCCAAATTTATTTTATTCCTAATCCATGAATATTCCCATGAGTAGGAATAATCAAATAGGAAAAATAAATTTAGTACTAAATTAATTCTTTTTCTATTTTTCTAGAATATTCCATAAAGAAATAATCAAAATAGGAAATAATGAATTAATTAGGAAAGTATATTTCCGGTAGGAGTAGCCCGGGTTGGGAGACCCCGAACCACCCCCACCACGTCCGACCGCCGCCTAGGGCACGCCGCCGCTGCCCAGCCTACGCGCCACCACCACTGGTGGCCGGCGTGGCCGAGACTCCCACGGACAGCCCGCCTAGGGCCGCGGGTCGATCGATCCCCTCGGGATCGATCATGGGGATTGATCGATCCCGGTCCTTCGTCTCCTCGTCACTTCGTCTTCTCCGGCGGTCTTCGATTCGTCGATCCAATCGCAAAATAAATTTACAAAAATCTAAATTACAATTCCGGTATCGATTCTATACACGAAATCGACCCTATACATTTTCCGGAAAAACAACGAACATAATAATAAACCCTAAATTCGGTCAACCCCCGAATTTTTACTATTACAAGCATTCACCACCAAAAACGAATCTCGACATGTCCGAGAGTTTAATAAAACCAACAATCACATGACAAAATAATTAAACGAATAATCATCAAGCCATAATAGTCGGAAACCCTGCAAGGTAGAACAATTTTATCGAAAATACCGCGAACGTAAACCACGCTCTGATACCAATTGTTGGAATTCGATATCCCGGGTTATCAAAATTGCGGAACCGATAACCCGAACGAACCCTTCGCCGGAGATCATACAAACGCCGACTCATCCGCCGGAGTCCGGGCTTTGGAGACCACGCGCCCGAAGGCACGCAATCCGCCCCCACCCGAACCCCCGCGAGCCGGGGTTCGTACGATCGAGATGATCGATCGCTTGCCGGCGATCGATCGGGGTGGGGCTGTTCGACAGCCCCCCCGCGGCGGGTCCGGCGACCCGCCACCACCAGGAGGACCCCGCCTTCACGGCGGGGTAGGGCACGGCACCAGCCCGTGCCCAGCGATCGACCCTCGTGGTCGATCGCACACCCTCGGTCGAACCGAGGGTTCGGCCCCCATCGCCCCACGCCGAAACCCTAGCGGGCGCACGCCGCGGTCCGGTGGCTTTGCCACCACCGCGCGTTCGTCCGTCTATTCCGGGCTTCGATCCTCGGATCTTCGTCCTACGGTATTTTCGATAAAAACAAATCGAACAATAATCAAGTTAGTTGAGAATTGTACCTACGATTCGTTGTTCGGAGAAACGAAATCGACGACCTCGTGATCTTCCCGCGTATTCCTTGCACTCCGTTCGAACGTCGGGTGGGCGACGATCTATCGAACTCCTATGGATCCTCCTCACTCTTTATGATTGGCGTATCTTATATTTTTCTCTCTTATGAAAAAGTGAAGACCATGTAGTGCTTTTATAGGCTACGAAGGGGATCAAAAGGAGATTAAATATTGGGCTTCTAATATTGAAAATTAAATTGGGTCCAACCCAAATCCATTAATTCTTATCAATATTAATTTTATTTATTTTCCACTATATAAATAAAATTGCACTCCCAATATTTATCCATATTATATCAAATAATATTTCTCCAACTTAGTATTAATTATTCCGTGTATTTAAGATTTAAATATCCATGAATAAAATTTATTTATTGCTTAATAAATTTATTCATCTCTTATATCCGAGAATAGTACCACTCAACCTTATTTATTATGCGGAATAAATCCACTCGCGAGGTTTACATAATAAATCCTTATGAGCTCATCTCGGGGATATTATCAACCCTTCCGGGATACACTGTCCCTTCAAGAATTCACGGCATGCCATATATAAAATATAGTGACCCAACTTAACCGGTAATTAACCCAATAATTAAATCGGTTAATTCCTTTGGTAAATCAAAGTCACTTATATTAAATATACACACCCGCAATTGTTTCAGGGATTAAGAATAAAATACTCCGAGACTTATATCAATTATCACAGAGCAATCCTAATTGATAAGTCTCAAGCGATCCGCTCAATACACCAAGTGTACAAGTGTGATAAAATAATTAAGATAAATTATTTTCTCTCTCACACAACGACTATACCGATGGATTGGTCCGTGTCCATCTAGGTCGTGAGCAACTGTTCGATTAAATACGAGTAACCGATAGTATGATCTTCTGTGTGCCCATGCAACACCATACTAACTACAACGTATAAAATCCAGGACTATAATTTGCATGTATTTAATTAACAATAATTAAAAGCAAATGAATGTCTGTAATTAATAGGTAAATGAAAGTGCATACAGAGTTCAGAATACTCAAATCTAGACATTAAGTATACTACTCCATCACTCATGACGGACATCATGTCGGAAAGAACGACCGTGAGGGATCACGTTCTTAGAATGATGGGCTATCTTAATGAGATAGAGATTCTGGGAACAAATATCAATGGGGTAACCCAGGTTGATTTTGTGCCCCATTCTCTGCCGAGAAGTTTTGAGCAGTTCTGCCTGAACTATAATATGAATAAGGGGTCTTACTCATTGGCGGAGCTCCTGATTGAACTTCTAGCGGCTGAGAGAATCTTTAAGGGTCCTCAAAACACTTATGGCTGAGATATTGACTCTTCCTAGGCCTTCGGGCGGCAAAAGGAAGAAGAAGCAAATACGGAAACCCAGTGGGCCTAATATATCTGGACCACGGAATGGGACAAGCAAGCCCAAGGGGCAAGTGCTTCCGTTGTAAGCAGTTCGGATACTGGGAGTTTGATTGTCCTCTCAAAGCAACTAGTAGTTAACTTCTCCTTAGTCACCGAAACATGTTTAGTAGGTGTTATCTACCAGTACCTGGTGTGTGGATACGGAAACCACTAATCATGTCTGCACCTACATGCGGGGGTTCCAGGAAACCCGGAGACTTAGAAAAGAAGAAGTTATAACCTACATGGGCAATAATGTTAAGGTAACAGCCGTTGCAGTGGGAGATGTTAAATGGTTTTAAACTGTAGGATTTTAGTTCTAATAAATTGGTTTTATGTGCCGGCATTTAGAAAGAAATTTCATTTCGGATTTCTTAATTGGCTTAGAATGGATATTCCGTTTCTTCTGATAGTTTCATACTTTTCAGAGTAGGAAACGGGGATATTATCTATTCTGGTACATTGATAGACAATTTAATACTAAATCCGTGTTCTTCCACGATGCAACTCACCGGAGAAAATAACACATTGTCGAACCCCAATAAGAGTAAAGATCCTTCTAGGATGAATCAAATGTACTTATGGAATCTTAGGCTAAATCATTTTAACTTAAGTACGATTCAAAAGGATGAAAGCTGATGGACCACTCAGCTAGGTTGAAGGAAAGGACCTTCCAATCTTCGAATCATACTTGGAAGTGTAAATGTCCAAGCAACCCTTTACGGTTAAAGGGAAAATATCCAAGAAAGTACTAGAGTTGATTCGCTCTGATATGTGCAGACCTCTTTGAGGAGTAAGGCATACTTATCAGAAAATGGGATTAACTCCCAACAGACTACACCATTTATGCCTCGGCAAAATAATGTGTTGTAAAGAAGGAATAGGACTCTTATAGATATGGGAAAGTAGACAATGAGTTATTCGGAGTTACCTAATTCGGTTTTGGGATATGCCTTGGAAACAGCGGCGTTTATCCTGAACTTGATTCCTTTGGAAACTTGTACAGATATTCGGCTATTTATAGGATACCCTCAGAAAACGAATTGAGATATGTAATATAGTCCAAAGGACCAGGTATTCGTTGATTGCATCAACGTTCGGTTCTTAGACATGGACTATATATGCAAGAATCACAAGCCCAAGAGTAGAGTAATACTTAATGTGCTTAGAGGGACTGATCAAGACTTAGAACCAGCCTAACTGAGTAGTTCACTACTATAATCTTTAGTCACTAAAATTACACCGGAGCGTCGTCGTAGTGGGAGGGTTGTTAGACAACCCAACAGGTTCATGTTTATAGGTGAGTCTTCGGACTTGTTACCTGGAGAACATGAAGCCGAACCCTGGATCTATGACGAGACGCTGAAAGATCAAGATGCTCAGTCTTGGCAAAAGTCGATCCGGATTCTTTTGTCTTCACATGGAAGATGGAAGTCAAGACAGATTTCCTAAATCGAAGTCTTGACGGGGCCATCTGTGTGGGACAGCCAGAGAGATTCATCGAAAAGAGCCAAGAGCATTCGGTAAGCAAGCTTAATCAATCTTAGGATTGAAGGAAGCTTCAAGATCTTGGACACATGCGGACCTATGAGAAAATCCATTTCATGGATTCATTCAAGGCATGTTTAGGTCCTGAGTGTAATAAAGAAGTGGCAGAAAAGATGTGGTGTTTTCTCATTCTTTATGTAGACGACATCCTTCTAAATTGGCAACAATATGAAAAATGTTATCGGACATAAAGGGATGGTTGTCCGAGTAATTCAATGTAAGAGACTTAGGAGAAGTTGGGAATGTTCTTGGGATCAAAGTAATAAATGATCGCCAGAAAAGAACATAGAACTTATCTCGAGCCTCATACATAAATACAATTCTTACTCGTTGCAGCATACATAATTCAAAGAAAGGTCTTCACCTTTTAGATGTGGAATTCGTCTATCTAAAGTTTTGTGTCCGACACAATAAAGGAGATAGATGAAGAGTAAGCAGTTCCCTGCACCTTAATGGTGGGAAGCTTAATGTATGTAATGCTATGCACGAGACTGATATCTACTATGCCGTGGGCATGGTGGTGAGATATCATAGTAATCCTGGAAAGGATCACTCGACTGATGTAAAGAACATGTTTAGGTTTCTGCAGAGGACCAGGAATTATGTTCTGAGTTACAAAGCAGTCAAGTTGTTTCATTTGGATTACATAGAATTGGATTTCCAAATCAAACAGGGACAGTCGAAAGTCGAAGTCGGGCTATGTGTTCTCACTGTGAAGTGGAGCAGTCACATGGAAGAATGTAAAGCAGCGATGCATTACGGACTCTACCATGGAAACTGAAAGGATAACGGCCTCTGAGGCAGTTAAAAGGTCAGTGTGGCTCCAGAACTTCCTAAGGGACTTAGATGTGGTTTCTAGTTTACCCAAAGCTATTTTGAATAGCGATATTGGCAAACTTGAAATGCCACGAGTCCACAATGGGAGATAACACGTAGAGCGCAAGTACCACCTGATTCGAGAGATCGTCTAGTAAGACGATGCAGTTGTCACCTAGATAGCATCGAGAGGATTGCCTGGTAAACCCGTTCACAGAGGCACTTCCAGCGAAAGCGTTGGGTAGGCGTGATGAGGTTATGGGAATCTGATGTTTGGGAGAGGGCGACTAGACTTTTAGTATAAGTGGGAGATTGATGGAGTTATATTCTAAATGTCTAGTTTAGTGCAAATACGGAACTCCTTATCTATACCTTAATTCGAGATATGATTCAAGCATTATTGCATTTAATGCAATAGTCCTTGATGTATACGTTGTAGACAGTATGGCGTGAGGAGACACGCGGAAGATCATATTGTCGGTTACTCGTATACTATCGAACAGTAGCTCACGACTTAGATGGACAGGGACAATCCATCGGTACGTCGTAGTGTGACTGGTAGATAGTCGGTCTTGACTATCATGTTACACTCGTACACTTGGTGTATTGAGCAGGACCACGGGAGGGCGTTCGATTTATACTAATCGCAGTAATCGAACTAGACCTCATATATTACGGATATACGAATTCCTAATCCCTATATAATTATAGGTGCGTGTGTCCAGTTCTCGGTTCTTTGACTTACTAGTGAGTGAGACTAATTGATTAGTCAATATTCTCGGTAAATTGGGAATCGGAATTGTACACACGGCATGCTATAGATTATAGACAGGAAACCGTGTCCCATTTATTGGGTTGATCATGTCCCCGAGATGAGCTCATAATGTTTATCATGTAAACCCTGCAGGTGGATTCGTTCCACATGATAATAAGGATGAGTGGTCTTAGTCTCGGATAACAAGAAACGAGTTAATTTAATTATTAGTAATTAAAGATAATTCGTGGACATACGATATCTTAAACACGGGGAAAGTCGTATATGTAATTCGGCGGAATTATTATTGTTGAAATAATATAAATTAATTATTGGGAATTCAATTATAATTTTATAGTGGAATTAATTATAATTAAAATTGTGGAATTTAATTAAGGTTTGCCTTTTAGGACGCCGAGTTAATTAAATTGCAATTTAGCCTAATAATTAATTTCCATAAGGTCCCTGGTGTAGCTCTATAAATACCTCACCCTCTCTTTCTCTAAACCTAAGAAACGCCGCTATTTTATTTTTGCGGAGAAAAATAAATTGTTGCGCAATTATTTTTCTGTAAAAATAAATAGATTAGCGCTGTTATTATTTTCTGCAGAAATTGATTGCTAGCGCAATTATATTTCTGATACAAAAGATCAAAACCTTACTTACGCCGCTATAATTAAGATCAAAACCTTACTTACGCCGCTATAATTAATTCTGCAGAGAAAATAAATTGCTTGCGCATTTAATTTTCGTCTGCTTAATTAATTCAGATTAGCGCAGTAATAATTCTGTAGAAATAATTTTGCTTGCGCAAATATATTTCTGAGACAGAGGATATTATTCCTACGGTGGGTTCAAGAGAGAAAGGAGAAGAGGAATGTTCAGCGGATCGTTGCCCACTCAACGGCTGAACGTCGGGGATAGAGACATACACCGGAAGGCTTCGTGGTCTCAACAATTCGGCTTCTCCGAATCACGCGACAAAGGTATGGAATCGAAACCCTATTTCCGCATACGTTTCGTTTTCTATTTCGTTAAAAATACATCGGATCTAAGATCGGGTTCCGGGCGTCGTGGATCATGTTCCTCGACTACTGGGGGTCAAGGACCTCCGGATCGGTAGTCGGAAGAGGAAAATCGACCCGGAAACGCGCTCGGAACAGCAGGTCGCGCTGCTGTTCGTGGACAAACGGCGGTCGCCGTTTCGCTGTTTTTCGGGCAGCCAGCTCTGGTTCGCGCGGATGTCCTTCAGGGCAATGGCTGGGCGTGAATCGGGACACGGGCTGGCACGTGAACGGAGTAACGGACCTGGAGGTCGACTGGGATCGTTCGGATGTTCGAGTGATCGAACGAACGCATCCCGGGTAGTCGATTTCCAACAATCGGATGTATGGTAGAGGGCAACTAGAGATTTAGTATAAGTGGGAGATTGATGGAGTTATATTCTAAATGTCTAGTTTAGTGACAATATGGAACTCCTTATCTGTGTTTTACATTATCTATTAATCAAACTGTCGGCATTTAATCTATCATGTACTTGAATGCAATAGTCCTAGATATATACGTTGTAGACAGTATGGCGTGAGGAGACACGCGGAAGATCATACTGTCGGTTACTCGTATACTATCGAACAGAAGCTCACGACTTAGATGGACAGGGACAATCCATCGGTACGTCGTAGTGTGACTGGGTAATAGTTGGTCTTGACTATTATGTTACACTCGTACACTTAGTGTATTGAGGAGGACCACGGGAGGGCGTTTGATTTATACTAATCGACGTAATCGAACTAGACCTCATAGATTACGGATATACGAATTCCTAATCCCTATATAATTATAGGTGCGTGTGTCCAATTCTCGGTTCTTTAACTTGCCAATGAGTGAGACTATTTGATTAGTCGAGATACTCGGTAAATTGGGAATCGGAATTGTACACACGGCATGCTATAGATTATAGACAGGAAACCGTGTCCCGTTTATCGGGTTGATTACGTCCCCGAGATGAGCTCATAAAGTTTATCATGTAAACCCTGCAGGTGGATTTGTTCCACATGATAATAAGGATGTGTGGTACTAGTCTCGGATAATAAGAAACGAATTTAATTTAATTATTAGTAATTAAATAAGTTCGTGGACGTTCGACATCTTAAACACGGGGAAAGTCGTATATGTAATTTCGGCGGAAATATTATTGGTAAAATAATATGAATTAATTAATTGGGAATTCAATTATAATTTTATAGTGGAATTAATTATAATTAAAATTGGATTTAATTAAAGGTTTTCTTTTAAGGACACCGGTTTAATTAAATTGCAATTTAGCCTAATTAATTAATTAACCTAAGGTCCCTAGTGTGGCCTATTTAAACCCCTCCCCCTCTCTTCTCTAAACCTAACTTACGCAGCTTTTATTTTTTCTTCACTTGAGAAAATAAAACGTGAGAGAGAGTTTAAGAGAGAAGAAGAATAGGAGACTTCCGGTGGATCGTTGCCCACACAACGTCTGGAGTCGAGGGCTAGGACACACACTAGAAGATCAGAGGTGTTCGCCTATTCGGCTTCTCCGAATCACGCATCAAAGGTAAAGAATCGAAAACCCTTTTCCGCATCTTTTTCGATTCTTATTGTACGTAATAATCCAACGAACCTACGATCGGGTTCCGGGTATCGTGGATCGCATTCCTCGACTACTGGGGGTTCTAGGACCTTCGGATCGGTAGTCGGAAGAGGAAAAACGACCCGGAAACGAGCCCGAAACAGCAGGTCGCGCTGCTGTCCGCGCTGCTGAAGGACAAACGGCGACCGCCGTTTCTAAACGGCGACCGCCGTTTTGGTGTTTTTCTGGCAGCCCGTTCGGTTCGCGCGGTTGTCCTTCGGGGCAATGGCTGGGCGTGAATCGGGGCACGGGCTGGAAGAGCGAACGAAGTAGCGACATCGGATGTCGACTGGGATCGTTCGGATGTTCGAGTGATCGAACGAACGCATCCCGGGTAGTCGATTTCCAACAGGTAGCCGCGGCGGGTCAGCTGGAGGCTGACCGCCCTCCTCCGGCGGCGGTGGTGAGTCGCCGGACTCACCACCAGGGGCTGCTGGGCAGCCCCGGCGATCGCATGTGCATGCGATCGCGAACCCCGCGGATGGGGTTCGGCTAGGGTTTAGCCGCGGGTTCATCCCGCGGCGATTCTCTTGTCGAGCCCGGTTCTTCGTGGCGTTCGTGATCGGTTTCCGGCGATGGGGTTTCGGTCGGGTTATCGGTTCCGCATATTTTTTTTTTTGATAGCCCGGGACATCGAATCCCAGCAATTGGTATCAGAGCGTTTTGGTTTCATGTTCATGTATATGTTCGATTATTGTTCTACCTTGCAGGGATTTCCGGATATCATGGTTGGATTTAATTATTGTGTTAATTAATTATCATGATTATTCGTTAATTAAACTCTCGGACATGTCGAGATTCGTTTTGTGTGGTTGAATGTTTGTAATAGTAAAAATTCGGGGGTTGACCGAATTTAGGATTTATTATTACGTTCTATGTTTTCCGGAAAATGTATAGGGTCGATTTCATGTATAGAATCGATACCGGAATTGTAAATTTATTTCTTGTAATTTATTTATGTTGGATCGATGCCGAGACGACCGCCGGAGAACACATGTGACGAAGGAGATGATGAGAGGGAGAACTAGGGCTCGGGATCGATCATGGGATCGATCCCATGGTGTTCGATCGAAGGGGGCGAGGGGGCTGCCCACGGGAACTCTCGGCCACGCCGGCCACCGGTGGTGGTGGCGCGTGGGCTGAGGTGGCGGCGGTGCTCCTCCCCGGCCGGCGATCGAAAGTGGGGTGGCGTGGGGTGTCCCGATCTCATGCTACTCCTACCAAGATACTACTTTCCTAATTAATTCGGTTTTCCTAATTGAGTTTTCCTATTTTTGGGAATTCTCATGGATTAGGAAAAGAATTAATTGGAATTTATTTTATTTCCTTATTCTATTATGGAAGTCTTCTAGAGTATTCCGAGTTCTACTTGGAATAGGATCCTAGAGATTTAATAGAATTGGAAAGGAATAAAAGTTAATTTAGGATTGATTTATTTCCTAATTGATTATTCCTATTTTATTGGAATTTTCATAGTAATGGAAATTAATTAATCTTGGAAAGTAGAAGAGTCCTAATTTATTTTATTTCCTTATTCTATTATAGAAGTCTTCTAGAATATTCCAAGTTTTACTTGGATAGATTATTCTAGAGATTTAATAGAATTAGATAGGAAAATAAATAAATAAAAATATTAATAATATTTAATTTTATTTTTGATTTATTCGATTGACTTAATTTTCGAATTAAGTATCTTTTGGATTTATTAAAAATAAATAGATTTAAATATTGGGATTAATATTCTCGTCACATGGAGCATTCAAGAACGAAGACTGAAGACTAGAAGATGCATATGAAGATGGAATAAAGCCATGATAGTCGGGAAAATAATTTTCTAGCATTATTTGACTATGTGATATGTGCTTTATTACTTGCATGCATGCTTATGTGTTTAATTATGCATTAGATAGCGTATCCCTTTGTTATAAAAAGCTAAGTGGGAGAGGGGATGGAAACATTCCCGTGGTCTCCATTACTGTTCTCTTGGTGACATTTATGAGCTTTCGAAGTTCATATAGATATGTCATTGGAGGAGAATTCTTGTAATTCCTTTTACAAGAAACATTGATCAAGTTTATCAAACAATGCCTAATTTGTCTTTCTGAAACTGACTTCAAGTCGACTCATTCTCACCCCGGGGAGTGGAATGGATCCAAAGCCACTTGGTCATGTGGATGAAACAAATTAGAGATCTTCGTACCATTCTTTGATAGATGGATCGATTGTCTGCTCGGCTCCCTCATTTATGAGAGATAGGGTCGTTCGCATGGTGAATCACTGGTTAGAAACTTCGAGTTTCACTTATGATTCTCCGCGTCTTGATCTACGAGAATCGAATGGATCTTGTAACTGGGAGTCAATTATAAAAGTCTCTTAGTGTAGTAAACGTCCACACCACGTGGCTTGCTATACTAACGGATTTTGGATTAATTGATGTAGACAGTTGTAAGTAATTGTGAAGAGTTGTGAAATTATCGTAAACGTCCACACCACGTGGCTTGCGGTGATGTAGCAATTCCAAACGATGTACTTTGGTGCTGAGTAATGGTTTACACTTAGATACGCGTTATAGTATTCTTCCCCACGAAGTCACGCTATAATCGATGTATGACCAAAGAAAATCTAATTGCTAAATCATTTGGGTGGGTAAACGTCCACACCACGTGGCTTGCCTTACCTGATGGGATTTTAGATGTAATTAGTAATTTAATGATATTATTTGAGGGAGATAATATCGGACATTAAATTAATTGTTTGTTTAAATGTGCTTATTGATGGAGTTGTATTCTAAATGTCTAGTTTAGTGCAAATACGGAACTCCTTATCTATACCTTAATTCGAGATATGATTCAAGCATGATTGCATTTAATGCAATAGTCCTTGATGTATACGTTGTAGACAGTATGGCGTGAGGAGACACGCGGAAGATCATACTGCCGGTTACTCGTATACTATTGAACAGTAGCTCACGACTTAGATGGACAGGGACAATCCATCGGTACGTCGTAGTGTGACTGGTAGATAGTCGGTCTTGACTATCATGTTACACTCGTACACTTGGTGTATTGAGCAGGACCACGGGAGGGCGTTCGATTTATACTAATCGGCGTAATCGAACTAGACCTCAGATATTACGGATATACGAATTCCTAATCCCTATATAATCATAGGTGCGTGTGTCCAATTCTCGGTTCTTTAATATGCCAATGAGTGAGACTAATTGATTAGTCAAGATACTCGGTAAATTAGGAAACGGAATTGTATACACGGCATGCTATAGATTATAGACAGGAAACCGTGTCCCATTTATTGGGTTGATGATGTCCCCGAGATGAGCTCATAAAGTTTATCATGTAAACCCTGCAGGTGGATTCGTTCCACATGATAATAAGGATGAGTGGTACTAGTCTCGGATAATAAGAAACGAATTAATTTAATTATTAGTAATTGAAATTAATTCGTGGACATTCGATATCTTAAACACGGGGAAAGTCGTATATGTAATTTCGGCGGAAATATTATTGGTAAAATAATATAGATTAATTAATTGGGAATTCAATTATAATTTTATAGTGGAATTAATTATAATTAAAATTGGATTTAATTAAAGGTTTTCCTTTAAGGACACCAGTTTAATTAAATTACAATTTAGCCTAATTAATTAATTGTCCTAAGGTCCCTAGTGTGGCCTATATATACCCCTCAATCTCTCTTCTCTTAACCTACGAAACGTCGCTATAATTAATTCTGTGGAGAAATTATTTTGCTAGCGCAATTATTTTCTTCTCTGCTTAATTAATTTAGATTAGCGCAGTGTTTTTATTTGTAGAAATTAATTTGCTAGCGCAAATATATTTCTGGAGACAGAATAATTATTTCTGTAGAAATTAATTTGCTAGCGCAAATATATTTCTGGAGACAGAATAATTAAAACGTGAGAAAGAGGGTTTGAGAGAGAAGAAGAAGAGAAGACTCCGGTGGATCGTTGCCCACACAACGTCCGGCGTCGAGGGCTAGGATACACACTAGAAGATCTCAGGGTGTTCGCCTATTCGGCTTCTCCGAATCACGCTTCAAAGGTATAAGAAATCGAAACCCTATTTCCGCTTTTATTCGATTTCTTTCTCGTTGAAAATACATCGGATGTAAGATCGGGTTCCGGATCTCGTGGATCGTACTCCTCGACTACTGGGGGTTCTAGGACCTCCGGTTCGGTAGTCGGAAGAGGAAAAACGGCCCGGAAACGAGCCCGAAACAGCAGGTCGCGCTGCTGTTCGCGCTGTTGAAGGACAAACGGCGACCGCCGTTTTCTAAACGGCGACCGCCGTTTCGCTGTTTTTCAGGCAGCCCGCTCCGGCTCGCGCGGTTGTCCTTCGGGGCAATGGCTGGGCGTGAATCGGGGCACGGGCTGGGCACGCGAACGGAGTAACGGACCTGGAGGTCGACTGGGATCGTTCGGATGTTCGAGTGATCGAACGAACGCATCCCGGGTAGTCGATTTCCAACAATTGGTATCAGAGCCGGTTTTTGTCGTTCGTTGTATTTTTGCGAGATTTGTTTTGCAGGTTCGAACCCGATTATTATGGCCATGTGATTGTGTTGTATGTTTGTGGTTTGTTAAACTCTCGGGCTTGTCGAGATCTTTGGTTTTTGAAATCGTTGCATGTTTGTAATAGTTAAAACGACGGGTTGAGTCGTTTAGGTTTTATTACGTTTTTCGTTTTATCCGGATGTATAGGATCGATCAACCTGTATAGGATCGATGCCGGAAGTAGTATGTTTTACCTTTGTAATGTTACTGCTACTTGGTGGATCGAGAGACTATCGGAAGCCGGACGAACGAGGGTCGAGAAGTCGAACCCGCGAGCTGCTGAAGGGCAAACGGCGGTCGCCGTTTCTTAAACGGCGGTCGCCGTTTCGCTGGATACTTGGCAGCAGCGGCGCGGGGGTTCGACGGACACCACGGGTCGCTCGTCGAGGCCTGGGATGATACTCCAGTGGGAGGGGTTCGTCTCTTGGCACTTAGACGAGTCGGTGGTGGATCGAGACCGAGACGAGCAACGAGACGAAGATCCGAGAAGACGTGCATGGAAGATATTTAAGGCCATAATAATCGGGGCCACGTTAATTGCTTTTTATGTGATTTACGTGTTTATTATTATGCTTAAATTATTTATGCATGTTATCCCTTATCGTAAAATACTAAGTGGGAGAGGGATTGGAAACAATCCCGCGGTCTCCATTCTCTGTTTTGATAGTGATGTGTGTCACTTACGAGTTGGCTTTAGTGTCATCCTCCCTATCGGATAAAGTCGACACACGGATATCACTAGATCAAAATTCGAATTTAAAATCCACTTATAAAATTGAACAATTGTATTTCTCAAAAGCAATGCCTAATCTGTCATTCAAAGACTAATTTCAACTCGACTCATTCTCACCCCGGGGAGTGGAATGGAGCCAAAGCGCTTGGTTATGTCGATGACACAGATTAGAGACATTCGAGTCATTCGATGACTAGATCGATTGTCTGGTTGGCTCCCTCACCTAGTGAGAGATAGGGCTCAATTGCATGATTAATCGCTGGTTAGAAACTTCGAGTTTCACTTACGAGATATCAAGTTTTGATTAATAAAATTGTGAAATTTAATAAATGTAAGAGTCAATTAACAAAGTTGTTTGTTTTAGTAAACGTCCACACTATCGTGGCTTGCTAAATGGAAACGGTACTTTGGGTTAATTGAGACTCTATGACATTTAAATAAGTAGGATTCAATTAATAAAGTTGTTTGTTTAGTAAACGTCCACACTAACGTGGCTTGCTAAATGGAAACGGAACTTTGGGATTAATTGAGGCTCGACAGTTATAGAAAGTCGTGGAGGACCGCATGTCAACGTAAACGTCCACAAGAACGTGGCTTGCGGTGGACATGTGGTTCCCGAGCGGTGGACTCAGTACTGAGAAATGGTACACACTTAGGTACGCTTTATAGTATCCTCCCCATCGGAGTCACTGCTATAATGATGTACGACCGAAGTGAAATCCAATCATAAAATCATTTGGACTGGTAAACGTCCACAAGAACGTGGCTTGCTATGTCTGATGGGATTTTGGAAATGATTGGTAGTTTAATGATATCACTTGAGGGAAATGATATCGAATTAAACTCATTGTTTGTTTTATATGGTATTATTCCCATTAAAAGTCAACAAACTCACTGAACCTGATTGTATGGATAAGAGAAGAAACTTGGACATTGTCCTAACTGCAGAGGAGTACAAATATGTACTCCAAGTCGATTGACCTGCTGAGCCAAATGATGCTTCCACTACTGAGGAAAGGAAGCTCATTGGAAATGGATCAAGGCTATGAGATGACGCGGAGAAACATTATGACTTTCATGTCAAAAGTGCTGCGACATCGGGATCATGCCATGACCATTACCTATGATATGATGCTTAACCTCAAGAAGTTTTGGTTATCAGGACAGGACAGCCGGGCAAAATAAAATGAGGCAACTCATGACGGCCATCATGTCGGAAAGAACACCCGTAAGGAATCACGTTCTTAGAATGATGGGCTATGTTAATGAGATAGAGGTTCTAGGAGAAATTATCAATGGGGTAACCCAGGTTGATTTTGTGCTCCAGTCTCTGCCGAGAAGTTTTGAGCAGTTCCGCCTAAACTAAAATATGAATAAGAGGTCTTATTCAATGGCGGAGCTCCTGATTGAACTTCCAGCGGCTGAGAGAATCTTTGAGGGTCCTCAAAGCACTTATGGCTGAGAGATTGACTCTTCCTAGGCTTTCGGGCAGCAAAAGGAAGAAGAAGCAAATACGGAAACCCAGTGGGCCTAATGTATCTGGACCACGGAATGGGACAAGCAAGCCCAAGGGGCAAGTGCTTCCGTTGTAAGCAGTTTGGATACTGGGAGTTTTAATTGTCCTCTCAAGCAACAAGAAGTTGACTCTTACTTAGTCACCGAAACATGTTTAGTGGTGTTATCTACCAGTACCTGGTGTGTGGATATTGTTGGAAATCGACTACCCGGGACGTGTCCGTTCGATCACTCGAACATCCGAACACGCCCAGTCGACCTCATGTGACAGCTCTACGCTGACGACGAAGCCCCGCAGCCGATTCACGCCCAGCCGCCGCGCACGAGGCGCAACCGCGCAAACCGGAAGCTGCCTGCTGCAGCCAGCGGGCGCTGCCCCGCCACCAGCGGCCGCTGTTCACCTTCAGCGGCCGCTGCTCCGCCACCAGCGAGCGCTGGAGAGGCCCTGGGCAGCGGGCGCTGCCCTGCTTCCAGCGGGCGCTGCCCGTGACGAACAGCAGCGCGCTGCTGCTGTTCCGGGCTCGTTTCTGGTCCGTTTTTCCTCTTCCGACCACCGTTCCGGAGGTCCTTAATCTCCCAGTAGTCGAGGAACACGTACCACGACTCCCGGAACCCGATCGTTCGTTCGATGTATTTTTAACGAATTATGAGATCGAAAATTGCGGAAAAAGGATTCGATCTCATACCTTTGTCGCGTGATTCGGAGGAGCCGAATTGTTGAGACCTTAGCGATTGCTAGCGTATGCCTCTTCCCGACTCCAACCGTTGTGTGGGCAACGATCTGTTGGGTCTCCCTTTTCTGCTCTCTCCATTCTCAAACCAGCGTAATAAATTATTCTCTGAGAATAAATTTATTTGCGTTAACATATTAATTTTAACAGAGAAAAATCTTAATTGCGCTAACGCAATTATTTTCTCTGCTGAAATGAATTGTTGCGGCGTTCTGTTGGTTTAGGAGAGGGCAAGGGGTGGGTTTAAATAGAGTTACACTAGGGACCTCTTAGGTAAATTAATTAGGGGCTAAAATGAAATATTAATTAACTTGGAATACTTAAAAGCAATTCCTTAATTAATCGATTTCAAATTTAATTATTATTAATTCCACTATAAAATAATAATTGAATTCCCGAAATTAATTTAATATTATATCAACAATAATATTTCCGCCGAAATTACATATACGACTTTCCCCGTGTTTAAGATATCGAATGTCCACGAATTAACTTTAATTACTAACAATTAAATTAATTCGTTTCTTATTATCCGAGACTAGTACCACTCATCCTTATTATCATGTGGAACGAATCCACCTGCAGGGTTTACATGATAAACTTTATGAGCTCATCTCGGGGACATCATCAACCCGATAAACGGGACACGGTTTCCTGTTTATAATCTATAGCATGCCGTGTGTACAATTCCGATTCCCAATTTACCGAGAATATTGAATAATCAATTAGTCTCACTCATTGGTAGATTAAAGAACCGAGAATTGGACACACGCACCTATAATTATATAGGGATTAGGAATTCGCATATCCGCAATATCTGAGGTCTAGTTCGATTACTTCGATTAGTATAAATCGAACGCCCTCCCGTGGTCCTGCTCAATACACCAAGTGTACGAGTGTAACATGATAGTCAAGACCGACTATCTACCAGTCACACTACGACGTACCGATGGATTGTCCCTGTCCATCTAAGTCGTGAGCCACTGTTCGATAGTATACGAGTAACCGACAGTATGATCTTCCGCGTGTCTCCTCACGCCATACTGTCTACAACGTATACATCAAGGACTATTGCATTAAATGCAATCATGCTTGAATCATATCTCGAATTAAGGTATAGATAAGGAGTTCCGTATTTGCACTAAACTAGACATTTAGAATACAACTCCATCAATCTCCCACTTATACTAAAAGTCTAGTCGCCCTCTTCCAAACATCAGATTCCCATAACCTCGTCACGCCTTACCCAACGCTTTCGCTGGAAGTGCCTCTGTGAACGGGTTTTACCAGGCAATCCTCTCGATGCTATCTAGGTGACAACTGAATCATCTTACTAGACGATCTCTCGAATCAGGTGGTACTTGCGCTCTACGTGTTATCTCCCACTGTGGACTCGTGGCATTTCAAGTTTGCCAAAACCGCTATTCAAAATAGCTTTGGGTAAACGAGAAACCACATCTAAGTCCCTTAGGAAGTTCTGGAGCCACACTGACCTTTTAACTGCCTCAGAGGCCGTTATCCTTTCAGTTTCCATGGTAGAGTCCGTAATGCATCGCTGCTTTACATTCTTCCATGTGACTGCTCCACTTCACAGTGAGAACACATAGCCTGACTTCGACTTTCGACTGTCCCTGTTGGATTGGAAATCCAATTCTATGTAATCCAAAGGAAACAACTTGACTGCTTTGTAACTCAGAACATAATTCATGGTCCTCTGCAGGAGCCTAAACATGTTCTTTACATCAGTCGAGTGATCCTTTCCAGGATTACTCTGATATCTCACTACCATGCCCACGGCATAGTAGATATCAGTCTCGTGCATCGCATTACATACATTAAGCTTCCCACCATTAAGGTGCAGGGAACTGCTTACTCTTCATCTATCTCCTTTATTATGTCGGACACAAAACTTTAGATAGATGAATTCCACATCTAAAAGGTAAAGACCTTTCTTGGAATTCTGTATGCTGCAACGAGTAAGTGAATTACTCGGACAACCATCCCTTTATGTCCGATAACATCTTTCATATTGTTGCCAATTTAGAAGGATGTCGTCTACATAAAGAATGAGAAAACACCACATCTTTTCTGTCACCTTTTTATTACACACAGGACCTAAACATGCCTTAAATGAATCCATGAAATGGATTTTCTCATAGGTCCGCATGTGTCCAAGATCTTGAAGCTTCCTTCAATCCTAAGATTGATTAAGCTTGCTTACCGAATGCTCTTGGCTCTTTTCGATGAATCTCTCTGGCTGTCCCACACAGATGGCCCCGTCAAGACTTCGATTTAGAAAATCTGTCTTGACTTCCATCTTCCATGTGAAGACAAAAGAATCCGGATCGACTTTAGCATAGCTACCGGCGAAAAAAGTTTACTCATAATCGAACCCTTTCTTTCTGAGTGCACCCTTTCGCAACAAGCCTAGCCTTAAGGTTCACACCTTCCCGTCAGACCCTCTTTTCATCTTGTACATCCATTTGCAACCAATGGCTTTTACACCTTTGGGCGGTGCTACAAGATCCCAGACATGATTTGAATCCAAAGATTCAATCTCATATTTCATCGTCTTTTACCAAGACTGAGCATCTTGATCTTTCAGCGTCTTTTCATAGATCTAGGGATCGGCTTCATGTTCTCCAGGTAACAAGTCCGAAGACTCTCCTATAAACATGAACCTGTCGGGTTGTCTAACAACCCTCCCACTACGAAGACACTCCGGTGTATCTTTAGTGACTAAAGATTATCGTAGTGAACTACTCAGTTAGGCTGGTTCTAAGTCTTAATCAGTCCCTCTAAGCTCATTTAAGTATTACTCTACTCTTGGGCTTGTGATCTTGTATATATATATATATAGTCCATGTCTAAGAACCGAACATTGATTCAATCAATGAACATCTGGTCCTTTGGACTATATTACATATCTCAATTCGTTTTCTTAGGGTATCCTATAAACAGCCGAATATCAGTACAAGTTTCCAAAGGAATCAAGTTCAGCATAAACGCCGCTGTTTCCAAGTCGTATCCCAAAAACGAATTAGGTAACTCCGAACTCATTGTCTACTTTCCCATATCTATAAGAGTCCTATTCCTTCTTTACAACACATTATTTTGCCGAGGCATAAATGGTGTAGTATGTTGGGAGTTAATCCCGTTTTCTGATAAGTATGCCTTACTCCTCAAAGAGGTCTGCATATATCAGAGCGAATCAACTCTAGTACTTTCTTGGATCTTTTCCCTTTAACCGTAAAGGGTTGCTCGGTCATTAAAACTTCCAAGTATGATTCGAAGGTTGGAAAGTCCTTTCCTTCAACCTAGCTGAGTGGTCCATCAGCTTCATCCTTTGAATCGTACTTAAGTTAAAATGATTTAGCCTAAGATTCCATAAGTACATTTGATTCATCCTAGAAGGATCTTTACTCTTATTGGGTTTCGATAATGTGTTATTATTTCCGGTCTGTTGCATCGTGGAAGAACACAGATTTAGTATTAAATTGTCTATCAATGTACCAGAATAGATAATATCCCCGTTTCCTACCCCGACAAGTCTGAAACTATCAGAAGAAACAGAATATCTAATCTAAACCAATTTAGAAATCCGAAATGAAATTTCTTTCTAAATGCCGGTACATAAAGACAATTTATTAGAACTAAAATCCTACCGTTAAAACCATTTAACATCTCCCACTGCAACGGCTGTTACCTTAACAGTATTGCCCATGTAGGTTATTACTTCTTCCTATCTAAGTCTCCGGGTTTCCTGGAACCCCTGCATTTAAGTGCAGACATGATTAGTGGTTTCCGTATCCACACACCAGGTACTGGTAGATAACACCACTAAGCATGTTTCGGTGACTAAGGAGAAGTTAACTTCTAGTTGCTTTGAGAGGACAATTAAAACTTCCAGTATCCAAACTGCTTACAACGGAAGCACTTGCCCCTTGGGCTTGCTTGTCCCATTCCGTGGTCCAGATATATTAGGCCCACTGGGTTTCCGTATTTGCTTCTTCTTCCTTTTGCCGCTCGAAAGCCTAGGAAGAGTCAATCTCTCAGCCATAAGTGTTTTGAGAGCCTTTCAAGATTCCCTCAGCCGCTTGAAGTTCAATCAGGAGCTCCGTCAATGAATAAGACCCCTTATTCATATTTTAGTTTAGGCGGAACTGCTCAAAACTTCTCGGCAGAGACTGGAGCACAAAATCAACTTGGGTTACCCCATTGATAATTTCTCCCAGAACCTCTATCTCATTAAGATAGCCCATCATTCTAAGAACGTGATCCCTTACGGGCGTTCTTTCCGACATGATGGCCGTCATGAGTTGCCTCATTTCACTTTGCCCGGCTGTCCTGTCCTGATAACCAAAACTTCTTGAGGTTAAGCATCATATCATAGGTAATGGTCATGGCATGATCCCGATGTCGCAGCACTTTTGACATGAAAGTCATAATGTTTCTCCGCGTCATCTCATAGCCTTGATCCATTTCCAATGAGCTTCCTTTCCTCAGTAGTGGAAGCATCATTTGGCTCAGCAGGTCAATCGACTTGGAGTACATATTTGTACTCCTCTGCAGTTAGGACAATGTCCAAGTTTCTTCTCTTATCCATACAAACAGGTTCAGTGAGTTTGTTGACTTTTAATGGGAATAATACCATATAAAACAAACAATGAGTTTAATTCGATATCATTTCCCTCAAGTTATATCATTAAACTACCAATCATTTCCAAAATCCCATCAGGCATAGCAAGCCACGTTCTTGTGGACGTTTACCAGTCCAAATGATTTTATGATTGGATTTCACTTCGGTCGTACATCATTATAGCAGTGACTCCGATGGGGAGGATACTATAAAGCGTACCTAAGTGTGTACCATTTCTCAGTACTAAGTCCACCGCTCGGGAACTACATGTCCACCGCAAGACACGTTCATGTGGACGTTTACGTTGACATGCGGTCCTCCACGACTTTCTATAACTGTCGAGCCTCAATTAATCCCAAAGTTCCGTTTCCATCTAGCAAGCCACGTTAGTGTGGACGTTTACTAAACAAACAACTTTATTAATTGAATCCTACTTATTTAAATGTCATAGAATCTTAATTAACCCAAAGTACCGTTTCCATTTAGCAAGCCACGTTCTTGTGGACGTTTACTAAAACAAACAACTTTGTTAATTGACTCTTACATTTATTAAATTTCACAATTTTATTAATCAAAGCTTGATATCTCGTAAGTGAAACTCGAAATTTCTAACCAGCGATCAATCATGCAATTGAGCCCTATCTCTCACTAGGTGAGGGAGCCAACCAGACAATCGATCTAGTCATCGAATGACTCGAATGTCTCTAATCTGTGTCATCGACATAACCAAGCACTTTGGCTCCATTCCACTCCCCGGGGTGAGAATGAGTCGAGTTGAAATTAGTCTTTGAATGACAGATTAGGCATTGCTTTTGAGAAATATAATTGTTCAATTTTATAAGTGGATTTTAAATTCGAATTTTGATCCAGTGATATCCGTGTGTCGAGTTTATCCGATAGGGAGGATGACACTAAAGCCAACTCGTAAGTGACACACATCACTATCAAAACAGAGAATGGAGACCGCGGGATTGTTTACAATCCCTCTCCCACTTAGTATTTTACGATTGAGGGATAACATGCATAAAATAATTAAGCATAATAAAAAGCACGTAAATCACATAAAAAACAATTAACGTGGCCCCGATTATTATGGCCTTAAGTATTCTCCAATGCACGTCTTCTCGGATCTTCTTCTCGTTGCTCGTCTCGGTCTCGGTCCACCACCGACTCGTCTAAGTGCCAAAAGACGAACCCCTCCCACTGGAGTATCATCCCGGGCAAAAACGAGCGTTCCGTGATGTCCATCGATCCCCCGATCCGCTGCTGCCAACCCTAGGGCAGCGGGCGCTGCCCTATATTCAGCGCTCGCTGGAGAAGCTCTGGGCAGCGGGCGCTGCCTCAGCTCCAGCGGGCGCTGTTCGTGCACAGATTTCTGCGGGTTCGACTTCTCGACCCTCGTTCGTCCGGCCTTCGATCTTCTCTCGATCCACCAAGTAGCAGTAACATTACAAAGGTAAAAATAACTACTTCCGGCATCGATCCTATACAGAATGATCGATCCTATACATCCGGATAAAACGAAAACGAAAAAGTAAAACCTAAACGACTCAACCCGTCGTTTTAACTATTACAAACATGCAACGATTATAAAACAAAGATCTCGACAAGCCCGAGAGTTTAACAAACCACAAAACATACAGCACAATCACATGGCCATAATAATCGGGTTCGAACCTGCAAAACAAATCTCGCAAAAATACAACGAACGACAAAACTGGCTCTGATACCAATTGTTGGAAATCGACTACCCGGGACGTGTCCGTTCGATCACTCGAACATCCGAACACGCCCAGTCGACCTCATGTGACAGCTCTACGCTGACGACGAAGCCCCGCAGCCGATTCACGCCCAGCCGCCGCGCACGAGGCGCAACCGCGCAAACCGGAAGCTGCCTGCTGCAGCCAGCGGGCGCTGCCCCGCCACCAGCGGCCGCTGTTCACCTTCAGCGGCCGCTGCTCCGCCACCAGCGAGCGCTGGAGAGGCCCTGGGCAGCGGGCGCTGCCCTGCTTCCAGCGGGCGCTGCCCGTGACGAACAGCAGCGCGCTGCTGCTGTTCCGGGCTCGTTTCTGGTCCGTTTTTCCTCTTCCGACCACCGTTCCGGAGGTCCTTAACCTCCCAGTAGTCGAGGAACACGTACCACGACTCCCGGAACCCGATCGTTCGTTCGATGTATTTTTAACGAATTATGAGATCGAAAATTGCGGAAAAAGGATTCGATCTCATACCTTTGTCGCGTGATTCGGAGGAGCCGAATTGTTGAGACCTTAGCGATTGCTAGCGTATGCCTCTTCCCGACTCCAACCGTTGTGTGGGCAACGATCTGTTGGGTCTCCCTTTTCTGCTCTCTCCATTCTCAAACCAGCGTAATAAATTATTCTCTGAGAATAAATTTATTTGCGTTAACATATTAATTTTAACAGAGAAAAATCTTAATTGCGCTAACGCAATTATTTTCTCTGCTGAAATGAATTGTTGCGGCGTTCTGTTGGTTTAGGAGAGGGCAAGGGGTGGGTTTAAATAGAGTTACACTAGGGACCTCTTAGGTAAATTAATTAGGGGCTAAAATGAAATATTAATTAACTTGGAATACTTAAAAGCAATTCCTTAATTAATCGATTTCAAATTTAATTATTATTAATTCCACTATAAAATAATAATTGAATTCCCGAAATTAATTTAATATTATATCAACAATAATATTTCCGCCGAAATTACATATACGACTTTCCCCGTGTTTAAGATATCGAATGTCCACGAATTAACTTTAATTACTAACAATTAAATTAATTCGTTTCTTATTATCCGAGACTAGTACCACTCATCCTTATTATCATGTGGAACGAATCCACCTGCAGGGTTTACATGATAAACTTTATGAGCTCATCTCGGGGACATCATCAACCCGATAAACGGGACACGGTTTCCTGTCTATAATCTATAGCATGCCGTGTGTACAATTCCGATTCCCAATTTACCGAGAATATTGACTAATCAATTAGTCTCACTCATTGGTAGATTAAAGAACCGAGAATTGGACACACGCACCTATAATTATATAGGGATTAGGAATTCGCATATCCGCAATATCTGAGGTCTAGTTCGATTACTTCGATTAGTATAAATCGAACGCCCTCCCGTGGTCCTGCTCAATACACCAAGTGTACGAGTGTAACATGATAGTCAAGACCGACTATCTACCAGTCACACTACGACGTACCGATGGATTGTCCCTGTCCATCTAAGTCGTGAGCCACTGTTCGATAGTATACGAGTAACCGACAGTATGATCTTCCGCGTGTCTCCTCACGCCATACTGTCTACAACGTATACATCAAGGACTATTGCATTAAATGCAATCATGCTTGAATCATATCTCGAATTAAGGTATAGATAAGGAGTTCCGTATTTGCACTAAACTAGACATTTAGAATACAACTCCATCAGATACGGGAACCACTAATCATGTCTGCACTTAAATGCGGGGGTTCCAGGAAACCCGGAGACTTAGAAAGTAAGAGGTAATAACCTACATGGGCAATATTGTTAAGGTAACAGTCGTTGCAGTGGGAGATGTTAAAAGGTTTTAACCGAAGGATCTTAGTTCTAATAAATTGTTTTTATGTGCCGGCATTTAGAAAGAAATTTCATTTCGGATTTCTAAATTGGCTTAGAATGGATTTTTCCGTTTCTTCTGATAGTTTCAGACTTGTCGGAGTAGGAAACGGGGATATTATCTATTCTGGTACATTGATAGACAATTTAATACTAAATCCGTGTTCTTCCACGATGCAACGGACCGGAGCTAACAACACATTGTCGAACCCTAATAAGAGTAAAGATCCTTCTAGGATGAATCAAATGTACTTATGGAATCTTAGGATAGATCAATTTTAACTTTAGTACGATTCAAAGGGTGAAAGCTGATGGACTACTCAGCTAGGTTGAAGGAAAGGCCCTTCCAACCTTCGAATCATACTTGGAAGTTTTAATGATCGAGCTGATGGAGTTGTATTCTAAATGTCTAGTTTAGTGCAAATACGGAACTCCTTATCTATGCCTTAATCTATGTATGATTCAAGCATGATTGCATTTAATGCAACAGTCCTAGATATATACGTTGTAGATAGTATGGCGTGAGGAGACACGCGGAAGATCATACTATCGGTTACTCGTATACTATCGAACAGTAGCTCACGACTTAGATGGACAGGGACAATCCATCGGTACGTCGTAGTGTGACTGGTAGATAGTCGGTCTTGACTATCATGTTACACTCGTACACTTGGTGTATTGAGCAGGACCACGGGAGGGCGTTCGATTTATACTAATCGGAGTAATCGAACTAGACCTCAGATATTACGGATATGTGAGTTCTTAATCCCTATATAATTATAGGTGCGTGTTTCCAATGCTCGGTTCTTTGATGTGCCAATGAGTGAGACTAATTGATTAGTCGAGATCCTCGGTATATTGGGAATCGGAATTGTACACACGGCATGCTGTAGATTATAGACAGGAAACCGTGTCCCATTTACTGGGTTGATGATGTCCCCGAGATGAGCTCATAAAGTTTATCATGTAAACCCTGCAGGTGGATTCGTTCCACATGATAATAAGGATGAGTGGTACTAGTCTCGGATCATAAGAAATGAATTAATTTAATTATTAGTAATTAAAATTAATTCGTGGACATGCGATATCTTAAACACGGGGAAATGTCACATATGTAATACGGTGGGAAAATTATTGACGGAATAATTTGAATTAATTAATTGGGAAATCATTTATAATTTTATAGTGGAATTAATTATAAATAAAATTGTGGAATTTAATTAAGGTTTTCCTTTTGGGACACCAAGTTAATTAAATTACAATTTAAGCCTAATTAATTAATTGCCTAGAGGTCCTCTAGTGTAGCCTATATAAATCCCTCCCCCCTCTCTCTCTAACCTAAGTTTCGCCGCTATTATTAATTCTGCAGAGAAAATTAATTGTTAGCGCAATTATTTTTTCTGCCTAATTAATTCAGATTAGCGCAAGAAACATTCTGTAGAAATTAATTGCTTACGCAATTATATTTCTGAGACAGAAATTCTCTGTGGAAATTAATTTGCTAGCGCAAATATATTTCTGAGACAGAGAAATATATTCACGGTGGTTGAGAAGAGAAAAGACGGGGAGCTCCAAGCGGATCGATGCCCACACATCGGCTGGAGTAAGAGGGCTAGGACATACGCTAGAAGTCTCGAGGTCTCTGTCAATTCGGCTTCTCCGAATCACGCGACAAAGGTATGGAATCGAAACCCTCTTCCGCACTCGTTTCGATTCGATCTTGTACGTAATCATACAACGAACCGTACGATCGGGTTCCGGGTATCGTGGATCGCATTCCTCGACTACTGGGGGTTCTAGGACCTTCGGATCGGTAGTCGGATGAGGAAAAATGACCCGGAAACGCGCTCGGAACAGCAGCGTCGCGCTGCTGTTCGAGCAGGCAAGCGCCCGCTTGGGGGGGCAGGCGCCCGCTTGCTCCGGGCAGATTGTGCTGCTGTTCGAGCAGGCAAGCGCCCGCTTGGGGGGGCAGGCGGCCGCTTGCTCCGGGCAGATTGCGAGCCGCGGCCTCGGCTGCGGCGGACGCGCGATCTCTTGGGCGGGCGGCCATGGCTGTTCGGAGGTGACCTCCAGAAGTCGATTGGGGACGTCCGGATGTTCGAGGGTTCGAACGGACGTGTCCCGGATAGTCGATTTCCAACAATTGGTATCAGAGCCGGTTATCGGTTTGTTGTATTGTTCGTACGTTTTTGTGATGCAGGATGAACCCGATTATTATGGCCAACATTATGGGATGTTGTATGATAATTTTGTTGTGGTTTGTTAAACTCTCGGGCTTGTCGAGATTGTTTTTTTTTGGAAATGTTGCTTGTTTGTAATAGATAAAAACGACGGGTTGAGTCGTTAGGTTTATTTATTTATTTCCGTTGTTTTTCCGGGCATGTATAGGATCGATCACCCTGTATAGGATCGATGCCGGATTTAGTAGATTTATTCTTGTAATATTTCTTGCTATTTTTGGTGGATCGAGACGAGATCGAAACCCGGAGAAACGAGAGTCGAGGAAACGAACCGGCACCGGGCAGCCATCGAACACACCCCGTGTTCGCGACGGGCAGCAGCGGGGCTGGGGTTCGTTCGACCCCACGAGCGACTCAACGAGGCTCGAGACGAGGCTCCAGTGGGAGGAGTTCGTCTCTTGACCCTCGAGCGAGTCGGTGGTGGACCGAGACCGAGACGAGCAACGAGATCCAAGAGACGTGCATTGGAGAACACTTAAGGCCATAATAATCGGGACCACGTTAATTTTTTTTTTTTTTTTGCTTGTTTTACGTGCTTTATTATTATGCTTAAGTGTTTATGCATGTTATCCCTCAATCGTAAAATACTAAGTGGGAGAGGGATTGGAAACAATCCCGCGGTCTCCATTCTCTGTTTTGAATGTGATGTGTATTGACTTACGAGTTGGCTTTAGTGTCATCCTCCCTATCGGATAAAGTCGATACACGGATATCACTGGATCAAAATTCGAAATTAATTCCACTTATAGAATTTAACAATTATATTTTTCAAAAGCAATGCCTAATCTGTCTTTCAAAGACTAATTTCAACTCGACTCATTCTCACCCCGGGGAGTGGAATGGAGCCAAAGCGCTTGGTTATGTCGATGACACAGATTAGAGACTTTCGAGTCATTCGATGACTAGATCGATTGTATGGTTGGCTCCCTCACCTAGTGAGAGATAGGGCTCAATTGCATGATTGATCGCTGGTTAGAAACTTCGAGTTTCACTTACGAGATATCAAGCTTTGATTAATAAAATTGTGAAATTTAATAAATGTAAGAGTCAATTAACAAAGTTGTTTGTTTTAGTAAACGTCCACAAGAACGTGGCTTGCTAAATGGAAACGGTACTTTGGGTTAATTAAGATTCTATGACATTTAAATAAGTGAGATTCAATTAATAAAGTTGTTTGTTTTAGTAAACGTCCACAAGAACGTGGCTTGCTAAATGGAAACGGAACTTTGGGATTAATTGAGGCTCGACAGTTATAGAAAGTCGTGGAGGACCGCATGTCAACGTAAACGTCCACAAGAACGTGGCTTGCGGTGGACATGTAGTTCCCGAGCGGTGGACTTAGTACTGAGAAATGGTATACACTTAGGTACGCTTTATAGTATCCTCCCCATCGGAGTCACTGCTATAATGATGTACGACCGAAGTGAAATCCAATCATAAAATCATTTGGACTGGTAAACGTCCACAAGAACGTGGCTTGCTATGTCTGATGGGATTTTGGAAATGATTGGTAGTTTAATGATATCACTTGAGGGAAATGATATCGAATTAAACTCATTGTTTGTTTTATATGGTATTATTCCCATTAAAAGTCAACAAACTCACTGAACCTGTTTTGTATGGATTAAAGAAGAAACTTGGACATTGTCCTAACTGCAAAGGAGTACAATTATGTACTCCAAGTCAATTGACCTGCTGAACCAAATGATGTTTCCACTACTGAGGAAATGAAGCTCATTGGAAATGGATCAAGGCTATGAGATGACGCGGAGCAACATTATGACTTTCATGTCAAATGTGCTGCGACATCAGGATCATGCCATGACCATTACCTATGATATGATGCTTAACCTCAAGAAGCTTTTTGGTTATCAGGACAGGACAGCCGGGCAAAATACAATGAGGCAACTCATGACGGCCAACGCATCCGAAGGAACGCCCGTGGGGAATCACGTTCTTAGGATGATGTGCTATCTGAATGAGATAGAGATTCTAGGATCAGTTATCGATGGGGTAACCCAAGTCGATATTGTGCTCCAGTCTCTGCCGAGAAGTTTTGAGCAGTTCCGCCTGAACTATAACATGAATAAGGGGTCTTACTCATTGGCGGAACTCCTGATTGAACTTCAAGCGGCTGAGGGAATCTTTAAGGGCTCTTATGCACTTGTGGCTGAGAAATTGGCTCTTCCTAGGCCTCCGGGCGGCAAAAGGAAGAAGAAGCAAAGACGGAAACCCAGTGGGCCTAATATATCTGGACCACGGAATGGGACAAGCAAGCCCAACAGGGCAAGTGCTTCCGTTGCAAGCAGTCTGGATACTGGGAGTTTTAATTGTCCTCTTAAGCAAGAAGAAGTTATAACCTACATGGGCAATACTGTTAAGGTAACAGCCGTTGCAGTGGGAGATGTTAAATGTTTTAACGGTAGGATTTTAGTTCTAATAAATTGTCTTTATGTGCCGGCATTTAGAAAGAAATTTCATTTCGGATTTCTAAATTGGCTTAGAATGGATATTCCGTTTCTTCTGATAGTTTCATACTTTTAAGAGTAGGAAACGGGGATATTATCTATTCTGGTACATTGATAGACAATTTAATACTAAATCCGTGTTCTTCCACGATGCAACTCACCGGAGCTAATAACACATTGTCGAACCCCAATAAGAGTAAAGATCTTTCTAGGATGAATCAAATGTACTTATGGCATCTTAGGCTAAATAATTTTAACTTAAGTACGATTCAAAGGATGAAAGCTGATGGACCACTCAGCTAGGTTGAAGGAAAGGACCTTCCAACTTTCGAATCATACTTGGAAGTTTTAATGACCGAGCAACCCTTTACGGTTAAAGGGAAAAGATCCAAGAAAGTACTAGAGTTGATTCGCTCTGATATATGCAGACCTCTTTGAGGAGTAAGGCATACTTATCAGGAAATGGGATTAACTCCCAACAGACTACACCATTTATGCCTCGGCAAAATAATGTGTTGTAAAGAAGGAATAGGACTCTTATAGATATGGGAAAGTAGACAATAAGTTATTCGGAGTTACCTAATTCGTTTTTGGGATATGGCTTGGAAACAGCGACGTTTATCCTGAACTTGATTCCTTTGGAAACTTGTACAGATATTCGGCTGGTTATAGGATACCCTAAGAAAACGAATTGAGATATGTAATATAGTCCAAAGGACCAGATGTTCGTTGATTGAATCAACGTTCGGTTCTTAGACATGGACTATATATACACAAGATCACAAGCCCAAGAGTAGAGTAATACTTAATGTGCTTAGAGGGACTGATCAAGACTTAGAACCAGCCTAACTGAGTAGTTCACTATTGTAATCTTTAGTCACTAAAGACACACCGGAGCGTCGTCGTAGTGGGAGGGTTGTTAGACAACCCGGTAGGTTCATGTTTATAGGTGAGTCTTCGGACTTGTTACCTGGAGAACATGAAGCCGACCCTGGACCTATGACGAGACGCTGATAGATCAAAATGCTCAGTCTTGGCAAAAGGCGATGAAATTTGAGATTGAATCTTTGGATTCAAATCATGTCTGGGATCTTGTAGCACCGCCCAAAGGTGTAAAAGCCATTGGTTGCTAGTGCGTGTACAAGAGGAAAAGAGGGTCTGACGGGAAGATGTAAACCTTCAAGGCTAGGCTTGTTGCGAAAGGGTACACTCAGACATAAAGGGATCGATTATGAGTAAACCTTTTTTGCCGGTAGCTATGCTAAAGTCGATCCGGATTCTTTTGTCTTCACAAGAAAGATGGAAGTCAAGACGGATTTCCTAAATCGAAGTCTTGACGGGACCATCTGTGTGGGACAGCCAGAGGGATTCATCGAAAAGAGCCGAGAGCATTTGGTAAGCAAGCTTAATCGATCTTTGGATTGAAGGAAGCTTCAAAGATCTTGGACACATGCGGATCTATGAGAAAAATCCATTTTATGGATTCTTTCAAGGCATGTTTGGGTCCTGTGTGTAACAAAGAAGTGACGGAAAAGATGTGGTGTTTTCTCATTCTTTGTGTGGACAACATTTTCTAATTGGCAACAATATGAAAATGTTATCAGACATAAAGGGATGGTTGTCCGAGCAATTCGATATGAAGGACGTAGGATAAGTTAGGCATGTTCTTGGCATCAAAGTTATAAGGGATCGCCAGAAAAGAACATAGAACTTATCTCGAGCCTCATACATAAATACAATTCTTACTCGTTGCAGCATACAGAATTCCAAGAAAGGTCTTCAACTTTTAGATGTGGAATTCATCTATCTAAAGTTTTGTGTCCGACACGATAAAGGAGATAGATAAAGATTAAGCAGTTCCCTGCACCTTAATGGTGGGAAGCTTAATGTATGTAATGCTATGCACGAGATTGATATTTACTATGCCGTGGGCATGGTGGTGAGATATCATAGTAATCCTGGAAAGGATCACTCGACTGATGTAAAGAACATGTTTAGGCTCCTGCAGAGGACCAGGAATTATGTTCTGAGTTACAAAGCAGTCAAGTTGTTTCCTTTAGATTACATAGAATTGGATTTCCAAATCAAACAGGGACAGTCGAAAGTCGAAGTCAGGCTATGTGTTCTCACTGTGAAGTGGAGCAGTCACATGGAAGAATGTAAAGCAGCGATGCATTACGGACTCTACCATGGAAACTGAAAGGATAACGGCCTCTGAGGCAGTTAAAAGGTCAGTGTGGCTCCAGAACTTCCTGTGGGACTTAGATGTGGTTTCTAGTTTACCCAAAGCTATTTTGAATAGCGGTGTATTGGCAAACTTGAAATGCCACAAGTCCACAGTGGGAGATAACACGTAGAGCGCAAGTACCACCTGATTCGAGAGATCGTCTTGTAAGACGATGCAGTTGTCACCTAGATAGCATCGAGAGGATTGCCTGGTAAAACCCGTTCACAGAGGCTCTTCCAGCGAAAGCGTTGGATAGGCGTGATGAGGTTATGGGAATCTGATGTTTGGGAGAGGGCGACTAGACTTTTAGTATAAGTGGGAGATTGATGGAGATGTATTCTAAATGTCTAGTTTAGTGCAAATACGGAACTCCTTATCTATGCCTTAATCTATGTATGATTCAAGCATGATTGCATTTAATGCAACAGTCCTAGATATATACGTTGTAGATAGTATGGCGTGAGGAGACACGCGGAAGATCATACTATCGGTTACTCGTATACTATCGAACAGTAGCTCACGACTTAGATGGACAGGGACAATCCATCGTTACGTCGTAGTGTGACTGGTAGATAGTCGGTCTTGACTATCATGTTACACTCGTACACTTGGTGTATTGAGCAGGACCACGGGAGGGCGTTCGATTTATACTAATCGTAGTAATCGAACTAGACCTCAGATATTACGGATATGTGAGTTCTTAATCCCTATATAATTATAGGTGCGTGTGTCCAATGCTCGGTTCTTTGATGTGCCAATGAGTGAGACTAATTGATTAGTCGAGATCCTCGGTATATTGGGAATCGGAATTGTACACACGGCATGCTGTAGATTATAGACAGGAAACCGTGTCCCATTTACTGGGTTGATGATGTCCCCGAGATGAGCTCATAAAGTTTATCATGTAAACCCTGCAGGTGGATTCGTTCCACATGATAATAAGGATGAGTGGTACTAGTCTCGGATCATAAGAAATGAATTAATTTAATTATTAGTAATTAAAATTAATTCGTGGACATGCGATATCTTAAACACGGGGAAATGTCACATATGTAATACGGTGGGAAAATTATTGACGGAATAATTTGAATTAATTAATTGGGAAATCATTTATAATTTTATAGTGGAATTAATTATAAATAAAATTGTGGAATTTAAATAAGGTTTTCCTTTTGGGACACCAAGTTAATTAAATTACAATTTAAGCCTAATTAATTAATTGCCTAGAGGTCCTCTAGTGTAGCCTATATAAATCCCTCCCCCCTCTCTCTCTAACCTAAGTTTCGCCGCTATTATTAATTCTGCAGAGAAAATTAATTGTTAGCGCAATTATTTTTTCTGCCTAATTAATTCAGATTAGCGCAAGAAACATTCTGTAGAAATTAATTGCTTACGCAATTATATTTCTGAGACAGAAATTCTCTGTGGAAATTAATTTGCTAGCGCAAATATATTTCTGAGACAGAGAAATATATTCACGGTGGTTGAGAAGAGAAAAGACGGGGAGCTCCAAGCGGATCGATGCCCACACATCGGCTGGAGTAAGAGGGCTAGGACATACGCTAGAAGTCTCGAGGTCTCTGTCAATTCGGCTTCTCCGAATCACGCGACAAAGGTATGGAATCGAAACCCTCTTCCGCACTCGTTTCGATTCGATCTTGTACGTAATCATACAACGAACCGTACGATCGGGTTCCGGGTATCGTGGATCGCATTCCTCGACTACTGGGGGTTCTAGGACCTTCGGATCGGTAGTCGGATGAGGAAAAATGACCCGGAAACGCGCTCGGAACAGCAGCGTCGCGCTGCTGTTCGAGCAGGCAAGCGCCCGCTTGGGGGGGCAGGCGCCCGCTTGCTCCGGGCAGATTGTGCTGCTGTTCGAGCAGGCAAGCGCCCGCTTGGGGGGGCAGGCGGCCGCTTTCTCCGGGCAGATTGCGAGCCGCGGCCTCGGCTGCGGCGGACGCGCGATCTCTTGGGCGGGCGGCCATGGCTGTTCGGAGGTGACCTCCAGAAGTCGATTGGGGACGTCCGGATGTTCGAGGGTTCGAACGGACGTGTCCCGGATAGTCGATTTCCAACACGAGCAATCCTTTACGGTTAAAGGGAAAAGATCCAAGAAAGTACTAGAGTTGATTCGCTCTGATATATGCAGACTTCTTTGAGGAGTAAGGCATACTTATCAGAAAATGGGATTAACTCCCGACATACTACACCATTTATGCCTCGGCAAAATAATGTGTTGTAAAGAAGGAATAGGACTCTTATAGATATGGGAAAGTAGACAATAAGTTATTCGGAGTTACCTAATTCGTTTTTGGGATATGGCTTGGAAACAGCGGCGTTTATCCTGAACTTGATTCTTTTGGAAACTTGTACAGATATTCGGCTGTTTATAAGATACCCTAAGAAAACGAATTAAGATATGTAATATAGTCCAAAGGACCAGATGTTCGTTGATTGAATCAACGTTCGGTTCTTAGACATGGACTATATGTATATGCAAGATCACAAGCCCAAGAGTAGGGTAATACTTAATGTGCTTAGAGGGACTGGTCAAGACTTAGAACCAGCCTAACTGAGTAGTTCACTACTATAAATCTTTAGTCACTAAGGATGCACCGGAGCGTCGTCGTAGTGGGAGGGTTGTTAGACAACCCGACAGGTTCATGTTTATAGGAGAGTCTTCGGACTTGTTACCTGGAGAACATGAAGCCGAACCCTGGATCTATGACGAGACGCTGAAAGATCAAGATGCTCAGTCTTGGCAAAAGTCGATCCGGATTCTTTTGTCTTCACATGGAAGATGGAAGTCAAGACAGATTTCCTAAATCGAAGTCTTGACGAGGCCATCTGTGTGGGACAGCCAGAGAGATTCATCGAAAAGAGCCAAGAGCATTCGGTAAGCAAGCTTAATCAATCTTAGGATTGAAGGAAGCTTCAAGATCTTGGACACATGCGGACCTATGAGAAAATCCATTTCATGGATTCATTCAAGGCATGTTTAGGTCCTGAGTGTAATAAAGAAGTGGCAGAAAAGATGTGGTGTTTTCTCATTCTTTATGTAGACGACATCCTTCTAAATTGGCAACAATATGAAAGATGTTATCGGACATAAAGGGATGGTTGTCCGAGTAATTCAATGTAAGAGACTTAGGAGAAGTTGGGAATGTTCTTGGGATCAAAGTAATAAATGATCGCCAGAAAAGAACATAGAACTTATCTCGAGCCTCATACATAAATACAATTCTTACTCGTTGCAGCATACAGAATTCCAAGAAAGGTCTTCACCTTTTAGATGTGGAATTCGTCTATCTAAAGTTTTGTGTCCAACACAATAAAAGAGATAGATGAAGAGTAAGCAGTTCCCTGCACCTTAATGGTGGGAAGCTTAATGTATGTAATGCTATGCACGAGACTGATATCTACTATGCCGTGGGCATGGTGGTGAGATATCATAGTAATCCTGGAAAGGATCACTCAACTGATGTAAAGAACATGTTTAGGTTCCTGCAGAGGACCAGGAATTATGTTCTGAGTTACAAAGCAGTCAAGTTGTTTCCTTTGGATTACATAGAATTGGATTTCCAAATCAAACAGGGACAGTCGAAAGTCGAAGTCAGGCTATGTGTTCTCACTGTGAAGTGGAGCAGTCACATGGAAGAATGTAAAGCAGCAATGCATTACGGATTCTACCATGGAAACTGAAAGGATAACAGCCTCTGAGGCAGTTAAAAGGTCAATGTGGCTCCAGAACTTCCTGAGGGACTTAGATGTGGTTTCTAGTTTACCCAAAGCTATTTTGAATAGCGGGGTATTGGCAAACTTGAAATACCACGAGTCCACAGTGGGAGATAACACATAGAGCGCAAGTACCACCTGATTCGAGAGATCGTCTAGTAAGACGATGCAGTTGTCACCTAGATAGCATCAAGAGGATTGCCTGGTAAACCCGTTCACAGAGGCACTTCCAGCGAAAGCGTTAGGTAGGCGTGATGAGGTTATGGGAATCTGATGTTTGGGAGAGGGCGACTAGACTTTTAGTATAAGTGGGAGATTGATGGAGTTGTATTCTAAATGTCTAGTTTAGTGCAAATACGGAACTCCTTATCTATACCTTAATTCGAGATATGATTCAAGCATGATTGCATTTAATGCAATAGTCCTTGATGTATACGTTGTAGACAGTATGGCGTGAGGAGACACGCGGAAGATCATACTGCCGGTTACTCGTATACTATCGAACAGTAGCTCATGGACAGGGACAATCCATCGGTACGTCGTAGTGTGACTGGTAGATAGTCGGTCTTGACTATCATGTTACACTCGTACACTTGGTGTATTGAGCAGGACCACGGGAGGGCGTTCGATTTATACTAATCGGCGTAATCGAACTAGACCTCAGATATTACGGATATACGAATTCCTAATCCCTATATAATCATAGGTGCGTGTGTCCAATTCTCGGTTCTTTAATATGCCAATGAGTGAGACTAATTGATTAGTCAAGATACTCGGTAAATTAGGAATCGGAATTGTATACACGGCATGCTATAGATTATAGACAGGAAACCGTGTCCCATTTATTGGGTTGATGATGTCCCCGAGATGAGCTCATAAAGTTTATCATGTAAACCCTGCAGGTGGATTCGTTCCACATGATAATAAGGATGAGTGGTACTAGTCTCGGATAATAAGAAACGAATTAATTTAATTATTAGTAATTGAAATTAATTCGTGGACATTCGATATCTTAAACACGGGGAAAGTCGTATATGTAATTTCGGCGGAAGTATTATTGGTAAAATAATATAGATTAATTAATTGGGAATTCAATTATAATTTTATAGTGGAATTAATTATAATTAAAATTGGATTTAATTAAAGGTTTTCCTTTAAGGACACCAGTTTAATTAAATTACAATTTAACCTAATTAATTAATTGTCCTAAGGTCCCTAGTGTGGCCTATATATACCCCTCAATCTCTCTTCTCTTAACCTACGAAACGCCGCTATAATTAATTCTGTGGAGAAATTATTTTGCTAGCGCAATTATTTTCTTCTCTGCTTAATTAATTTAGATTAGCGCAGTGTTTTTATTTCTGTAGAAATTAATTTGCTAGCGCAAATATATTTCTGGAGACAGAATAATTATTTCTGTAGAAATTAATTTGCTAGCGCAAATATATTTCTGGAGACAGAATAATTAAAACGTGAGAAAGAGGGTTTGAGAGAGAAGAAGAAGAGAAGACTCCGGTGGATCGTTGCCCACACAACGTCCGGCGTCGAGGGCTAGGATACACACTAGAATATCTCAGGGTGTTCGCCTATTCGGCTTCTCCGAATCACGCTTCAAAGGTATAAGAAATCGAAACCCTATTTCCGCTTTTATTCGATTTCTTTCTCGTTGAAAATACATCGGATGTAAGATCGGGTTCCGGATCTCGTGGATCGTACTCCTCGACTACTGGGGGTTCTAGGACCTCCGGTTCGGTAGTCGGAAGAGGAAAAACGGCCCGGAAACGAGCCCGGAACAGCAGGTCGCGCTGCTGTTCGCGCTGTTGAAGGACAAACGGCGACCGCCGTTTTCTAAACGGCGACCGCCGTTTCGCTGTTTTTCAGGCAGCCCGCTCCGGCTCGCGCGGTTGTCCTTCGGGGCAATGGCTGGGCGTGAATCGGGGCACGGGCTGGGCACGCGAACGGAGTAACGGACCTGGAGGTCGACTGGGATCGTTCGGATGTTCGAGTGATCGAACGAACGCATCCCGGGTAGTCGATTTCCAACACTTATAGGTTTAGAGAATAGCTATGAATCCACTTTCTGTGATACTCAAGGAGCATAAGCTCACTGGTCCCAATTACATTGATTGGAAGAGAAATTTAGACATTGTCCTGACTTCTGAGGAGTACAAGTTTGTACTCCATGAAGTGTGCCCTGCCGAGCCCACGGCTGCCTCAACTGATGAGGAAAAACTGGCATATCGGAAGTGGAAAAAGGCTGATGAAATGGCTAGGTGTTATATTTTTGCTTCCATGTCAAATGTACTCCAAACCCAACATGAGCCGATGGACACTGCCTATGATATGATGTTTAACCTCAAGGAGATGTTTGGGGAGCAAGATCGTGCGGCTAGGCAAGAAGCCATGAGAGTCCTCATGTCGACTACTCAGTCTGAAGGAACGCCCGTTGGGGAGCACGTTCTTAAGATGATGAGTTTGTTGAATGAACTTGAGGTCCTAGGAGCTTCTATTGATGCTGAGACGCAAGTCGACATCATACTCCAGTCTCTGACCCCTATTTTTGAGCAGTTTCGTATGAGCTATAATATGGGTAAACTATCTTATACTCTTGCGCAACTCCTGACTGAACTAAAGGCGGTAGAGTGGAACTACAAGAAGGGCAAGTCTCAAGCGCTTGTAGCTACCAAGTCCAAGGGCTCGAAGCCTGTTGGAGGTAGGGGCAAGAAAAGGAAGCAAGCCTGGAAACCCAGTGGTGCCAAGAGGCATGGACCACGAGTGGGGGCTAGTAAGCCAAGGGGCAAGTGCTTCCGATGCAACAAGTCTGGACACTGGAAGTCTGAATGTCCTCTCAAAGGTACGAATTTTTCTTTAGTCGTAAAAACATAGTCAGCGGTATTATCTACCAGAATTCTGGTGTGTAGATATGGAACCACTGACGGTATGTGCATTCTTGAATGCAGGGGTTCCAGAAAACCCGGCGACTTAGAGAAGAAGAGTTCAAGTCTACATGGGCGAAGCTGTTGGGGTAGCAGCGGTTGCAGTGGAAGACATTTATCTGCTTTCAGTAGTTTTAGGATTTCATTTCAAGTTTATTGCATTATGTACCCCTTTATTTTAGAAAGAACTTCTGTTCTGGATTTCTATTATTTATGAATGGATATTTTATTTCTTTAATCATTTCATGATTTGGATAAGAAATAATGGTGTTATCTATTCTGGTACATTAGATAGCAATATATGAATGATAAATCCTTAGTCTACCACGATGCAACAATCCGTTAAGTATAACTTGTTTTACTTATTAGATGTATTTCTTTATTAATCATTATACTTGTGGATTCTTATACTTAGTAGTATTTATTCAAATAAAGATTCAAAAGGTCGAAATTGATTTAATCAATTATAGTTGAAGGAATGGACCTTCCGACCTAAGAATTGAATTTGGAAGATAATACAACTAAGCATACCTTTCGGTAAAGGATAGAATTCGGACAAGTATTAAGAATGATCAATGATATGTGCGAGTAGTTCTTTTAAGAATACTCGAAGATGGATTAGAATGCTTGATGTGCCATAAAAGCGAAGTGTTTTAGTCACAAAGCAATTATGGGGAACCTTCAAAGTATATCCATTGGAAGCCTGCGACTTAGTCGCGGAGGCTACCACATAACACAATCAAAGATTGAGATTAAGTCTCAAATGACTGCACCATACACTTACGTGTAGAGATGGTGAGTCAGTAAGAAATAGAATTCTAAAAGTAAAAGAACAAGTCGTTCGGAACTACCTATGTTCTATGGATATTCCTGGAGACAACGGCATATTCAATATGGTTGTAGGATATCCTAGATGAACAAAGTATTGTGTGTTCTATAGTACTATGAACCAGAAGGACGTGTAACGCCCGGTTCTTAGAGAAAGACTATTAGAAGAACCACAAAGCCCGAACTGACGCAGTACCTTGGAATGAGAAAAAGGACAAAGACTAGGAACCAGCCAAACTGAGTAGAAGTACACCACATACTGCACCTACTGTTATTACTGTTATACACCGGGACGCCATTGCAGTGGGAGGTTGTTAAGACAACCGGAGATGTTCATAAGACTAGAAGAGTTTTTAACTCTGGATATGGTAAAGATGAAATCGATCCCTAGCTCTGCACAAAGGCAGTACTAGACCTAAATGTGCCTGCTTAGAAAACAATAAGGATTATTGTTAAGAGGCAAGATCATTTAGAGTACAAGCTTAGTAAATCCATTATGGATTGAAACAAAGCTATGAATCGTGGAACTTGCGAATTGATGGGATAATCCATTTGATGGATTCATCAAAAGGCATAGACGAAAGGTGTATTGGAGACGTAATGGAAACAAAGTGATGTTTCTCGGAGATTTTATGTAGATAACATTTTATCATTGGCAACAATGTAAAAATGTTGTCAGACATAAAATAATGGTTGTCTAAATAAATCGAGATATAAGATTGAGTAGAAGTTAGAGCATGTTCTTAAGATCTTATGATCTAGAGATAAGAACATTGTACTTCTCCTAGATATCTTATACGATTATGGTTTGTTTTAAACATGCATACTTCTGAGAAAGGTTATTGCCTTTCAGAGACAGAATATACATCTATCTAAAGGATATGTGTTTTGAACACATGAAGAAGATAGATGAAGACAAAGCAGTTTCCTACACTTTATGTGTGGAAATCCTTATAGATGCAATGTTGTAAAACGAGAACCTGATATCAACTATGCGGTTTGCGTAGTGGGAGGATATCAAAGTAATCTGGATAAGGGATGTTCGAATGCTGTAAGAGTACTTTCATAGTACTGGCTTACGGAGCAAGATGAAATCTTCTTAGATTACAGTTTCTTAGATCCAACAATAAAAGAAGGACCAGTGTAAGTCGATATCAGGCTATGTGTTCACTTTCAGAATGAGGTGGAACCATGAAATGAAAGAGTGATAAGCAGGACGCTTCTCAGACTCTCTCATAACCGAATAGCAGCCTCAGAGGCAGCGGAAGTTTTGGTTAGGATCCGGGATAACCTCTAACCTCTGGACTTGGATATGACTCTTGGTTTATCAAAGGCTATTACATAGCGGTGCATGGTAAACCGGAAGAAGTCATGAGTCTAAAAGTGATGATAACACATAGTGCAAGTACCACCTGATACGAGTCATCGTCGAGGGAGACGACGTAGTAGTTACCAAGATAACTTCAGAGCGGCAACCTAGATTGCTCACTCACATAGTACTTCACGGAAGTACACTTTAAAGCACGTGATGAGTATGGGAACCGGGAGTTTGGAGGAAATGACTAGACCTTAGTACAAGTGGGAGATTGTTGGAGTTGTGTACTTAATGTCTAGATTTAAGTAACGGTAAACTCCCGGTCATAGCATTTAATCTATTAAATTAATAAACAATTGTTTGCTTTTAATTATTATTAATTAAATATATGCAAATCATAGTCCTAGATTTTATACGTTGTAGTTAGTATGGTGTTGCATGGGCACACAGAAGATCATACTATCGGTTACTTGTATTTAATCAAACAGTGGCTCACGACCTAGATGGACCCGGACCAACCCATCGGTATAGTCGTTGTGTGAGAGAGAAAATAATTTATCTTAATTATTTTATCACACTTGTACACTTGGTGTATTGAGCGGATCGTTGAGATTCATCGATTAGGATTGCCGGCGATAATCGATTCGAGTCTCAGTGTATTTTATTCTTAATCCCCGATATTATTGCGGGTGTGTATATTTAATATAAGTGACTTTGATTTACCAAAGGAATTAACCGATTTAATTATTGGGTTAATTACCGGTTAAGTTGGGTCACTATATTTCATATATGGCATGCCGTAAATAATTGACCGGACAGTGTATCCCGGAAGGGTTGATAATATCCCCGAGATAAGTTCATAAGGAATTATTGTGTAAACCTCATGAGTGGATTAGTTCCGCACAATAATTAAGGTTGAATGGTACTAGTCTCGGATTAAAGAGATGAATAAATTAATTAGCAATAAATTAATTTTATTCATGGATATTTAAATCTTAAATACACGGAATAAATAATACTACCGGAGAAATATTATTTGATATAATATGGTTTAATATTGGGAGTGCAATTAATTTATATAGTGGAAAATAAATTAATTAATATTGATAAGGATTAATGGACTTGGGCAGTGGGCTCAATTTAATCTTCAATATTGGAAGCCCAATATTCCACCTCCTTTAGATCCCCTACGTAGCCTATAAAAGCACTACATGACCTTCATAAATCATAAGAAAAGATTATCATACTTGATATTCTAGAGAGTTGAAGGAGATCCATAGGAGTTCGATAGATCGTCGCCCACCCGACGTTCGAACGGAGTGCAAGGAATACGTGGGAAGATCCAAAAGGTATTCAACTTGATTTCGTTTCTCCGCACAACGAATCAAAGGTATGATCATAAACTCCTTCGTGTGAATTTATGTGAATTAAATTGTGATACATGCATGAACACACGATCCGGGAAAACGACGATCTTCGGGGACGGGGATTCGAGATCCCCGGCGAAGGATCGAACGAACCCTCGGCTGGGAGCCGAGGGGTGGCGGTCGAGCCCTAGGGCTTCGACCGCCGGCGCACGTCGAAGGAAAGCCGCGGCTGGACGCCGCGGCTGGGGCGATCGAACCCTAGTTCGATCGCCGGGGACCGTCGCGGCCTCGCGCCGCGGCTGGTGGTCCCCCCTCCGGTCGATGGTGGCGGTGAGTCGCCGGACTCACCGCCGGGGGCTGCTAGGCAGCCCCACGCGATCATCATCGATCGCGAGCCCCACGGTGGGGCTCGGCTAGGATTTCGGCCGCGGGTTCATCCCGCGGCGATTCTCCGGTTGAGCTCCGGACACCGTGATGTTCGTGATCGGTTTCCGGCGATGAGATTTCGGTCGGGGTTATCGGTTCCGCAATTTTTGATACCCCGGGATATCGATTTCCAGCATGTGTTTCCTAGCACTATGGGACCGTGGTTCCTTACTGTTTGCCACTGCACCGCTATAATCACAATAAATTGTCATAGCCTTGGGCAAACTCGGAATCACATCTAAGTCCTGGAGGAAATTAAGGAACCAAACTGACTCTTTCGCTGCCTCTGAGGCTGCAACATATTCAGCTTCCATGGTAGAGTCTGAAATGCACTTTTGCTTAACACTCTTCCATGATACGGCTCCACCTCCCAAAGTGTACACATAGCCTGATGTCGACTTACCCCGATCCTTATCAGCTTGGAAATCCGAATCCGTATAACCCAAAGGAATCAGATTGTCTGCCCCGTAACTTAGAACATAATCCTTAGTATTTCGCAAATACTTGAAAATGCTCTTTACGGCAGTCCAATGAGCTTTTCCAGGATTACTCTGATATCTCGCTACTATGCCAACTGCATAGCAGATATCAGGCCTCGTGCATAACATCGCATACATCAAGCTTCCCACAGCCGAAGCGTAGGGAACTGCTTTCATTTTATCTTTCTCCTTTTGTGTCCGAGGACACATCTCCTTAGAAAGATAAGTTCCTTTACTGAAAGGTAGTTCACCCTTCTTTGCATCTTGCATGTTAAAACGAGCCAGAATCGTGTCTATGTAAGATTGCTGGGAAAGGTACAATGTTCTACTCCGGCGATCCCTTATAACTTTGATCCCTAGAACATGTCCAACTTCTCCCTAATCATTCATATCGAATTGTCTAGACAACCATCCCTTTATGTCTGATAACATTTTCACACTGTTGCCAATGAGAAGAATGTCGTCTACATAAAGCACGAGAAACACCACCTTCTTTCCATTACATTTCCAATACACACACGATTCGTCCATGCTTTGAATGAATCCAAAAGATTGGACTACTTTATCAAACCGCAGGTTCCACGATCTCGAGGCTTGTTTCAATCCATAAATGGATCGATTAAGCTTGCACACTAGATGATCTCGCCCCTTAGCAATGAAACCTTCTGGTTGTTTCATATAAATCGTCTCGTCAAGACTTCTATTTAGGAAAGCTGTCTTGACATCCATTTGCCACACCTCATAGTCCATATGAGCTGCTATGGATAAGAGAATCCGGATCGACTTTATCTTGGCTACCGGCGAAAAGGTCTCCTCATAATCGATTCCCTCTTTCTGAGTATAGCCTTTCGCAATAAGCCGAGCTTTAAAGGTTTCAACCTTTCCGTCAGATCCTCTCTTTCTCTTGTAGACCCATTTACCTGGCTTTACGCCGTTTGGTGGTTCTACAAGATCCCAGACTTTATTAGAATCCATAGATTCAATTTCAGATTTCATTTCTTTCTTCCAAGAAGGCGCATCTATATCTTGTACCGCCTCATCATAGGTCCAGGGATCGATTTCATGAACTCCAGGTCCAGAGTCCGAAGACTCACCTAGTCCAATCCACCTTTTTGGTTGTTTAACAACCCTCCCACTACGACGGCGTTCCGGTGTATTAACAGTGACAGTAGGTGCAGGTTCTAGTGGTGTATCACTACTCGGTTCGGCTGTATCTAAGTCTTTCTCGTTACCTCTTATCTCATCAAGTATTATGTCACTCTTGGGCTTGTGGTCCATGACATAGTCTTCCTCTAAGAACCGAGAGTTAGTACTTATAACGATCTTCTGGTCCGTAGGACTATAGAACATGCCACCTTTAGTTCCTTTCGGGTATCCTACAAACAACCGTAATTCTGATCTCGGTTCTAACTTATCGGCCCCTTGTCTCAGCACATGTGCTGGACATCCCCAGATCCGAATGTGTTTCAAGTTAGGCTTGCGCCCACTCCACAATTCCATGGGTGTAGTCGGTACCGTTTTGGTTGGAACCCTGTTCAAAATATACGCCGTTGTTTCCAAGGCATGTCCCCAGAACATAACAGGTAAATCCGAGTAACTCATCATAGAACGTACCATCTCCATAAGAGCCCTATTCCTTCTTTCTGACACACCATTCTGTTGGGGAGTATATGGTGAAGTCAGTTGGGATTCAATCCCATTCTCTGCCAAGTATGCCTTGAATTCTCCAGACAGGTACTCGCCTCCGCGATCAGATCGCAGGCATTTTATGGATTTACCACGAAGGTTCTCCACAAGAGCCTTGAATTCTTTGAACTTGTCAAAAGAATCGCTCTTGCGGCGCATCAGGTATATATATCCATATCTTGAGTAATCATCAGTGAAAGTGATGAAATACTCGTACCCTCCCCTTGCCTGAGTAGACATAGGTCCGCATACATCAGAGTGAATCAAATCCAATACTTGTTCAGCTCTACGTCCCTTACCAGAAAAAGGACGCTTGGTCATTTTACCCTCCAAACAGGATTCGCAGGTTGGAAGGTCCACTCCTTCAACATCGCTGATTAAACCATCAGCTTTCAACCTTTGAAGCCTATTTGAGTTTATATGACCTAGCCTTAGATGCCACAAGTATAATTGATTCATCTTAGAAGGTTCCTTTCTCTTATTGGTGTTCGTGGATGTGTTATTACTCTCGGTTAGTTGCATCGTGTTAGACTCAGGATTTAGTACATACAAATCGTCTATCAATGTACCAGAACAGATAGTTTCACCATTTCTTCTTATGATCACGGAGTGATCAAAAGAAACAGAATATCCATTCGTAATAAGTTTAGAAACCGAAATTAAATTCTTTCTAAAGTTTGGTACAAAAAGACAATTTTGTAAAACTAAAATCCTATCACTACTAAAGCGTAAGTGAACGTATCCCACTGCAACAGCCGCCACCTTCGCAGCATTGCCCATGTAGACCACGATCTCTCCCTCTCTAAGTCTCCGGGTTTCCTGGAACCCCTGCAATAAATTGCAGACATGATCAGTGGCCCCCGTATCTACACACCAGGTGCTGGTAGATATCCCCACTGATAATGTTTCGGTGACTAAGGAAAATTTCGTACCTTTGATGAGAGGACAATCAGACTTCCAGTGCCCAGACTGCTTGCATCGAAAGCACTTGCCTCGCGGCTTGCTTTTCCCAATTCGTGGTTCAAAACCACTGGGCTTCTTTGCTTGCACTTCCAACTTGGCCACAAGAGCTTGTGATTCTCTGATCATACTTATCAGTTCCTTTCTTTTGAAATCGTTTTTAAGCGATTCCTCAAGAGGACTGAACTTAGTGAGTATGTCAATCACCTCTAGTCCGGCTTCCTTACTATGTCCTAACATCTTCTTGAGGTCATTTTCAATGTCCTCATCAGTTGGGACAATAGTGGATTCGGAAGGCTCAACAGTCTCAACATTTTCCAGATTTCTTTCCCAAACATTACTATATGGAACCAGTGAGTTTTCATCCTTAAGTATATCACAAAGTTGTTGGGATTCGATGTCCCGGGCTATCAAAAATTGCGGAACCGATAACCCGACCGAAAACCCTATCGCCGGAGACCGCACGAACACCAACTCATCCGCAGGAGTCCGACCTTTGGAGACTACGCATCCGAAGACACGCAGCCCGCCCCCAGCCGATTTTCTCCCACGAGTCGGATCTACGAACGCAAACCACACGCGAAGAACCGGGCTCGACAAGAGCGTCGCCGCGGGATAAACCCGCGGCTAAACCCTAGCCGAACCCCATCCGCGGGGTTCGCGATCGCCGTGCATGGCGATCGCTGGGGCTGCTCCGGCAGCCCCCGGATGGCGGTGAGTCCGGCGACTTCACCGCCGTCGCCACCTGGAGGGGGGAACCACCAGTCGCGGCGCGAAGCCGCGACGGTCCCCGGCGATCGAGCTAGGGCTCGATCGCCCCAGCCGCGGCGTCCAGCCGCGGCCTTCTCCTCTTGCGCGCATCACTGGCGGAGGGAGGCCGGGGGGTTCGATCCGCCGTGGCTCCAGCCCACGGCCGAACCCCCAGCGATCGACTTCACGTCGATCGCTTGCCCCGGCGTCCAGCCGGGGCTCCCTTCACGCCCGCGCGCCGGCGGTCGAACCCTAGGGTTCGGCCGCCCCTTCTTCGATCCCGACGGGGATCGCGAGATCCCCGTATCCCGGTCTCGACGTTCCCGGATCGCGTCGTTCATGTATACATCACAATTATTCAACGCACATAATCATAGAAGGGGGTTTCTCGATTATTACCTCGAATCGTTGTACGGAGAAACGAATTCGGTTGACGACCTTGCGATCTTCCTACGTATTCCTTGCACCTCGTCCGAACGTCGTGTGGGCGACGATCTATCGGATTCCTATGGATCTTCCTCACTCTCAGAACTTTATGAATTTCGTAGGTTTTCTTGTGTTATGAAAAGTGAAGACCATGTAGTGCTTATATAGGCTACGTAGGGGATCATAAGGAGAATAAATATTGGGCTTCTAAATATTGAAGATTAAATTGGGTCCAACCCAAATCCATTAATCCTTATCAATATTAAATTTTATTTATTTTCCACAAAATAAATAAAATTTGCACTCCCAATATTATTCCATATTATATCAAATAATATTTCTCCGGTAGTATTATATATTCCGTGTATTTAAGATTTAAATATCCATGAATAAATTTATTTATTGCTCAATAAATATTATTCATCTCTTATATCCGAGACTAGTACCATTCAACCTTAATTATTATGCGGATTAAATCCACCTGCAGGGTTTACATAATAATTCCTTATGAACTCATCTCGGGGATATTATCAACCCTTACGGGATACACTTTCCCGTCAAGTATTCACGGCATGCCATATATAAAATATAGTGACCCAACTTAACCGGTAATTAACCCAATAATTAAATCGGTTAATTCCTTTGGTAAATCAAAGTCACTTATATTAAATATACACACCCGCAATAATATCGGGGATTAAGAATAAAATACACTGAGACTCGAATCGATTATCGCCGGCAATCCTAATCGATGAATCTCAAGCTGATCCGCCCAATACACCAAGTGTACAAGTGTGATAAAATAATTAAGATAAATTATTTTCTCTCTCACACAACGACTATACCGATGGATTAGTTCGTGTCCATCTAGGTCGTGAGCAACTGTTCGATTAAATACGAGTAACCGATAGTATGATCTTCTGTGCGCCCATGCAACACCATACTAACTACAACGTATAAAATCCAGAACCATATTTTGCATAATTAATTAAATGCAAATAATTGTTTATTAATTAAATAGGTTAAATGCTATGACAGGGAGTTTACCGATACTTAAATCTAGACATTAAGTACACAACTCCAACAATCTCCCACTTGTACTAAGGTCTAGTCATTTCCTCCAAACTCCCGACTCCCATACTCATCACGTGCTTAAGTTATACTTCCCAGAAGTATCATGTGAATGAGCAATCTAGGTTGCCGCTCTGAAGTTATCTTGGTGACTTCTGCGTCGTCTCTCTGACGATGATTCGTATCAGGTGGTACTTGCTCTATGTGTTATCATCATCTTTTGAACTTATGACTTCTTCCAGTTTACCATGCACCGCTATGTACATAGCCTTTGGTGAACCAAGAGTCATATCCAAGTTCAGAGGTCATTCCGGAACCTAACCAAAACTTCCGCTGCCTCTGAGGCTGCTATTCGGTTTCTTAGGTTCCACCTCTTCTAAAAGTGAACACATAGCCTGATATCGACTTACACTGGTCCTTTCTTTGATTTTTATCTGAGAAAGCGTAATCTAAGAAGATTTCGTATTGCCAGTAATCCTGTACTTCCAAGTACTTTTACAGCATTCGAATATTTCTTATCCAGATTACTTTGATATCCTCCCACTACGCTAACCGCATAGTTGATATCAGGTTCTTGTTTTATAACACCGCATTTACAAAGCTCTCCACATTCGAAGTGTAGGTAACTGCTTTGTCTATATCCATCTCCTTTATGTGTTCGAGACACATACCTTTAGACAGATGTATTCCGCTCTAGTAAGGCAATAACCTTTCTCAGAATTGTGCATGTTTAAAACAAACCATAATCGTATAAGATATCTTAAGAGAAATACAAGTGTTCTTATCTAGAGATCGAAAGATTTCTAAGAACATTGATCCAACTTCATCTTAATCTTATATCTCGATTTACTTAGACAACCTCTATTTTATGTCTGACAACACTTTTACATTGTTGCCAACGATAAAGTGTTATCTACACAAAATTCCGAGAAACACCACCTTGTTTCCATTACGTTTCTAATATACCTTTTATTGTCTATGCCTTTTGATGAATCCATATAATGGACTATCTCATCAATTCGCAAGTTCCACAATTTCCAGCTTTGTGATAATCCATAGATGGATTCACTAAGCTTGTACCTCTAAATGGTCTTGCCTTTTAACAATATCATTGCTTTCCAAGTAGGCAAATTTAGATTAGTACTGCCCCCTATGCAGAACTAGGGATCGATTTCATGTTTACTAGATCCAGAGTTTAAAACTCCTCCAGTCTTATGAACATCTCCGGTTGCTTAACAACCTCCCACTGCAATGGCGTTCCGGTGTATAACAGTAATAACATTAGGTGCAGTTAGTGGTGTACTACTACTCGGTTAGGCTGGTTCTCAGTCTACTCTTTCCTCTTTATAAGGTACTTTGTCAATTAGGGCATTGTAGTTCATCCAATAGTCTTCCTCTAAGAACCGGGCGAAGACACCCTTCTGGTTCGTAGTACTATTGAACATACAATTACTTGTTCTTCTAGAATATTCTACAATTACATCGAATGTGTCATTGTATCCAGAAATATCCATAGAACATAGGTAGTTCCGAACAAACTTGTCCTTTTACTATTAGAATCCCATTTCTTATTCCTGACACACCATGTCTACACATCAGTGTATGGTGCAGTCGTTTGAGACTTAATCTCAACCTTTGATTTATGCTATGTGTTATTTAGATAGGTGATAGCCTCCGCGAACAAGTCGCAGGCTTTCAATGGATATACTTTGAGGGTTCCCCATAATGGTTTTTATGGCACAACAAGTAGTCTAATCCATTTTCGAGTATTCTTGAAAGAATGACTCGTACTTTCTCCAATCACACATACCGCATTAATCATCAATCATTTTCTATACTTGTCCGAATTCCATCCTTTACCCAGAAAGGTTGATTTAGTTGTATCACCTTTCAAGATCGATTCTTAGGTCGGGAGGTCCATTCCTCCAACTATAACTGATCAAATCAATTTCGACCTTCTGAATCCCTTTTGAATAGATACTACCAAGTTCAAGAATTCACAAGTATAATGATCGATAAAGAAATACATCCAATAAGTAAAATAGGTTATAACGGTTTGTTGCATCGTGGTAGACTAAGGATTCATATATTGCTATCTAATGTACCATAATAGATATCGCCATTATTTCTTGTCTAAATCATCAAGTGATTAAAGAAATAAAATATCCATTAATAATAGAAATCCAGAACGAAAGTTCTTTCTAAAATAAAAAGTACAAAGCAATAAACTTGAAATGAAATCCTATAACTATCAAACAGATAGATAAATGTCTTCCACTGCAACCGCTGCTTCCTAAACAGCTTCGCCCATGTGGACTCGAACTTTTCTTCTCTAAGTCGCTGGGTTTTCTGGAACCCCTGCATTTAGAATGCACATACCGTCAGTGGTTCCATATCTACACACCAGAACTCTGGTAGATAATACCGCTGACTATGTTTTACGACTAAAGAAAAATTCGTACCTTTGAGAGGATAAGATGTAGACCCCCAGTACTCAGACTGTTTCCCTTGGGGATGTTTGCCCGAAGGCTTCTTTATCCCACCCTTTGGTCCAAGTCCTTTAGGACCACCGGACCCCCTTGTCTTCTTCTCCTTTCCTTTGCCTTTAGGTTCGAAACCTTTGGCTTTGACTATAAGAGCTCGCGATTGTTTCAACTCGTCTAAAAGATCCATCATCTCAAAAACATGATCAAGTGTTTCATCGAAGTAACAGATCTTTATGAGTATCCTCATCGCCTCTTTTCTAGCGTTCTCATCATGTCCAAACAGCAACTTGAGTTTGAGCATGACATCATGATTAGCGGCTAATGCACGAGCACTACCCCACTTTTCAAAGTCAAAAATCTCCTCCTCAGTTGAGTTAATGGTGAGTCCAGGAGGACAAGTTTCACTGAGTACATCTTTGTACTCCTTTGCAGTCTGAGCAATGTCTAACTCTTCTTTCCATTCAATACAGTATGGAACCAGTGCGTTAATTTCCTCAAGTATCAACAAAAGTGGATTCATAGCAATTCTCTAAACCTATAAGCACATTTAAACAAACAATTAATTTAATATCCGACGTTATCTCCCTGGAATAACATCATTAAATTACTAATCACATCTAAAATCTCATCAGGTAAGGCAAGCCACGTGGTGTGGACGTTTACCCACCCAAATGATTTAGCAATTAGATTTTCTTTGGTCATACATCGCTTATAGCGGAACCTCGTGGGGAGGAATACTATAAGGCGTATCTAAGTGTAAACCATTACTCAGTACCAAAGTAAATTACTTGGAATCGCTACATCACCGCAAGCCACGTGGTGTGGACGTTTACGATAACTTCACAACTCTTCATAATTACTTACAACTGTCTACATCAATTAATCCAAAGTCCGTCAGCATAGCAAGCCACGTGGTGTGGACGTTTACTATACTAAGAGACTTTTATAATTGACTCCCAATTACTTGATCCATTTAATCTCGTAAATCAAGACGTGGAGAATCATAAGTGAAACTCGAGGTTTCTAACCAGTGATTCGCCATGCGAGCGACCCTATCTCTCATAAATGAGGGAGCCGAGCAGACAAGCGACCCATCTATCAAAGAATGGCACGGAAGTCTCTAATTTGTGTCCTCTACATGACCAAGTGGCTCTGGCTCCATTCCACTCCCCGGGGTGAGAATGAGTCGACTTGAAGTCAGTTTCAGAAAGACAAATTAGGCATTGTTTGATGAATTTGATCAATGTTTCTTGTAAAAGGAATTACAAGAATTCTCCTCCAATGACTCGTCTATACGAACTTCGAAAGTCCATAAGAGTCACCAAGAGAACAGTAATGGAGACCATGGGAATGTTTCCATCCCCTCTCCCACTTAGCTTTTTATAATAATAGGGATACGCTATCTAGTGCATAAAATAAACACATATAGCATGCATACAAGCAATAAAGCACATAGTATCACATAGTCAAAATAATGCTAGAAAATTATTTTCCGACTATCATGGCTTTATTCCATCTCCGTACGCATCTTCTAGTCTTCAGTCTTCGTTCTTGAATGCTCCATGTGACGAGAATATTAATCTCTAATATTTAAATCTATTTATTTTTAATTAATCCAAAAGTTACTTAATTCGAAAATTAAGTCAATCGAATATATCAAAAATAAAATTAAATATTATTAATATTTTTATTTATTTATTTTCCTATCTAGTTCTATTAAAACTCTAGAATAATCTATCCAAATAAAATTTGGAATACTCTAGAAGTTATCTATAATAGAACAAGGAAAAATAAATTAGGACTTACTACTTTCCAAATTGATTTTTATTCCTAATCCATGAATATTCCCATGAGTAGGAATAATCAAATAGGAAAAATAAATTTAGTACTAAATTAATTAAATTTCTAATCTATGAATATTTCCATGAAGGAAATAAATCAATAGAAAATAAAATTAATTTAAATTAATTCTTTTCCTAAACCATGAGAGTTTCCAAGAAAGTACTCAAATAGGAAAAATCCGAATTAATTGGGAAAGTGGATCTTGGTAGGAATAGCATGAGATTGGGAGATCCCACGCCATCCCCACCGTCGACCTCCACCGCCCGGGACCACCACCACCGCCGCCCCTAGTCCACGCGCCACCACCACCGGTGGCCGGCGTGGCTAGAAGCCCTAGCGGGCAGCCCCCGGGATGAGGTCGATCGATCCTCATGGGGATCGATCATGGGGATGATCGACCCCCCCGGTTTTTCGTCCTCTTCGTCTTCGTCACACGTCTTCGTCTTCCGGCGATCGTCTCATCATCGAACCAATGTAATTAAAATTACAAAATTTAAATTACAATTATCCGGTATCGATTCTATACATTTTCCGGAAAAACAAAGAAGTAATAATAAATCCTAAATTCGGTCAACCCCCGAATTTTTTACTATTACAAACATTCATCCACACAAAACGAATCTCGACATGTCCGAGAGTTTAATAATCATGATAATTAATTAAGCAAAAATAATTAATTAAATCCAACCATGATAGCCGGAGATCCTGCAAGGTAGAACAATAATCGAGCATATACATGAACACGAAACCAAACGCTCTGATACCAATTGTTGGGATTCGATGTCCCGGGCTATCAAAAATTGCGGAACCGATAACCCGACCGAAAACCCTATCGCCGGAGACCGCACGAACACCAACTCATCCGCAGGAGTCCGACCTTTGGAGACTACGCATCCGAAGACACGCAGCCCGCCCCCAGCCGATTTTCTCCCACGAGTCGGATCTACGAACGCAAACCACACGCGAAGAACCGGGCTCGACAAGAGCGTCGCCGCGGGATAAACCCGCGGCTAAACCCTACCCGAACCCCATCCGCGGGGTTCGCGATCGTCGTGCATGGCGATCGCTGGGGCTGCTCCGGCAGCCCCCGGATGGCGGTGAGTCCGGCGACTTCACCGCCGTCGCCACCTGGAGGGGGGAACCACCAGTCGCGGCGCGAAGCCGCGACGGTCCCCGGCGATCGAGCTAGGGCTCGATCGCCCCAGCCGCGGCGTCCAGCCGCGGCCTTCTCCTCTTGCGCGCATCACCGGCGGAGGGAGGCCGGGGGGTTCGATCCGCCGTGGCTCCAGCCCACGGCCGAACCCCCAGCGATCGACTTCACGTCGATCGCTCGCCCCGGCGTCCAGCCGGGGCTCCCTTCACGCCCGCGCGCCGGCGGTCGAACCCTAGGGTTCGGCCGCCCCTTCTTCGATCCCGACGGGGATCGCGAGATCCCCGTATCCCGGTCTCGACGTTCCCGGATCGCGTCGTTCATGTATACATCACAATTATTCAACGCACATAATCATAGAAGGGGGTTTCTCGATTATTACCTCGAATCGTTGTACGGAGAAACGAATTCGGTTGACGACCTTGCGATCTTCCTACGTATTCCTTGCACCTCGTCCGAACGTCGTGTGGGCGACGATCTATCGGATTCCTATGGATCTTCCTCACTCTCAGAACTTTATGAATTCCGTAGGTTTTCTTTTGTTATGAAAAGTGAAGACCATGTAGTGCTTATATAGGCTACGTAGGGGATCATAAGGAGAATAAATATTGGGCTTCTAAATATTGAAGATTAAATTGGGTCCAACCCAAATCCATTAATCCTTATCAATATTAAATTTTATTTATTTTCCACTATATAAATAAAATTGCACTCCCAATATTATTCCATATTATATCAAATAATATTTCTCCGGTAGTATTATATATTCCGTGTATTTAAGATTTAAATATCCATGAATAAATTTATTTATTGCTCAATAAATATTATTCATCTCTTATATCCGAGACTAGTACCATTCAACCTTAATTATTATGCGGATTAAATCCACCTGCAGGGTTTACATAATAATTCCTTATGAACTCATCTCGGGGATATTATCAACCCTTACGGGATACACTTTCCCGTCAAGTATTCACGGCATGCCATATATAAAATATAGTGACCCAACTTAACCGGTAATTAACCCAATAATTAAATCGGTTAATTCCTTTGGTAAATCAAAGTCACTTATATTAAATATACACACCCGCAATAATATCGGGGATTAAGAATAAAATACACTGAGACTCGAATCGATTATCGCCGGCAATCCTAATCGATGAATCTCAAGCTGATCCGCCCAATACACCAAGTGTACAAGTGTGATAAAATAATTAAGATAAATTATTTTCTCTCTCACACAACGACTATACCGATGGATTAGTTCGTGTCCATCTAGGTCGTGAGCAACTGTTCGATTAAATACGAGTAACCGATAGTATGATCTTCTGTGCGCCCATGCAACACCATACTAACTACAACGTATAAAATCCAGAACCATATTTTGCATAATTAATTAAATGCAAATAATTGTTTATTAATTAAATAGGTTAAATGCTATGACAGGGAGTTTACCGATACTTAAATCTAGACATTAAGTACACAACTCCAACAAAAGTGGGGTCACAGTCATTCTTAACCTATAAGCACATAAAACAAACAAACAATTTAATATCCGATATTATCTCCCTTTAATAATATCATTAAATCACTAATCACCTCTAAAATCCCATCAGGTAAGGCAAGCCACGTGGTGTGGACGTTTACCCACCCAAATGATTTAGCAATTAGATTTGCTTCGGTCATACATCACTTATAGCGTAACCTCGTGGGGAGGAATACTATAATGCGTATCTAAGTGTAAACCATTACTCAGTACTAAAGTAAATCGTTTGGAATTGCTACATTACCGCAAGCCACGTGGTGTGGACGTTTACGATAACTTCACAACTCTTCCCAACTCCTTATAACTGTCTACATCAATTAATCCAAAACCCGTTAGTATAGCAAGCCACGTGGTGTGGACGTTTACTACACCAAGAGATCTTTATAATTGACTCCAAATTACTTGATCCATTCAATCTTGTAAATCAAGACGCGTAGAATCATAAGTGAAACTCGAAGTTTCTTACCAGTGATTCACCATGCGAACAACCCTATCTCTCATAAATGAGGGAGCCGAGCAGACAATCGATCCAACTTCAAAAGATGGTACGAAGGTCTCTAATTTGTGTCCTCGACATGACCAAGTGGCTTTGGCTCCATTCCACTCCCCGGGGTGAGAATGAGTCGACTTGAAATCAGTTTTGGAAAGACAAATTAGGCATTTTTTGATGAACTTAATCAATGTTTCTCGTAAGAGGAATTACAAGAAGTCTCCTCCAATGACTTGTTTATATAAACTTCAAAAGTTTATAAAAGTCACCAAGAGAGCAGCAATGGAGACCATGGGTATGTTTCCATACCCTCTCCCACTTAGCTTTTTACAATAAAGGGATACGCTATCTAGTGCATAAAGTAAACACATATAGCATGCATACATGTAATAAAGTACATAGTATTATCACATAGTCAAAATAATACTAGAATATTATTTTCCGACTATTATGGCTTTACTCCATCTCCGTACGCATCTTCTAGTCTTCAGTCTTCGTTCTTGAATGCTCCATGTGACGAGAATATTAATTTCCAATATTTAAATCTATTTATTTTTAATAAATCCAAAAGATACTTAATTAATAATAATTAAGTCAATCGAATAAATAAAAAATAAAATTAAATATTATTAATATTTTTATTTATTTTATTTTCCTTTTCTACTTCATTAAATCTCTAGAATATTCTATCCAAGACCCACTTGGAATATTCTAGAAGACTTCTATAATGAAATAAGGAAATAAAATAATTTAGTACTCTTCTACTTTCCAAATTAATTAGATTTCTAATCCATGAATATTTCCATAAAATAGAAATAATGAATTAGGAATCCTAATTAATTCCAAATTGATTCTTTTCCTAATCCATGAGAATTCCCAAAAATAGGAATACTCAAAATAGGAAAACTTGAATCAATTAGGAAAGCGAATTTACCGGGACAGCACGAGAACCACGAGGATCCTCGCGCCCCCCATCGGACCGCCGTCGCCGACCGAGGACCACCGCCTCCACCGCCCAGCCGGCGCGCCACCACCGCCGGTGGCATCGCCGCCGGGAGGCGCGAATTCGGCGCCTCTCCGATCGATGGTTCGATCCTCCATGGATCGACCATGTTGGTCGATACGAGCCCTAGCCCTCACGATCATCTCCTTCGTCACACGTCTTCTCCGGCGGTCGTTTCGACATCGATCCAACGCAAAATAAATTACAAATTTAATTTTACACTATCCGGTATCGATTCTATACATGAAATCGACCCTATACATTTTCCGGAAAAAGATAGTGTTGGAAATTGATCACCCGGAGTTGCTGGAATTGCGGAACATGACAACTCCAATCAAAAACCCGTCGCCGGAGATCACACGAATGCCGACGCACGCGCCGGAGTCCAGCCGAGGAGACCACGCATCCGAAGGCGCGCTGCTGCCCCCAGCCGAACCTCCGCATGCCGCGGGGTTCATGCGATCACCGATCGCATCGTGCGATCGGTCGGGGTGGGGCTGCCCAGCAACCCCCGCGGCGAGTCCGGCGACTCGCCGCAGCTTGGAAGGGGCACACCTTCACGGTGGGGAGGGGCGGCACCAGCCCGCACCCTCAGCGATCGATCCATGCGATCGATCGCATGCCCTCGGCCCAGCCGAGGGTCGATCCCTCTCGCCCCTTCGAAACCCTAGGGGCGATCGCCGTGGTCCGGAGATCCTAGATCGCCACCACGCGTTCGTCCTCTAATCCGGGGTTCGTATTTTTGGATCTTGTTTTTCGATAATTGATTCAATAAACTTGAATTAAACTGCGGAAATTTAATTCACCTTTCGATTTGTTGTGCGGAGAAACGAGATCTTATGATAACCTTGAGATCTTCCCACGTATTCCTTGCACTAGCTCGAACGTCGGGTGGGCGACGATCTTCCGAACTCCATGGATCTCCCTCTCTACTTTCTCTCTCTAGAATTGTGATCTTCAAGTTATGAGAATAGAGAAGACCATGTAGTGCTTTTATAGGCTACGTAGGGGATCTTAAGGAGGTGGAATATTGGGCTTCCAATAATAGTGATTAAATTGAGCCCAAGCCCAAATCTATTAATCCTTATTATTATTAATTTATTTATTTTCCACTATATAAATTAATTGCACTCCCAATATTAAACCATATTATATCAAATAATATTTCTCCGGTAGTATTATTTATTCCGTGTATTTAAGATATAAATATCCATGAATAAAATTAATTTATTGCTAATTAATTTATTCATCTCTTGTATCCGAGACTAGTACCATTCATCCTTAATTATTATGCGGAACGAATCCACATGCAGGGTTTACATAATAATTCCTTATGAACTCATCTCGGAGATATTATCAACCCTTACGGGATACACTTTCCCGTCAAGTATTCACGGCATGTCATATATAAAATATAGCGACCCAACTTAACCGGTAATTGACCCAATAATTAAACTGGTCAATTCCTTTGGAAAATCAAAGTCACTTATATTAAATATACACACCCGCAATAGTATCGGGGATTAAGAATAAAATACACTGAGATTTAAATCGATTATTGCCGGCAATCCTAATCGATAAATCTCAAGCAGATCCGCCCAATACACCAAGTCTACAAGTGTGATAAAATAATCAAGACAGATTATTTTCTCTCTCACACAACGACTATACCGATGGATTGGTCCGTGTCCATCTAGGTCGTGAGCAACTGTTCGATTAAATACGAGTAACCGATAGTATGATCTTCTGTGTGGGCCCGACACACCATACTAACTACAACGTATAGTATCCAGGACTATAATTTGCATATATTTAATTATAAATAATTAAACGCAAATAATTGTTTATTTAATTAAATAGATTAGTGGCAATGGATCGTGAGTTTCCGTTACTTAAATCTAGACATTAAGTACACAACTCCAACAATCTCCCACTTGTACTAAGGTCTAGTCATTTCCTCCAAACTCCCGACTCCCATACTCATCACGTGCTTAAGTTGTACTTCCAAGAAGTACTATGTGAATGAGCACTCTAGGTTGCCGCTCTGAAGTTATCTTGGTGACTACAGCGTCGTCTCCCTCGACGATGACTCGTATCAGGTGGTACTTGCACTATGTGTTATCTTACACTTATGGACTTGTGATTTCTTACCATTTGCCATCGCACCGCTATTTACATAGCCTTTGGCAAATTAAGAATCACATCTAAGTCCCAGAGATTATCCCGGAGTTATACCAAAACTTCCGCTGCCTCTGAGGCCGCTATTTGGTTACCTATGGCAGAGTCCGAAAAGCATCGTGCTTATCACTCTTCCATGTTAAAACTCCTTCTCCTTCAATAGTGAAACACATAGCCTGATATCGACTTACACCGGTCCTCATTTGATTAGAAATCTAAGAGAATGTAATCCAAAGGAAATGCTCGTCTGCTTCGTAGTCTAGAACAGTACTTCGAAAGTACTTTTACAGCAGTCGAATATTCCTTTCCAGGATTACCTTGATATCCTCCCACTATGCTAACCGCATAGCCGATATCAGGTTCTCGTTTTTCAACATTGCATTTATCAAGCTTTCCACACTCCAAGTGTAGGAAACTGCTTTCACTGCTTCTATCACCTTTATGTGTTCCAAAACACATACCCTTAGATAGATGCATTCCGTGTTTGAAAGGTAGCGAATCTTTCTCGGAACTATGCATGTTAAAAATGAACCATAATCGTACAAGATATCTAGAGAAGTACAATGTTCTTTTCTTGAGATCCTAGATCTTAAGAACATGCTCTAACTTCTTCTTTATCTCATATATCGATTTTTCTAGACAACCATCATTTTATGTCTGACAACATCTTTACATTGTTACCAATGATAAAATGTTATCTACATAAAAACTCCGAGAAACACCACCTTGTTTCCATCACGTTTCCCATACACACGATTCGTCAATGCCTTTTGATGAATCCATCAAATGGACTATATCATCAATGCGCAAGTTCCACGAACTCTAGCTTTGTTACAATCCATAAATGATGGATCAACTAAGCTTGTACTCTAAATGATCTCGCCTCTTAACAATAATCCTTATTGTTCTCTAAGAAGGCACATTTAGATCTAGTACTGCCTTCATGTAGATCAAGGGATCGATTTCATGTATACTAGGTCCAGAGTCCGAAGACTCACCTAGTCTTGTGAATATCTCTGGTTGTCACACAACCTCCCACTACAATGGCATTCCGGTGCATAAACAGTAATAACAGTAGGTGCAGTTAGTGGTGTACTGCTACTCGGTTCGGCTGGTTCTTAGTCCTTTTTATCGTTTTCTCTCATTCCAAAAGTATCACGTCATTTTGGGCTTGTGGTTCTTCTAATAGTCTTCCTCTAAGAACCGGGCGTTAGAACTTATAACGTCCTTCTGGTTCATAGTACTATTGAACACACATCTTTTGTTCTTCCAGGATATTCTACAACCGCATTTGAATGCGTTGTTGTGTCCAAGACATATCCATAGAACATAGGTAGTTCCGTTTAACTCATGCTTTTACTATTTCTATAAGAGTTCCATTTCTTATTTTCAACACACCATTTCTACAGAGGACTGTATGGTGTAGTCTATTGGGATCCAATCCCAAGCTCTGATCATAAATCAGAGTCAATCAATTCTAATACTTGTCCGGATCTTATATCTTATATCCATAAAGATTGCTTAGTCGTATTATCTTCCAAATTAGATTCTTAGGTCGGAAGGTCCACTCCTTCAACTTAATTGATCTTACAATCAATTTTCGACCTTTGAACTTCTTATTTGAATAAATATGACTTAGCATAAGAATCCACAAGTATAAATGATTTAATAAAGAAATCTCTTATTAGTAAAACGAGTTATATATAACGGTTCGTTGCATCGTGGTGGACTCAGGATTCATCATTTATATATTGCTAGCTAATGTACCAAAATAGATAATATCATTATTTCTTCTTATAACCATCAAATGATTAAAAGAAATAAAATATCCATTCATTAAAATTTAGAAATCCAGAACAAAGTTCTTTCTAAAATAATAAGGTACATAAAGCAATATCTCAAAATGAAATCCTATAAAATGTCATCCACTGCAACTGCTGCCTCCTCCACAGCATTGCCCATGTAGACTACGATTTCTTCTTTTCTAAGTCGTCGGGTTTCCTGGAACCCTTGCATTTAAAATGCACATACCGTCAGTGGTTCCATATCTACACACCAGGTTCCGGTAGATAATACCACTGACTATGTTTCACGACTAAAGAAAATTTCGTACTTTCTTTGAGAGAATAATCAGACTTCCAGTACCCAGACTATTTGTATCGAGAACACTTGCCTCTTGGCTTTCTCGTCCCATCTCGTGGTCCAAGTAGCTTAGGTGTTGGAAATCGACTACCCGGGACGTGTTCGTTCGATCACTCGAACATCCGAACACGCCCAGTCGACCTCCAGGTAGCACTGCTCCATTCACGTAACAGTCCTCGCGTCGATTCACGCCCAGCCATCGCCCCGAAGGACAACCGCGCGAATCAGCCACTGACCTGACTCAAACAGCGGGCGCTGCTAGTCATTCAGCGGCCGCTGAATAGGCCCCAAACAGCGGGCGCTGTTTGGCCTTCAGCGGGCGCTGTTCGTCCGCGAACAGCAGCGCGACCTGCTGTTCCGAGCGCGTTTCCGGGCTGATTTTATTGCGGAAAGAAATCGAATTATTGCGGAAATAGGGTTTCGATTTCTTATACCTTTGATGCGTGATTCGGAGAAGCCGAATAGGCGAACACCCTGAGATCTTCTAGTGTGTATCCTAGCCCTCGACGCCGGACGTTGTGTGGGCAACGATCCACCGGAGTCTTCTCTTCTTCTTCTTCTCTCTCAAACCCTCTTTTTCAGGTTTTAATTATTCTGTCTCCAGAAATGTATTTGCGCTAGCAAATTAATTTCTACAGAATAAGTTATTGCGCAAACTAAATTAATTAAGTAGAGAAAAAAGATTAATTGCGCTAACAATTATTTTCTCTCCACAGAATTAATTATTGCGGCAGAAACTTAGGTTAGGAGAAGAGAGATTTGTTGGGGATCGTGCATGTATACGCAGCGGAAAACAAAAATTTTATGAAAAACCGTTTTTCATTAATGTAAACATTTTACATTATATTTATTTTATTTTATTGAAAATCATATTTTCAATATTACATGCATTAATTGATTTAATTCAAATCTATTAGAATCAATAATTCACCATTTAATTTAATTATCAAATAATTAAATATTTAATTCATGCATCCCATACTACACAAATTAAATCTAGCGCAATTATATTTATCATATAAATTAATTACTCAACTATATTAATCATATTAATATATTACTTGTAGCGCAATTATATTAATCATATTAATATATTACAATTAATATTAATATATTACTTGTAGCGCAATTATATTAATCATATTAATATATTACAATTAATTACGTAAACATGCAGACATAATTAATTTGCGTCAAATTGACAATTAACCTAATTTTATTATTTAATTCTAATCAACTTGAAATTTAATTGACATTTAAATTAATCACAATTAATTTTTCTTTATCAATTAAAAATCCCATAGCGCAAACATTAACAGTACATAGCGCAAACATTTAACGCAAACAATTAAATCTAAATTTAATCGTAAGTACCTCAGGGATTCATCGGACGAAACGAGGTTCGTCGGAAGTCGCGCGGATGCGACGCGGGGACGGCACGGGTCGTGTGCGGGGAGAGCCGAGCGAGTGGCGGGGCTCTCGGCTGGACTCGTGTGTCACGGCTGGAGGGCACGGGCGCGACTCGGGCTGTGCTCGGGCGTTCCTTCGGCGTCTCTCGTCTAATCAGGTTTCACCTCGTATAGGTAATCCAACTTACGTATTGCACTAGAAACACGTAAGGGAGAATACGACGGGAAAAACGGGCCGGAAGAACGGTGCCGGAATCGGATTCCGGCGAGGGGAGGCGGCTGCCGGCGGCGGCACTAGGCGGCGGCGGACGGCGGCTCCGGTTGTCGGCGGTCCTCCGAGGGAGGAGCCGAGGGGGCGGACGAGAGGGAGAGAGGAGAGGAGAGAAAGTGAGGCTAGGGTTTTGAGCTCTTCACTTTGGTGTGTTTATTCTCATGCCTATGGAGCTCCTTTTATAGGTGAAGAAAGGAGCTTGTTGGGCTCAAACCCTAATGGATCGGATCCATTAACCCTAGCCGGCCCAATACATTAGCCGTCATTACGTTTCTCCAAAATTGACAATCAATTTCATCTCCGAAAAATATAACGATTATATTTTCTTTCTCGTTTTAATTTTCTCATCAATATGAGATAATAATAAAAATTTCCAATTTCACAAAATCGGAAAGCCCATTTCAGGGGTACTCCTAAATCGGGAAATTTCCCAAAATAGAAAGTGTACACCATCGTGTCCGTTTTCTTTAGCTCATTATTATTTCTAACTCATAATCACAATTATGAATCTCGGATTCAATCATATTGACCTCCGACTATATGTACTTAATTAACAGTTAATTAATACATTATCGTATTCAAGGATCGGTTTACACGAGAATGTGACCCTCAATGGTTCAGGTGTATAACTAGCCGTGGGCTCACAACATATTGTGATTCGAACAACATATTGTTCTTATTTCAACTACTCCCAAGAGTTTTAGATTAATAATCATATTATTTAATCTCCGAACAAGTCGGTGCCCAACGAATCAGTGACGAGCGTCTAGCAGCCACGCTTCACTAATTCCCTAGATACAAATGAAGTGCCTACAAGAACCTTGTAATATAGTTAGCGTACAGTACGATCCCTCCGATACATATGTCCCGATCAAACTAGAGATATTGGTTAATCGAGATCTCTTGTTGAGTTTGATAACTGTGCGTACGTTCTAGGTTTCGTAAAATCCATTCGTGATTGATTCAGAGAAACACATTTCTCTAATCACCTCACTATTCAACTCTGGCCAGAGATTCCGGGACTACGAACCATCAGAACACACAGGACATCCATGATCTATATCAAGCGATCAGATCCCCTACTACCATGCACAGACTTCACATCAGATTTCGAACTGCACGAACATTGTCTCCTTTTTCGACTTACTCCCTTTCCAGGGAATCAGAGACACGTCACGATACAGCTAGTCCTCTGATGAAGTCACGGTGATGTCTGGGTCTTAAGGATTAATTGTGTACAACTATATTATGGAATTCTCTACTCGATCAGTGATAACCACTTAGAGATTCCAGGGAGAGGGGGTTCAGTGAACTCATCAACAGTGAGCACCCACTCAAGTATGTCGATGTCCCAACACCGAGGCTCGAGATTAGCCCACATACACTAAGTGCTAGTCTCAAGGGGGAAAGGCCGGGTATCCTTGTTATTGGCGTAACCCATCGACTAGGAACTGAGTTTGACCAGTTACGTTGCGTTAACAGAATTATCTCTCGGTTTCCACAAAACCGAATTCATACAACATGTGTAACTGTACAGGACTATATCTATGATTTAACATTGGGAGAAGATATAGTATATGCCATTAATATAGGTTTCATTAATTAACGAAATAAACCGTTATATAACGGAATACGGTTAACCGCTCGGCCAACCGTTGGCACGCCGGTCACCTATTCCAACAAGATTGAGGGGTTTATATAGGCCACACTAGGGACCTTAGGACAATTAATTAAGTAGGCTAAATTGTAATTTAATTAAACCGGTGTCCTTAAAAGAAAACCTTTAATTAAATCCAATTTTAATTATAATTAATTCCACTATAAAATTATAATTGAATTCCCAATTAATTAATCTATATTATTTTACCAATAATATTTCCGCCGAAATTACATATACGACTTTCCCCGTGTTTAAGATATCGAATGTCCACGAATTAATTTCAATTACTAATAATTAAATTAATTCGTTTCTTATTATCCGAGACTAGTAAATTCAACTCCTTCTGGATTAATAAGTACTTGAGACTCTTGTGGTCTGTATACACCTCACATTTAACGCCATAAAGATAATGATGCCCAATATTTAGTGAAAACACCACAGCTGGCAACTCTAAATCATGAGTAGGACAAATACATTCATATTCCTTGAGTTGCCTTGAGGCATACGCAATTACCCTTCTGTTCTGCATCAACACAGAACCCAATCCTTTCAATGAAGCATCGCTGTAAATAGTGTAACCTTCTGTACCACTCGACAACGCGAGAATATGAGTTGTTGTCAAACGATCTTTAAATGTCTAAAATCATTCTTCACATTTCTCGCTCCACACAAACTGAGCGTTCTTCTTTACATTTTAGTCATCGGTCCTGACAGTCTGGCAAAACCTTCGACGAATCTCTGGTAATGCCCAGCCAAATCGATAAAACTCCTGACCTCTATCGTATTAGTTGACGTCGTCTAACTACGAATACCCTCAATTTTACTGGGATCCACAGATATACCCTCTTGTGAAATCACGTGTCCCAGAAATTGCACACTACTTATCCAGAATTCACATTTTCTGAATTTAGCATACAACTGCTTTTCTTTCAGCCTCTGAAGCGTCAGCCTCAAGTAAATCTCATGCTCTTCCTTTGTCTTTGAATATATCAGAATATCGTCAATAAACACAATAATAAATTTATCGAGATATTCTGAAAATACTCGATTCCTCGTAATGCCCATACCTCGATCTGAATGTTGTATTAGGAATATCTTCTTCACAAACTTTCAATTGATGATATCCCGATCTCAGATAAATCTTCGAAAAGAATTCAGCACTCTGCAACTGAACGAACAAATCTTCATTCTCGGTAAAAGATACCGATTCTTAATCGTTACCTTGTTTAATTCTCAATAGTCAATGCACAGCCGCATCGAACCATCCTTCTTCTTTACAAATAATACCGGTGCTCCAAAGGAGAAAAACTCGGCATGATCAGCTTCTTATCTAGCAGATCCTGCAACTGCACTTTTGGCTCATCTAACTCAGTCAGAGTCGTCCGATACAGTGTCTTCGAAGTAAGAGTTGTACCAGGTACCAACTCTATACCGAAATCAATTTCTCTGTCCGATGGAATACCCTGAATATACTTCGAGAAAATTTCAGGATACTCACGAACCACTACAATGCGATCAAGGATCAATGGAACCTCGACCGACATTTTCATCGTAGCCAGGAATTTCAAACATCCCTGTTAAATTAACTTCGTAGCATGCATAGATGATATAATCGGAAGTGACGACTTACCGATTGTACCTTTAAATTTCACGTTTCCAACCCGCTTCGGCAATACCACTTTTCTCGCTTGACAACCAATCGATACATGATGCAATGACAACCAGTCCATGCCCAGAATAACATCAAAGTCACAAGGATATAGCAGTATCGAATCAATCGATATTCGCAACCACAAATAAACATAAGCCAAGAGACATAAACAAATCTAGAAACCCAACAAGTAGAAAAACATACCATGGCTGACAAGACGAGCGAACGCAGCTGATCATGGATACAAAACGGACCACTACCCACTAGACTCAAACCCAGAGTCTACCCAAAGACATGCTCGTAAAACTGAGCTCTGATACCAAGTTGTGACGCCCGGTTATTTAACTCATTAAAACAAACAACAGAAAATTTAAAATTTTTACAAACTTTACCTATAACCGGACTCACGCTGATACCTCACCTCAGACACCAAATAATAAAATACATAAAAGTATAAACAATAAACCTAGTGTCTAACATCAGAGAATAAAATACCACGGTTGCCCCTATCCATGATCACAAAGCCTGCGTCGTCTCTCGTCAGGCCCTCACAGCACCGCAAGCTTTCGTACCTACAAGATAGAGAAATATACACGGCAAGGTCATCGTCTAATACGCTAGCAAGATTTATAATCCCCTACCTGTTGGAAATCGATATCCCGGGATTAACGGAATTGCGGAATACATAACCCCGACCGAAATCCCATCGCCGGAAAACACGCGAATCACCTTACGACGCCGGAGCTCGACGAGAGAATCACCACCGCGGAAAAAACCTGCGGTTAGAAACCCTAGCCGAGCCCCCGCCGCGAAGGGGTCTCGCGATCGCACATGCGATCGCTGGGGCTGTTCGGAACAGCACCCGGCGGTGAGTCCGGCGACTCACCGCCACCACCGAGGAGGGCGGTGCGCCCAGCGCACCCGCCGCGGCCTAGCCGCGGCTGCCCCAGCGATCGACCGATTGGTCGATCGCATGCCCCGACGTCCAGCCGGGGCTTCCTCGTGTGGGCCCGCGATCGACGCCCTAGGGCTCGATCGCACCCTCGGCTCCCAGCCGAGGGTTCCTCTTGATCTTCGCCGGGGATCTCGAATCCCCGTCCCCGAAGTTCATACGTCCTGGATCATCGTAAATGTATATATCACGATTTAATTCAAGTAAAATCATAGAGGGTGTTTATCGATTTTACCTTTGATCTCGTTGTGCGGAGAAACGAGATAGTCTGAAGACCTTCAGATCTTCCAACGTATTCCTTACACTAGCTTGAACGTCGTGTGGGCGACGATCCTCCAAGCTTATGGATCTCCTTCACAACTCTATAGAACTATCAACTAATGATATTCTTGTCTTGTAGGTATATTGAATTGTGAAGACCATGTAGTGCTTTTATAGGCTACGTAGGGGATCTAAAGGAGGTGGAATATTGGGCTTCCAATATTAATGATTAAATTGAGCCCAAGCCCAAATCTATTAATCCATTAATATTAATTATATGATTAACTCCACTATATAAATATAATTGCACTCCCAATATTCACCTGATGGAGTAGTATACTTAATGTCTAGATTTGAGTATTCTGAACTCCTTGTACACTTTCATTTACCTATTAATAACGAACATTCATTTGCCTTTAATTATTGTTAATTAAATTTATGCAAATTATAGTCCTGGATTTTATACGTTGTAGTTAGTATGGTGTTGCATGGGCACACAGAAGATCATACTATCGGTTACTCGTATTTAATCAAACAGTTGCTCACGACCTAGATGGACACGGACCAATCCATCGGTATAGTCGTTGTGTGAGAGAGAAAATAATTTATCTTAATTATTTTATCACACTTGTACACTTGGTGTATTGAGCGGATCGATTGAGACTCATCAATTAGGTTTGCTCGGCGATAATTGATTTGAGACTCAGTGTATTTTATTCTTAATCCCCGATACAAATGCGGGTGTGTATATTTAGTATAAGTGACTTTGATTTTCCAAAGGAATTGACCGGTTTAATTATTGGGTCAATTACCGGTTAAGTTGGGTCACTATATTTTATATATGGCATGCCGTGAATTCTTGACAGGACAGTGTATCCCGGAAGGGTTGATAATATCCCCGAGATGAGCTCATAAGGATTTATTATGTAAACCACGCGAGTGGATTTAATTCCGCATAATAAATAAGGTTGAGTGGTACTAGTCTCGGATAAAAGAGATGAATAAATTTATTAAGCAATAAATAAATTTTATTCATGGATATTTATATCTTAAATTCACGGAATAAATAATACTACCGGAGAAATATTATTTGGATATAATATGGTTTAATATTGGGAGTGCAATTAATTTATATAGTGGAAAATAAATTAATTAATATTGATAAGGATTAATGGACTTGAGCATTGGGCTCAATTTAATCTTCAATATTGGAAGCCCAATATTCCACCTCCTTTAGATCCCCTACGTAGCCTATAAAAGCACTACATGGCCTTCATAATTCATAAGAAAAGATTATCATACTTGATATTCTAGAGAGTTGAAGGAGATCCATAGGAGTTCGATAGATCGTCGCCCACCCGACGTTCGAACGGAGTGCAAGGAATACGTGGGAAGATTCAAAGGTCATCTTGATTCCGTTTCTCCGAACAACGAATCGAAAGGTATGATATCCTAACACCCTCGATATTATTCGGTTTTTGGTTTATCGAGAATACCGTAGAACGCAAGATCCGAAGGATCGAACCCGGATTAGACGAACGACCACGCGGTGGTGGCGAAGCCACCGGACCGCGTGGGGATCGCCCGCCTAGGGTTCGGCGAGCATGAGGAGCCCTCGGCTTAGGCCGAGGGGGCGATCGCTGCCATGGGGCGCGATCGCCGGCGGTGGCGGGCTGGTGCCGTCACCTCCCCACCTCGATGGTGGGGGCTCCTCCACGGCGGGCAGCAGGTCGCCGGACCTGCTGCCGGGGGCTGCCGGATGCAGCCCCATCGAACGCGATCTTCGATCGCACGAACCCCGGCTCGCGGGGGTTCGGCTGGGGGCGGGCTACGCGTCTTCGGGCGCGTGGTCTCCAGAGGCCGGACTCCGGCGGATGAGTCGGTGTTCATGTGATCTCCGGCGAAGGTTTTCGTTCGGGTTATTGTTTCCGCAAATTTTAATAGCCCGGGATATCGAATTCCAACAATTGGTATCAGAGCGTGGTTTACGTTCGCGGTATTTTCGATAAAATTGTTCTACCTTGCAGGGTTCCGACTATTATGGCTTAATTAATTTTTTGTTAATTTATTTTGTCATGATTGTTGGTTTGATTAAACTCTCGGACATGTCGAGATTCGTTTTTGGTGGTGAATGCTTGTAATAGTAAAAATTCGGGGGTTGACCGAATTTAGGATTTATTATTACGTTCTATGTTTTTACGGAAATTGTATAGGGTCGATTTCATGTATAGAATCGATACCGGATAGTGTAAAATTTATTTTGTAATTTATTTTGCGTTGGATCGATGCCGAAACGACCGCCGGAGAAGACGCGTGACGAAGGAGATGATCGTGAGGGTGAAGGGCTCGGATCGACCGCCCTATGGTCGATCCACGAGGACGATCGACCCACGCCCAAAGGGGCTGCCCGCGGGAGCTCCGGCCACGCCGGCCACCAAGGGAGGTGGCGCGTGGGCTGGGCGGCGGCGGCTTGAAGGCGGCGGTCGAGGGGTGGCGCGGGGATCCCCACCCCGTGCTATCCCGGTCCGGTAATTAACTTTCCTAATTGGTTTGGGTTTTTCCTATTTGAGTGTTCCTATTTTTGGGAACTCTCATGGATTAGGAAAAGAATCAATTTGGAATTGATTAGGATTCCTAAATTGATTATTTCTATTTTATAGTATATTCATGGATTAGGAATCTAATTAATTTGGAAAGTAGAAGAGTCCTAAATTATTTTATTTCCTTATTTCATTATGGAAATCATCTAGAATATTCCAAGTGGGTCTTGGATAGATTATTCTAGAGATTTAATGAAGTAGAAAGGGAAGATAAAATAAATAAAAATATTAATAATATTTAATTTTATTTTTGATTTATTCGATTGACTTAATTATTATTAATTAAGTATCTTTTGGATTTATTAAAAATAAATAGATTTAAATATTGGAAATTAATATTCTCGTCACATGGAGCATTCAAGAACGAAGACTAAAGACTAGAAGATGCGTACGGAGATGGAGTAAAGCCATAATAGTCGGAAAATAATATTCTAGTAATTATTTTGACTATGTGATAATACTATGTGCTTTATTACTTGTATGCATGCTATATGTGTTTATTTTTATGCACTAGATAGCGTATCCCTTTATTGTAAAAAGCTAAGTGGGAGAGGGTATGGAAACATACCCATGGTCTCCATTGCTGCTCTCTTGGTGACTTTTATAAACTTTTGAAGTTTATATAGATAAGTTATTGGAGGAGAGTTCTTGTAATTCCTCTTATGAGAAACATTGATTAAGTTTATCAAACAATGCCTAATTTGTCTTTCCAAAGCTGATTTCAAGTCGACTCATTCTCACCCCGGGGAGTGGAATGGAGCCAGAGCCACTTGGTCATGTAGAGGACACAAATTAGAGACCTTCGTACCATTCTTTTGAAGATGGATCGATTGTCTGCTCGGCTCCCTCATTTATGAGAGATAGGGTTGTTCGCATGGTGAATCACTGGTTAGAAACTTCGAGTTTCACTTATGATTCTCCGCGTCTTGATTTACAAGATCGAATGAATCAAGTAATTGGATTTCAATTATATAAATCTTTTGGTATAGTAAACGTCCACACGAACGTGGCTTGCTATACTGAATGGGATTTTAGAATAATTGATGTAGACAGTTATAGGGAATTGTGAAGGATTGCGAAGTTGTCGTAAACGTCCACACGAACGTGGCTTGCGGTAATGTAGCAATTCCAAGCCATTTACTTTGGTGCTGAGTAATGGTTTACACTTAGATACGCCTTATAGTATTCCTCCCCACGAGGTTCCGCTATAAGTGATGTATGACCAAAGAAAATCTAATTGCTAAGTCGTTTGGGTGGGTAAACGTCCACACCACGTGGCTTGCCTTACCTGAAGGGATTTTAGAGGCGATTAGTGATTTAATGATATTATTTAAGGGAGATAATATCGGATATTAAATTGTTTGTTTGTTTTATGTGCTTATAGGTTAAGAATGACTGTGACCCCACTTTGTGATATACTTGAAGATGAAAACTCACTGGTTCGATATAGTACTGATTGGAAAAGAAATCTAGACATTGTTCAGACTGTCAAGCTTTCTGAATCCACTGTTGTTCTAACTACGTTGAGACATGGTGTGGAAGCTAGGCAAGAAGTGTTTAACATACCCACGGAATCGTTCCTCAATGAGTCCCTTGAAAACGGCTCGGCGAAGGCGATTTTTGTGCGTAAGTTAAGAGAAACACGAGCTCTTGTGGCTAGGCTAAAAGAAAAGCGTGCAAAGAGACCCAGTGGTTTAAAATCACGGATTGGGAAAGGCAAGCCGTTAGGCAGATGCTTTCGATGCAAACAGTTTGGGCACTAGAGGTCTGATTGTCCTCTCATCAAAGGTACGAAATTTTCCTTAGTCACCGAAACATTATCAGTGGTGATATCTACCAGCACCTGGTGTGTAGATACGGGGGCCACTGATCATGTCTGCAATTCAATGCAGGGGTTCCAGGAAACCCGGAGACTTAGAGAGGGAGAGATCGTGGTCTACATGGGCAATGCCGCGAAGGTGGCGGCTGTTGCAGTGGGAGACGTTCACTTACGCTTTAGTAGTGATAGGGTTTTAGTTTTACAAAATTGTCTTTATGTACCCAACTTTAGAAAGAATTTAATTTCGGTTTCTAAACTTATTATGAATGGATATTCTGTTTCTTTTGACCACTCTGTGATCATAAGAAGAAACAGTGAGATTATCTGTTCTGGTACATTGGTGGACGATTTGTATGTGCTAAATCCTGAGTCTAACACGATGCAACTAACCGAGAGTAATAACACATCTACGAACACCAATAAGAGAAAAGAACCTTCTAGGATAAATCAATTATACTTGTGGCATCTAAGGCTAGGTCATATAAACTCAAATAGGCTTCAAAGGTTGAAAGCTGATGGTCTAATCAGCAATGTTGAAGGAGAGGACCTTCCAACCTGCGAATCCTGTTTAGAGGGTAAAATGACCAAGCGTCCTTTTTCTGGTAAAGGACGGAGAGCTGAACAAGTATTGGATTTGATTCACTCTGATGTATGCGGACCTATGTCTACTCAGGCAAGGGGAGGGTACGAGTATTTCATCACTTTCACTGATGATTACTCAAGGTATGGATTTGTATATTTGATGCGCCGCAAGAGCGAATCCTTTGACAAGTTCAAGGAGTTCAAGGCTTTTGTGGAGAACCTTCAAAATAAATCCATTAAATGCCTGCGATCTGATCGCGGAGGCGAGTACCTGTCTGGAGAATTCAAGGCATACTTGGCAGAGAATGGGATTGATTCCCAAATGACATCACCATATACTCCCCAACAGAATGGTGTGTCAGAAAGAAGGAATAGGACTCTTATGGAAATGGTGCGATCAATGATGAGTTACTCGGACTTACCTATTATGTTCTGGGGACATGCCTTGGAAACAGCGGCGTATATCTTGAATAGGGTTCCAACCAAAACGGTACCCACAACACCCATGGAATTGTGGAGTGGGCGCAAGCCTAACTTGAAACACATTCGGATCTGGGGTTGTCCAGCACATATGTTGCGACAAGGTGCCGATAAGTTAGAACCTAGATCAGAATTACGGCTGTTTGTAGGATACCCGAAAGGAACTAAAGGTGGCATGTTCTATAGTCCTACGGACCAGAAGATCGTTATAAGTACTAACGCTCGGTTCTTAGAGGAAGACTATGTCATGGACCACAAGCCCAAAAGTGACATAATACTTGATGAGTTGAGAGGTAACAAAGAAGACTTAGATACAGCCGAACCGAGTATAGATACACCACTAGAATCTGCACCTGACACTGTCACTGTTAATACACCATAACGCCGTCGTAGTGGGAGGGTTGTTAAACAACCAGATAGATTGATTGGACTGGGTGAGTCTTCGGACTCTGGACCTGGAGTTCATGAAATCGATCCCTGGACCTATGATGAGGCAGTACAAGATATAGATGCGCTTTCTTGGAAGAAAGCAATGAAATCCGAAATAGAATCTATGGATTCTAATAAAGTCTGGGATCTTGTAGAACCACCAAACGGCGTAAAGCCAATTGGGTGTAAATGGGTCTACAAGAGAAAGAGAGGATCTGACGGAAAGGTTGAAACCTTTAAAGCTCGGCTTGTTGCGAAAGGATATACTCAGAAAGAGGGAATCGATTATGAGGAGACCTTCTCGCCGGTAGCCAAGATAAAGTCGATCCAGATTCTCTTATCCATAGTAGCTCATATGGATTATGAGGTGTGGCAAATGGATGTCAAGACAGATTTCCTAAATGGAAGTCTTGACGAGATGATTTATATGAAACAACCAAAAGGATTCATTGCTAAGGGGCGGGATCATCTAGTGTGCAAGCTTAATCGATCCATCTATGGATTGAAACAAGCCTCGAGATCGTGGAACCTGCGGTTTGACGAAGTAGTCCAATCTTTTGGATTCAGTCAAAGCATGGACGAATCATGTGTGTATTGGAAACGTGATGGGAAGAAGGTGGTGTTTCTCGTGCTTTATGTAGACGACATTCTTCTCATTGGCAACAGTGTGAAAATGTTATCAGACATAAAGGGATGGTTGTCTAGACAATTAGATATGAAAGATTTGGGAGAAGTCGGACATGTTCTAGGGATCAAGGTTATAAGGGATCGCCGGAATAGAACATTGTACCTATCCCAGCAATCTTACATAGACACGATTCTGGCTCGTTTTAACATGCAAGATTCCAAGAAGGGTGAACTACCCTTCAGTAAAGGAACTTATCTTTCTAAGGAAATGTGTCCTCAGACACAAAAGGAGAAAGATGAAATGAAAGCAGTTCCCTACGCTTCGGCTGTGGGAAGCTTGATGTATGCAATGTTATGCACGAGGCCTGATATCTGCTATGCAGTTGGCGTAGTAGCGAGATATCAGAGTAACCCTGGAAAGGCTCATTAGAATGCCGTAAAGAGCATTTTCAAGTATTTGCGAAATACTAGGGATTATGTTCTAAGTTACGGGGCAGACAATCTGATTCCTTTGGGTTATACGGATTCGGATTTCCAAGCTGATAAGGACCGGTGTAAGTCGTGATCAGGCTATGTGTTTCACTATTAAAGGAGGAGGAGTTTTAACATGGAAGAGTGATAAGCACGATGCTTTTCGGACTCTCCCATGGGTAACCAAATAGCGGCCTCAGTGGCAGCGGAAGTTTTGGTATGGCTCCGGTATTACCTCTGGGACTTAGATGTGATTCTTAGTTTACCAAAGGCTATGTAAATAGCAGTGCAGTGGCAAACTTTAAGAGATCACGAGTCCATAAGTGTAAAATAACACATAGGGCAAGTACCACCTGATACGAGTCATCGTCAGAGGGACGATGCAGTAGTCACCAAGATAGCTTCAGAGCGGCAACCTAGATTGCTCATTCACATGGTACTTCTTGGAAGTACAGATTAAGCACGTGATGAGTATGGGAGTCGGGAGTTTGGAGGAAATGACTAGACCTTAGTATAAGTGGGAGATTGATGGAGTAGTATACTTAATGTCTAGATTTGAGTATTCTGAACTCCTTGTACACTTTCATTTACCTATTAATAACGAGCATTCATTTGCCTTTAATTATTGTTAATTAAATATATGCAAATTATAGTCCTGGATTTAATACGTTGTAGTTAGTATGGTGTTGCATGGGCACACAGAAGATCATACTATCGGTTACTCGTATTTAATCAAACAGTTGCTCACGACCTAGATGGACACGGACCAATCCATCGGTATAGTCGTTGTGTGAGAGAGAAAATAATTTATCTTAATTATTTTATCACACTTGTACACTTGGTGTATTGAGCGGATCGATTGAGACTCATCAATTAGGTTTGCTCGGCGATAATTGATTTGAGACTCAGTGTATTTTATTCTTAATCCCCGATACAATTGCGGGTGTGTATATTTAGTATAAGTGACTTTGATTTTCCAAAGGAATTGACCGGTTTAATTATTGGGTCAATTACCGGTTAAGTTGGGTCACTATATTTTATATATGGCATGCCGTGAATTCTTGACGGGACAGTGTATCCCGGAAGGGTTGATAATATCCCCGAGATGAGCTCATAAGGATTTATTATGTAAACCTCGCGAGTGGATTTAATTCCGCATAATAAATAAGGTTGAGTGGTACTAGTCTCGGATAAAAGTGATGAATAAATTTATTAAGCAATAAATAAATTTTATTCATGGATATTTATATCTTAAATACACGGAATAAATAATACTACCGGAGAAATATTATTTGGATATAATATGGTTTAATATTGGGAGTGCAATTAATTTATATAGTGGAAAATAAATTAATTAATATTGATAAGGATTAATGGACTTGAGCATTGGGCTCAATTTAATCTTCAATATTGGAAGCCCAATATTCCACCTCCTTTAGATCCCCTACGTAGCCTATAAAAGCACTACATGGCCTTCATAATTCATAAGAAAAGATTATCATACTTGATATTCTAGAGAGTTGAAGGAGATCCATAGGAGTTCGATAGATCGTCGCCCACCCGACGTTCGAACGGAGTGCAAGGAATACGTGGGAAGATTCAAAGGTCATCTTGATTCCGTTTCTCCGAACAACGAATCGAAAGGTATGATATCCTAACACCCTCGATATTATTCGGTTTTTGGTTTATCGAGAATACCGTAGAACGCAAGATCCGAAGGATCGAACCCGGATTAGACGAACGACCACGCGGTGGTGGCGAAGCCACCGGACCGCGTGGGGATCGCCCGCCTAGGGTTCGGCGAGCATGAGGAGCCCTCGGCTTCGGCCGAGGGGGCGATCGCTGCCATGGGGCGCGATCGCCGGCGGTGGCGGGCTGGTGCCGTCACCTCCCCACCTCGACGGTGGGGGCTCCTCCACGGCGGGCAGCCCCATCGAACGCGATCTTCGATCGCACGAACCCCGGCTCGTGGGGGTTCAGCTGGGGGCGGGCTACGCGTCTTCGGGCGCGTGGTCTCCAAAGGCCGGACTCCGGCGGATGAGTCGGTGTTCATGTGATCTCCGGCGAAGGTTTTCGTTCGGGTTATTGTTTCCGCAAATTTTAATAGCCCGGGATATCGAATTCCAACATCACCATATTATATCAAATAATATTCTCTCCGTTAGTATTATTTATTCCATGTGTTTAAGATATAAATATCCATGAATAAAATTAATTTATTTCTTAATTAATTTATTCATCTCTTATATCCGAGACTAGTATCATTCAACTTTAATTATTATGCGGAACAAATCCACTCATGAGGTTTACATAATAATTTCTTATGAACTCATCTCGGGGATATTATCAACCCTTTCGAGGACACATTTTCCCATCAAGAATTCATGGCATGTCATACATAAAATACCGTGACCCAACTTTACCGGTAATTGATCGGTTATTCTAATCAATCAATTCCTTTGGAAAATCAAAGTCACTAATATTAAATGCACACACCCGCAATACTATCAGGGATTAAGAATAAAATACTCAGAGATTTAAATCGATTATCCAAGGCAATCCTAATCGATAAATCTCCAGCGATCCGCTCAATACACCAAGTGTACAAGTATGATAAAATAATCAAGACCAATTATTTTCTCTCTCATACAACGACTATACCGATGGATTAGTTCTTGTCCATCTAGGTCCTGAGCTACTGTTTGATTACATACGAGTGACTGATAGTATGATCTTCCGTGTGACGACGCACACCATACTAAATACAACGTATATAATCCAGAACCATATTTGCATTTATTTAATTATAAATAATTAAAAGCAAACGATTATTTATTTAATTAGGTTAAATACTATGACCGAGAGTTTACGATACTTAAATCTAGACATTAAGTATACAACTCCATCAATCTCCCACTTATACTAAGGTCTAGTCATTTCATCCAAACTCCCGACTCCCATACTCATCACGTGCTTAATCTGCATTTCCAAAGAAGTGCCTTGTGCATGAGCATTCTAGGTTGTCGTCTCCGAAGTTATCTTGGTGACTACAGCGTCGTCTCACATGACAATGACTCGTATCAGGTGGTACTTGCTCTATGTGTTATCATCGCTATGGACTTATGATTTCTTTCAGTTTGCCATCGCACCGCTATCTTAATAGCCTTTGGTAAACCAAGAATCATATCTGAGTCCATAGGTTATCCAAAAGCTTCACCACAACTTCCGCTGCCTCTGAGGCTGCAGTTTGGTTACCCATGGTTGAGTCCGAAAAAGCATCGTGCTTTTCACTCTTCCATTCTAAAGCTTTACCTCTCTTTACTAGTGAGCACATAGCCTGATATCGACTTACACTGATCCTGATTTGATTAGAGATCTGAGAAATGTAATCCAAAGGAAAACCTCGTCTGCTTCGTAGTCTAGAACAGTACTTCGAAAGTACTTTTACAGCAGTTGAATATTCCTTTCCAGAATTACTTTGATATCTTCCCACTATGCCAACTGCATAGTCGATATCCGGTTCTCGTTTTTAAACATTGCATTTTAAAGCTTTCCACACATCCGGTGTAGGAAACTGCTTTCACTGCTTCTATCTCCTTTATGTGTTCCAAACACATACCTTTAGATAGATGCATTCCTTCTTGAAGGTCACACACCCTTTTTGGAATTATGCATGTTATACGAACCTTAATCGTATAAGATTTCTAAGAGAAGTACAATGTTCTTTTCATAAGATCCTAGATCTTAAGAACATGATCTAACTTCTTCTTTATCTTATATATCGATTCTATCTTAGACAACCATTATTTTATGCCTGATAACACTTTTACATTGTTACCAATGATTTTATGTTATCTACATAAAATCTCCGAGAAACACCACCTTGTTTCCTGTTTCCAATACACATTATTCGTCCATGCCTTTTGATGAATCCATCAAATGGATTATCTCATCAATTCGCAAGTACCACGAATTATAGCTTTTTTATAATCCATAAATGGATCGACTAAGCTTGTACTCTAAATAATCTTCTCTTAGCAATAATCCTTATTGCTTTCTAAGAAGACATATTTAGATTTAGTACTGCCCTTCATGTAGATCTAGGGAATGATTTCATGTATACTAGATCAAGAGTTTTAAAACTCTTCTAGTCTTATGAACATCTCCGGTTGTCCACAACCTCCCACTACAACGGCATTCCAGTGTATAAACAGTAATAACAGTAGGTGCAGTTAGTGGTGTACCGCTACTCGGTTTGGCTGGTTTTCAGTCCTTGTCTTTTTCTCTCGCTCTAAGGCATCTCGTTACTTTGGGCTTTGTGTTTCATCTAATAATATTCTTCTAAGAACCGGGCGTTAGAACTTATAACGTCCTTCTGGTTCGTAGTACTATTTGAATACACAACTTTTGTTCTTCCAGGATATTTTACAACCACATCAAAATGTATCGTTGTCTTTCATAAATATTCATAGAACATAGGTAGTACCGATTAATTCTTTCTTTTTACCTTTCTTTTAGAGATCCATTTCTTACTTACACCATGTCTACACTTAAAGTGTATGGTGTTAGTCATTTGGAATCTAAATCCAACTACTGATTATGCTATGTCTTCAGACAGGTACCACCCTCCGTGATTAGATCACAGGCTACTTATGAATATACATTGATACTTCTTCCACTATAGCTTGTGTTAATTGACTTGCCAAAAACACTTGCTTTTGTGGTATATCAAGTATTCTAATCCATATTTAAAGTATTCATCAAATGAAGTACTCGTACCTTTCTTGTCTGAGTAGACACAGGTCTATATATCAGTGTTTAATCAATTTCAATAATTGTCCGGATTCTTTATCCTTTATCCAGAAAGGTTTGCTTAGTCGTATTATCTTCCAAATTCAATTCTTAGGTTGGAAGGTCCACTCCTTCAACTTAATTGATCAAATCAATTTCAACCTTTGAATCTTATTTGAATAAATACTACTTAGCATAGAATTCACAAGTGTAATGATTTAGTAAAGAAATATCTCTAACAGGTAAAACGAATTATATACTACGGTTTGTTGCATCGTGGAGACTTAGGATTCATCATTCACATATTGCTAACTAATGTACCAAAATAGATAATATCATAATTTCTTCTCAATAATCATCAAATGATTAAAAGAAATAAATATACATTCATTAATAATAGAAAACCAGAACATAGTTCTTTCTAAAATAAAAGGGGTACATAAAAGCAATAACTTTGAAATGAAATCCTATAGCTACTAAAAGCAGATAAAATGTCTTCCACTGCAACAGCTGCCTCCTCTACAGCTTTGCCCATGTAGACTCGAACTCTTCTTCTCTAAGTCGTCGGGTTTTCTGGAACCCTTGCATTTAAAATGCACATACCGTCAGTGGTTCCATATCTACACACCAGAATTCTGGTAGATAATACCGCTGACTATGTTTTAATGACTAAAGAGGAATTCGTACCTTTGAGAGGACAATCAGACCTCCAGTGTCCAGACTTCTTGCATCAAAAGCACTTGCCCTTAGGCTTGCTGGTCCCTTCACGCGTGCTCGAAATCGATATCCCGGGGTATCAAAAAATTGCGGAACCGATAACCCCGACTGAAATTCAATCGCTGGAAATCCAATCGCGAACACCACGAAGAACCGGGCCCGACGAGAGCATCGCCGCGGGATGAACCCGCGGCTAAACCCTAGCCGAGCCCCACCGTGGGGCTCGCGATCGCACGTATGCGATCGCTGGGGCTGCTCCAGCAGCCCCGGGCGGTGAGTCCGGCGACTCACCGCCACCGCCCGAGGAGGGCGGTTCGCCCAGTGGCGAACCCACCGCGGCTCCTGTTGGAGTTGCGTACTTAATGTCTAGATTTAAGTAACGGTAACTCCCGATCATAGAATTTAATCTATTTAATTAATAAACAATCGTTTGCATTTAATTATTGATAATTAAATATATGCAAAATATAGTCCTGGATTCTATATGTTGTAGTTAGTATGGTGTGTCGGGCCCACACAGAAGATCATACTATCGGTTACTCGTATTTAATCAAACAGTTGCTCACGACCTAGATGGACACGGACCAATCCATCGGTATAGTCGTTGTGTGAAAGAGAAAATAATTTGTCTTAATTATTTTATCACACTTGTACACTTGGTGTATTGGGCGGATCGCTTGAGACTTATCAATTAGGATTGTCGTTGATAATTGATTTAAGTCTAAGAGTATTTTATTCTTAATCCCCGAAACTATTGCGGGTGTGTATATTTAATATAAGTAACTTTGATTTACCAAAGGAATTAACCGATTTAATTATTGGGTTAATTACCGGTTAAGTTGGGTCAGTATATTTTATATACGACATGCCGTGAATACTTGACGGGAAAGTGTATCCCGGAAGGGTTGATAATATCCCCGAGATGAGTTCATAAGGAATTATTGTGTAAACCTCATGAGTGGATTTGTTCCGCACAATAATAAAGGATGAATGGTACTAGTCTCGGATATAAGAGATGAATAAATTAATTAGCAATAAATTAATTTTATTCATGGATATTTAATCTTAAATACACGGAATAAATAATACTACCGGAGAAATATTATTTGATATAATATGGTTTAATATTGGGAGTGCAATTAATTTATATAGTGGAAAATAAATTAATTAATATTGATGGGATTAATAGATTTGGGCTTAAGCTCAATTTAATCATCAATGTTGGAAGCCCAATATTCTACCTCCTTTAGATCCCCTACGTAACCTATAAAAGCACTACATGGTCTTCACAATTAAACACACCATAAGATTATCATACTTGATATTCTAGAGAGTTCGTGAAGTAGATCCATAGAGTTCGGAGGATCGTCGCCCACACGACGTTCGAACGAGGTGCAAGGAATACGTAGGAAGATTCAAAGGTCTTCAATTGATTTCTTTTCTCCGCACAACGAATCAAAGGTAAAATCATAAACTCCCTTGTGTGATTTTATGTGATATTAATTGTGATATATACATGAACATACGATCCGGGAAAAACGTCGAGACCGGGATACGGGGATCGTGCGATCCCCGTCGGGACCGAGAGGGGCAACCGAACCCTAGGGTTCGACCGCCGGCGTGCGCGCATGGAACGCCCCGGCTGGTAGCCGGGCCATGCAATCGACCTAGGGTCGATCGCTGGGGATGCCACGGGCTGGTGCCGTGGCGGATCCCCGCCGCCTCGATGGCGGCGTGCGCAAGGAGGCACCCCGGCTGGGCCGGAGTGGGCGATCGATCGCGAGATCGATCGCCGGGGGAACACCGCGGCTGGAGTCGCGGTAGGTCAGCCGGGCTGACCACCCCTCCTGGCGGTGGCGGTGAGTCGCCGGACTCACCACTGGGGGCTGCCCCATGCATCCCCATGCGATCGCCATGCACGGTTATCGTGAGCCCCGGCGGGGGCGTGGCTAGGGTTTAGCCGAGGGCTTGCCCGCGGTGAAGCCTTGGTCGTGCTCCGGTTCATGCGGTGTTCGCGATCGGTTTTCGGCGATGGGATTTCGATCGGGGTTATCGGTTCCGCAATTTTTGATACCCCGGGATATCGATTTGCAACAGCTCCAGCCGCGGCTGCCCGGCGATCGATCACCGCGATTGATCGCCCGCCCCGGCTCCCAGCCGGGGCTCCTCGCGTGTTCACGCGATCGAACACTAGGTTCGATCGCTCCCTCGGCTCCCAGCCGAGGGTTCCTTCGACCTTCGCTGGGGATCTCGAATCCCCGTCCCCGAAGTTCGTCGTTTTCCCGGATCGTGCGTTCATGTATATATTACAATTAATATCACATAAAATCATACAAGGGAGTTTATGATTTTACCTTTGATTCGTTGTGCGGACAAACCAAAATCAATTGAAGACCTTTGAATCTTCCTACGTATTCCTTGCACCTCGTTCGAACGTCCTGTGGGCGACGATCCTCCGAACTCCTTATGGATCTTCTTCTCTCTACTTTCTCTCTCTAGAATAATTATGATCTTCAAGTTATATGAGAATAGAGAAGACCATGTAGTGCTTTTATAGGCTACGTAGGGGATCTAAAGGAGGTGGAATATGTTGGAAATCGATATCCCGGGGTATCAAAAATTGCGGAACCGATAACCCTGACCGAAATCCCATCGCCGGAAACCGATCACGAACACCACGTCGCCGGAGTCCGACGAGAGAATCGCCACGAGGACGAAACCCTAGCCGAACCCCACGCGGGGTTCGCGATCGTCGTGCATGGCGATCGCCGGGCTGCATGGGGCAGCCCCCGGATGGCGGTGAGTCCGGCGACTTCACTGCCGTCGCCGCCAGGAGGGGCGGTCAGCCCCGCTGACCACCGCGGCAACAGCCGCGGTTCGCCCTGGCGATCGATCGCCTGATCGATCGCCTGCCCCGGCTCCAGCCGGGGCTCCTCCTCCGCACGCCGCCGGTCGAGGGTGGCTGGGGGGTCCATCCGCCGTGGCGCCAGCCCACGGCGAACCCCCAGCGATCGACCGAAGTCGATCGCGTGCCCCGGCATTTAGCCGGGGCTCCCCTCGTCCGCGCGCAACCGGCGGTCGAACCCTAGGGTTCGGCCGCCCCTTGTTCGATCCCGACGGGGATCGCACGATCCCCGTATCCCGGTTTCGACATTTTTCCGGATCGTGTGTTCATGTACGTATTACAATTAATTCACATAAAATCATACAAGGGAGTTTATGATTTTACCTTTTGATTCGTTGTGCGGAGAAACGAAATCAATTGATGACCTTACGATCTTGTTGGAATTCGATATCCCGGGCTATTAAAATTTGCGGAAACCATAGCCCGATCAAAAACCCATCGCCGGAGATTACACGAACGCCGACGAACGAACCGGAGTACGACCCGAATGCACAACACGACCGAAGTCGCGTGCGCGCCCAGCCCGAACCCCCGCACGCGGGGCTCGCGCGATCGAAGGATCGATCGCATGGAGCGATCGATCGGGGAGGGGCTGCCCAGCAGCCCCCGCGGCGAGTCCGGCGACTCGCCGCCGCCTGGAAGGCTGGCCCGCCTCCAGCAGGGCCGCCGCGGGTCACAGCCCGCGGCCAGCGATCGATCATGATGATCGATCGCACCCCCGGCGTCCAGCCGGGGTTCGCCCTTCCACGCCCGTGCGAAACCCTAGCCCGGGCGATCGCTCGTGGTCCGGTGGCTTCGCCACCACCACGCGATCGTCCCCCGTTCATGGTTTCGTACCTTGGATCTTGTTCTACGGTATTCTCGATAAACCAAAATCGAATAAATCAAGGGCGTTTAGTGATGGAGTTATATTCTAAATGTTCTAGTTTAGTGACAATATGGAACTCCTTATCTGTGTTTTACATTATCTATTAATCAAACTGTCGGCATTTTATCTATATTGTATATGAATGCAATAGTCCTAGATATATACGTTGTAGACAGTATGGCGTGAGGAGACACGCGGAAGATCATACTGTCGGTTACTCGTATACTATCGAACAGAAGCTCACGACTTAGATGGACAGGGACAATCCATCGGTACGTCGTAGTGTGACTGGGTAATAGTTGGTCTTGACTATTATGTTACACTTGTACACTTGGTGTATTGAGCAGGACCACGGGAGGGCGTTCGATTTATACTAATCGACGTAATCGAACCAGACCTCAGAATTACGGATATACGAATTCTTAATCCCTATATAATTATAGGTGCGTATGTCCAATTCTCGGTTCTTTAACTTGCCAATGAGTGAGACTATTTGATTAGTCGAGATACTCGGTAAATTGGGAATCGGAATTGTACACACGGCATGCTATAGATTATAGACAGGAAACCGTGTCCCGTTTATCGGGTTGATAATGTCCCCGAGATGAGCTCATAAAGTTTATCATGTAAACCCTGCAGGTGGATTTGTTCCACATGATAATAAGGATGAGTGGTACTAGTCTCGGATAATAAGAGACGAATTAATTTAATTATTAGTAATTAAATAAATTCGTGGACGTTCGATATCTTAAACACGGGGAAAGTCGTATATGTAATTTCGGCGGATTTATTATTGTTGAAATAATATTAAAATTAATTTCGGGAATTCAATTATTATTTTATAGTGGAGTTAATAATAATTAAAATTGAAATCGATTAATTAAGGAATTTCTTTTACGTATTCCAAGTTAATTAATATTTCAATTTAGCCCTTAATTAATTTATCCTTAGGTCCCTAACGTAGCTCTATTTAAACCCCCTCCCTTACCCTCTCTTAACCTAACATTCGCCGCAATTTTCATTTTTCATCTGAGAATAATTATTTTGCTTAGCGCAAAAATATTTTTCTCTGTGTGAAAAATAAAGTTAACGCAATTATAATTTTATTCTCTCATTGAGAATAATTATACCGTGGTTGAGACAGAGAGTGTATAGACGGGAGAACTCCAGCGGATCGTTGCCCACACAGCGGTTGGAGACGGGATCAGAGAATACGTTAGAAGCTCTAAGGTCTCAACAATCGACCGATAAGGTATGAGATCGGAACTTTCAATTCCGCACTTATTCGATCTCACTTTTCCTCGTTGATCATATTTTGAACGTAGATCGGGTTCCGGGGTTGTGGGTTGTATTCCTCGACTACTGGGGGTTCTAGGACCTCCGGATCGGTAGTCGGATGAGGAAAAACGACCCGGAAACGAGCCCGGAACAGCAACGTCGCGTTGTTGTTCGCGGAGAAACGGCGACCGCCGTTTCCAAACGGCGCCCGCCGTTTTGGCGTTTTTCTGGCAGCCCGCTCGGTTCGCGCGGTTGTCCTTCGGGGCAATGGCTGGGCATGAATCGGGGCACGGGCTGGAAAAGCGAACGAAGTAGCGACACCGGATGTCGACTGGGATCGTTCGGATGTTCGAGTGATCGAACGAACGCATCCCGGGTAGTCGATTTCCAACAATTGGTATCAGAGCCGGTTATACGTTCTTTGTATTGTTTGCGAGTTTGTTTTGCAGGTTCACCCGATTATTATGGTCATGTTTATTGTACTGTAATTTTTTGTGGTTTGTTAAACTCTCGGGGTTGTCGAGATTTTTGTTTTGAATCGTTGCTTGCTTGTAATAGTTAAAACGACGGGTTGAGTCGTTTAGGTTTTCTATTTCGGTTTTTCGTTTTTCGTTTATCCGGGTGTATAGGATCGATCGATATGTATAGGATCGATGCCGGAAGTAGTTAGTATTACTTATGTAATGTTGCTGCTGCTTGGTGGATCGAGACGAGATCGAGGGCCAGACGAACGAGGGTCGAGAAGTCGAACCCGCGGCTGCTGAAGGGCAAAACGGCGGTCGCCGTTTCTCAAACGGCGGTCGCCGTTTCGCTGGATTTCGGGCAGCAGCTCCGCGGGGGTTCGACGAACGTCACGGATCGCTTGTCGAGGGCCCGGGATGATACTCCAGTGGGAGGGGTTCGTCTCTTGGTCCTTAGACGAGTCGGTGATGGACCGAGACCGAGACGAGCAACGAGACGAAGATCCGAGAAGACGTGCATCGAAGGATTTTAAGGGCCATAATAATCGGGCCACGTTAAATGCTTTTTGTGTGTTTACGTGCTTTATTGTGCTTTAAATTCATATGCATGCTTGTTAATCCCTTTCGTAAAAACTAAGTGGGAGAGGGATTGGAAACAATCCCGCGGTCTCCATTCTCTGTTTTGATGGTGATGTGTGTCGCTTACGAGTTGGCTTTAGTGTCATCCTCCCTATCGGATAAAGTTGACACACGGATATCACTGGATCAAAATTCGAATTCAATTCCATTTATAGAATTGAACACTTGAGTTTTTCAAAGCAATGCCTAATCTGTCTTTCAAAGACTAATTTCAACTCGACTCATTCTCACCCCGGGGAGTGGAATGGAGCCAAAGCGCTTGGTTATGTCGATGACACAGATTAAAGAAATTCGAGTCATTTGATGGCTAGATCGATTGTCTGGTTGGCTCCCTCACTTTGTGAGAGATAGGGCTCAATTGCATGATTGATCGCTGGTTAGAAACTTCGAGTTTCACTTACGAGATATCAAGCTTTGATTAACGAAATTGTGAAATTTATTAAATGGAATTCAATTAACAAAGTTGTTTGTTTAGTAAACGTCCACACTATCGTGGCTTACTAGACGGAAACGGAACTTTGGGTTAATTGAGGCTCGACAGTTATAGGAAATCGTAAAGGGACCGCATGTCAACGTAAACGTCCACACTAACGTGGCTTGCGGTGGGCGTGTAGTTTCCGAGCGGTTAACTTAGTACTGAGAAATGGTATACACTTAGGTACGCTTTACAGTATCCTCCCCATCGGAGTCACTGCTGTAATGATGTACGACCGAAGTAAAAGTCCAGTTATAAAATCGTTTGGACTAGTATACGTCCACATGAACGTGGCATGCTAGTCTGATGGGATTTTAGGATTGATTGGTAAATTTAATGATATTAATTAAGGGAGTTGATATCGAATTAAATTTGACAGTTTTATTTGTCTCTTTTATAGATATGGCACTCAACCCGCTGTCCATTATACTAAAAGAAAACAAACTCACTGGTCCGAACTATGTTGATTGGAAACGAAACTTGGACATTGTCCTAACTGCTGAGGAGTACAAATATGTACTCCATGAGGTTTGTCCTGATGAACCTATTGATACCTCCACTCCTGAGGAAAAGGAAGCTCATCGGAAGTGGGTCAAGGCTGATCAGATGGCGCGGTGCTACATTTTGGCTTCTATGTCAAATGTGCTGCAACATCAGCATGAGGCCATGACCACTGCCTATGATATGATGCTTAACCTCAAGGAGATGTTTGGTAGTCAGGATAGGGCAGCCAGGCAAGATGCCATGAGAAAACTCATGACGGCCACTATGTCCGAAGGAACGCCCGTGAGGGATCACGTTCTTAGGATGATAGGCTATCTGAATGAGATAGAGATTATGGGAGGAGCTATCGATGGGGAAACCCAGATCAATATAGTGCTCCAGTCTCTGCCTAGGAGTTTTGAGCAGTTCCGCCTGAACTATAACATGAACAAGAGGTTATATTCGTTGGCGGAGCTCCTGACTGAACTCCAGGCGGCAGAGGGAATCTTTAAGAAATCTCAGGCACTTGTGGCTGTGAAACTTCCTGGCCCTCCGGGGACTAAGAGGAAGAAGAAACAAGGACGGAAACCCAGTGGACCCAGAAATGGTGGACCACAGAATGGAGTGAACAAGCCCAAGGGCAAGTGTTTCCGTTGCAAGCAGTCTGGACATTGGAAGTCTAATTGTCCTCTCAGACAAGGAGGTACGAACTTTTCCTTAGTCACTGAAACATGTTTAGCGGTGTTATCCACCGGTACCTGGTGTGTGGATACGGGAGCCACTGATCATGTCTGCAATTCTTTGCAGGGGTTCCAGGAAACCCGGCGGCTTAGAGAGGGAGAGATCACTATCTACATGGGCAACGCTACGAAAGTGGCGGCAGTTGCAGTGGGAGATATTCATTTGTCTTTTAATAATAAAGTTTTGGTATTGAATAATTGTCTTTATGTACCGAATTTTAGAAAGAACCTTGTTTCGGTTTCTAAATTGGTTTTGAATAAATATTCTGTTTCTTTTGATAGTTCTGTTATTATCAAAAAGAATGGTGAGTATATCTGTTCTGGTACATTGATAGGCAACTTATATATACTGAATCCTGATTATTCCACGATGCAACGAGTAGAGTCAAATAATACATCTAGTACCAATAAGAGAAATGAGCCTTCTAGGATGAATCAAAAGTACTTATGGCATCTTAGGCTAGGTCATATTAACTTGGGTAGGATTCAAAGGTTGATAACTGATGGAATACTCAGTGGTGTGAAAGATGAGGACTTTCCAACCTGCGAATCATGCCTGGAAGGAAAAATGACCAAGCGACCCTTTAGTGATAAGGGGTATAGATCCAAGGAAGTACTGGAATTGATTCACTCTGATTTGTGCAGGCCTTTATCTGTCCAAGCGAGAGGAGGTTATGAATATTTCGTAACCTTCACTGATGATTACTCAAGGTATGGTTTTATATACCTGATGCGCCGCAAGAGCGAGTGCTTTGACAAGTTCAAGGAGTACAAAGCTCTTGTGGAGAACCTTCATGGTAAAACCATAAAGACTCTACGATCTGATCGTGGAGGAGAGTACCTCTCGGGAGAGTTTAAGGCGTACTTATTAGAGAATGGGATTGACTCCCAGATGACTGCACCATACACGCCCCAGCAGAATGGTGTAGCAGAAAGAAGGAATAGGACTCTTATGGAAATGGTAAGATCTATGATGAGTTATTCAGAACTACCAGTTTCGTTCTGGGGATATGCCTTGGAAACAGCGGCGTATATCCTGAACTTAGTTCCTTCTAAATCAGTCCCCAAGACACCCTCGGAATTGTGGACCGGGCGAAAGCCGAACTTGAAACACATTCGGATCTGGGGTTGTCCAGCACATGTGCTGAAGCATGGGGCTGATAAGTTGGAATCTCGTTCAGATATTCGGTTGTTTATAGGATATCCTAGAGGAACGAAAGGTGGTCTATTTTATAGTCCTAAGGACCAGAAGATCGTTGTTAGCACCAACGCTCGGTTCTTGGAAGAGGATTATATAATGGACCATAAGCCCAAGAGTGAGATAATACTTAAGGAACTGAGAGGGGACGATCAAGGCTTAGATCCAACCGAACCGGGTGATACGCCACCACAGTCTGCACCTGTAGTTACTGAGGTTACACCGGAGCCTCGTCGTAGTGGGAGGGTTGTTCGACAACCCGATAGGTTCATGTTTATAGGTGAGTCTTCGGACTTGTTACCTGGAGAACATGAAGCCGATCCCTGGACCTACGGCGAGGCGCTTAAAAATCAAGATGCTCAGTCTTGGCAAAAGGCGATGAAATCTGAGATTGAATCAATGGATTCAAATCAGGTCTGGAATCTTGTAGCACCGCCCAAAGGTGTAAAAGCCATTGGTTGCGAAAGGGTATACTCAGAAAGAAGGGATCGATTATGAGGAAACCTTTTCGCCGGTAGCTATGCTAAAGTCGATCCGGATTCTTTTGTCTATAGCATCTTATATGGATTATGAGGTGTGGCAAATGGACGTCAAGACAGCATTCTTGAATGGGAATCTTGACGAGACCATTTACATGAGACAGCCAGAAGGTTTCATTAAGAAAGGCCAAGAGCATCTAGTGTGTAAGCTAAACCGATCCATTTATGGATTGAAGCAAGCTTCTAGATCTTGGAACATGCGGTTTGATGAGGTCATCCAGTCTTATGGATTCATTCAAAGCATGGACGAGTCGTGTGTATACCGGAGAAGTGACGGAAACAGTGTGGCGTTTCTCGTACTTTATGTAGACGACATCCTTCTAATTGGCAACAATGTGAAGATGTTGTCGGACATAAAGGGATGGTTGTCCAATCAATTCGATATGAAAGACTTAGGACAAGTTGGGCATGTTCTTGGGATCAAGGTTATAAGGGATCGCCAGAAAAGAACATTAAGCTTGTCCCAGGCTTCATATATTGATACGATTCTGGCTCGTTTCAACATGCAGAATTCCAAGAGAGGTGCTCAACCTTTCTGCCATGGAATTCATCTATCTAAAGACATGTGTCCCAAAACACAAAAGGAGATAGATTACATGAAGAAGGTTCCTTATGCTTCGGCAGTAGGAAGTCTAATGTATGCCATGTTGTGCACGAGACCTGATATCTGCTATGCCGTGGGCATGGTAGCTAGATATCAGAGTAACCCTGGACAGGGTCACTGGACTGCTGTAAAGAACATACTTAAGTACCTGCGAAGGACTAGGAATTATGTTCTGAGTTACAAAGCGTCCGAGTTGATTCCTATTGGTTACACAGACTCGGATTTCCAATCTGATAAGGATCAGCGAAAGTCTACATCAGGCTATGTGTTCACATTGGGAGGTGGAGCAGTCTCATGGAAGAGTGTTAAGCAGAAATGCATTTCGGACTCTACCATGGAAGCCGAATATGTAGCAGCCTCTGAGGCAGCTAAAGAATCGGTGTGGCTCCGGAACTTCCTTATGGACTTGGATGTGGTTCCTAAAATGCCTAGAGCTATCACAATTTATTGTGACAATAGCGGTGCAGTGGCAAATGCAAAGGAACCACGAGCCCACAATGCGAGTAAACACATAGATCGCAAGTACCACCTGATTAGAGACATCGTCAGGAGAGGCGATGCGGTTGTCACCAAGATTGCATCAGCGGATAACCTGGATGACCCCTTTACGAAGGCACTTCCAGCGGAAGCGTTCAAGAGACACGTGAAGGGGATGGGTATCGGATGTATGGTAGAGGGCAACTAGAGATTTAGTATAAGTGGGAGATTGATGGAGTTATATTCTAAATGTTCTAGTTTAGTGACAATATGGAACTCCTTATCTGTGTTTTACATTATCTATTAATCAAACTGTCGGCATTTTATCTATATTGTATATGAATGCAATAGTCCTAGATATATACGTTGTAGACAGTATGGCGTGAGGAGACACGCGGAAGATCATATTGTCGGTTACTCGTATACTATCGAACAGAAGCTCACGACTTAGATGGACAGGGACAATCCATCGGTACGTCGTAGTGTGACTGGGTAATAGTTGGTCTTGACTATTATGTTACACTTGTACACTTGGTGTATTGAGCAGGACCACGGGAGGGCGTTCGATTTATACTAATCGACGTAATCGAACCAGACCTCAGAATTACGGATATACGAATTCTTAATCCCTATATAATTATAGGTGCGTATGTCCAATTCTCGGTTCTTTAACTTGCCAATGAGTGAGACTATTTGATTAGTCGAGATACTCGGTAAATTGGGAATCGGAATTGTACACACGGCATGCTATAGATTATAGACAGGAAACCGTGTCCCGTTTATCGGGTTGATAATGTCCCCGAGATGAGCTCATAAAGTTTATCATGTAAACCCTGCAGGTGGATTTGTTCCACATGATAATAAGGATGAGTGGTACTAGTCTCGGATAATAAGAGACGAATTAATTTAATTATTAGTAATTAAATAAATTCGTGGACGTTCGATATCTTAAACACGGGGAAAGTCGTATATGTAATTTCGGCGGATTTATTATTGTTGAAATAATATTAAAATTAATTTCGGGAATTCAATTATTATTTTATAGTGGAGTTAATAATAATTAAAATTGAAATCGATTAATTAAGGAATTGCTTTTACGTATTCCAAGTTAATTAATATTTCCATTTAGCCCTTAATTAATTTATCCTTAGGTCCCTAACGTAGCTCTATTTAAACCCCCTCCCTTACCCTCTCTTAACCTAACATTCGCCGCAATTTTCATTTTTCATCTGAGAATAATTATTTTGCTTAGCGCAAAAATATTTTTCTCTGTGTGAAAAATAAAGTTAACGCAATTATAATTTTATTCTCTCATTGAGAATAATTATACCGTGGTTGAGACAAAGAGTGTATAGACGGGAGAACTCCAGCGGATCGTTGCCCACACAGCGGTTGGAGACGGGATCAGAGAATACGTTAGAAGCTCTAAGGTCTCAACAATCGACCGATAAGGTATGAGATCGGAACTTTCAATTCCGCACTTATTCGATCTCACTTTTCCTCGTTGATCATATTTTGAACGTAGATCGGGTTCCGGGGTTGTGGGTTGTATTCCTCGACTACTGGGGGTTCTAGGACCTCCGGATCGGTAGTCGGATGAGGAAAAACGACCCGGAAACGAGCCCGGAACAGCAACGTCGCGTTGCTGTTCGCGGAGAAACGGCGACCGCCGTTTCCAAACGGCGCCCGCCGTTTTGGCGTTTTTCTGGCAGCCCGCTCGGTTCGCGCGGTTGTCCTTCGGGGCAATGGCTGGGCGTGAATCGGGGCACGGGCTGGAAAAGCGAACGAAGTAGCGACACCGGATGTCGACTGGGATCGTTCGGATGTTCGAGTGATCGAACGAACGCATCCCGGGTAGTCGATTTCCAACATTTAGATTTTTTACCTTTCGATTCGTTGTTCGGAGAAACGAAATCAAGATGACCTTTGAATCTTCCCACGTATTCCTTGCACTAGCTTGAACGTCGGGTGGGCGACGATCCTCCAAGCTCTATGGATCTACTTCTCTCTCTACTTTCTCTCTCTAGAAGAATTATGACCTTCAACTTATATGAGAATAGAGAAAACCATGTAGTGCTTTTATAGGCTACGTAGGGGATCTAAAGGAGGTGGAATATTGGGCTTCCAATATTAATGATTAAATTGAGCCCAAGCCCAAATCTATTAATCTCCCATTAATATTAATTAATTTATTTTCCACTATATAAATTAATTGCACTCCCAATATTAAACCATATTATATCCAAATAATATTTCTCCGGTAGTATTATTTATTCCGTGTATTTAAGATTTAAATATCCATGCATAAAATTTATTTATTGCTTAATAAATTTATTCATCTCTTATATCCGAGACTAGTACCACTCAACCTTATTTATTATGCGGAACAAATCCACTCGCGAGGTTTACACAATAAATCCTTATGAGCTCATCTCGGGGATATTATCAACCCTTCCGGGATACACTGTCCCTTCAAGAATTCACGGCATGCCATATATAAAATATAGTGACCCAACTTAACCGGTAATTAACCCAATAATTAAATCGGTTAATTCCTTTGGAAAATCAAAGTCACTAATATTAAATATACACACCCGCAATTGTTTTCAGGGATTAAGAATAAAATACTCCGAGACTTAAATCAATTATCACAGAGCAATCCTAATTGATAAGTCTCAAGCGATCCGCTCAATACACCAAGTGTACAAGTGTGATAAAATAATTAAGATAAATTATTTTCTTTCTCACACAACGACTATACCGATGGATTGGTCCGTGTCCATCTAGGTCGTGAGCAACTGTTTGATTAGATACGAGTAACCGATAGTATGATCTTCTGTGTGCCCATGCAACACCATACTAACTACAACGTATAAAATCCAGGACTATAATTTGCATATATTTAATTAACAATAATTAAAAGCAAATGAATGTTCGTTATTAATAGGTAAATGAAAGTGTACAAGGAGTTCAGAATACTCAAATCTAGACATTAAGTATACCACTCCAACAATCTCCCACTTATACTAAGGTCTAGTCTTATCTTCCAAACTTCTGACTCCCAAACCCTCCAAGTGCTTGAAATATACTTCCTTAGGAAGTATCTTGGTGAAAGGGTCCGCTAGGTTGTCCTCCGAAGCTATCTTGGTGACTACTGCATCGCCCCTCTTGACGATGTCTCGAATCAGGTGGTACTTGCGCTCTATGTGTTTCGTAGCACTATGGGACCGTGGTTCCTTACTGTTTGCCACTGCACCGCTATTATCACAATAAATTGTCATAGCCTTGGGCAAACTCGGAATCACATCTAAGTCCTGGAGGAAATTAAGGAACCAAACTGACTCTTTCGCTGCCTCTGAGGCTGCAACATATTCAGCTTCCATGGTAGAGTCTGAAATGCACTTTTGCTTAACACTCTTCCATGATACGGCTCCACCTCCCATAGTGTACACATAGCCTGATGTCGACTTACGCCGGTCCTTATCAGCTTGGAAATCCGAATCTGTGTAACCCAAAGGAATCAGATTGTCTGCCCCGTAACTTAGAACATAATCCTTAGTATTTCGCAAATACTTGAAAATGCTCTTTACGGCAGTCCAATGAGCCTTTCCAGGGTTACTCTGATATCTCGCTACTACGCCAACTGCATAGCAGATATCAGGCCTCGTGCATAACATTGCATACATTAAGCTTCCCACAGCCGAAGCGTAGGGAACTGCTTTCATTTCATCTTTCTCCTTCTGTGTCTGAGGACACATCTCCTTAGAAAGATAAGTTCCTTTACTGAAGGGCAATTCACCCTTCTTGGAATCTTGCATGTTAAAACGAGCCAGAATCGTGTCTATGTAAGATTGCTGGGATAGGTACAATGTTCTATTCCTGCGATCCCTTATAACCTTGATCCCTAGAACATGCCCGACTTCTCCCAAATCTTTCATATCGAATTGTCTAGACAACCATCCCTTTATGTCTGATAACATCTTTACACTGTTGCCAATGAGAAGAATGTCATCTACATAAAGCACGAGAAACACCACCTTCTTCCCATCACGTTTCCAATACACACACGATTCGTCCATGCTTTGACTAAATCCAAAAGATTGGACTACTTCGTCAAACCGCAGGTTCCACGATCTCGAGGCTTGTTTCAATCCATAAATGGATCGATTAAGCTTGCACACTAGATGATCTCGCCCCTTAGCAATGAATCCTTCTAGTTGTTTCATATAAATCGTCTCGTCAAGACTTCCATTTAGGAAAGCTGTCTTGACATCCATTTGCCACACCTCATAATCCATATGAGCTGCTATGGATAAGAGAATCCGGATCGACTTTATCTTGGCTACCGGCGAAAAGGTCTCCTCATAATCGATTCCCTCTTTCTGAGTATATCCTTTCGCAACAAGCCGAGCTTTAAAGGTTTCAACCTTTCCGTCAGATCCTCTCTTTCTCTTGTAGACCCATTTACACCCAATTGGCTTTACGCCGCTTGGTGGTTCTACAAGATCCCAGACTTTATTAGAATCCATAGATTCAATTTCGGATTTCATCGCTTTCTTCCAAGAAGGCGCATCTATATCTTGTACCGCCTCATCATAGGTCCAGGGATCGATTTCATGAACTCCAGGTCCAGAATCCGAAGACTCACCCAGTCCAATCCATCGATCTGGTTGCTTAACAACCCTCCCACTACGACGGCGTTCCGGTGTATTAACAGTGACAGTGTCAGGTGCAGATTCTAGTGGTGTATCTATACTCGGTTCGGCTGTGTCTAAGTCTTCCTTGTTACCTCTCAACTCATCAAGTATTATGTCACTTTTGGGCTTGTGGTCCATGACATAGTCTTCCTCTAAGAACCGAGCGTTAGTACTTATAACGATCTTCTGGTCCGTAGGACTATAGAACATGCCACCTTTAGTTCCTTTCGGGTATCCTACAAACAGCCGTAATTCTGATCTAGGTTCTAACTTATCGGCACCTTGTCGCAACACATGTGCTGGACATCCCCAGATCCGAAGGTGCCTGAGGCTAGGCTTGCGCCCGCTCCACCTTTCCATGGGTGTGGTGGGTACCGTTTTTGTTGGAACCATGTTGAGAATGTACGCCGCTGTTTCCAAGGCATGTCCCCAGAACATAAGGTAAGTCCGAGTAACTCATCATTGAACGCACCATCTCCATAAGAGTCCTATTCCTTCTTTCCGACACACCATTCTGCTGGGGATTTATGGTGATGTCATTTGGGAATCAATCCCATTCTCTGCTAAGTATGCCTTGAATTCTCCAGACAGGTACTCGCCTCCGCGATCAGATCGCAGGCATTTAATGGATTTACCTTGAAGGTTCTCCGCAAAAGCCTTGAACTCCTTGAACTTGTCAAAGGATTCGCTCTTGCGGCGCATCAGGTATACAAATCCATACCTTGAGTAATCATCAGTGAAAGTGATGAAATACTCGTACCCTCCCCTTGCCTGAGTAGACATAGGTCCGCATACATCAGAGTGAATCAAATCCAACACTTGTTCAGCCCTTCGTCCTTTACCAGAAAAAGAACGCTTGGTCATTTTTCCCTCCAAACAGGATTCACAGGTTGGAAGGTCCTCTCCTTCAACACCACTGATGAGACCATCAGTTTTCAACCTTTGAATTCTATTTGAGTTAATATGACCTAGCCTTAGGTGCCACAAGTATAATTGATTCATCCTAGAAGGTTCCTTTCTCTTATTGGTGTTCGTAGATGTGTTATTACTCTCGGTTAGTTGCATCGTGTTAGACTCAGGATTTAGCACATATAAATCGTCCACCAATGTACCAGAACAGATAATCTCACTGTTTCTTCTTATGATCACAGAGTGGTCAAAAGAAACAGAATATCCATTCATAATAAGTTTAGAAACCGAAATTAAATTCTTTCTAAAGTTGGGTACATAAAGACAATTTTGTAAAACTAAAACCCTATCACTACCAAAGCGTAAGTGAACGTCTCCCACTGCAACAGCCGCCACCTTCGCAGCATTGCCCATGTAGACCACGATTTCTCCCTCTCTAAGTCTCCGGGTTTCCTGGAACCCCTGCAATGAATTGCAGACATGATCAGTGGCCCCCGTATCTACACACCAGGTGCTGGTAGATATCACCACTGATAATGTTTCGGTGACTAAGGAAAATTTCGTACCTTTGATGAGAGGACAATCAGACTTCCAGTGCCCAGACTGCTTGCATCGAAAGCACTTGCCTCGCGGCTTGCTCCTCCCAATCCGTGGTTCAAAACCACTGGGCTTCTTTGCTTGCACTTCCAATTTGGCCACTAGAGCTTGTGATTCTCTGATCATACTTATCAGTTCATTTCTTTTGAAATCGTTTTTAAGTGATTCCTCAAGGGGACTGAACTTAATGAGTATGTCAATCACCTCTAGTCCGGCTTACTTACTATGTCCTAACATCTCCTTGAGGTCATTTTCAATGTCCTCATCAGTTGGGACAATAGTGGATTCGGAAGGCTCAACAGTCTGAACATTGTCCAGATATCTTTCCCAAACATTACTATAGGGAACCAGTGATTTTCATCTTTAAGTATATCACAAAGTGGGGTCACAGTCATTCTTAACCTATAAGCACATAAAACAAACAAACAATTTAATATCCGATATTATCTCCCTTTAATAATATCATTAAATCACTAATCGCCTCTAAAATCCCATCAGGTAAAGCAAGCCACGTTCGTGTGGACGTTTACCCACCCAAATGATTTAGCAATTAGATTTTACTTTGGTCGTACATCATTATAGCGTTACTTCGTTGGGAAGAATACTATAAAGCGCACCTAAGTGTAAACCATTACTCAGTACTAAGGTGAATCGTTTAGAATTGTTACGTCACCGCAAGCCACGTTCGTGTGGACGTTTACGACAACTTCGCAATCCTTCACAATTCCCTATAACTGTCTACATCAATTATTCTAAAATCCCATTCAGTATAGCAAGCCACGTTCGTGTGGACGTTTACTATACCAAAAGATTTATATAATTGAAATCCAATTACTTGATTCATTCGATCTTGTAAATCAAGACGCGGAGAATCATAAGTGAAACTCGAAGTTTCTAACCAGTGATTCACCATGCGAACAACCCTATCTCTCATAAATGAGGGAGCCGAGCAGACAATCGATCCATCTATCAAAGAATGGTACGACTGCCTCTAATTTGTGTCCTCGACATGACCAAGTGGCTTTGGCTCCATTCCACTCCCCGAGGTGAGAATGAGTCGACTTGAAATCAGTTTTGGAAAGACAAATTAGGCATTGTTTGATGAACTTAATCAATGTTTCTCGTAAGAGGAATTACAAGAACTCTCCTCCAATGACCTATCTATATAAACTTCAAAAGTTTATAAAAGTCACCAAGAGAGCAGCAATGGAGACCATGGGTATGTTTGCATACCCTCTCCCACTTAGCTTTTTATAACAAAGGGATACGCTATCTAGTGCATAAAATAAACACATATAGCATGCATACATGTAATAAAGCACATAGTATTATCACATAGTCAAAATAATACTAGAATATTATTTTCCGACTATTATGGCTTTACTCCATCTCCGTACGCATCTTCTAGTCTTCAGTCTTCGTTCTTGAATGCTCCATGTGACGAGAATATTAATCTCCAATATTTAAATCTATTTATTTTTAATAAATCCAAAAGATACTCAATTAAAAATAATTAAGTCAATCGAATAAATCAAAAATAAAATTAAATATTATTAATATTTTTATTTATTTTATTTTCCCTTTCTACTTCATTAAATCTCTAGAATAATCTATCCAAGACCCACTTGGAATATTCTAGATGATTTCCATAATGAAATAAGGAAATAAAATAATTTAGGACTCTTCTACTTTCTTAATTAATTAGATTCCTAATCCATGAATATTTCCATAAAATAGAAATAATCAATTAGGAATCCTAATTAATTCCAACATTGATTCTTTTCCTAATTCATGAGAGTTCCCAAAAATAGGATCACTCAAATAGGAAAAACCCGAACCAATTAGGAAAGCGAATTACCGGACCGGGATAGCACGGGGTGGGGATCCCCGCGCCACCCCTCGACCGCCGCCTTCAAGCCGCCGCCGTCCAGCCCACGCGCCACCTCCCATGGTGGCCGGCGTGGTCGGAGCTCCCGCGGGCAGCCCCTTTAGGGCGTGGGTCGATCGTCCTCGTGGGATCGACCATGGGGCGGTCGATCCGAGCCCTTCACCCTCACGATCATCTCCTTCGTCACACGTCTTTTCCGGCGGTCGTTTCGGCATCGATCCAACGCAAAATAAATTACAATTTAATTTTACACTATCCGGTATCGATTCTATACATGAAATCGACCCTATACATTTTCCGGAAAAAATAAAACAATAATAATAAACCTAAATTCGGTCAACCCCCGAATTTTTACTATTACAAGCATTCACCACCAAAAACGAATCTCGACATGTCCGAGAGTTTAATCAATCCAACATTCATGACAAAATAAATTAAACGAATAATAAATTAAGCCATAATAGTCGGAACCCTGCAAGGTAGAACAATTTTATCGAAAATACCTCGAACATAAACCACGCTCTGATACCAATTGTTGGAATTCGATATCCCGGGCTATTAAAATTTGCGGAAACCATAGCCCGATCAAAAACCCATCGCCGGAGATTACACGAACGCCGACGAACGAACCGGAGTACGACCCGAACGCACAACACGACCGAAGTCGCGTGCGCGCCCAGCCCGAACCCCCACACGCGGGGCTCGCGCGATCGAAGGATCGATCGCATGGAGCGATCGATCGGAGAGGGGCTGCCCAGCAGCCCCCGCGGCGAGTCCGGCGACTCGCCGCCGCCTGGAAGGCTGGCCCGCCTCCAGCAGGGCCGCCGCGGGTCACAGCCCGCGGCCAGCGATCGATCATGATGATCGATCGCACCCCCGGCGTCCAGCCGGGGTTCGCCCTTCCACGCCCGTGCGAAACCCTAGCCCGGGCGATCGCTCGTGGTCCGGTGGCTTCGCCACCACCACGCGATCGTCCCCCGTTCATGGTTTCGTACCTTGGATCTTGTTCTACGGTATTCTCGATAAACCAAAATCGAATAAATCAAGGGCGTTTAGATTTTTTACCTTTCGATTCGTTGTTCGGAGAAACGAAATCAAGATGACCTTTGAATCTTCCCACGTATTCCTTGCACTAGCTTGAACGTCGGGTGGGCGACGATCCTCCAAGCTCTATGGATCTACTTCTCTCTCTACTTTCTCTCTCTAGAAGAATTATGACCTTCAACTTATATGAGAATAGAGAAGACCATGTAGTGCTTTTATAGGCTACGTAGGGGATCTAAAGGAGGTGGAATATTGGGCTTCCAATATTAATGATTAAATTGAGCTAAGCCCAAATCTATTAATCTCCCATTAATATTAATTAATTTATTTTCCACTATATAAATTAATTGCACTCCCAATATTAAACCATATTATATCCAAATAATATTTCTCCGGTAGTATTATTTATTCCGTGTATTTAAGATTTAAATATCCATGAATAAAATTTATTTATTGCTTAATAAATTTATTCATCTCTTATATCTGAGACTAGTACCACTCAACCTTATTTATTATGCGGAACAAATCCACTCGCGAGGTTTACACAATCAATCCTTATGAGCTCATCTCGGGGATATTATCAACCCTTCCGGGATACACTGTCCCTTCAAGAATTCACGGCATGCCATATATAAAATATAGTGACCCAACTTAACCGGTAATTAACCCAATAATTAAATCGGTTAATTCCTTTGGAAAATCAAAGTCACTAATATTAAATATACACACCCGCAATTGTTTTCAGGGATTAAAAATAAAATACTCCGAGACTTAAATCAATTATCACAGAGCAATCCTAATTGATAAGTCTCAAGCGATCCGCTCAATACACCAAGTGTACAAGTGTGATAAAATAATTAAGATAAATTATTTTCTTTCTCACACAACGACTATACCGATGGATTGGTCCGTGTCCATCTAGGTCGTGAGCAACTGTTTGATTAGATACGAGTAACCGATAGTATGATCTTCTGTGTGCCCATGCAACACCATACTAACTACAACGTATAAAATCCAGGACTATAATTTGCATATATTTAATTAACAATAATTAAAAGCAAATGAATGTTCGTTATTAATAGGTAAATGAAAGTGTACAAGGAGTTCAGAATACTCAAATCTAGACATTAAGTATACCACTCCAACAGATCTTCCCACGTATTCCTTGCACTAGCTTGAACGTCGGGTGGGCGACGATCTTCCAAGCTTATGGATCCTCTTCAACTCTCTAGAATATCAAGTATGATAATCTTGTCTTATGAAAAAGTGAAGACCATGTAGTGCTTTTATAGGCTACGTAGGGGATCTAAAGGAGGTGGAATATTGGGCTTCCAATATTAATGATTAAATTGAGCCCAAGCCCAAATCTATTAATCCCATTAATATTAATTAATTTATTTTCCACTATATAAATTAATTGCACTCCCAATATTAAACCATATTATATCAAATAATATTTCTCCGGTAGTATTATTTATTCCGTGTATTTAAGATTTAAATATCCATAAATAAAATTAATTTATTGCTAATTAATTTATTCATCTCTTGAATCCGAGACTAGTACCATTCAACCTTAATTATTGTGCGGACCGAATCCACTCATGAGGTTTACACAATAATTCCTTATGAACTCATCTCGGGGATATTATCAACCCTTAAGGGATACACTTTCCCGTCAAGTATTCACGGCATGTCATATATAAAATATAGTGACCCAACTTAACCGGTAATTAACCCAATAATTAAATCGGTTAATTCCTTTGGAAAATCAAAGTCACATATATTAAATATACACACCCGAAATAGTATCGGGGATTAAGGATAAAATACTCTGAGACTTGAATCGATTATCTAAGGCAATCCTAATCGATAAATCTCTAGCGATCCGCCCAATACACCAAGTGTACAAGTGTGATAAAATAATTAAGACAAATTATTTTCTCTCTCACACAACGACTATACCGATGGATTGGTACGTGTCCATCTAGGTCGTGAGCAACTGTTCGATTAAATACGATAACCGATAGTATGATCTTCTGTGTGGGCCCGCACACCATACTAACTACAACGTATAGAATCCAGGACTATATTTTGCATATATTTAATTATCAATAATTAAATGCAAACAATTGTTTATTAATTTAATAGATTAAATGCTATGATCGGGAGTTACCGTTACTTAAATCTAGACATTAAGTACACAACTCCAACAATCTCCCACTTGTACTAATGTCTAGTCATTTCCTCCAAACTCCCGACTCCCATACTCATCACGTGCTTAAAGTGTACTTCCAAAGAGTACTTTGTGAATGAGCAATCTAGGTCGCCGCTCTGAAGTTGTCTTGGTGACTACTGCGTCGTCTCCCTCGACGATGACTCGTATCAGGTGGTACTTGCTCTATGTGTTAACATCACCTTTTGACTTATGACTTCTTCCAGTTTACCATGCACCGCTATACAATAGCCTTTGGTAAACTAAGAGTCATATCCACCGGTGGCCGGCGTGGCCGAGGACCACCGCGGACAGCCCCCGCGATCGATCACCATGGGATCGATCACAAGATCGATCTCGAGCCCTAGTTCTCCCTCTCATCATCTCCTTCGTCACATGAGTTCTCCGGCGGTCGTCTCGGCATCGATCCAACGTAAATAAATTACAAGAAATAAATTTACAATTCCGGTATCGATTCTATACATGAAATCGACCCTATACAATTTTCGGAAAACATAGAACAATAATAATAAATCTAAATTCGGTCAACCCCCGAATTTTTACTATTACAAGCATTCATCCACACAAAACGAATGTCGACATGCCCGAGAGTTTAATAACGAATAATCATGGTAAAAATTAATTAACAATAATTAAATTAAACCATGATAGTCGGAATCCCTACAAGGGAGAACGATAATTGAACACATACATGAACACGAAACCAAATGCTCTGATAGCAATTGTTGGAAATCGATATCCCGGGGTATCAAAAATTGTGGAACCGATAACCCCGACCGAAATCCCATCGCCGGAAACCGATCACGAACACCACGTCGCCGGAGTCCGACGAGAGAATCGCCATGAGGACGAAACCCTAGCCGAACCCCACGCGGGGTTCGCGATCGCCGTGCATGGCGATCGCCAGGCTGCATGGGGCAGCCCCCGGATGGCGGTGAGTCCGGCGACTTCACCGCCGTCGCCGCCAGGAGGGGCGGTCAGCTCGCTGACCACCGCGGCAACAGCCGCGGTTTGTTGGAGTTGTGTACTTAATGTCTAGATTTAAGTAACGTAAACTCACGATCCATTGCCACTAATCTATTTAATTAAATAAACAATTATTTGCGTTTAATTATTTATAATTAAATATATGCAAATTATAGTCCTGGATTCTATACGTTGTAGTTAGTATGGTGTATCGGTTACTCGTATTTAATCGAACAGTTGCTCACGACCTAGATGGACACGGACCAATCCATCGGTATAGTCGTTGTGTGAGAGAGAAAATAATTTATCTTAATTATTTTATCACACTTGTACACTTGGTGTATTGAGCGGATCGTTGAGATTCATCGATTAGGATTGCCGGCGATAATCGATTCGAGTCTCAGTGTATTTTATTCTTAATCCCCGAAACTATTGCGGGTGTGTATATTTAATATAAGTGACTTTGATTTACCAAAGGAATTAACCGATTTAATTATTGGGTTAATTACCGATTAAGTTGGGTCACTATATTTTATATATGACATGCCGTGAATACTTGACAGGAAAGTGTATCCCGGAAGGGTTGATAATATCCCCGAGATGAGTTCATAAGGAATTATTATGTAAACCCTGCAGGTGGATTCGTTCCGCATAATAATTAAGGTTGAATGGTACTAGTCTCGGATAAAAGAGATGAATAAATTAATTAGCAATAAATTAATTTTATTCATGGATATTTATATCTTAAATACACGGAATAAATAATACTACCGGAGAAATATTATTTGATATAATATGGTTTAATATTGGGAGTGCAATTAATTTTATATAGTGGAAAATAGAATTAATTAATATTGATAAGGATTAATGGACTTTAGATCCCCTACGTAGCCTATAAAAGCACTACATGGTCTTCTCTATTCTCATAAGTTGAAGATCACAATTCTAGAGAGAGAAAGTAGAGAGGAGGATCCATGGAGTTCGGTAGATCGTCGCCCACACGACGTCCGGGCTAGTGCAAGGAATACGTGGGAAGATCTCAAGGTCATCAAATTGAGTTCTACGTTTTTCCGAACAACGAGAACGAGGTAAATCGTAAAACCCTCTTTATGATTTTATTGTTTATTTATCGTGAAAATATCATGAACCAAGAACCAAGGGACGTACGAACCCGGGGACGAGGATCGACCTCGCGGTGGTGATCGAGGATCACCGGACCGCGGGAGGTCGAGAGATCCTCGCCGGGATCGAGAGGACGAACCCTCGGCTGGACGCCGAGGGTGGCGGTCAAGCCCTAAGTCTTCGACCGCCGGCGACGCACGAAGGACCCCGGCTGGACGCCGGGGATGCGATCGAGCGCGTGCTCGATCGCGTGGGCAGCGGGCTGGTGCCGCTGCTGCTCGCACGGCGAGCAGCCCCTCCTCCCGTACGCGTCGCACGGGACTCACGCGGGCTGCCACGAGCAGCCCCGCACGGCTGTCACGAACAGCCGCGAGCCCACGCGTGGTGGCTCGATCGAACAAGCCACGGGCTATCCCCGTGGCGGGTTTGTTTGATTAGGCTATTGTTGGAAATCGATGTCCCGGAATTAATAAATTTAAATAAATAAATTATCTAATTAATTCCGACCGAAATCCTTTGGGGATCGAATATCCGGAGTTGTCGAATTGCGGAATAACAACTCCAATCGACTCCCGGTTGCCGGAACATCTCGCCACGAACCACCACGAAGCCGGACTCAACCAAACAAGCCGCCGCGGGGATAGCCCGCGGCTGTCCGGTCGAGCCCCCGCATGGGGGTCGCGGCTGTACACGGCAGCCGCCTAGGGCTGCCCTTGGCAGCCCGCTGGGCATCCCAGCCACGCCCCGCTGATCGCCCTCAAGCCACGGTTGAACCGTGGCTAGCGATCAGCCCGCGAGAGCGGCAGCCCCTCCGCGTGAGCGGAGGCAGCACCGTGCGAGCGGTGCTGCTCGGGCAGCAAGGGTTCGTGCCCAGCTAGGGCACGATCGAGTCTCGGCGTCCAGCCGAGGCTCTCGCCCTCTCGACCCCTCCAGCCGAGCCGACGATCCGCCGGCGGTCCGGTGGTCTTCGACCACACCGCCCGGTTCGTCCTCGTCATGGGTCGCGTCTTTCGGATCTTGGTTCATGATACTTTCACGATAATTAAACGATAAAATCATAAAGAGGGTTTTACGATTTACCTCGTTCTCGTTGTTCGGAAAAACGTAGAACTCAATTTGATGACCTTGAGATCTTCCCACGTATTCCTTGCACTAGCCCGGACGTCGTGTGGGCGACGATCTACCGAACTCCATGGATCCTCCTCTCTACTTTCTCTCTCTAGAATTGTGATCTTCAAGTTATGAGAATAGAGAAGACAATGTAGTGCTTTTATAGGCTACGTAGGGGATCTTAAGGAGGTGGAATATTGGGCTTCCAATATTGAAGATTAAATTGAGCCCAATGCTCAAGTCCATTAATCCTTATCAATATTAATTAATTCTATTTTCCACTATATAAAATTAATTGCACTCCCAATATTAAACCATATTATATCAAATAATATTTCTCCGGTAGTATTATTTATTCCGTGTATTTAAGATATAAATATCGATGAATAAAATTAATTTATTGCTAATTAATTTATTCATCTCTTTTATCCGAGACTAGTGCCATTCAACCTTAATTATTATGCGGAACGAATCCACCTGCAGGGTTTACATAATAATTCCTTATGAACTCATCTCGGGGATATTATCAACCCTTCCGGGATACACTTTCCCGTCAAGTATTCACGGCATGTCATATATAAAATATAGTGACCCAACTTAACCGGTAATTAACCCAATAATTAAATCGGTTAATTCCTTTGGTAAATCAAAGTCACTTATATTAAATATACACACCCGCAATAATATCGGGGATTAAGAATAAAATACACTGAGACTCGAATCGATTATCGCCGACAATCCTAATCGATGAATCTCAACGATCCGCTCAATACACCAAGTGTAAAAGTGTGATAAAATAATTAAGACAAATTATTTTCTCTCTCACACAACGACTATACCGATGGATTGGTCCGGGTCCATCTAGTTCGTGAGCAACTGTTCGATTAAATACGAGTAACCGATAGTATGATCTTCTGTGTGGGCCCGACACACCATACTAACTACAACGTATAGAATCCAGGACTATAATTTGCATGTATTTAATTATAAATAATTAAACGCAAATAATTGTTTATTTAATTAAATAGATTAGTGGCAATGGATCGTGAGTTTAAGTTACTTAAATCTAGACATTAAGTACACAACTCCAACAATCTCCCACTTGTACTAAGGTCTAGTCATTTCCTCCAAACTCCCGACTCCCATACTCATCCCGTGCTTAAGTTGTACTTCCAAGAAGTACTATGTGAATGAGCACTCTAGGTTGCCGCTCTGAAGTTATCTTGGTGACTACAGCGTCGTCTCCCTCGACGATGACTCGTATCAGGTGGTACTTGCACTATGTGTTATCTTACACTTATGGACTTGTGATTTCTTACCATTTGCCATCGCACCGCTATACACATAGCCTTTTGGCAAATTAAGAATCACCTCTAAGTCCCAGAGATTATCCCGGAGTTATACCAAAAACTTCCGCTGCCTCTGAGGCCGCTATTTGGTTACCCATGGCAGAGTCCGAAAAGCATCGTGCTTATCACTCTTCCATGTTAAAACTCCTTCTCCTTCAATAGTGAAACACATAGCCTGATATCGACTTACACCGGTCCTCATTTGATTAGAAATCTAAGATAATGTAATCCAAAGGAAATGCTCGTCTGCTTCGTAGTCTAGAACAGTACTTCGAAAGTACTTTTACAGCAGTCGAACATTCCTTTCCAGGATTACCTTGATATCCTCCCACTACGCTAACCGCATAGCCGATATCAGGTTCTTGTTTTCAACAATGCATTTATTAAGCTTTCCACACTAAAAGTGTAGGAAACTGCTTTCATTGCTTCTATCTCCATTTGTGTTCCAAAACACATATCCTTAGATAGATGCATTCCGTCTCCGAAAGGTAACGAACCTTTCTCGGAATCTTGCATGTTAAAACGAACCATAATCATAATGATTCCGAGAAAGGTTCGTTACCTTTCAGAGACGGAATGCATCTATCAAAGGATATGTGTTTTGGAACACAAAAGGAGATAGAAGCAATGAAAGCAGTTTCCTACACTTTGAATGTGGAAAGCTTAATAAATGCATTGTTGAAAACAAGAACCTGATATCGGCTATGCGGTTAGCATAGTGGGAGGATATCAAGGTAATCCTGGAAAGGAATATTCGACTGCCGTAAAAGTACTTTCGAAGTACTGTTCTAGACTACGAAGCAGACGAGTTTTTCCTTTGGATTACATTCTCTTAGATTTCTAATCGAATGAGGACCGGTGTAAGTCAATATCAGGCTATGTGTTTCACTATTGAAGGAGAAGGAGTTTTAACATGGAAGAGTGATAAGCACGATGCTTTTCGGACTCTGCCATGGGTAACCAAATAGCGGCCTCAGAGGCAGCGGAAGTTTTGGTATAACTCCGGGATAATCTCTGGGACTTAGATGTGATTCTTAATTTGCCAAAGCTATGTAAATAGTGGTGCGATGGCAAATGGTAAGAAATCACGAGTCCATAAGTGTAAGATAACACATAGTGCAAGTACCACCTGATACGAGTCATCGTCGAGGGAGACGACGCTGTAGTCACCAAGATAACTTCAGAGCGGCAACCTAGAGTGCTCATTCACATAGTACTTCTTGGAAGTACAACTTAAGCACGGGATGAGTATGGGAGTCGGGAGTTTGGAGGAAATGACTAGACCTTAGTAAAAGTGGGAGATTGTTGGAGTTGTGTACTTAATGTCTAGATTTAAGTAACGGAAACTCACGATCCATTGCCATTAATCTATTTAATTAAATAAACAATTATTTGCATTTAATTATTTATAATTAAATATATGCAAATCATAGTCCTGGATTTTATACGTTGTAGTTAGTATGGTGTTGCATGGGCGCACAGAAGATCATACTATCGGTTACTCGTATTTAATCGAACAGTTGCTCACGACCTAGATGGACACGGACCAATCCATCGGTATAGTCGTTGTGTGAGAGAGAAAATAATTTATCTTAATTATTTTATCACACTTGTACACTTGGTGTATTGAGCGGATCGTTGAGATTCATCGATTAGGATTGCCGGCGATAATCGATTCGAGTCTCAGTGTATTTTATTCTTAATCCCCGAAACTATTGCGGGTGTGTATATTCAATGTAAGTGACTTTGATTTACGAAAGGAATTAACCGATTTAATTATTGGGTTAATTACCGGTTAAGTTGGGTCACTATATTTTATATATGACATGCCGTGAATACTTGACGGGAAAGTGTATCCCGGAAGGGTTGATAATATCCCCGAGATGAGTTCATAAGGAATTATTATGTAAACCCTGCAGGTGGATTCGTTCCGCATAATAATTAAGGTTGAATGGTACTAGTCTCGGATAAAAGAGATGAATAAATTAATTAGCAATAAATTAATTTTATTCATGGATATTTATATCTTAAATACACGGAATAAATAATACTACCGGAGAAATATTATTTGATATAATATGGTTTAATATTGGGAGTGCAATTAATTTTATATAGTGGAAAATAGAATTAATTAATATTGATAAGGATTAATGGACTTGAGCATTGGGCTCAATTTAATCTTCAATATTGGAAGCTCAATATTCCACCTCCTTTAGATCCCCTACGTAGCCTATAAAAGCACTACATGGTCTTCTCTATTCTCATAAGTTGAAGATCACAATTCTAGAGAGAGAAAGTAGAGAGGAGGATCCATGGAGTTCGGTAGATCGTCGCCCACACGACGTCCGGGCTAGTGCAAGGAATACGTGGGAAGATCTCAAGGTCATCAAATTGAGTTCTACGTTTTTCCGAACAACGAGAACGAGGTAAATCGTAAAACCCTCTTTATGATTTTATTGTTTATTTATCGTGAAAATATCATGAACCAAGGTCCAAGGGACGTACGAACCCGGGGACGAGGATCGACCTCGCGGTGGTGATCGAGGATCACCGGACCGCGAGAGGTCGAGAGATCCTCGCCGGGATCGAGAGGACGAACCCTCGGCTGGACGCCGAGGGTGGCGGTCAAGCCCTAAGGCTTCGACCGCCGGCGACGCACGAAGGACCCCGGCTGGACGCCGGGGATGCGATCGAGCGCGTGCTCGATCGCGTGGGCAGCGGGCTGGTGCCGCTGCTGCTCGCACGGCGAGCAGCCCCTCCTCCCGTACGCGTCGCACGGGACTCACGCGGGCTGCCACGAGCAGCCCCGCACGGCTTTCACGAACAGCCGCGAGCCCACGCGTGGTGGCTCGATCGAACAAGCCACGGGCTATCCCCGTGGCGGGTTTGTTTGATTAGGCTATCCCCGTGGAAGTTCGTGGCGGGGTTCCGGCAACCGGGAGTCGATTGGATTGTCGGTTCCGCATTAGACAATCCGGATATTCGATCTCCAAAGGATTTCGATCGGAATTAATTAGATAATTTATTTATTTAAATTTATTAATTCCGGGATACCGATTTCCAACACGGTTCGCCCCGGCGATCGATCGCCTGCCCCGGCTCCAGCCGGGGCTCCTCCTCCGCACGCCGCCGGTCGAGGGTGGCTGGGGGGTCCATCCGCCGTGGCGCCATCCCACGGCGAACCCCCAGCGATCGACCGAAGTCGATCGCGTGCCCCGGCATTCAGCCGGGGCTCCCCTCGTCCGCGCGCAACCGGCGGTCGAACCCTAGGGTTCGGCCGCCCCTTGTTCGATCCCGACGGGGATCGCACGATCCCCGTATCCCGGTTTCGACGTTTTCCCGGATCGTGTGTTCATGTACGTATTACAATTAATTCACATAAAATCATACAAGGGAGTTTATGATTTTAACTTTTGATTCGTTGTGCGGAGAAACAAAATCAATTGATGACCTTACAATCTTCCCACGTATTCCTTGCACTAGCTTGAACGTCGGGTGGGCGACGATCTTCCAAGCTTATGGATCCTCTTCAACTCTCTAGAATATCAAGTATGATAATCTTGTCTTATGAAAAAGTGAAGACCGTGTAGTGCTTTTATAGGCTACGTAGGGGATCTAAAGGAGGTGGAATATTGGGCTTCCAATATTAATGATTAAATTGAGCCCAAGCCCAAATCTATTAATCCCATTAATATTAATTAATTTATTTTCCACTATATATATTAATTGCACTCCCAATATTAAACCATATTATATCTAATAATATTTCTCCGGTAGTATTATTTATTCCGTGTATTTAAGATTTAAATATCCATGAATAAAATTAATTTATTGCTAATTAATTTATTCATCTCTTGAATCCGAGACTAGTACCATTCAACCTTAATTATTGTGCGGAACGAATCCACTCATGAGGTTTACACAATAATTCATTATGAACTCATCTCGGGGATATTATCAACCCTTACGGGATACACTTTCCCGTCAAGTATTCACGGCATGTCATATATAAAATATAGTGACCCAACTTAACCGGTAATTAACCCAATAATTAAATCGGTTAATTCCTTTGGAAAATCAAAGTCACATATATTAAATATACACACCCGCAATAGTATCGGTGATTAAGAATAAAATACTCTGAGACTTGAATCGATTATCTAAGGCAATCTTAACCGATAAATCTCAAGCGAACCGCCCAATACACCAAGTGTACAAGTGTGATAAAATAATTAAGACAAAATATTTTCTCTCTCACACAACGACTATACCGATGGATTGGTCCGTGTGCATCTAGGTCGTGAGCAACTGTTCGATTAAATACGAGTAACCGATAGTATGATCTTCTGTGTGGGCCCGCACACCATACTAACTACAACGTATAGAATCCAGGACTATATTTATTTAATTATCAATAATTAAATGCAAACAATTGTTTATTAATTTAATAGATTAAATGCTATGATCGGGAGTTACCGTTACTTAAATCTAGACATTAAGTACACAACTCCAACAGAATATTGGGCTTCCAATATTGATGATTAAATTAAGCCCAAGCCCAAATCTATTAATCCCATCAATATTAATTAATTTATTTTCCACTATATAAATTAATTGCACTCCCAATATTAAACCATATTATATCAAATAATATTTCTCCGGTAGTATTATTTATTCCGTGTATTTAAGATTTAAATATCCATGAATAAAATTAATTTATTGCTAATTAATTTATTCATCTCTTTTATCTGAGACTAGTACCATTCAACCTTAATTATTATGCAGAACAAATCCACTCATGAGGTTTACATAATAATTCCTTATGAACTCATCTCGGGGATATTATCAACCCTTCCGGGATACACTTTCCCGTCAAGTATTCACGGCATGTCATATATAAAATATAGTGACCCAACTTAACCGGTAATTAACCCAATAATTAAATCGGTTAATTCCTTTGGTAAATCAAAGTCACTTATATTAAATACACACACCCGCAATAGTATTGGGGATTGAGAATAAAATACTCTGAGACTTGAATCAATTATCACAGGCAATCCTAATTGATAAATCTCAAGCGATCCGCCCAATACACCAAGTGTACAAGTGTGATAAAATAATTAAGACAAATTATTTTCTCTCTCACACAACGACTATACCGATGGATTGGTCCGTGTCCATCTAGGTCGTGAGCAACTGTTCGATTAAATACGAGTAACCGATAGTATGATCTTCTGTGTGGCGTCGCACACCATACTAACTACAACGTATATAATCCAGGACTATATTTTGCATATATTTAATTATCAATAATTAAATGCAAACGATTGTTTATTAATTAGATAGATTAAATGCTATGACCGGGAGTTATCGTTACTTAAATCTAGACATTAAGTACACAACTCCAACAATCTCCCACTTGTACTAAGGTCTAGTCATTTCCTCCAAACTCCCGACTCCCATACTCATCACGTGCTTAAGTTGTACTCGAAGAAGTACCATGTGTATGAGCAATCTAGGTTGCCGCTCTGAAGTTATCTTGGTGACTACAGCTTCGTCTCCCTCGACGATGCCTCGTATCAGGTGGTACTTGATCTATGTGTTATCATCACTTTTTGACTTATGACTTCTTCCAGTTTACCATGCACCGCTATACAATAGCCTTTGGTAAACTAAGAATCATATCCAAGTCTAGAGGTTATCCCGGAACCTAACCAAAACTTCCGCTGCCTCTGAGGCTGCTATTCGGTTATGATAGAGTCTGAGAAGCGTCCTGCTTATCACTCTTTCATTTCATGGTTCCACCTCTTTTCTAAAAGTGAACACATAGCCTGATATCGACTTACACTGGTTCCTTCTCTGATTTGAGATCTGAGAATATGTAATCCAAGAAGATCTCGTCTTGCTTAGTAATCTAGTACTTTCAAGTACTTTTACAGCATTCGAATATCTCTTGTCCAGATTACTTTGATATCCTCCCACTACGCAAACCGCATAGTTGATATCAGGTTCTTGTTTTATAACATTGTATTTATAAAGCTTTCCACACTTGAAGTGTAGGAAACTGGTTTGTCTTTATCTATCTCCTTCATGTGTTCGAAACACATACCCTTAGATAGATGTATGTTCTGTATCTGAAAGGCAATAACCTTTCTCAGAACTATGCATGTTTAAAACAAACCATAATCGTATAAGATATCTAGGCGAAGTACAATGTTCTTATCCTTAGATCGAAAGATCTCAAGAACATGTTCCAACTTCTACTCAATCTTATATCCCGATTTATTTAGACAACCATCATTTTATGTCTGATGACATTCTTACATTGTTGCCAATGATAAAATGTTATCTACATAAAATTCCGAGAAACACCACCTTGTTTCTATTACGTCTCCAATACACCTTTCGTCTATGCCTTTTGGTGAATCCATCAGATGGACTATCTCATCAATTCGCAAGTTTCACGATTTACAGCCTTGTATCAATTCCATAAATGGATTGACTTGTACTCTAAATGATCTTGCCTCTTAACAATAAACCTTTATTGCTTTCTAAGTAGGCACATTTAGATCTAGTACTTTCTTGTGCAGAGCTAGGGATCGATTTCATCTTTACTAGATCCAGAGTTCGAAACTCTTCTAGTCTTATGAACATCTCTGGTCGTCAAACAACCTCCCACTGCAATGGCATTCCAGTGTATAAACAGTACTAAGAGTAGGTGCAGTTAGTGGTGTACTTCTACTCGGTTTGGCTGGTTCTAAGTCTTTGTCTTTTTCTCATTCCAAGGTATTACGTCAGTTAGGTCTTTGTAGTTCATCTAATAGTTTTCCTCTAAGAACCGGGCGTTAGAGCTTATAACGTCCTTCTGGTTCATAGTACTATAGAACACAATATTTTGTTCATCTAGGATATCCTACAACCACATTGAATGTGCTGTTGTTTCCAGAAATATCCATAGAACATAGGTAGTTCCGAACAACTTATTACTATTAGAATCCCATTTCTTATTTCCGACACACCATCTCTACACGTAAGTGTATGGTGCAGTCACTTGGGATTCAATCCCATTCTTTGATTTTGCTATGCGTTATTTAGATAGGTGGTAGCCTCCGCGACTAAGTCGCAGGCTTCTAATGGATATACTTCGAAGGTTCCCCATAATTGCTTTGTGACTAAAACACTTTGCTTTTATGGCACATCAAGCATTCTAATCCATCTTCGAGCATTCTTAAAAGAATTACTCGCACCTTTCTAATTATACATACTCGCATCATCGTTAATCAATTTTAATACTTGTCTGAATTCTATCCTTTACCGAAAGCTATGCTCAGTTTTATTATCTTCCAAATTTAATTCTTAGGTCGGAAGTTCCATTCCTTCAACTATAATTGATCAAATCAATTTCGACCTTTTGAATCTCATTTGAATAAATACTACTAAGTTTAAGAATTCACAAGTACAATGATTTAACAAGAAATATATATCTACTAAGTAAAACAAGTTATAGAACGGTTTGTTGCATCGTGGTAGACTAAGGATTCATATTATTGCTATCTAATGTACCAGAATAGATAATACCATTATTTCTTATCAAAATCATCAAATGATTAAAGAAATAAAATATCCATTCATAAATAATAGAAATCCAGAACAAAAGTTCTTTCTAAAATTAAAGGGTACATAAAGCAATAAACTCGAAATGAAATCCTAATCAACTACTCATAGATAAAGCCTTTATTGCAACAGCTACCTCCTCCACATCACTTCCCTTGACCATCCCTCCATTTCCAAGTCTTTGGGTTTCCTGGTGTCCCTGCATTTTAAATGCATACATACCGTCAGTGGTTCCATATCTACCAACCAGGCTTCTGGTAGATAACACCGCTGACTATGTTTTTAAAGACTAAGGAGAGAATCTTATACCTTCTTGGGGAGAAAATACAGACTTCCAGTCCCCAGAATGTTTTCTTTGAGAATGACTGCCCAAAGGATTTCTCACCCTATTTCGTGGTCCAAGTGCTTTAGGACTATAGGGCTTCTTTGTCTGCTTCTCCACCCCTTGGTCTATGCCCTTAGGTTCGAAACCTTTGGCTTTGGCCATAAGAGCTTGCGATTGTCTTAACTCATCCAAAAGGTCCAACATCTCGAAAACGTGTTCAAGCGTTTCCTCGAAGCGACTGACCTTTATGAGTATCCTCGTCGCCTCTTTTCTAACCTTCTCGTTGTCTCTAAACATTAGCTTGAGTTTCAGCATGATATCATGATTAGTGGTTAATGCAAAAGCATTGTTCCACTTCTCAAAATCAGCTTTTTCCTCAACAGTTGAGACACGTGTAGGTTCAGGAGGACAAAGTTCACTGAGTACTAACTTGTACTCAGCAACAGTCTGGGTAATGTCTAATTCTTTATTCCATCCAACACAGTATGGAACCAGTGCGTTGAATTCCTTGAGTATCACAGAAAGTGGATTCATAGCTATTCTCTAAACCTATAAGCACATTTAAACAAACAATCAATTTAATATCCGATATTATCTCCCTCAAATAATATCATTAAATTACTAATTACATCTAAAATCCCATCAGATATGGCAAGCCACGTTAGTGTGGACGTTTACCTACCCAAATGATTTAGCAATTAGATTTACTTCGGTCGTACATCATTATAGCGTTACTTCGTTGGGAAGAATACTATAAAGCGTACCTAACTGTAAACCATTACTCATTACTAAGGTAAATCGTTTGGAATTGTTGTGTTACCGCAAGCCACGTTTGTGTGGACGTTTACGACAACTCACAATTCTTCACAATTCCCTATAATTGTCTACATCAATTATTCCAAAATCCCATTCAGTATAGCAAGCCACGTTTGTGTGGACGTTTACTACACCAAAAGATTTTTATAATTGACTCCCAATTACTTGATCCATTCGATTTTCGTAAATCAAGACGCGGAGAATCATAAGTGAAACTCGAAGTTTCTAACCAGTGATTCACCATGCGAACAACCCTATTTCTCATTAGATGAGGGAGCCGAGCAGACAATCGATCCATTTCAAGAAATGGTACGAATGTCTCTAATTTGTGTCATCCACATGACCAAGTGGCTTTGGCTCAATTCCACTCCCCGGGGTGAGAATGAGTCGACTTGAAGTCAGTTTCAGAAAAACAAATTAGGCATTGTTTGATAGACTTAATCAATGTTTCTCGTAAAAGGAATTACAAGAATTCTCCTCCAATGAGATATCTATATGAACTTCGAAAGCTCATAAATGTCACCAAGAGAACAGTAATGGAGACCATGGGAATGTTTCCATCCCCTCTCCCACTTAGCTTTTTATAACAAAGGGATACGCTATCTAGTGCATAAAGTAAACACATATAGCATGCATACAAGCAATAAAGCACATAGTATCACATAGTCAAAATAATACTAGAAAATTATTTTCCGACTATCATGGCTTTATTCCATCTCCGTACGCATCTTCTAGTCTTCAGTCTTCGTTTTTTAATGCTCCATGTGACGAGAATATTAATCCCAATATTTAAATCTATTTATTTTTAATAAATCCAAAAGATACTTAATTCGAAAATTAAGTCAATCGAATAAATCAAAAATAAAATTAAATATTATTAATATATATTTTTTTTTTCCTTTCTAATTCTATTAAATCTCTAGAATCTTATCCAAGTAAGACTTGAATATTCTAGAAGACTTCTATAATAGAATAAGAAAATAAATTAATTCCAATTAATTTTTTTCCTATTTCCATGAGAGTTCCCAAACTTAGGAATACTCAAAATAGGAAAACCGAATTAATTAGGAAAGTGAATCTTGGTAGGAGTAGCACGGGATGGGGATTCCCGCACCACCACCACCACCGACCGCCACCACCACCAGAGGAAGGCACCGCCGCCGCCACCCCAGCTGGCCGGCCACCACCATACCGGCAGCAGCCCCAGCCGAGGGGCGATCGACCCCTCCCCATGGCTTCGGTCATTGGGTCGATCATGGGGTTGATCGACCCCCGGTTCTTCGTCCTCTTCGTCTTCTTCGTCACACGTGTTTTTCGGCGGTCGTCTCGGCATCGATCCAACGTAAATAAATTACAGAAAATAAATTTACAATTCCGGTATCGATTCTATACATGAAATCGACCCTATACAATTTCCGGAAAACATAGAACAATAATAATAAATCTAAATTCGGTCAACCCCCGAATTTTTACTATTACAAGAATTCATCCACACAAAACGAATCTCGACATGTCCGAGAGTTTAATAAACGAATAATCATGGTAAAAATAATTAACAATTAATTAAACCATGATAGTCAGAATCCCTGCAAGGTAGAACGATAATTGAACATATACATGAACACAAAACCAAACGCTCTGATACCAATTGCTGGAAATCGATATCCCGGGGTATCAAAAAATTGCGGAATCGATAACCCCGACAGAAATCCCATCGCCGGAAATCCAATCGCGAACACCACGAAGAACCGGGCCCGACGAGAGCATCGCCGCGGGATGAACCCGCGGCTAAACCCTAGCCGAGCCCCACCGTGAGGCTCGCGATCGCACGTATGCGATCGCTGGGGCTGCTCCTGTTGGAGTTGTGTACTTAATGTCTAGATTTAAGTAACGGTAAACTCCCGGTCATAGCATTTAATCTATTAAATTAATAAACAGTCGTTTGCTTTTAATTATTATTAATTAAATATATGCAAATCATAGTCCTAGATTCTATACGTTGTAGTTAGTATGGTGTGCGACGTCACACAGAAGATCATACTATCGGTTACTCGTATTTAATCAAACAGTGGCTCACGACCTAGATGGACCCGGACCAATCCATCGGTATAGTCGTTGTGTGAGAGAGAAAATAATTTGTCTTAATTTTTTATCACACTTGTACACTTGGTGTATTGAGCGGATCGTTGAGATTCATCGATTAGGATTGCCGGCGATAATCGATTCGAGTCTCAGTGTATTTTATTCTTAATCCCCGATATTATTGCGGGTGTGTATATTTTATATAAGTGACTTTGATTTACCAAAGGAATTAACCGATTTAATTATTGGGTTGATTACCGGTTAAGTTGGGTCACTATATTTCATATATGGCATGCCGTGAATAATTGACCGGACAGTGTATCCCGGAAGGGTTGATAATATCCCCGAGATGAGTTCATAAGGAATTATTGTGTAAACCTCATGAGTGGATTCGTTCCGCACAATAATTAAGGTTGAATGGTACTAGTCTCGGATTAAAGAGATGAATAAATTAATTAGCAATAAATTAATTTTATTCATGGATATTTAAATCTTAAATACACGGAATAAATAATACTACCGGAGAAATATTATTTGATATAATATGGTTTAATATTGGGAGTGCAATTAATTTATATAGTGGAAAATAAATTAATTAATATTGATAAGGATTAATGGACTTGGGCAGTGGGCTCAATTTAATCTTCAATATTGGAAGCCCAATATTCCACCTCCTTTAGATCCCCTACGTAGCCTATAAAAGCACTACATGGCCTTCATAAATTATAAGAAAAGAATTATCATACCTGATATTCTAGAGAGTTGAAGGAGATCCATAGGAGTTCGATAGATCGTCGCCCACCCGACGTTCGAACGGAGTGCAAGGAATACGTGGGAAGATTCAAAGGTCTTCGATTGATTTCGTTTCTCCGCACAACGAATCAAAGGTATGATCATAAAACTCCTTGTGTGATTTTATGTTCAATTTAATTGTGATGCATACATGAACATACGATCCGGAAACGACGAACCTCGGGGACGGGGATTCGAGATCCCCGGCGAGGATCGAAGGTGGCGGTCGAACCCTAGGGTTCGGACCGCCGGGACGCGTGACGCGAGAACCCTCGGCTGGGAGCCGAGGGATCGATCGAGCCCGTAGGCTCGATCGCTGGGAGCTGCGGGAGTTACCCGCAGCGACTCGAGGCGTGCTGCGGGGTTTCCCGCAGCGGTGCGCTGGGACGAGCCCAACGCGTTGAGCAGCGGGTCACGCGACCCGCTGCGGGGCTGCTCGCAGCAGCCCGGGGATCGCTACGAGCGATCCCAGCGATCATCCGCGAGATGATCGCGAGCCCCGTGCGGGGGCTCGGCTGGGCACCACGGGCGGACCGTGGTGGTGCTCGGTTGAGCTCCGGCTCGTACGGTGGTTCGTGGTCGGATCTCCGGCGATCGAGGATTTCGGTCGGGTTATTATTTTCCGCAAATTTTTAATGGCCCGGGATATCGAATTCCAGCAATTGGTATCAGAGCGTTTGGTTTCGTGTTCATGTATGTATTCAATTGTGTTCTACCTTGCAGGGATTCCGACTATCATGGTTAAATTGATTGTTAATTATTCGTTTAATTAATTGCTATTTAATTTACCATGATTGTTCGTTTATTAAACTCTCGGACATGTCGAGATTCGTTTTGTGTGGATGAATGCTTGTAATAGTAAAAATTCGGGGGTTGACCGAATTTAGATTTATTATTATTGTTCTATGTTTTTCCGGAAAGTGTATAGGGTCGATTTCATGTATAGAATCGATACCGGAATTGTAAATTTATTTCTTGTAATTTATTTACGTTGGATCGATGCCGAGACGACCGCCGGAGAACTCGTGTGACGAAGAAGACGAAGAGGACGAAAACCGGGGGGGTCGATCATCCCCATGATCGATCCCCATGAGGATTCTACTTACCTAATTGATTCGGTTTTCCTAATTGAGTTTTCCTATTTTAGGGAATTCTCATGGATTAGGAAAAGAATTAATTGGAATTGATTTTATTCCTTATTCTATTATGGAAGTCTTCTAGAGTATTCCGAGTTCTACTTGGAATAGGATCCTAGAGATTTAATAGAATTGGAAAGGAATAAAAGTTAATTTAGGATTGATTTATTTCCTAAATGATTATTCCTATTTTATGGGAGTTTTCATAGAAATGGAAATTAATTAATCTTGGAAAGTAGAAGAGTCCTAATTTATTTTATTTCCTTATTCTATTATAGAAGTCTTCTAGAATATTCCATTTTTACTTGGATAGATTATTCTAGAGATTTAATAGAATTAGAAGGGAAAATAAATAAATAAAAATATTAATAATATTTAATTTTATTTTTGATTTATTCGATTGACTTAATTTTCGAATTAAGTATCTTTTGGATTTATTAAAAATAAATAGATTTAAATATTGGAATTAATATTCTCGTCACATGGAGCATTCAAGAACGAAGACTGAAGACTAGAAGACGCATACGGAGATGGAATAAAGCCATGATAGTCGGAAAATAATTTTTCTAGCTTATTTTGACTATGTGCTATGTGCTTTATTGCTTGTATGCATGCTTATGTGTTTAATTATGCATTAGATAGCGTATCCCTTTGTTATAAAAAGCTAAGTGGGAGAGGGAATGGAAACATTCCCATGGTCTCCATTACTGTTCTCTTGGTGACTCTTATGGACTTTCGAAGTTCATATAGATGTGTCATTGGAGGAGAATTCTTGTAATTCCTCTTACGAGAGACATTGATTAAGTTTATCAAACAATGCCTAATTTGTCTTTCTGAAACTGACTTCAAGTCGACTCATTCTCACCCCGGGGAGTGGAATGGAGCCAAAGCCACTTGGTCATGTGGATGACACAAATTAGAGGCAGTCGTACCATTCTTTGATAGATAGGGTTGTTCGCATGGTGAATCACTGGTTAGAAACTTCGAGTTTCACTTATGATTCTCCGCGTCTTGATTTACAAAATCGAATGCCTCAAGTAATTGGATGTCAATTGTAAAAATCTTTTGGTGTAGTAAACGTCCACACTATCGTGGCTTGCTGCATTGAATGGGATTTTGGAACGATTGATGTAGACAGTTATAGAAGGGAGTGATGGAAACGTAGGTTAACGTAAACGTCCACACTATCGTGGCTTGCGGTAACATGCGAATCTTAAACAAACTTCTTAGTACTGAGTGATGGTTTACACTTAGGTGCGCTCTATAGTATTCTTCCCATCGAACTAACGCTATAGTGATGTACGACCGAAGCAAATCTAATTGCTAAATCATTTGGATGGGTAAACGTCCACACTATCGTGGCTTGCCTTATCTGATGGGATTTTAGATGTGATTAGTGATTTAATGATATTATTTGAGGGAGATAATATCGGATATTAAATTGATTGTTTGTTTAAATGTGCTTATAGGTTTAGAGAATAGCTATGAACCCACTTTCTATGATACTCAAGGAGCATAAGCTCACTGGCCCCAACTATATTCATTGGAAGAGAAATTTAGACATTGTTCTGACTTCGGAGGAGTACAAGTTTGTACTCCATGAAGTGTGCCCTGCTGAGCCCACGGCTGCCTCAACTGATGAGGAAAAACTGACATATCGGAAGTGGAAAAAGGCTGATGAAATGGCTAGGTGTTATATTTTGGCTTCCATGTCAAATGTACTCCAAACCCAACATGAGTCGATGGACACTGCCTATGATATGATGTTTAACCTCAAGGAGATGTTTGGGGAGCAAGATCGTGCGGCAAGGCAAGAAGCCATGAGAGTCCTCATGACAACTACTCAGTCTGAAGGAACGCCCGTAGGGGAGCACGTTCTTAAGATGATGGGTTTGTTGAATGAGCTTGAGATCCTAGGAGCTCAAATTGATGCTGAGACGCAAGTCGACATCATACTCCAGTCTCTGACCCCTAGTTTTGAGCAGTTTCGCATGAGTTATAATATGGGTAAACTATCTTATTCTCTTGCGCAACTCCTGACTGAACTGAAGGCGGCAGAGGGGATCTACAAGAAGGGCAAGTCTCTAGCGCTTGTAGCTACCAAGTCGAAAGGCTTTAAGCCTGGTGGAGGTAGGGGCAAGAGGAGGAAGCAAGCCTGGAAACTCAGTGGTGTCAAGAAGACTATACCACGAGTGGGGGCTGCAAAGCCAAAGGGCAAGTGCTTCCGATGCAACAAGTCTGGACACTGGAAGTCTGAATGTCCTCTCAGAGGTACGAATCTTTCTTTAGTCGTAAAAACATAGTCACCGGTATTATCTACCAGAAATTCTGGTGTGTAGATATGGAACCACTGACGGTATGTGCATTTTGAATGCAGGGGTTCCAGAAAACCCGGCGACTTAGAGAAGAAGAGTTCGAGTCTACACGGGCAAAAGCTGTGGAGGAGGCAGCTGTTGCGGTGGAAGACATTTATCTACTTTAGTAGTTAAATAGGATTTCATTTTAAGATTATTGCATTATGTACCCTTTTTTTTTTTAGAAAGAACGTTTAGTTCTGGATTTCTACTAATGGATATTTTATTTCTTTAATCATTTGATGATTTTGATAAGAAATAATGGGATTATCTATTCTGGTACATTAGATAGCAATATGTGAATGATGAATCCTTAGTCTACCACGATGCAACGAACCGTTCTATAACTTGTCTTACTTGTTAGATATTTCTTTATTAATCATTATACTTGTGAATTCTTATACTTAGTAGTATTTTCAAATAAGATTCAAATGGTCGAAATTGATTTAATCAATTATAGTTGAAGGAATGGACCTTCCGACCTAAGGATTGAATTTGGAGGATAATACATCTAAGCAAACCTTTCTAGATAAAGGATAGAATTCAGACAAGTATTGGAAATGATTAGATATGCAGACATATGTTTAAATTAGAAAGGCACGAGTAATTCTCTCAAGAATACTCGGTGATGGATTAGAATACTTAATGTGCCATAAAAGCAAAGTGTTTTGACTAGTCAATGGACACAAAGCTATTATGGGGAACCATCAAAGTATATCCATTAGGAGCCTGCGACTCGGTCGCGGAGGCCATCACTTATCTAAGTAACACATAGCATAATCAAAGATTGGGATTCAATCCCAAAGGGCCGCACCATACACTTACGTGTAGAAATGGTGCGTTGTAAACAAGAAATGGAGATCTAATAGTAAAAGAACAAGTTGTTCGGAACCACCTATGTTCTATGGATATTCCTGGAAACAACGGCATATTCAATATGGTTGTAGGATATCCTAGATGAACAAAATGTTGTGTGTTCTATAGTACTATGAGCCAGAGGGACGTCTCGTCCGGTTCATAGAGGAAGACTATTAGATGAACCACAAAGCCTGAACTGACATAATACCCTGAAATGAGAAAAAGGACAAAAGACTGGGAACCAGCCAAACCGAGTAGATGTACACCACATACTGCACCTATTGTTATTACTGTTATACACCGGGACGCCATTGCAGTGGGAGGTTGTTGGACAACCAAAGATATTCATAAGACTAGAGGAGTTCGGACTCTGGATCTAGTAGACATGAAATCGATCCCTAGCTCTGCATAAGGGTGGTACTAGATCTAAATGAGCTCTCTTGGATAACAATAAGGTTTATTGTTAAGAGGCTAGATCATTTAGAGTACAAGCTTAGTAAATCCATTTATGGATGGTAACAAAGCTATAAATCGTGGAACTTGCGAATTGATGAGAAAGTCCATTTGATGGATTCATCAAAAGGCAAAGACGAAAGGTGTATTAGAAACATAATAGAAACAAGGTGGTGTTTCTCGGAGATTTTATGTAGATAACATTTTGTCATTGGCAACAATGTAAAAATATTGTCAGACATAAAATGATGGTTGTCTAAATAAATCAAGATATAAGAATGAGAAGAAGTTAGAGCATGTTCTTAAGATCTTATGATCTAGAGATAAGAACATTGTACTTCTCCTAGATATCTTGTACGATTGTGGTTTGTTTTAAACACGCATACTTCTGAGAAAGGTTATTGCCTTTCAGAGACAGAATATACATCTATCTAAAGGGTATGTGTTTGAACACATGAAGGAGATAGATGAGGACAAAGCAGTTTCCAATACTTCAAGTATGGAAAGCTTTATAGATGCAATGTTGTAAAACAAGAACCTGATATCAACTATGCGGTTTGCGTAGTGGGAGGATATCAAAGTAATCTGGATAAGGGATGTTCGAATGCTGCAAGAGTACTTTCATAGTACTGGCTTACAGAGCAAGACGAAGTCTTCTTAGATTACAGATTCTCAGATCCAAAAAAATCAGAGAAGGACCAGTGAAAGTCGATATCAGGCTATGTGTTCACTTTTAGAAAGAGGTGGAACCATGAAGTGAAAGAGTGATAAGCGGGACGCTTCTCAGACTCTCTCATAACCGAATAGCAGCCTCAGAGGCAGCGGAAGTTTTGGTTAGGTTCCGGGATTATCTCTTGACTTGGATATGACTCTTAGTTTACCAAAGGCTATTGGATAGCGGTGCAAAGTGAACTGGAAGAGGTCATAAGTCAAAAGTGATGATAACACATAGTGCAAGTACCACCTGATACGAATCATCGTCAAGGGAGACGACGTAGTAGTCACCAAGATAACTTCAGAGCGGCAACCTAGATTGCTCACTCACATAGTACTTCTCGGAAGTACACTTTAAAGCACGTGATGAGTATGGGAACCGGGAGTTTGGAGGAAATGACTAGACCTTAGTACAAGTGGGAGATTGTTGGAGTTGTGTACTTAATGTCTAGATTTAAGTAACGGTAAACTCCCGGTCATAGCATTTAATCTATTAAATTAATAAACAGTCGTTTGCTTTTAATTATTATTAATTAAATATATGCAAATCATAGTCCTAGATTCTATACGTTGTAGTTAGTATGGTGTGCGACGTCACACAGAAGATCATACTATCGGTTACTCGTATTTAATCTGCTGGAATTCGATATCCCGGGCCATTAAAATTTGCGGAAAATAATAACCCGACCAAAATCCTCGATCGCCGGAGATCCGACCACGAACCACCGTACGACCCGAGGCTCGACCAAGCACCGCACGGGCGAACCCGCGCGCCTAGCCGAGCCCCCGCACGGGGCTCGCGATCATCTCGCGGATGATCGCTGGGATCGCTCATAGCGATCCCCCGGGCTGCTGCGAGCAGCCCCGCAGCGGGTCGCGTGACCCGCTGCTCAACGCGCTGGGCTCGTCCCAGCGCACCGCTGCGGGAAACCCCGCAGCACGCCTCGAGTCGCTGCGGGTAACTCCCGCAGCTCCCAGCGATCGAGCCTACGGGCTCGATCGATCCCTCGGCTCCCAGCCGAGGGTTCTCGCGTCACGCGTCCCGGCGGTCCGAACCCTAGGGTTCGACCGCCACCTTCGATCCTCGCCGGGGATCTCGAATCCCCGTCCCCGAGGTTCGTCGTTTTCCCGGATCGTGTGTTCATGCATGTATCACAATTAATTGAACATAAAAAACACACAAGGAGTTTTATGATCATAACTTTGATTCGTTGTGCGGAGAAACGAAATCAATCGAAGACCTTTGAATCTTCCCACGTATTCCTTGCACTCCGTTCGAACGTCGGGTGGGCGACGATCTATCGAACTCCTATGGATCTCCTTCAACTCTCTAGAATATCAAGTATGATAATTCTTGTCTTATTATTTATGAAGGCCATGTAGTGCTTTTATAGGCTACGTAGGGGATCTAAAGGAGGTGGAATATTGGGCTTCCAATATTGAAGATTAAATTGAGCCCACTGCCCAAGTCCATTAATCCTTATCAATATTAATTAATTTATTTTCCACTATATAAATTAATTGCACTCCCAATATTAAACCATATTATATCAAATAATATTTCTCCGGTAGTATTATTTATTCCGTGTATTTAAGATTTAAATATCCATGAATAAAATTAATTTATTGCTAATTAATTTATTCATCTCTTTAATCCGAGACTAGTACCATTCAACCTTAATTATTGTGCGGAACGAATCCACTCATGAGGTTTACACAATAATTCCTTATGAACTCATCTCGGGGATATTATCAACCCTTCCGGGATACACTGTCCGGTCAATTATTCACGACATGCCATATATGAAATATAGTGACCCAACTTAACCGGTAATCAACCCAATAATTAAATCGGTTAATTCCTTTGGTAAATCAAAGTCACTTATATTAAATATACACACCCGCAATAATATCTGGGATTAAGAATAAAATACACTGAGACTCGAATCGATTATCGCCGGCAATCCTAATCGATGAATCTCAACGATCCGCTCAATACACCAAGTGTACAAGTGTGATAAAATAATTAAGACAAATTATTTTCTCTCTCACACAACGACTATACCGATGGATTGGTCCGGGTCCATCTTTGTCGTGAGCCACTGTTTGATTAAATACGAGTAACCGATAGCATGATCTTCTGTGTGACGTCGCACACCATACTAACTACAACGTATAGAATCTAGGACTATGATTTGCATATATTTAATTAATAATAATTAAAAGCAAACGACTGTTTATTAATTTAATAGATTAAATGCTATGACCGGGAGTTTACCGTTACTTAAATCTAGACATTAAGTATACAACTCCAACAATCTCCCACTTGTACTAAGGTCTAGTCATTTCCTCCAAACTCCCGGTTCCCATACTCATCACGTGCTTTAAAGTGTACTTCCGAGAAGTACTATGTGAGTGAGCAATCTAGGTTGCCGCTCTGAAGTTATCTTGGTGACTACTACGTCGTCTCCCTCGACGATGATTCGTATCAGGTGGTACTTGCACTATGTGTTATCATCACTTTTGACTTATGACCTCTTCCAGTTCACTTTGCACCGCTATCCAATAGCCTTTGGTAAACTAAGAGTCATATCCAAGTCAAGAGGTAATTCCGGAACCTAACCAAAACTTCCGCTGCCTCTGAGGCTGCTATTCGGTTATGAGAGAGTCTGAGAAGCGTCCCGCTTATCACTCTTTCACTTCATGGTTCCACCTCTTTCTAAAAGTGAACACATAGCCTGATATCGACTTTCACTGGTCCTTCTCTGATGTTTGGATCTGAGAATCTGTAATCTAAGAAGACTTCGTCTTGCTCTGTAAGCCAGTACTATGAAAGTACCCTTACAGCATTCGAACATCCCTTACCCAGATTACTTTGATATCCTCCCACTACGCAAACCGCATAGTTGATATCAGGTTCTTGTTTTTCCAACAATGCATTCAAGCTTTCCATATAAAATGTAGGAAACTGCTTTGTTTTTATCTATCTCCTTCATGTGTTCAAAACACATATTCTTTAGATAGATGTATATTCTGTCTCTGAAAGGCAATAACCTTTCTCAGAAGTATGCATGTTTAAAACAAACCATAATCGTATAAGATGTCTAGGAAGAGTACAATGTTCTTATCTCTAGATCATAAGATCTTAAGAACATGCTCTAACTTCTTCTCAATCTTATATCTTGATTTATTTAGACAACCATCATTTTATGTCTGACAATATTTTTACATTGTTGCCAATGACAAAATGTTATCTACATAAAATCTCCGAGAAACACCACCTTGTTTCTATTATGTCTCTAATACACCTTTCGTTTTTGCCTTTTGATGAATCCATCAAATGGACTTTCTCATCAATTCGCAAGTTCCACGATTTATAGCTTTGTTACTATCCATAAATGGATTTACTAAGCTTGTACTCTAAATGATCTAGCTTCTTAACAATAAACCTTATTGTTATCCAAGAAAGCTCATTTAGATCTAGTACCACCCTTATGCAGAGCTAGGGATCGATTTCATGTCTACTAGATCCAGAGTCCGAACTCTTCTAGTCTTATGAATATCTCTGGTTGTCCAACAACCTCCCACTGCAATGGTGTCCCGGTGTATAACAGTAATAACAATAGGTGCAGTATGTGGTGTACTTCTACTCGGTTTGGCTGGTTCCCAGTCTTTTGTCCTTTTTCTCATTTCAAGGTATTACGTCAGTTCAGGCTTTGTGGTTCATCTAATAGTCTTCCTCTATGAACCGGACGAGACGTCCCTCTGGTTCATAGTACTATAGAACACACAACATTTTGTTCATCTAGGATATCCTACAACCATATTGAATATGCCGTTGTATCCAGGAATATCCATAGAACATAGGTGGTTCCGAACAACTTGTTCTTTTACTATTAGATCTCCATTTCTTATTTACAACGCACCATCTCTACACGTAAGTGTATGGTGCGGCCCTTTGGGATTGAATCCCAATCTTTGATTACGCTATGTGTTATTCAGATAGATGAGGCCCTCCACGACCGAATCGCAGGCTCCTAATGGATATACTTTGATGGTTCCCCATAATAGTTTTGTGTCCATTGACTAGTCAAAACACTTTGCTTTTATGGCACATTAAGTATTCTAATCCATCACCGAGTATTCTTGAGAGAATTACTCGTATCTTTCTAATTTACACATATGTCTGCATATCTAATCATTTCCAATACTTGTCTGAATTCTATCCTTTATCGAGAAAGGTTTGCTTAGACGTATTATCCTCCAAATTCAACCCTTAGGTCGGAAGGTCCATTCCTTCAACTATAATTGATCAAATCAATTTCGACCATTTGAATCTTATTTGAAAAATACTACTAAGTATAAGAATTCACAAGTATAATGATTAATAAAGAAATATCTAACAAGTAAAACAAGTTATAGAACGGTTTGTTGCATCGTGGTAGACTAAGGATTCATCATTCACATATTGCTATCTAATGTACCAGAATAGATAATCCCATTATTTCTTATCAAAATCATCATATGATTAAAGAAATAAAATATCCATTAATAGAAATCCAGAAATAAACGTTCTTTCTAAAATAAAGGGTACATAACGCAATAATCTTGAAATGAAATCCTATTTAACTACTAAAGCAGATAAATGTCTTTCACCGCAACGGCTGCCTCCTCCACAGCTTTGCCTTGACTATTCCTCCATTTCCAAGTCTTTGGGTTCCCTGGTGTCCCTGCATTTTAAATGCATACATACCGTCAGTGGATCCATATCTACCAACCAGGTTCTGGTAGATAAACCAGCTGACTATGTTTCAAAGACTAAGGAGAGAATCTCATACCTTCTCCAGTAGAAAATAAAGACTTCCAGTCCCCAGACAACTTTCTTTGAGAATGACTGCCCGAAGGCTTTCTCACCATATTCCGTGGTCCAAGTGCAGGACTACAGGGCCTCTTTGTCTGCTTCTCCATTCCTTGGTCTATGCCCTTAGGTTCGAAACCTTTGGCTTTGGCCATAAGAGCTTGCGATTGTCTCAACTCATCCAAAAGGTCCAGCATCTCGAAAACGTGTTCAAGCGTTTCCTCAAAGCGACTGACCTTTATGAGTATCCTCATCGCCTCTTTTCTAACCTTCTCGTTGTCACTAAACATAAGCTTGAGTTTCAGCATGATGTCATGATTGGTGGTTAATGCAAAAGCACTATTCCACTTCTCAAAATCAGCCATTTCCTCAATAGTTGAGACACGTGTTGGTTCAGGAGGACAAAGTTCACTGAGTACTAAATTGTACTCAGCAACAGTCTGGGAAATGTCTAACTCTTTATTCCATCCAACACAGTATGGAACTAGTGCATTGAATTCCTTGAGTATCATAGAAAGTGGGTTCATAGCTATTCTCTAAACCTATAAGCACATTTAAACAAACAATCAATTTAATATCCGATATTATCTCCCTCAAATAATATCATTAAATCACTAATTACATCTAAAATTCCATCAGATAAGGCAAGCCACGATAGTGTGGACGTTTACCCATCCAAATGATTTAGCAATTAGATTTGCTTCGGTCGTACATCACTATAGCGTTACTTCGATGGGAAGAATACTATAGAGCGTACCTAAGTGTAAACCATTACTCAGTACTAAGAAGTTTGTTTAAGATTCGCATGTTACCGCAAGCCACGATAGTGTGGACGTTTACGTTAACCTACGTTTCCTTCACTCCCTTCTATAACTGTCTACATCAATCGTTCCAAAATCCCATTCAATGCAGCAAGCCACGATAGTGTGGACGTTTACTACACCAAAAGACTTTTACAATTGACATCCAATCACTTGAAGCATTCGATTTTGTAAATCAAGACGCGGAGAATCATAAGTGAAACTCGAAGTTTCTAACCAGTGATTCACCATGCGAACAACCCTATCTCTCATTAGATGAGGGAGCCGAGCAGACAAACGATCCATCTTTGAAAGAATGGTACGAATGTCTCTAATTTGTGTCATCCACATGACCAAGTGGCTTTGGCTCCATTCCACTCCCCGGGGTGAGAATGAGTCGACTTGAAGTCAGTTTCAGAAAGACAAATTAGGCATTGTTTGATAAACTTAATCAATGTTTCTTGTAAAAGGAATTACAAGAATTCTCCTCCAATGACACATCTATATGAACTTCAAAAGTCCATAAGAGTCACCAAGAGAACAGTAATGGAGACCATGGGAATGTTTCCATCCCCTCTCCCACTTAGCTTTTTATAACAAAGGGATACGCTATCTAATGCATAATTAAACACATAAGCATGCATACAAGCAATAAAGCACATAGCACATAGTCAAAATAAGCTAGAAAATTATTTTCCGACTATCATGGCTTTATTCCATCTCCGTATGCGTCTTCTAGTCTTCAGTCTTCGTTCTTGAATGCTCCATGTGACGAGAATATTAATTCCAATATTTAAATCTATTTATTTTTAATGAATCCAAAAGATACTCAATTCGAAAATTAAGTCAATCGAATAAATCAAAAATAAAATTAAATATTATTAATATTTTTTATTTATTTATTTTCCTATCTAATTCTATTAAATCTCTTAGAATAATCTATCCAAGTAAACTTGGAATATTCTAGAAGACTTCTATAATAGAATAAGGAAATAAAATAAATTAGGACTCTTCTACTTTCCAAGATTAATTAATTTCCACTTCTATGAAAATTCCCATAAAATAGGAATAATCATTTAGGAAATAAATCAATCCTAAACTAACTTTTATTCCTTTCTAATTCTATTAAATCTCTAGGATCCTATTCCAAGTAGAACTCGGAATACTCTAGAAGACTTCCATAATAGAATAAGGAATAAAATTAATTCCAATTAATTCTTTTCCTAATCCATGAGAATTCCCAAAAAAAAAAAGGAAAACTCAATTAGGAAAACCGAATCAATTAGGTAAGTAGAATCTAGGTAGGATTAGGAGTAGCACGGGTTGGGGATCCCCGCACCACCCCCACCGTCGACCACCACCATCGCCGTGCACCACCGCCGCCGCCCCCTAGCCACGCGCCACCACCACCGGTGGCCGGCGTGGCCGGAAACCCTAGCGGGCAGCCCCTTGGCGTGGGGTCGATCGATCCTCATGGGGATCGATCATGGGGATGATCGACCCCCCGGTTTTTCGTCCTCTTCGTCTTCTTCGTCACACGAGTTCTCCGGCGGTCGTCTCGGCATCGATCCAACGTAAATAAATTAAAAGAAATAAATTTACAATTCCGGTATCGATTCTATACATGAAATCGACCCTATACACTTTCCAGAAAACATAGAACAATAATAATAAATCTAAATTCGGTCAACCCCCGAATTTTTACTATTACAAGCATTCATCCACACAAAACGAATCTCGACATGTCCGAGAGTTTAATAAACGAACAATCATGGTAAATTAAATAGCAATTAATTAAACGAATAATTAACAATTAATTAAACCATGATAGTCGGAATCCCTGCAAGGTAGAACACAATTGAACACATACATGAACACGAAACCAAACGCTCTGATACCAATTGCTGGAATTCGATATCCCGGGCCATTAAAATTTGCGGAAAATAATAATCCGACCGAAATCCTCGATCGCCGGAGATCCGACCACGAACCACCGTACGACACGAGGCTCGACCAAGCACCGCACGGGCGAACCCGCGCGCCTAGCCGAGCCCCCGCACGGGGCTCGCGATCATCTCGCGGATGATCGCTGGGATCGCTCATAGCGATCCCCCGGGCTGCTGCGAGCAGCCCCGCAGCGGGTCGCGTGACCCGCTGCTCAACACGCTGGGCTCGTCCCAGCGCACCGCTGCGGGAAGCCCCGCAGCACGCCTCGAGTCGCTGCGGGTAACTCCCGCAGCTCCCAGCGATCGAGCCTACGGGCTCGATCGATCCCTCGGCTCCAAGCCGAGGGTTCTCGCGTCACGCGTCCCGGCGGTCCGAACCCTAGGGTTCGACCGCCACCTTCGATCCTCGCCGGGGATCTCGAATCCCCGTCCCCGAGGTTCGTCGTTTTCCCGGATCGTGTGTTCATGCATGTATCACAATTAATTGAACATAAAAAACACACAAGGAGTTTTATGATCATAACTTTGATTCGTTGTGCGGAGAAACGAAATCAATCGAAGACCTTTGAATCTTCCCACGTATTCCTTGCACTCCGTTCGAACGTCGGGTGGGCGACGATCTATCGAACTCCTATGGATCTCCTTCAACTCTCTAGAATATCAAGTATGATAATTCTTGTCTTATTATTTATGAAGGCCATGTAGTGCTTTTATAGGCTACGTAGGGGATCTAAAGGAGGTGGAATATTGGGCTTCCAATATTGAAGATTAAATTGAGCCCACTGCCCAAGTCCATTAATCCTTATCAATATTAATTAATTTATTTTCCACTATATAAATTAATTGCACTCCCAATATTAAACCATATTATATCAAATAATATTTCTCCGGTAGTATTATTTATTCCGTGTATTTAAGATTTAAATATCCATGAATAAAATTAATTTATTGCTAATTAATTTATTCATCTCTTTAATCCGAGACTAGTACCATTCAACCTTAATTATTGTGCGGAACGAATCCACTCATGAGGTTTACACAATAATTCTTTATGAACTCATCTCAGGGATATTATCAACCCTTCCGGGATACACTGTCCGATCAATTATTCACGGCATGCCATATATGAAATATAGTGACCCAACTTAACCGGTAATCAACCCAATAATTAAATCGGTTAATTCCTTTGGTAAATCAAAGTCACTTATATTAAATATACACACCCGCAATAATATCGGGGATTAAGAATAAAATACACTGAGACTCGAATCGATTATCGCCGGCAATCCTAATCGATGAATCTCAACGATCCGCTCAATACACCAAGTGTACAAGTGTGATAAAATAATTAAGACAAATTATTTTCTCTCTCACACAACGACTATACCGATGGATTGGTCCGGGTCCATCTAGGTCGTGAGCCACTGTTTGATTAAATACGAGTAACCGATAGCATGATCTTCTGTGTGACGTCGCACACCATACTAACTACAACGTATAGAATCTAGGACTATGATTTGCATATATTTAATTAATAATAATTAAAAGCAAACGACTGTTTATTAATTTAATAGATTAAATGCTATGACCGGGAGTTTACCGTTACTTAAATCTAGACATTAAGTATACAACTCCAACATAATCAACCAGTGGCTCACGACCTAGATGGACCCGGACCAATCCATCGGTATAGTCGTTGTGTGAGAGAGAAAATAATTTGTCTTAATTATTTTATCACACTTGTACACTTGGTGTATTGAGCGGATCGTTGAGATTCATCGATTAGGATTGCCGGCGATAATCGATTCGAGTCTCAGTGTATTTTATTCTTAATCCCCGATATTATTGCGGGTGTGTATATTTTATATAAGTGACTTTGATTTACCAAAGGAATTAACCGATTTAATTATTGGGTTGATTACCGGTTAAGTTGAGTGACTATATTTCATATATGGCATGCCGTGAATAATTGACCGGACAGTGTATCCCGGAAGGGTTGATAATATCCCCGAGATGAGTTCATAAGGAATTATTGTGTAAACCTCATGAGTGGATTCGTTCCGCACAATAATTAAGGTTGAATGGTACTAGTCTCGGATTAAAGAGATGAATAAATTAATTAGCAATAAATTAATTTTATTCATGGATATTTAAATCTTAAATACACGGAATAAATAATACTACCGGAGAAATATTATTTGATATAATATGGTTTAATATTGGGAGTGCAATTAATTTATATAGTGGAAAATAAATTAATTAATATTGATAAGGATTAATGGACTTGGGCAGTGGGCTCAATTTAATCTTCAATATTGGAAGCCCAATATTCCACCTCCTTTAGATCCCCTACGTAGCCTATAAAAGCACTACATGGCCTTCATAAATCATAAGAAAAGAATTATCATACCTGATATTCTAGAGAGTTGAAGGAGATCCATAGGAGTTCGATAGATCGTCGCCCACCCGACGTTCGAACGGAGTGCAAGGAATACGTGGGAAGATTCAAAGGTCTTCGATTGATTTCGTTTCTCCGCACAACGAATCAAAGGTATGATCATAAAACTCCTTGTGTGATTTTATGTTCAATTTAATTGTGATGCATACATGAACATACGATCCGGAAACGACGAACCTCGGGGACGGGGATTCGAGATCCCCGGCGAGGATCGAAGGTGGCGGTCGAACCCTAGGGTTCGGACCGCCGGGACGCGTGACGCGAGAACCCTCGGCTGGGAGCCGAGGGATCGATCGAGCCCGTAGGCTCGATCGCTGGGAGCTGCGGGAGTTACCCGCAGCGACTCGAGGCGTGCTGCGGGGTTTCCCGCAGCGGTGCGCTGGGACGAGCCCAGCGCGTTGAGAAGCGGGTCACGTGACCCGCTGCGGGGCTGCTCGCAGCAGCCCGGGGATCGCTACGAGCGATCCCAGCGATCATCCGCGAGATGATCGCGAGCCCCGTGCGGGGGCTCGGCTGGGCACCACGGGCCGACCGTGGTGGTGCTCGGTTGAGCTCCGGCTCGTACGGTGGTTCGTGGTCGGATCTCCAGCGATCGAGGATTTCGGTCGGGTTATTATTTTCCGCAAATTTTTAATGGCCCGGGATATCGAATTCCAGCAGCTCCGGCAGCCCCAGGCGGTGAGTCCGGCGACTCACCGCCACCGCCCGAGGAGGGAGGTTCGCCCAGTGGCGAACCCGCCGCGGCTCCAGCCGCGGCTGCCCGGCGATCGATCACCGCAATCGATCGCCCGCCCCGGCTCCCAGCCGAGGCTCCTCGCATGTTCACGCGATCGAACCCTAGGTTCGATCGCTCCCTCGGCGCCCAGCCGAGGGTTCCTTCGACCTTCGCCGGGGATCTCGAATCCCCATCCCCGAAGTTCGTCGTTTTCCCGGATCGTGCGTTCATGTATATATTACAATTAATATTACATAAAATCATACAAGGGAGTTTATGGTTTTACCTTTGATTCGTTGTCCGGAGAAACGAAATCAATTGAAGACCTTTGAATCTTCCTACGTATTCCTTGCACCTCGTTCGAACGTCGTGTGGGCGACGATCCTCCGAACTCCTTATGGATCTTCTTCTCTCTACTTTCTCTCTCCAGAAGAATTATGATCTTCAAGTTATATGAGAATAGAGAAGACCATGTAATGCTTTTATAGGCTACATAGGGGATCTAAAGGAGGTGGAATATTGGGCTTCCAATATTGATGATTAAATTAAGCCCAAGCCCAAATCTATTAATCCCATCAATATTAATTAATTTATTTTCCACTATATAAATTAATTGCACTCCTAATATTAAACCATATTATATCAAATAATATTTCTTCGGTAGTATTATTTATTCCGTGTATTTAAGATTTAAATATCCATGAATAAAATTAATTTATTGCTAATTAATTTATTCATCTCTTTTATCCGAGACTAGTACCATTCAACCTTAATTATTATGCGGAACAAATCCACTCATGATGTTTACATAATAATTCCTTATGAACTCATCTCGGGGATATTATCAACCTTTCCGGGATACACTTTCCCGTCAAGTATTCACGGCATGTCATATATAAAATATAGTGACCCAACTTAACCGGTAATTAACCTAATAATTAAATCGGTTAATTCCTTTGGTAAATCAAAGTCACTTATATTAAATACACACACCCGCAATAGTATCGGGGATTGAGAATAAAATACTCTGAGACTTGAATCAATTATCACAGGCAATCCTAATTGATAAATCTCAAGCGATCCGCCCAATACACCAAGTGTGCAAGTGTGATAAAATAATTAAGACAAATTATTTTCTCTCTCACACAACGACTATACCGATGGATTGGTCCGTGTCCATCTAGGTCGTGAGCAACTGTTCGATTAAATACGAGTAACCGATAGTATGATCTTCTGTGTGGCGTCGCACACCATACTAACTACAACGTATATAATCCAGGACTATATTTTGCATATATTTAATTATCAATAATTAAATGCAAACGATTGTTTATTTATTAAACAGATTAAATGCTATGACCGGGAGTTATCGTTACTTAAATCTAGACATTAAGTACACAACTCCAACAACGCGGTGCTTGCTTCTTTGCACCACTGGGTTTCCAGGCTTGCTTCCTTTTCTTGCCCCTACCTCCAACAGGCTTCAAGCCTTTGGACTTGGTAGCTACAAGCGCTTGAGACTTGCCCTTCTTGTAGATCCCCTCTGCCGCCTTCAGTTCAGTCAGGAGTTGCGCAAGAGTATAAGATAGTTTACCCATATTATAACTCATGCGAAACTGCTCAAAACTAGGGGTCAGAGACTGGACTATGATGTCGACTTGCGTCTCACCATCAATTTGAGCTCCTAGGATCTCAAGTTCATTCAACAAATTCATCATCTTAAGAACGTGCTCCTCAACGGGCGTTCCTTCAGACTGAGTAGTTGTCATAAGGACTCTCATGGCTTCTTGCCTTGCCGCACGATCTTGCTCTCCAAACATCTCTTGGAGGTTAGAAAACATATCATAGGCGGTGTCCATCGACTGATGCTGGGTTTGGAGTACATTTGACATAGAAGCCAAAATATAACACCTAGCCATTTCATCAGCATTTTTCCACTTCCGATATGCCTCTTTTTCCTCATTAGTTGAGGCATCCGTGGGCTCAGCAGGGCACACATCATAGAGTACAAATTTGTACTCTTCAGAATTCAGGACAATGTCCAAATTTCTCCTACAATCAATATAATTGGGGCCAGTGAGTTTATTTTCCTTGAGTATCACAGAAAGTGGATTCATAGCTATTCTCTAAACCTATAAGCACATAAACAAATAATTAATTTAATTTCCGATATTATCTCCCCAAATAATATCATTAAATTACTAATTACATCTAAAATCCCATCAGGTAAGGCAAGCCACGTGGTGTGGACGTTTACCCACCTAAATGATTTAGCAATTAGATTTTCTTTGGTCATACATCACTTATAGCGTAACCTCGTGGGGAGGAATACTATAATGCGTATCTAAGTGTAAACCATTACTCAGCACTAAAGTAAATTGTTTGGAATTGCTACATCATCGCAAGCCACGTGGTGTGGACGTTTACGACAACTTCACAACTCTTCACAATTCCTTATAACTGTCTACATCAATTAATCCAAAATCTGTCGATATAGCAAGCCACGTGGTGTGGACGTTAACTTCACCAAGAGATTTTTATAATTGACTCTCAATTACTCGAGACATTTAATTTTGTGAATCAAGAAGTGGTAAATCATAAGTGAAACTCGAAGTTTCTTACCAGTGATTCACCATGCGAACGACCTTATCTCTCATAAATGAGGGAGCCGAGCAGACAATCGATCCACCTTCAAAAGGATGGTACGAAGGTCTCTAATTTGTGTCCTCGACATGACCAAGTGGCTTTGGCTCCATTCCACTCCCCGGGGTGAGAATGAGTCGACTTGAAATCAGTTTTGGAAAGACAAATTAGGCATTGTTTGACAAACTTAATCAATGTCTCTTGTAATGGAATTACAAGAATTCTCCTCCAATGACTTGTCTAAAGGAACTTCAAAAGCTCATAAAAAGTCACCAAGAGAACAGCAATGGAGACCATGGGTATTGTTTCCAATCCCTCTCCCACTTAGCTTTTTACAATAAAGGAATACGCTATCTAATGCATAAATTAATACACATAAGCATGCATACATGAAATAAAAGCACATAAATATTATCACATAGTCAAAATAATACTAGAATATTATTTTCCGACTATTATGGTTTTATTCCATCCTTGTACGCATCTTCTAGTCTTCAGTCTTCGTTCTTGAATGCTCCATGTGACGAGAATATTAATTCCAATATTTAAATCTATTTATTTTTAATGAATCCAAAATATACTTAATTCGAAAATTAAGTCAATCGAATAAATCAAAAATAAAATTAAATATTATTAATATTTTTATTTATTTTATTTTCCTTTCCAATTCTATTAAATCTCTAGAATCCTATCCAAGTCAAACTTGGAACATTTTAGAAGACTTCCATAATAGAATAAGGAAATTAAATAAATTAGGACTCTTCTACTTTCCAAATTAATTAATTTCCATGTCCATGAATATTCCCATAAATAGGAATAATCAATTAGAAAATAAATTAATTCCAAATTAATTCTTTTCTTTATCCATGAGAGTTCTCATAAATAAGAACACTCAATAAGGAATAAATTAATTCCAATTTAATTCTTTTCCTATTCCATGAGAGTTCCTAAAAATAAGAACACTCAAAATAGGAAAACTGAATTAAATTAGGAAAGTGAATCTCGGTAGGAGTAGCACGGGTTGGGGATCCCCGCACCACCCCCACCGATCGACCACCAAGGGAGAGGAGCCGCCGCCGCCGCCGCCACCACCCCAGCCGGCCAGCCACCACCCACCGGCGGCAGCCCACGGCCGAGGAGGGGCGTCGCCCCCTCCCACTAGATCGATGCATGGGGTCGATCATGGGGATGATCGGCCCCGGTCCTTCCCTCTCATCTTCTCCTTCGTCACATCTCGTTCTCCGGCGATCGTCTCAACATCGAACCAACGTAAAATTAAATTACAAATTTAAATTACAATTCCGGTATCGATTCTATACATGAAATCGATCCTATACACTTTCCGGAAAAACAAGAACAATAATAATAAAACTTAAATTCGGTCAACCCCCGAATTTTTACTATTACAAGCATTCATCCACACAAAACGAATCTCGACATGTCCGAGAGTTTAATAAAAATTATGACAATAATTAATAAATAATTAACAAGCCATAATAGTCGAAATCCCTGCAAGGTAGAACACAAAATCGAACATATACATGAACTAGAACCAACGCTCTGATACCAATTGTTGGAAATCGATATCCCGGGGTTAACGGAATTGCGGAATACATAACCCCGACCGAAATCCCATCGCCGGAAAACACGCGAACCACCTTACGACGCCGTAGCTCGACGAGAGAATCACCGCCGCGGAAAAAACCCGCAGCTAGAAACCCTAGTCGAGCCCCCGCCGCGAAGGGGGCTCGCGATCGCACATGCGATCGCTGGGGATGTTCGGAACAGCCCCCGGCGGTGAGTCCGGCGACTCACCGCCACCGCCGAGGAGGGCGGTACGCCCAGCGCACCCGCCGCGGCCTAGCCGCGGCTGCCCCAGCGATAGACCGATTGGTCGATCGCATGCCCCGTCGTCCAGCCAGGGCTTCCTCGTGTGGGCCCGCGATCGACGCCCTAGGGCTCGATCGCACCCTCGGCTCCCAGCCGAGGGTTCCTCTTGATCTTCGCCGGGGATCTCGAATCCCCGTCCCCGAAGTTCATACGTCCCGGATCTTCGTTCATGTACATATCACGATTTAATTCAAGTAAAATCATAGAGGGTGTTTATCGATTTTACCTTTGATCTCGTTCTGCGGAGAAACGAGATAGTTTGAAGACCTTCGGATCTTCCTACGTATTCTTTGCACTAGCTTGAACGTCGTGTGGACGACGATCCTCCAAGCTTATGGATCTCCTTCACAACTCTCTAGAACTATCAACTAATGATATTCTTGTCTTGTAGGTATATTGAATTGTGAAGACCATGTAGTGCTTTTATAGGCTACGTAGGGGATCTAAAGGAGGTGGAATATTGGGCTTCCAATATTAATGATTAAATTGAGCCCAAGCCCAAATCTATTAATCCATTAATATTAATTATATGATTAATTCCACTATATAAATATAATTGCACTCCCAATATTCACCATATTATATCAAATAATATTCTCTCCGGTAGTATTATTTATTCCATGTGTTTAAGATATAAATAACCATGAATAAAATTAATTTATTGCTTAGTTAATTTATTCATCTCTTATATCCGAGACTAGTACCATTCAACTTTAATTATTATGCGGAACAAATCCACTCATGAGGTTTACATAATAATTCCTTATGAACTCATCTCGGGGATATTATCAACCCTTTCAAGGACACATTTTCCCATCAAGAATTCACGGCATTTCATACATAAAATACCGTGACTCAACTTTACCGGTAATTGATCGGTTATTCTAATCAATCAATTCCTTTGGAAAATCAAAGTCACTAATATTAAATGCACATACCCGCAATAATATTAGGGATTAAGAATAAAATACTCAGAGATTTAAATCGATTATCCAAGGCAATCCTAATCGATAAATCTCCAGCGATCCGCTCAATACACCAAGTGTACAAGTATGATAAAATAATCAAGACCAATTATTTTCTCTCTCATACAACGACTATACCGATGGATTAGTTCTTGTCCATCTAGGTCGTGAGCTACTGTTTGATTATATACGAGTGACTGGTAGTATGATCTTCCGTGTGACGACGCACACCATACTAAATACAACGTATATAATCCAGAACCATATTTGCATTTATTTAATTAGGTTAAATACTATGACCGGGAGTTTACGATACTTAAATCTAGACATTAAGTATACAACTCCATCACTACCATGTACCACACAAACACACAGTCATATAACACATAATGGCCATCCGGTCTCAACCATCCTCGGACACACTGTCCTCCGGTATCCTAGAACCGTCGTGTCTCCACTATCCTCGGACAACAACATATCCTCCAGTATCTTTGACACGGTCTACTCGTACACATCATGCCTACCCTATAGGCAGTATCCCGTATGATACAAGTATCACCTCCTCAACCTCAGATGTAACACCAGTAACGATGGATCACGTAGAGATAATCGTAAGACGTATACTTAGCTAGGGTAATACATCTCACGATATCGCGCTGTCCATCGTACTGACGCCAATCTTGGCTAGTCAGATCACCCGTACCCACGTTCAACCGAACGAATGTCGCTAGACCTCAATGCACATAATCACGTATCATGCACACACAAATAAAACACTGGCCTGAAAGTCACCCATGTTATCCAACAGATATAAGGATCAGTGTAAGATCGTAAAATGATCACTACACATCCCTCTCGACTAAGTAATCATGAGTTCATCAATCCCGATAGATCACCAACGGTCTATCCCTGATGACACTCCTACGAAGTCAAATCCCTGTACATGGTCTATCCACGACAGGATCCGAATATAGACTAAGTGACGAGTTCACTGGTCCCGGGAGACACTCGCAGTCCATCCCCAGTGACACTCACTCACGAAGTCTAAACCTATACGCATGAACATAACAAATGTCGCCAGTAGGGTCGACAATAGAATCACGTCGATTGCACACAACGGATTCTAAATGTCATCCGGGTAAGCAGACCGTGAAGCTGTCAGAAGGGCGCGACACAAACTACAGGTGAACACCTCTGTCACTACATGTTGGTTAGACCCTCATCTATAGTGACCCCGTCACTACAGACCTCGGTCTACATGGATTAGACTACGCACCTCTGACATCCCAGATGCCAATCAAAAAGCGCGCTCGAGGCTGCGCATCTACATCCATGTTCGCCTCCCGTAGGGCTATCGGTCGTCACCGATGTACGTGCATAAACGGCAACAAAAGTCAACACGTGTCAAACACAGAACTCGAAAGATCAAAATACTCAAATCGAGTAAATCATAAAATCACGGATCACCCGATCCCAATCAAAATATACCACATTATATCCACCTCAGCCATACCAGCCATCATCGGTATCATATATCCATATGCACATATACAACAAATATAATACATATCAACAAGTATATAACAACAATATACCACATCAGTGTCACAAACCCACATATACAAGTAATGTATATGAAATCATATACTCAACAAGTATCCCATGCATACAATTTAATATCAAGCATGTATCATAATCATCAATCCTATCCAACCATATATAATATCTTGATGGTCATGTCATGATGATAAAATCGTGACCGACCTCTCAAACACTCCCAAAAGATCAAAGTACAAACCCCGAATATGATGAATATGTTCAGCCATCGAAACTAGAGAATAAAGGTCTATTTGATATTTTCACAAAACAGGTAGCTAGAAAACGTCGAAGTTCACTGCTAGACGAATCCGAAACTATATTATAATAGTTAATCGGAGTTACGAGTCAAACGATATGATTTTCCGAAGATCAACACCAAAACTAATCATTAACCGAACTGTACAAAATCTCGTCGCTCGACGCAAGTACCGTCGTACTACGCTCTGGTATCGTCGCACGACGGAGATAATGTCGCACGAAGTAGCATCGTCGATAGATCGTGAGCATTCTCGGGGATATGAGTCACGATTCCTATCACATCGTCGCATGACGAAGTCAACGCCCGTCTAAGGGTTTATCGTCGCTCGAAGTGTTGAGCGTGAGGCCGAATTCACGCCGAGAAGACGAGAAAAGTCGAACGGAGAAAACGGCAGTCGCCGGAGGAGAAACGACGACCGCGGAAAGCCGCCAGCGGGCGCCAAATGGTTTCGGCGGTCGGCGAAACCGGGAGAAACTGAGCCTGGGCTACTGCATCCTTTTTGACCTTTCTGCGGGCGCCGATTGGCCTCCGGCGATCGCGGAACAAATTCGGCGGTCGCCGTTTTGTGTTCAGCGGTCGCCAGTCCAATGTCGACCGACAGTGATATGGCGTCGGCCGACAGAGCGGGGGCTTTTACGCAGAAGCGGGATTTTTCACCCCAATTGTTTTCCCTCCCCTATATAAATGTGCGTGTAAAATAGAGTTAACACCTCCAGAAAGTCTAGAGTCGAATTTATAGCTTTACAAGCGTGTAATCGAGAACTATATAATCGATCTAGTGAATTATTGCAGCGACAAGAAGTGGACGTAGCCCTCGTTAACGGGTGAACCACGATAATTCTCTGTGTTCTTTATTTCCGTATTTTTCGTTCTTTGTTTGTTCGTGTGCTTTTCAGGAGGGGAATTCGGACGCGAATTTCCCAACAACTGGTATCAGAGCGCTAGGGTTATAGCGATCGGGAAAAAGCGATGACGGACACCACCACTTCGTTCGGGGTTACGAAGTTTGACGGGAACAACTATGGACACTGGAAGATGCAGACCGAGGACTACCTTTATGGGAAAAAGCTCGGAATTCCTTTGAAGGGTAGACCGGAGAAGATCAAGGATGACGAGGAATGGGAAAGCCTCGACAGACAGGTGTTGGGATTGATACGTTTGTCTCTAGCTTCAAACGTATCATTCAACGTGCGCTCGATTACCACTACCAAGGATTTGATGGCTGCCCTATCAAACATGTACGAGCAACCTTCAGCGAACAACAAGGTGTATCTCATGAAGCAGTTGTTCAATCTAAAGATGTCGGACAATGCAAACGCAGCCAACCACATAAACGAGCTGAATTCCATCTTGGACAAGTTGAAGGGAGTCGGGGTGAATTTCGATGATGAAATTTACGCTTTGATCCTACTTGGTTCTCTGCCGGATAGTTGGGAGCCCATGCGGGCAGCTGTTAGCAACTCTATGGGGAAGGAGAATCTGCAGTTCTCCGAAGTTAGAGATAAAATCCTAGCCGAGGAAATCCGGAGAAAGGATTTCAAGGGAAAGTCTCCTGGTTCGGCCTTGAGTGTGGAGAACCGGGGGAGAAACTCGGGCAGGAACGCTAACAGGAACAGAGGGAGATCCAAGTCTAAGAATGGGAGAGATAGCTCAAGGTCCGAGGACAATGAGTGTTGGAATTGTGGGAAGTCGGGGCACTTCAAGAGGGATTGTCGCTCTCGGGGGAAGAACGACAATAAGAAGAAGGGAACCGCCAATGCGGTAACACAAGAGGATGACGACGATGGGGACATCCTTCTCTTATTGGTCGACTCACCGATCGATTCCTGGGTGCTTGACTCAGGGGCTTCTTTCCATACTACTGCACAGCGAGAGGTAATGCTGAATTACGTCTCGGGTGATTATGGAAAGGTCTTTCTTGCAGATGACGAGCCACTCGATGTAGTCGGGATGGGAGATATCAACCTGAAGATGTCAAATGGGCAAACTTGGAAGATTTCCAAGGTCAGACATGTGCCGGGGTTGAAGAGGAACCTGATTTCGGTGGGCCAGCTTGACAGTGATGGTCACCGGGTGTCATTTGGAGATGGGTCGTGGAAAGTTTCGAGGAACGCCATGACCATAGCTCGAGGTCATAAGACGGGCACACATTACATGACGACGAGCGTGAGTGACTCGGCTGGTGTTGTTGATAACACCAAGAACACCGAGCTATGGCATTGCAGGCTGGGGCACATGAGTGAGAAGGGGATGAAGATCATGGTAAAGAACGGGCTACTGCCCGAACTCAAGGCGATTGAGTCTCACGTGTGCGAGAGCTGCATTCTTGGAAAACAGAAACGAGTGAGTTTTTCCAAAGATGGAAGGGAGCCCAAGGCGGAGAAGCTAGAACTAGTACACACGGATGTTTGGGGTCCAGCTCCCGTCGCCTCACTCGGAGGATCACTCTACTATGTTACCTTCATCGATGACTCCACAAGGAAGGTATGGGTGTACTTCATGAAAAATAAGAGTGACGTGTTCTCTGTTTTCAGGAAATGGAAAGCCGAGGTTAAGAATGAAACAAATCTCAAGGTGAAGTGTTTGAGGTCCGACAACGGTGGTGAGTACGTTGACGCCAAACAGTTTTGTGTCGAGAGTGGGATCAAGATGGTGAAGACTATTCCGGAGACCCCACAACAGAACGGAATAGCGGAGCGAATGAACAGGACGCTAAATGAGAAGGCCTGGAGTATGCGGTTACATTCGGGGATGCCTAAGATGTTTTGGGCATCTGCCATCGACATGGCAGCTCATTTAATCAACAGAGCACCGTCGGTTCCTTTGGAATATCGGATTCCTGATGAGGTTTGGAGTGGGATGAAGCTGAATCTGTCCTACTTGAGGGTGTTCGGGTGTCTGGCGTATGTCCATATCGACGAAGCTGCTCGTAGCAAACTTGATCCTAAATCCAAGAAGTGCTTCTTCCTTGGATATGGCGGCACGGAGTTCGGATACCGATTTTGGGATGCCGAAAATCATAAGGTGATCCGAAGCAGAAATGTGATCTTCAACGAGGCGGTCTTGTACAAGGGTAAAGACGAGGTTGTTGAAGAAATCATTGATCCCGTGAAAGACACGGAGGAGATTCCGGTGGAGGTCGTGGAGACCGAGAGGATCGAAGAGGACAACACGAGCAGCGAGGATAAGCAAGATGAGAATGCTCATCCCAACATCGATCCAGTCACACCGAAGCCATGGAGGTCGACTAGGGTAAGAAGACCTCCCCATAAATTTTCACCTTCCCTTAACTATATCTTGCTGACTAATAGGGGTGAGCCGGAGAGCTACACCGAGGCTATACAAGCGAGGGATTCGATCAAGTGGGAGTCTGCCATGAAAGAGGAGATGAGCTCATTGATGTCGAATCAGACTTGGGAACTAGCCGAGCTTCCGAAGGAGAAGAAGGCCTTGCACAATAAATGGGTCTTTCGGGCAAAGGAAGAGCATGATGGAAGCGTTCGGTACAAGGCAAAGTTAGTGGTGAAAGGATTCCAGCAGAAGGAAGGGATCGACTACACGGAGATCTTTGCTCCGGTAGTCAAGATGGTAACCATCCGGGTGGTGCTTAGCTTGGTGGCAAAGGAGAACTTACATCTTCAGCAAATGGATGTAAAGACCGCATTTCTTCACGGGGATCTAGATGAAGAAATCTACATGAAGCAACCGGAGGGTTTCGAAGTCCGAGGAAAGGAGAAGCTAGTGTGTAAGCTTCAAAAGAGCTTGTATGGGTTGAAGCAAGCTCCGAGGCAGTGGTACAAGAAGTTCGACATGTTCATGAAGCGGGTCGAGTTCACGCGGTGCGAGGCGGACCACTGCTGCTATTTCAAGAAACTCGGAGGTACCTACATAATATTGCTCCTTTATGTAGATGATATGCTGATAGTCGGGGCGAGTTTGGCAGAGATCGACAAACTCAAGAAGAGTCTATAGAGGGAGTTCTCTATGAAGGATTTGGGTGCTGCCAAACAAATCCTGGGGATGAGAATCACGAGGAGCAAGGATGGTCTTGAGTTGTCTCAAGAGGAGTACCTGAAGAAGGTACTAGCACGGTTCAGCATGGAGGATGCGAAACCCGTGGGCACTCCTTTGGCTAGTCACTTCCGTTTGTCAAAGGAGGACTCGTCGACGAGCGAGAAGGAGATGGAGCATATGGATAAGGTCCCTTACGCCTCTGCGATTGGGAGCCTTATGTATGCAATGGTGTGCACGAGGTCTGACATTGCCCATGCACTGGGAGTGGTCAGCCGGTTTATGAGTAATCCGGGGAAGCAACACTGGGAAGCCGTCAAGTGAATCTTTCGATACTTGAGAGGGACTTCCGGTTTTGTTTTGAGGTTCCAAAAGTCAGACTTGGGGTTACTCGGGTTCGTGGACGCGGATAACGGAAGTGACGTGGATAGTAGGAAGAGCACTACTGGGTACGTGTACACTTTCGGGGGTACAGCGATTAGCTGGGTGTCGAGGTTGCAGAAGATAGTAGCACTATCGAGTTGTGAGGCGGAGTACGTTGCTGTGACGGAAGCCGCGAAGGAGATGATGTGGCTACAGGCTTTCCTGCTAGAGTTGAGACAAGACCACTCGGGGAGTGTCTTGTATTGCGACAGTCAGAGCGCCATTCACTTGGCGAAGAATCCGGTGTACCATGCTCGAACGAAGCATATCCAGCTGAGATATCACTTCATTCGATCGGCCTTGGAGGAAGGCGTTTTGGTGTTGGAGAAGATTCTTGGGAGTAAGAATTCGGCCGACATGTTTACGAAGGTGGTGCCGTGCGAAAAGTTGAGGTTGTGTTCAACCTCGGTTGGTCTTCTGGGATGAGGATCGGGGACGCCGCTGCAATGGGAAGAGAAGATAGGGGGTCGTAAATTAGCTCCAAGTGGGAGATTGTTGAGCGTGGAGGCCGAATTCACGCCGAGAAGACGAGAAAAGTCGAACGGAGAAAACGGCGGTCGCCGGAGGAGAAACGGCGACCGCGGAAAGCCGCCGGCGGGCGCCAAATGGTTTCGGCGGGCGCCAAATGGTTTCGGCGGTCGCCGAAACCAGGAGAAACCGAGTTTGGGCTACTGCATCCTTTTTGGCCTTTTGGCGGGCGCCGATTGGCCTCCGGCGATCGCGGAACAAATTCGGCGACTGGCCTTTCGGCGGGCGCCGATTGGCCTCCGGCGATCGCGGAACAAATTCGGCGATCGCCGTTTTGTGTTCAGCGGTCGCCAGTCCAATGTCGGTCGACAGTGATATGGCGTCGGCCGACAGAGCGGGGGCTTTTACGCAGAAGCGGGATTTTTCACCCCAATTGTTTTCCCTCCCCTATATAAACCCTATATGTGCGTGTAAAATAGGGTTAACACCTCCAGAAAGTCTAGAGTCGAATTTATAGCTTTACAAGCGTGTAATCGAGAACTATATAATCGATCTAGTAAATTATTGCAGCGGCAAGAAGTGGACGTAGCCCTCGTTAACGGGTGAACCACTATAATTCTCTGTGTTCTGTGTTCTTTATTTCCGTATTTTTCGTTCTTTGTTTGTTCGTGTGCTTTTCAAGAGGGGAATTCGGACGCGAATTTCCCAACACGAAGGAAATTCCGTCGATCGACAATATGACCAGCAGGTCGTCTTCTCGTGCGGGCTGCATGTTTTCCAAGCTTTCGACAACTATAACTCCCGATTCCGGCTGCAACAGGATGAGTTCTAGATACCAAAATGATCTACATAAAACCAGCTTTCAACCGGTATATAACTCGAATACCGAAACACAATAACACATCATCGAAATGTAGTCGAAATATTATCGATATCGAAACTACAAAAATCTTAATTCACTTGCCTTTCGATTTATTGTTTCAGATAGAACTACGAACTGTACGGGACGAATTGCTTGCTCTCCTCCTATTTGTTTTCCAAAAGCTCGGTCCAAGCTTGATACACGATTTTCTCTCCCTCTCTGTTCTTCGCTCCCCGTTTCCTTTTCCTCTCTCTGAACACTACTACAAAAAAGGGCTTTCACATCGGTTAAAAAGGCGGGACGAATTGCTTGCTCTCCTCCTATTTGTTTTCCAAAAGCTCGGTCCAAGCTTGATACACGATTTTCTCTCCCTCTCTGTTCTTCGCTCCCCGTTTCCTTTTCCTCTCTCTGAATGAAATATCTTTCTTTCTTTTTTCCAAATGTTGAAAATGAGGTGGTGCCCACGTGTGATGCTGGGAGGGTGATTATAATTTGATGCTTATCAAATCTTTTCACTTAAACCGCCTCTCAATTGTATAATTATATACTACATATTAATATAGTATATATATAATAGGATATAAAAATACTCATATATATTGTTTGTTCTTCTACACCAAAATCATTTATAAATTACAAATCAATTAATCCTTGTCTTCAAATATTATTTAAAAATATTTTTTCAAAAATATTTCCATCACCGATAAATTGATATGCCGGTTATAAAATCAACGATCAACACAAAATATTATATTTTAATACTAAAAAATAAAACGAGTATTACAAGATCTAGGTAGGATCTACTATATTTTTTAAGAGACCAAATATTGAATATTTTTTTCATACTTATCCGATTGAGGTGATTCAAAAGATAACGAAATCCTTGGAGGATAAGGAACCTGTTACTACCATAAAGCGGTCTCCAGGTCGCCTATAAAATCACGTCGTGCACAGGCAGCGTGAGAAGTGAGAGAGAGGCAGGGCGAAAGTACTAGGGTTTTAATACTTGTTATTAGATGTGAAGTTAGATTGATAATCGCTTATGCCTTGTTGGCTCAAGATTATCAAGAGTGATTGTAATCTCGTTTTCGTTTAATAAATAAGAAACACTTCTCTCCCCGAGCGCGTAGGTAGAGGTTGTCTTGCCATAGACAGCGCGATACTGAAGCTCGTAATTTTTTTTCTTGTATGTGTTGTTTATCGTACTTTTATATTCTTGTGAGTTCACATATATCGTGAGTGATTGTGAGTTGGAAAATCAAATCATATTCTTTCGATTTTGAGTTATTCTCGTCATGTGGCTTATGAAAGTTTAATTAATTTGATCGAATTTATTCGGTTGGAACTTATTGTCTGTATCTTCAATAATTATAATAATAATTATTATTATTATTATAGAAAAAATGAAGGACATAAGTTGAATTATTATTATTATTATTATTATTATTAAAAAATGAAAAGCAACTTAATACATTTAATTAATAAATTTAAGTAAATTATTTTTAAATATAATTAGAAAAAAGTGATTCATTTAATTTTAACTAATTTTTTTTAAAAATACGTATTTGAATTCAAGTTTTCACTTTTTGTCGATCTCGTCGATGATATTACAAAGGAAAAAGAAACACATAAACAGCATGTATTGTTATTGTGGGCCATTACGAAATTGGACTCTTGTTCTGTATCACGTTACATACACTGTACTACACATTGTTTTTTTTTTTTGATAAGGAGGAGAGACGAGAAACTCCACCCCCACCCGATCGGAGGTCCCTCGATCGGGTAGGATGTAAATCGAGGAATGTGCCCGAGTAGCAGACACCTGTGCGAGAGAGCCAACAGGTCGAACCCCAGGACAAACCTTCATAATATTTCAATGAAAATTTGTCCCGCCCGAGATTCGAACTCTGCGTCGCCGGGGAATTACACCCACATCATCACAGGCCTTACCACTCGGCTATGCTCCTGGGGACTGTACTACACATTGTTTATTTGTGATTATTGCAAAACGCCAAAAGAATCTGTTATGGTATACGATACTACGTAACTTGTTATTCTTTCTTTCCCTCTTCGATTGACAACAATCATTATCGAGGTAGGTACGTAATTGTTAAATTTGTTAATTTCTATAATAGCATTCAATAATTTGTTTAATTAATTATTGTTTTGATTGATTGACATATATGTATGTGTGTGCATGTTCTTCATTGGACGGCTCGACCCCATGCTTACTTATTTCGTTAATACAATAAAAATATATATATGTGTCGGATCTCAAACCACGTCAGCCTGTCCAGAAATTATTAATTGAAATTTATATATCTTTGTTCTTAATACATATGAACTTATTGTAGTACGTAGGTATTGGGAAGAGGAAGGGGGGATCGATCGATAGATCGAGCCATGGGGTTCTTGTCGTTGTTGAAGGTGGCTTCAATGCCCATAATCGAGGTTCTCATCATAAGCATGTTGGGAGCTTTCATGGCGACCGATTACCTCAATCTTCTTCCGTCTGATGCAAGGAGATATATGAACAAAGTAAGGTTAATTAAGTTGTTGCTTCTTGCTATTTAATTAATTATATGAGTCTTGCTTCGATTCCATTCGATTGCAATTATAATTAATTAATTATGCTGAAGATTGTGTTTGTGGCCTTCACTCCATCCCTTGTGTTTGGAAGCCTCGCAAAGACAGTACGCCTCGAAGACATCATCTCATGGTAAGAATGTACCTAGTACTAATATACCTGCAGTAGCAAACGATAGATATGAATTATATTTTCAATTTAGCTAGCAACAAGTTGATCATATGTAAAGTAAAAACGTACAACACACGTGTTGTTTGATATGATTAATTAGGTGATTCATGCCCGTTAACATCGGGTTAACTTTTGTTGTGGGAGGGTTCTTCGGATGGGTGGCTGTTAAAATACTGAGGCCGGAACCATATCTACAAGATATCATCATTGCCATGTGCTCTGCTGGTAATTGTTTACATAGTGTTTTTAATTGCCATTCAGTAGTAGTATAAATTATTAAGTTAAATATTTCTTTGTGTTCAAATAAATTAAAATAGGAAACTTGGGGAACATTCTGTTGATAATCATCCCCGCAATCTGTAACGAGAACACCAATCCATTTGGAGACAAGAACCTCTGCACCACAGTCGGCCTTTCCTATGTTTCTTTCTCTATGGCGGTACGTAAGTAAGTCTTTGGCATTCATCATCATAAGCTAGCTATTTGGAATGTGGATCCAGCTAGCTTATTAATTATATACAGTGTATGGTTGAATTTAACAGCTTGGAGCCTTCTACATATGGACTTATGCTTTCCACTTAGTACGAAGTGCTGGTGAAAAATATAGGGCACTACATGATATTGCAGCCGAGGAATCCATAAAGGAGCCAAATAAGGATATAGAAGAAACCAACAACGAGGTGTCGTCTCAGCTTCTTCTTCTTCATAAATCAGAGTTGAAACATAATTCAGCATTGTCGAGTCGGATTATGGTGATCTTCCATCAACTAGGAGAGGAGTTATTGTCACCCCCAATTGTAGCTGCGGTACTGATCAAGTTTCTGTTTATTATTCATGTACACTAGAACAATAGTAATTAATGACCAAATTAATTTCATCAGGTTATCGGTCTCGTATTCGGGTCAGTGTCATGGCTTCGAAACCTTATAATCGGTGAGAGTGCTCCACTCAGAGTGATAAACTCCTCTATCGAGTTACTCGGGTAAGGTTAAATCTCAGTTTACATAGTAAAAACATTGATATGACAAGTAATAAATTTTGTAGGGATGGAACCATTCCATGCATCACACTCATACTAGGAGGCAATTTGACACAGGGTAATTTTCCTTTGCTTAATTGAATATTGAATATGGATATAAATTGACACAGGTTCCCTTGCGTCATATCAATATTCATGCATCAATATTCATGCATCATATTCAATTTTGTAGGTGATGAGTGTGATGCGTAAACCTGTGTCAAATATATATATTTTCCTTTGCAAATTGACACAGGTTCCCTTGCGTAATTTTCCTTTGCTTAATATATATGGATATATATGCAGGTTTACGCAAGGCGAAACTGAATCCCGGAATAGTAATCGCAGTGATCTGCGTGAGATACGTAATACTTCCTGTAGTCGGGATTTGCGTTGTGCAAGTGGCCTCGCGATTAGGTTTCCTTCCTAGTGACCCCCTCTACCACTTTGTGCTCATGATTCAGTTTGCTCTTCCACCAGCCATGAGTATAGGTACACACACATAATATATAGTATACTATATATATATATACTTACAACTTATATAATAAATATATATAATGGTTTGGTGTTTCTAAAATGATCAAGGTACAATGTCACAGCTCTTTGATGTGGCACAAGAAGAGTGTTCAGTTCTGTTTTTCTGGACATACCTGGTTGCAGCCCTTGCTCTCACTACTTGGTCAACTCTTTTCATGTGGATATTGACCTAGATATCTATATTCTCTTCATGTATTTTTTTGGCATCATATCAAATTTTATAAAAAAAAATTTATTGTTTTGCTATCAAATTTTGTTTTTTTTTTCTTACCAAAACAGAGCCGTACTCTTCTTCCATGTTTTTACCAGTTATAAACAAAGAAATTGAATATTCATTATTGAAGGACGACTAATAACAATACATGTGTAAAATAAAATAAAATAAAATTATAGTATAAATATTTAATCGTATTTGAAGTCATATATATTTAAATATTTTCAAACTTTGACTTAGGCTTGGATTAACAAAAAAATATTAAGTTTAATATATTTATTGTAAAAAGTAAGGATAAAATTGTATATAAAGTAGAAAAATTATGTGAAAAGTTAAATGTATAATTGTATTTTAAATTAAAAAAAAATAAAAATAATCATTTATATTTTATGAATATGAATATACGAGGCATTAATAAAGAAAATTGTGAAAATATTTATAAGATGTGAGTAAATTTTATTTTTAAATAGTATTTCAACTAATAATAAAGAAAATTGTGAAAATATTTATAAGATGTGAGTAAATTTTATTTTTAAATAGTATTTCAACTAATTATGCACTGATTTTTTTGTAATTTACTTTTGTAATTTATAAAGTAGGAGTGTTATAAATATTATTAATTAGTAAATGACTAGTTTACCTTTTCTTGGTGAACAAGACAGAAACCTTACTTTGTATTCTATATAAATGGGTCGAATGAAAGAAACAATTCGATTCTCCTCTCATATTGTCTCTCTTTATACTTTATTATTCTCTCTCAATTTCTCTTGAGTTTATAACACGTTATCAGCACGAAAGCTCAACCGTGTTCTTCATCGAAGTTCTACTCATCTAAGATCCGAACTCCAAGGTAAGAATTTATATGTTTGTTTATATTAATTAATAAATATAAATATATCTACTTCTCCTCCCTTCTTCTTAAATTCATATGTTCTTGAAGAACATTATAATCTGATATTCTCGAAGTAATATCAAATTAATAATTATAATATGATATTATTAAAGTAATATCAAATTAATTATGTCTAAATTCCTGAAGAACATTATAATATGATATTTTTGAAATAATATCAAATTAGTTATGCCTAGTAAATCAATTAAAATTTTAATGTTCCTGAAGAACATTATGGGTATGATATTCCCGAAGAAATATCAAAACTAAACGTTCCTAAAGAACATTGTGATATGAAGAATATGATATTATATTTTCGAAGAAATATCAAAATTAAATGTTCCTGAAGAAAATCGTGCGATTTCGTGGTCAAGTCATGTATGTGCGAACTCGACCCATGAATCAATTGAGGTACTTCCTAAATTCTAAAGTTGGTGAAACTTTAGGAAAAGATAATTTAAACCTTGTTGAATAGCCTGATGGTTATTTGCTTGAATATTGAGATATCCACATGAGTTTGAATCGCATGAAAATTTGATATTCCTGAAGTATTATCAAATCAATTATTTTTAATATATCAATTAAAACGATTGTTCTTGAAGAACAGATACTCCGGTTTAAAATATTATATTGATTGTTCTGAAAAGAAAATCATGATTTTATATTATTCGATAAATATCAAATTAAATTGCTCCTCTAGTAGCAATAAGTTTGGAAATATCAGATTAAATTGTTCTCTTAGTAGTAATAAGTTTTAAATGTTCCCGAAGAACATTATGATATGATATTCATGAATAAAAATTAAATTTTAAATGTTCTTGAAGAATATCATGATAGGATATTCCCGCAGAAATATCAAATCAAATTGATTCTGTTTTAACAATTAAACATTAAAAAATTTAAACGGATATTGATATTCATAAGAAATAATGCAAAATATTCTTGAAAAAAATATTTTTATTGATTGCTCCCGAAGAAGCAAAGTTCAAAACATTAAATGTTTTTAATAAAGTTATATCTTATGATACTCATAGTGAGCCAAATTCGATTGTTCTCGTTGAAACAATGATTACATATGAATTATCCTTGAAGGATATCTTTTGAAAATTGAGAATAAATGTACTATGTGGGTACTCATGGAATATCAAAAACTCGATTCCAATTTATTAATGTGATTGTTGAGAAAATTATATATTGAGATTTATTGTGATCCTCGAAGGATCAAATTTAAATCTAATAATTTGATCTCGAATGATCACTGGTAAATATATATAATGTTATGCAAATGATGACATGTTAAGAGTGGTTCTCGAAGAGCTTTACTAATTATCTCCGGAAGAGTTTTACTAATTATCCCCACGAGTACTACAAATGTACTTAAAAATGAAGATGATGCATATCATTATTATTATTAAGTGCGTGGAAATGAATCAAACATTTCCCATTTGCGAATTAATTTGAAATATGCAACTTATATTCATATCACCAATAAAGTGTATTTTTATGAACGGGCTTAATATCTCTAGCCCACGATCCAGAAGATCACGATCCAGAAGATCACGATCCAGAAGATCACGATCCAGAAGATCGGTTTATAGCAATTACGCTGATTTGCATATTTAAGGAAGATCATTTCCCGGCATTAGGGGGAGATAAGAATATAAAAGATACAAATGCCGAGAAATTTCATTGAATGAAAACGATCTTCAATTCTAGATCCACGCACCAATCAATTGAACCCGAAGTTCATGAAAATAAGTGACTTGTAATATTCAGCAAGTCATCTGCCAAATTCATTTACATATTAATGAAGGTGTGACAAAATCACATATATTTGTGATAAAATGAACTATAAGAGTTCAAATAACAAAAATATCAACTCAAATGTTGATTCTAATATACGCCTGAAGCGTAGTAGATCGATCTCAAGATATAAAATAAATCCGCGGAAAAATAAAGAAATTTAGTCACCCTCAAAATCTCCTGAAGAGAGTTAGATGGAAATCCCATTGAAAAAGCATGTGCACATGATAATAGAAAATCGTGGGATTGCGGAACAACCAAATTAAATATTATGGGAAATGATTTGGTTGATATATTGAATTGTCATCAACATGGAAAAATAGAAAGTCGTCAACGACATATTTGCCTCAAGAAGTTGCTCTAGAAAAATTGGATCCAAAACTTAAATCAATGATAGTGTGCCAGCAGCATTCAAAGAAATAGAAAGGAGCAATTGAGGCTGAGCATGACTCGCTAAATAAAAGAGATATATTGACTCTAACACACCTCAAAATATTATCCCAGAAGGATATACGTGGGTGTTCGTAAGAAAAACGAATAATGATGTGGTGAGATATAAAAGCGAGATTAGTTGTTCAATAGTTTTTCGCAGAAACTCGATATTAATCAAATATTTTGAAAGATGACATTAAGTTACGCTACTTAATATTTATGGCAGCAACAACGATAGATATATGCATCGAATGTATGATCTGACCATGTAAAAGTTATTAGAAAGATACATACATAAAAATCCTGGATGGATTTTAAAATTCCTTATATTAAAGGAAATGAAAATCAGAACATGTACAATATCATATTACATATGTCATTATGGACAAAAATGATATTGAAGACAAGGTCCTGAAGACCAGTGATTGGTCCCGAAGACCAGTGATTTCACTCTTTTTCCCTCTACTAAGTTTTTCCCACAGAGTTTTCTTAGTTAAAGGTTTTTAACGAGACAATCATAACAATATAAATGTGAATGTAATGTACTCTTTTTCTCGAGTATTTTTTCCTACAAGGTTTTATAATGAAGTTTTTAACGAGGCATGTACATCACTCGATAATAATTAATGAGGAAATCAGACCATATGAGTTTGTTTTCGAGATAAACTGAGATATAGAACCTGAAGTTCAAATGGTTGTGAATTGAAGTTCACACTATTGTTCATTTATCAAGAAATGTATATTGGACACTAGACTCATCTAAAATACTCCAGAAGAGTTACCGGCCGGTTATAGCAATTGCGAATGCTCTAGTCAATATAGATGTCTGGTAAAGGCATCCCTGAAGGACGAAAAATATACAATAATACAAATGAATGTGAAACTCGACAATTCGAAGGTTGTGTCCTGAAGACAAAAATGTATATTTGAATAACTAAGTTTTTCCTATATGGTTTTATTAGTTACATGTTTCAATGAGACTGGTTAATCACAAATAATTACTTTCAAGAAGTCAAAGATTTTCGATGATTACAATTAGGGGGAGAAAACTGTACTCTTTTTCCTTCATCGAGGTTTTATCCCACTGGGTTTTTCTGGCAAGGTTTTAACGAGGCATCAATCCTGTAAATAGTCATTCAAGGGGGAGTGTTATAAATATTATTAATTAGTGAATGACTAGTTTACCCTTTCTTGGTGAACAAGACATAAATCCTACTTTGTATCCTATATAAAGGGGTCTCCCCATATGAATGAAAGAAACAATTCTATTCTCCTCTCATATTGTCTCTCTTTATACTTTATTATTCTCTCTCAATTTCTCTTGAGTTTATAACAAGTAGTTTATAATTAATTGAAATAGTGTTAGTAAATAAAATAAATTGAATAGTACTATACAAGTCTAACTAACAATAGGAACTAAAAATTCATCAAAAATTTCAGGCAGGTCATAAATTTCATCAAAAATTATTGTTAGACAAAAAATTTGTATCGCTGACGAACAAAAATTCGTATGAAAATTCATACTAATTCTTTACTGACAAAAAAATCTATTAAGGAAAAGAGTTGGCCATATTTATATAACTGTATTTATTTGTAATTATCTTTTATATCTTTTGTTTTAGGAAAAATTGGCATGTAGGATCAATTTTGGCCTTGTTTTGTGAATTAGAACTAACTAGTATCACTGCCCGTGCGATGCACGTGATTTATTTGTTTGAAATAATCTAAAATTTTATTTAATCTCTAACGTATTTCACCAAAAATTTATTAATGGACTAAAAAATTATTTTATTTAATAATCGAACTTCCACTTAAATTTGTAAACTCGTATTAATCCTCATTATTAACCGTTATCTCAATTATGAAATTCAAATTTTTATTATTTTCAAAGATTACGACTGTTTGATGTAATTTATAGTATGTAAGCTTCTTGAGCACAGCCGAGTGGTAAGGTCTGTGGTGATGTTGGTGTAATTCTCTAGCGACGCAGAGTTCGAATCTAGGATATGAAAAATTTTCATTTAAATATTATAAAGTTAGTACTGGGATGAGACCTATTGGCTCTCTCCCACATTTGTCTTTTACTCGAGCACATCCCTCGATTTACATCCTACCCGATTGAGACTCTCCATTTAAATATTATAAAGTTAGTACTGGGATGCGACCTATTGGCTCTCTCCCACATTTGTCTGTGCCTCGAGCACATGTATTCCTCGAGTGTCAAACGCATCCATCATATACCTAAAACCGGTGGAGGGAAAATAAAAATTAATTGAAAAAAAATATAAAGTTAGAAAATAAATAAAAATATATAAAAAAAATTGAATTTAATTGGTGAACATGAATGGGATGAGATGACACAAATGCAATTATATTAATATAACGTACGATTAACCTGCAAAATAAATTTTACAGAACTGAATTAGGGATAAACTAAAAAAAAAAAAATCTAGTCGAACATAATTAATATCTGGACAATTTGATTCTGGAATCTGCGAAAAAAATCATAATTAATACATAAAATTAAAAAAATCGAGGAAAAAAATGAATGAATAGAAGAACGTATACGTAAATCGATTTAATGTTCAGAAAAATAAAAATTTACATAAAGAGAAAATAATATACCTAAAAAGTTTGATCATTTTTTTTAACTACAGTGGATTAGGAAATAAGAGGAAATCGATTTTTATGAAATACAAATTAAATTAATATTAATGGAATAATAAAAGAATTTTGAGAAAGAGAAATAAAAACGTATATATTTAAAATGATGATTAATTATTATTACAAAAAATATATAATTTTAAATTACTATTTAGAATTTATATATAATTTAAATAAGTGGGCCTACCAGCGAAGCAACTGGTACTTGATGCTTAATAATATTATTATTTAGATTTTATAATTTTTTTATTTATAATTTATAGTGTGAACACAATATTATTATTGCTTTTCTATTGGTCCACGTTTCATTAGTGGATCCTGAAATTATATATTAATTAATATCTCGATAATTGGATTCTGAAATTTGCGGAAAAAAAATCATAATTAATACATAAAATTAAAAAAATCGAGGAAAAAAATAAATGAATAGAAGAACGTATACGTAAATCGATTTAATGTTCAGATAAATAAAATTTTACATAAAGAGAAAATAATATACCTAAAAAGTTTAATCAATTTTTTTAATTACGGTGGATTAGGAAATAAGAGGAAATCGATTTTTATGAGATACAATTAATTGAATTAAATTAATATTAATGGAATAATAAAAGAATTTTGAGAAAGAGAAATAAAAACGTATATATTTAAGATGATAATTAATTATTATTACCAAAAATATATAATTTTAAATTACTATTTAGAATTTATATATAATTTAAATATGCTTAATAATATTATTATTTATAATTTATAATTTATAATTTATAATTTATAGTCTGAACACAATATTATTATTGCATTTCTATTGGTCCACATGTCATTAGTGGATCCTGAAATTATATATGTATTTGTATATAATTTTTGGATCCACTAATGCCACGTGGACCAATAGAAAAGCAATAATAATGTTGTGTTCACCCTATAAATTATAAATAAAAAATTATAAATAGTAATATTATTAAGTATTTATAAATTATATATAAATTATAAATAGTAATTTAAAATTATATATTTTTGGTAATAATAATTAATTATAATCTTAAATATATACGTTTCTATTTCTCTTCTAAAAATTCTTTTATATTTCATTAATATTAATTTAATTCCAATTAATCGTATCTCATAAAAATTAATCTCCTCCTATTCTCCAATCCACTGTAGTTAAAAAAAAAAAATTAATCAAACTTTTTAGGTATATTATTTTCTTTTACTGTAATCTGTTTCCTATGTCTTTTTTTATTTTTCTTAACATTGAATCCATTTAACGGAGTTAAAAAAATTAATCAAACTTTTTAGATATATTATTTTCTCTTAAATCTGCATCGTATGTCCTTTTTTATTTTTCATAACATTGAATCCATTTACATTTATATGTTCTTCTATTCATTCATTTTTTTTCCTTGATTTTTTAAATTTTATGTATTAATTATGATTTTTAAGAAAGCGAATGAGTTGTACATTCTCCGAGGGACTCCGTGTGTGGTAGGAGGATTCACTCGGCCGTGCTTACTCAACTTAAAAGGGAATACAATGACAAGACAAAAGAATTGGAGGATGATGTAGCAACATTAGTTGGAAGCTCACAATCGAGTCTTCAAGCCCAAGAAATAATCGTTTTATTTTATTCGTTATTTTTATAGTCTTTTATTAAAGCTCATGCTTATTAGAATTTCTTGTTGCACTATCTGCTTCGTATGTCTTTTTTTATTTTTCTTAACATTGAATCCATTTAACGGAGTTAAAAAAAATTAATCAAACTTTTTAAGTATATTATTTTCTCTTACTGTAAGCTGCATCGTATGTCCTTTTTTATTTTTCATAACATTGAATCCATTTACATGTATATGTTCTTCTATTCATTCATTTTGTTTTCTTGATTTTTTTAATTTTATGTATTAATTATGATTTTTTCGCAGATTCCAGAATCAAATTTTCGAGGTATTAATTATGTTCGACTAAATATTTTATTTAATTTTTAGTTTATCAAAAATATAAGTTCTGTAAAATTTGGTTTGCATGTTAACGTAAGTTATATTAATATAATTGAATTTGTGTCATCTCATTCCCTACATATTCACCAAGTAAATTTAATTTTTTTTATATTTCTATTTATTTTTTAGCTTTATAATTTTCATTTTCCATTTATTTTGATTTTTCCCCCACCGGTTTTAGGTATTTGTTGGATGCATTTGACACTTGAGGAATGCGGAGACGAGAAACTCCTCTCCCACCAGATCAGAGGCTCCTCGATCGGGTAGGATGTAAATCGAGAGATATGCTAATTTCATAATATTTCAATGAAAAAATTGTCATATCAGAGATTCGAACTTTGCGTCTCCGGAGAATTACACCAACATCACCACAGACCTTACCACTCGGCTATGCCCCAAAAAGCTTACATACTATAAATTACATTAAACAAACGTAATCTTTGAACATAATAAAAATTTCATAATTGAGATAACGGTTAATAATGAGATTAATACAAGTCTACAAATTTTAGTGAGAGTTCGATTATTAAATAAAATAATTTCTTAGTCCATTAATAAATTTTTGGCCAAATACGTTGGAGATTAAATAAAATTTTAGATTATTTCAAACAATAAATCACGTGCATTGCACGGGCAGTGATACTAATTATGTTTGGGTTTATGCTATGTGGGTGTGATTTTTGCCTGTGTCTTGAGAACGGTCAATTTGTCGCTTGATATTAGTAAAAGATAAATTAAATAGTATGATGTTAGACTAATCAATTGTTTATGCGGTTTTTGGTTCTTTGTGACGATCAGAGTTAGTATTTAATGAAGTATTTTATTTCCATGCGGTTGGTAGTCTTCATGGGGATTTCTTTGGGTCCATTTTTTAGTAGACTGAGCCGGAGGCGATTTATACTGCTTTAATGGTGTGTTGAGGACAGTTGTTTTGGATTGTGTATCTGAACTTTATTGGTGTAGTTTGTTAGTTTTTGGTGCGTATTTTGTACGGTATTTGTGTAAAAATGCTTTAGATTTTGCATTTTGAACTTATGATCATCAATGAAATTTCATTGTGACATTATCTTATGCTTATAAAAAAAACTTGGCATTCAAAATGTGTTTTAAGACTTTTTAGCATCATATTTCTCTATTTTTTTTAATACAGTATATAAATAACTCTCAAGTGACATACAGTACTATAGTTTTTTTTTAGTTGGAGTTTAAAATTTATGAGGGTAGTTTTTTTACGTAGTTCACTATTAAAACTTATCCATGTTTTAAAGGTTTAAATATAGGATTTTGAGTGTCATAATAAATAATAAATAATAATAATAATAATAATAATAATAATAATAATAATAATAATAGTAGTAGTACTATTATTCTTTTTTGAAATTATTTAATAATATTTTTTAATTAATTAATATAATAATTAATAAACAACACAGTGAAAATGCTATATTTCAAAAAATTATTTACTGTTTAATCTACTTTTAGATTTTAAATATTTAAATATAAATATAGAGTTGATAATAAAAATTTATTTAAATGATTACGTTGAATACTTGAATACAACAGTATTATTATTTTTTAAATAAAATTTATGGAAAAACATTTTTGTTTTTTTTTATGATAAATTAATTGAATACAATTACTAGAAAGTACTAAGAAAACCTCTACAAGTAATTTAATTTTAGTAGTTATAAAATTATTCAATCTTTATATGTCATCGGGCTATATAATCATTAAATCTTTATAAGTATTCGACACAAATTAGTATGATTTAAGTGAACGATGAAAATGAAACACTCACAAGTAAAATTATGGTATAATATGCTATCACTATTAATTCAAGTCATGGGTAATCTTCATCAAACGTTGAAATCTTTCAATTTATTAAACATTTCGTAATATTGATTAATTCGAACAAACATGACCTTTCAATTTTAATAAACATTTCTATACGAGTTTACAAATTGAGTGAGGGTTCAATTATGAAATAAAATAAATTCTTAAAGGATTAAAAACTTTTAGTCGGAATACATTGAAGATCGGTTAAAATTTATAAATTATTTCATACGGATTATTTTTCAAAATAAAAAATGAAAATACCACGTGCATCGCATGGGCAGTGGTACTAGTTTTAATTAATTTGTCAATTGCACAATTTTTAGGCTTTTTGGATTACAAATGTAATTGCGTTGACGAAACTACCCCACAATTAATCTTACTCTACATCACCCCACCCCACCACACCTGCCCAATCCACCCACGCAAATACGGATCGCGGATCGCCCGCCTCCGTCTTGCAGCGATTCCAGGTTGTCGATTCTCACCCACACGGACAGTGCTCGAAGGTTTTCGTCGCGGCAAGGCCCCACCTCCTCCGTCTCCACCGTCGCGAGATTGATTCTCCCCGCACCGATCGACCGGACTTATACTGCCGTCCAGAGAATAAGAGAGAAGACGGAGAAGAGCACGAGAAATTAAACAAGAACACAAAACAAAGCACGTAGAGCTTCATGGCTTGGGGGGACCTGCTGCCGCCTCTGTCCACGTCATCGGGGTCCTCTTCAGCGGCGTCGATGTCCTCGTCGATGTGGGACGAAAAGTAACCAAAAACCGTTGACAAATGTGTTGGATATGCCCCCAAGCACCAATGTTTTAGGCCCCTCCTGATTCTCCGACCCAGGCGAAAGCCCAAGGAGCGTTCGATTGAATGGTTGTAGTAATATTGGAGAATAAGAATGATGCTTTATCCAAGTGATCGGGACTCAAGAATTTGTTCATGATCGAATTTTTTTAGTTACGAACATGACATGCTGTATAGGAACATCCAACTCATAAATCAACTTCACATTGAGAAATGCACAATGTTAGCTTTTTGGCAAAGCTCTTGATGCCACTTGATCGCGACCGCCAAAGCTCTGATACCACTTGTTGTAAACTCGAACGATATATAGTATGACAACAACGAGAACCGAATATTAACTCAACAATAAGCAAAGGAGACAAGTAAAGAAGACAAGAAATTTACGTGGAAACCCAATTGACAAAAACCACGGGAGGAACGACGAGAACTTTCACTATAATATTGCTCACGATTACAAGGATTGATATCCACTCTAAAACCCTCTAATCTCACAGTATATTTTCTCTCTATTATCTCGTGTTGTTTATGTTCATGGAGAAGCTCTCTTTATATATGAGGAGGTCCTAATTATTGTATGGAAACAATAATTCTCGCGCATAAGAAGCCTTGAGAAGAAAAAATCAAACACGAGTCGAAAAAGGAAAACTTTCCAAAAATCAAATTGACATGTACACATAATCAGTTTGCGTCAAATTGACAATTAAGATAATTATATTATTTAATTTGAATCAACTTGAATTTAATTAACGCATAAATTTAATTGACACCTAAAAACTTTTGCTTCTTCCACGAACGAGTCGCCTTCGTATTTCTCCTTTTTCTTTCAAAATTTATATCGAACAGATCCTCTTCGATCCAATCTCAACACATATCTCATGGATGCACTTGCTCCTTCCCCCCTTTCTACTGAGGCTATGATTAATCTTGTTCCAATCAAACTATCCTCTACCAGATTCTTAGTGGAAATAACAATTTCTTTCCATGGCCACTACTTTCGAGAGATGATGAACATCATCTAAGGGTTGACGCTTTTTCCTTTGTCTACCATCGCCTCTCCATCTGGTGAAAACACCCCAAATCGATCGATTGCACCTCCTCTTTTGTCGACGCGTCTACCTAGCCTGTCAATCACCTCCACGAGGCATTGCTCTACCTCCGCCGTGACTCCCTCCCAGTAGAAGAATATGGTAAGAGTTTTAAATTACTTTGTGCTCAACTCGCTGCCATTGGGGAGCCCGTAGACGAAGGTGATCAGAGCCAGTGGTTTCTACGTGGTCTTCATCAGACTATTCAGTTTGAGCTCTTTACTACTGCCATGAACAGCTCCACTCCCGCTTAGGCTGCGTTAACACTACCCACCAATCCCAAGGTCATCACTCACCCGCCTAGACTGCTGCCTCGACACGACAAAGCTACAATGATGTTGAAAGTGGTTGTGGTGAAGGGCATCGTCGCCCTTATCTCCCTTTGAGAGAGTGAATATAAAATCACCGATGAATGGTGAGTATGTTAATACTCATATTTATAGTTACAACGGAATCCCATAATTAAGGGAACAATATACGAAAATCAAATAAAATATACTAAACTAAATACAAAAAAAATATATTTTATTCTTATAATCAAATCAATATGATTTGATTATATTTATTTCCTTAACACTCCCCGTCAAGCGATGCGTGGGTTGAAGACAAACGCGAAGCTTGGTAAGGAGATGGATACGACAGCGGCATGACGCACGACGAGCGTTGACGCTGCGGCAAGAGGAAGGAGGGGGTTGCTCGTTGGCGTTGCGGCAAGAGGAGGCTGCGCAAGCGATGCGGCAGGAGGAGAATGCGTTGGCGCTGCGGCAGGAAGAATTTGTGTTGGCGCTGCGGCAGGGGGAGAGAGGAGTCTGTGCTGGAGCTGCGGCAGGAGGAGGGAGGAGACTGCGCTGGCCCTGCAACAGGTAAAGGGAGGAGGAGGCTGCGGTACGACGGAGGAGACGAATCCGACGTCCAAACAAAGAACATGACGGAGGAGACTAGTCCGACGTGAAAATAGAGGAAGCGAAAGAAAGATTAGTGGGCGAAAAAAAAAACTAAACTAAATTTAGGATCGGTGCTCTGATACCATGAGAGAGTGAATATAAAATCACCGATGAATGGTGAGTATGTTAATACTCATATTTATAGTTACAACGGAATCTCATAATTAAGGGAACAATATACGAAAATCAAATAAAATATACTAAACTAAATACAAAAACGATATATTTTATTCTTATAATCAAATCAATATGATTTGATTATATTTATTTCCTTAACACCCTTGTTGTCAAATTTTTTGTGGTGAGCATCACGCCGATAATTGCTTATCGTTTTGCAACTTCAAACTCGCGTATGCCCCTGCATACTGTCGCAGGCTTCTGCCCCTGCCTCATCGGCCAGCTTTGCTGAGGTCTTCCTGGATGCGTGTTTTATTGCCGATTCAACTGCCACTTCGGATTGGTATGTGGATTCGGGTACCTCAGCTCACATGACGTCTTAGACTCTTTAGAACTTTTTCGCTCCATATACTGGTAACGGTTTGGTCATTGTTGGTAATAGACATGTTCTCCCTATCTCAGAAATTGGTTCCCTATGTCAATTTATTGGACGTCTTGGTTGTGCCTCATCATACCAAGACATTTGGTGGTAATTTGCACTTGTTTTCTTTCGTTTTGTTTAGGGGTGAGCATTGTTCGGTTATAACCGACCTAACCGAACCGAAATTTTGATTTTGGTTCGGTTATTTGATTTTCGGTTTGGTTATGGTTATGAAAATTTAAATTTTCGGTTTTCGTTTTCGGTTTCGGTTCGGTTATTTGAGTCAAATAACCGATAAATAACCGATAACCGAATATATATATTATTCTCATTTTTTCTTTCAAAAATTAAAAATTTTTAAAATTCTTTTATTTGACTATATATTTGTTTTTTTAATTACAATTTATTTTATAAGCTCCATGATAATATTACAAATCACTTAATAAAAAATTATAAATGTATTATATATTTAATTAAAATAATATTAATATTATCTATTTTTTTTATGTTCGGTTATCGGTTATAACCGAAACCGAACCGAAAAGTTCGGTTACGGTTTCATATCGGTTATTAAAAATATCGGTCGGTTCGGTCACCCAAAATTTCGGTTCAGTTATTGAAACGGTTTTGATTATTTAGTTCGGTCGGTGACCGAACCGACCGATGCTCACCCCTAGTTTTGTTTACTCTTTTTAGTGTTTTTTTCGTTCTCTTTACTCTTTTTCTTGTTTTATTTGGTTTTTCAAGACAAACGAGAGCTACAAAGGATGAGAAGATGAATCAAAGCGAAAGAGTCGACAACGGACAAAGGCCACTAGACCGAGAAGGGCGCTCAGGCCGCCTAACGTCATAAGCAGTAAAAGGTGTTTGTTGCGTAAGACGCCATGGCTGGCTAATTAAGGAGGCGATGGGTGTTTGTGTAGTATCTATTGTGTTGGGGTTATATGGAAAAAATGAAAAAATTTGAATAAATCGAGGCTCGTGTTCAGCACGATTTCCCAAGATACAACGATTACGTAGCACGTAATATGCTTTCGGCGAACTGAGATATTACCTGAATAATATCACCGGAGGTTCAAAGAAACGGGGTAAACAAATAAATACGGGAGCGATTGCTCGGAATGCGTCTTTATATTTCTCAAACAATTTTCAAATTTCATTTCTTCTCGTTCTCATGTTCGAGTTTACTATGCAAAATCGATTCCACTTATATAGATAATGTTGGATTCGAATGTTCGTTGAACCAAGATCGTTTGACCACAAATCGTAACGTCCTACATTCAAAACCATATCAATGATCACTTAAAAACTTTTATTTCAATATTTAAAATTCAAATTTTAACTTATGATGATAATAATAAAAATATTATATTATTATATTATTTTTGTCAACAATGACAAATAATACTTAGTGTTGAGTTTTGTCACGAAACCGAGAAGGTAGGATCGCTGAGCAATTCCGCGACCGCTGGTCTCAAACAGCGGTCGCCGGTGGTCATCCCGCGACCGCGGAAAGGCGGCAACGCCCGCTGAAAATGTCGTTTTGATGGATCGAAGCCTGGATAGAATTTAGGTGTTTCAGTGATCGCTGAACACCGATCGGCGCCAGCGGAAGGGCGACCCGCGACCGCGGGTAGAGAACAACGGTCGTTGTTTTCTCCCAGGTGGGATTTTGGAAAGTTTTCCTATTTTGATCCGATTTTGACTCCTACTTCTCCAAGGAATCTTATTGGCGAGAATTATTGTTTCCATACAATAATTAGGACCCCCTTATATTGTTGGGGATCGTGCATGAATACGCAGCGGAACACAAAAATTTTATTTTATTTTATTTTATTGAAAATCCTATTTTTAATATTAAATGCATTAATTGATTTAATTCAAATCTATTAAATAAAGAATCCACCATTTAATTTAATTATCAAATAATTAAATATTTAATTCATGCCATACTACACAAATTAAATCTTAAGCAATTATATTTATTATATAAATTAATTACACTACTAATTAATTACGCAAACATGCATACATAATTAATTGCGTCAATTTGACAATTAACATAATCACAATTATATAATTCAAATCAAATTGATTTTAATTAACAATTAAATTAATCTCTATTAATTTTATTTGTCAATTATAATCCCAGTACTTAGCGCAAACAATTAACGCAAAACAATTAAATCCAAGTTTAATCGTGAGTACCTTAGGGATTCGTCGGACGAAACTAGGTTCATCGGAAGTCGCGCGGATGCGACGCGGGGATGCACGCGGGGCGTGCGGGCTGAACACGGGGAGAGCCGGGGTGGCTCTCGGCTGGTTACGGCGGTGCTCGGGCGCGGGCGGGCTTGGCTCGGTCGTGCTCGGGCGTTGCTCGTTCAAACCTCCGGCGTCTCTCGTCAAATCAGGTTTCACCTCGTATAGGTAATCCCACTCGCGTATTGCACTAGAAATACGAGAGGGAGAATACGACGGGAAAAACGGGCTAGAAAAACGGCGCCAGAAACAATTTCCGGCGAGGCGGGCGGCTGCCGGCGGCGGCGCTGGGCGGCGGCGGGCGGCGGCTCTGGGCGGCGGTCCTCCGAGGGAGGCGGCCGAAGGGGGCGGCGAGAGAGGGAGAGAGGAGAGGCTAGGCTAGAGCTCTCTAGGTTTTGGTGTGTTTTTCTTCATGCCTATGGAGCTCCTTTTATAGGTGAAGAAAAGAGCTACTTGGGCTCAAACCCTAATGGATCGGATCTATTAACCCTAGCCGGCCCAATTCATTAGCCGTCATTACGTTTCTCCCAAATTGACAATCAATTCGATCTCCGAAAAATATAACGATTATATTTTCTTTCTCGTTTCAATTTTCTCATCGATATGAGATAATAATAAAAATTTCCAATTTCACAAAATCGGAAAGCCCATTTCAGGGGTACTGCTAAATCGGGAAATTTCCCAAAATAGAAAGTGTACAACATTGTGTCCGTTTTCTTTAGCTCAGTAATATTTCCAACTCATAATCACAATTATGAATCTCGGATTCAATCATATTGACCTCCGACTATATGTACTTAATTAACAGTTAATTAATACATGATCGTATTCAAGGATCGGTTTACACGAGAATGTGACCCTCAATGGTTCAGGTGTATAACTAGCCGTGGGCTCACAACACATTGTGATTCGAACAACATATTGTTCTTATATCAACTACTCCCGAGAGTTTCAGATTAATAATCATATTATTTAATCTTCGAACAATTCGGTGCCCAACGAATCAGTGACAAGCGTCTAGCAACCACGCTTCACTAATTCCCTAGTTACAAATGAAGTGCCTGCAAGAACCTTGTAATATAGTTAGCGTACAGTACGATCCCTACGATTCATATGTCCTTACCAAACTAGAGATATTGATCAATCGAGATCTCTTGTTGTGTTTGATAACTTTGCGAACGTTCTAGGTTTCGTAAAATCCAGTCGTGATTGATCTAGAGAAACACATTTCTCTAATCACCTCACTGTTCAAGTCTGGCTAGAGATTCCGGGACTACGAACCACATAGGACATCCATGATCTATATCAAGCGATCAGATCCCCTACTACCATGCACATACTTCACATCAGATTTCGAACTGCACGAACATTGCCTCCTTTTTCGACTTACTCCCTTTCTAGGGAATCAGAGACACGTTACGATACAGCTAATCCTCTGATGAAGTCACGGTGATGTCTGGGTCTTAAGGATTAATTGTGTACAACTATATTATGGAATTCTCTACTCGATCAATGATAACCACTTAGAGATTCCAGGGAGAGGGGGTTCAGTGAACTAATCAACAGTGAGCACCCACTCAAGTATGTCGATATCCCAACACCGAGGCTCGAGATTAGCCCACATACACTAAGTGCTAGTCTCAAGGGGGAAAGGCCGGGTATCCTTGTTATTGGCGTAACCCATCGACTAGGAACTGAGTTTGACCAGTTACGTTGCGTTAACAGAATTATCTCTCGGTTTCCACAAAACCGAATTCATACAACATGTGTAACTGTACAGGACTATATCTATGATTCAACATGGGGAGTAGATATAGCATATGCCTTAATTAATCATAATTAATAATCTTTCATAATTTCGAAATAAATTGATAATATTTATTAATTAAATAATAAATTAGGTTCGACCACAGCCACAGGTTGGCTTGTTGGTCACCTACTCTATCAATCTCCCACTTGACCTAAAGCCAACTGCTCTCGTATCTAAGTCCCATCGACTCTCGATGTTTCTCGTGGACAGATCTAGACAAAGGCTTGGTAAAGGGATCAGCTATATTATCTCCCGAAGTGACTCTTTCGACCAAGACGTCACCTCTCTCAACGATCTCGCGGATCAGATGATATTTCCTCAGTACATGTTTGGATTTCTGATGAGATCTCGGTTCCTTAGCTTGTGCTACGGCCCCCGTGTTATCACAGTACAACGTTACTGGATCACTTGCGCTCTGAACGACTCCCAACTCTTGGATGAAGTTCCGTATCCAAACAGCCTCTTTTGCTGCTGACGACGCGAAAACTTTGTCGTGGAAGCTAACGAGGCCAAAATAAATTTATAAAGTTCCTAAACTCAACACAAGATAGCAAGTGATAAGTATAGGGTCGATCCCACGAGGAAGCAATTGCAATTTAGTTAATCTCGGCTTTGCCCAAATAGTGTCACAATAAAAAGGTTTTGAATTTGGTTGCTGAGTCACAGCGTTTAATCAAACTACCACCTAACAGAAATATAAAATCTAATTAACCCAAACTAACATGCAGAAATAATAAACTAAACACTTTGACCAAACAGAAAACAGAAAAGTAATTAATCAAACTGAAATCAAATAAATAAAAGTAGGCTTCTGGTCTTTGGCTTCTCTCTGGGTTCTCTGGGCAAACTACTGATCCCTGGCACTAATGGTTTTAACTGATGGTTTGTCAATCGGTTATAGGATGTCTAACAAAGTGAAAGCAGTCCTATTAAGTCACGCCTACAGTCACCCCACCCCAATCCGTCCTTACTGGGTAAAGAAAGGCAAGGTATACTTATGCCTAATCCCCTGAGCCTAGACAATTCGATACCTATGTGGTCGCATAGATCTAGTTTGCCCAAACTCGCATTACTCTCTCGACGAACCCAATTCGGCCAATAGCATGTCCGGAAATCCGAATCATACGACCGCTACTCCAACACGTTCTAGCGCTATGCCCGTAGTACAACAAGATACTATTACTCGGTTTGATCAATCGCCAGTATCTCAAAGTGTAAGGGTTTCCTAACGACCAAATTAGTCCACCCAAACCTGCAAGAATAAAGTTATTCTTCAACTGTGTAATCGGGAACAAACCCCAGGCAGTTAACTAAGTCCTATCAACCTCACGGTTCTATCCTAGCCCAGAGTCCCCGTTGATCCACCTTTGCCCAGTCGCCCTGCAAGTTTAGCTACTCATACTCAAAGAAATAAAACAAGAAATAAATTGGAAAACGAAACTGAAATTCATATTAACTAAAATCTGAAATCGTTCAACTGGAATAGCAAAAACAAAGTAATAAAAACATAAAGCAGTAAATTGTTTTAATGCCCGAAGGCTCGATCAACTTCAAAACAAAACAACTTGGCCGGAAATCTCCAAGCTTCAATCGCCGGCGGCTGCTTCGTGAACGGGGTCGGAATTCTTGTGTGTTGTCTTCTCCAGCTTCTCTTCCTTATATAGGCTTGAATTAGGGTTGCGGAATTGCAATTGCATGGGCCGCTGCATGGGCTTCCTTTTCCAGGCGCCGCTAAGTACTTTCCATCTTTAGCTCCAGCCGCCTTTGACTTTGCCCGATGGCAATCCGCCTCCCAAACTCTCTACATGTATTCTTCTCCTCCACATGTGAACGGACCAGGCACGGTACTTGGTATTAGGTCTGGGTCTTCTGCTTCATGACTTGCCCAAAACGGCCTGGTTTGCCTGATAAGGCCAAACTGCTCAGTCACTACACGCTCCAGAACGCTGTTTGCCCAAAGAAGGGGTTTTCCTTGCCTCTTTTGCCCAGTGCGCCACCTGTTACCTGTTTGCCTGCACACTCTGCCCAAACACCCTACTGTGCCCTCCCAGACACATAAACTGACTCAAACTGATTCAAAAAAGGGCTCAAGATGAGCAAATAAAATGGCTCATCAAACCGCACACACTTGCAATACGCTTGTCCTCAAGCGTGGGGTTTGACTCACCGGACTCAAGACCAAAGTAAAAAAAAGAAATCAAGATAGAGGGGGAAACAAATAAACAGAGACTCAAAGGACTTTAGCATGATTACAGAATATAAAATAGGCAAAGCACAAACAGGCAAATCAAAATTCAAGTTAGAGGCATAAAAATTCGGTCAAGAGTCTATACTAGGGCTTGGGGTCACTCCCTCACAAGTGTATCTCTCTTTTCAGTGTATGGGTATAATGTCACTCATTTTCTGTTGTGAAACTACTTTGCCCAGATTTGACAGTTTGCTGATCAAGTTATTCTGACTAAGTGGGGGGTCTTATCAAAGGGGCTTTTATTTGGTTGTAATGTAGGCTCTTTGGGTGGGTTTTGAGGAGTAGGCACGGTTTGGGCAGAGGGATTTATGGATTTTAGCCTTTCTCTACCACTTTGCCCCTTTTCTTACGGGCCTTAGCACACAACAAATTTATTCTATTTTTTCTTCTTCTTTTTTTTTTTCTTTTCTTTTTTTTTTTTTTTTTTTTTTTCAACATCAATCTCTCTACCCCCTCATATCTGTCTGGTTGCCTATTGGCAAAGTGCCAGACTGGTATCAAAGAAAATTTCACAGGCTCAAAGGGGCTAACAAGGGATTAATGTTCATTTAGTCAAACTGAAAGAAATGCCCTAATCATATAATAACCCCCACCCAACAGAACTACTTATCACAGCAAATAGGCAAAGTCAGGCATCATAATTTTCACAACAGTACTCTCAAGAAAGAAATTTTCATTCAATGTATGGCTCAAATCTCACAGTTTGCCTAGTATAGTTCCATCGTCCCTATTTTCATGCCTTTAACTACAAATTTTGAATTGCTGTATAAATGAAATTGCTTCTAACTGCTCTAAGTATTCACATAATCATGCTGACTCGATTAGACACAGAGGTTTGCCCTTTCCCTTTCCCCCCTCACACACTTTGCGTAGGCAAAGTGGGTGAGAGTAATAAGATCAGTAGGGGCTCCCTCGACCACTCAACAACTCTAAATTAACGTTGGCGCACCTGCCCCCTCACACACTTTGCGTAGGCAAAGTGTGTCAGCAGGGAGATCGACCCCGTTGCCCGAGTTGTTTGACTCAAACAGAAACACAAAAAAGAAAACAAAATAAAAAAAAAAAAAACAAGGGAGGGTCAGTTAAGTGCTAGGTTCAGGTGGGTACCTGAATCCCTTATGGGCAAAGTATGCCCTCATCATCCCGGTAAGCTCTTCCACCTTCTGCTCAATCCTCTCAAGGCGCTCCTCCACAGCGCCATCTTCTTTAACTTCTTCCAGCTTCACCTTTGCCCTAGCTGGTACAGTCTTCTCTGCCTTCACTGGCTTGTTGTCATCAAACACTATGACTCCATCACTGCTCTCCTTGATATCATGCATCCTCTTGAAACAAGCCTTGTCAAACTTCTCCTCGCTTATCAGACTCACTTTCTTCCCTGCTATCAAATCCATCTTTGCAGCATACACCATGGGGAACTGGGCCAAAGAGTGGCGCTGCAGGGGATGGGTGCTCAACCACTTCATCTGTGCACAAAGAAAAGACCCAAAGTGCAGCCTGATCTTCTTCTCCATACACCACAGCATACCCAACTCAATCTGGGAGATCGCATTGCTTGTGTCCTGTTTGCCAAAGAAATTGACAGCCAGGATCCTATGGCAAACCCTCAGTGCATCATCCTTCAACTGATGCCCCTTAGTGGTCTGTGCAATGAATGTTCCCCCTTTGCCCAACACCTTCCAGATCTCATTTAACTCGCTCTTAGTTCGCTCGGGCAAAGCCTTCAGTGCCCTCTGGTACTCCTTTGACTTCCACTCCTCAAAGGTCACCATCCCCAAACTGAGATCCAGTTCTGTGTAGCTTGCCTTAACCTTGCTTCCCAGTATCTCAAACTGGATGCCAGTAACTCCTTCCTCTTTGTCCTCTTTGATCACCAACGTTCAGAAAAACTCTCTCACCACCTTATCACTGATTTGCCCAGACCACTCCAAAAACTGACTCCACCCAATGTTCGCAAAGTACTCCCTCACTTTGGCCTCTACCCCCATCAGCTTAAGTGTGTCGAAACACACAGTCTTTGGCACCACAATTTTGCGAGGGGCGGCGCTGGTAGTCGCCGGAGTTGTCGCTTTGCGCTTCTTGGTTGAAGCTCTGGTGTTCGGTGTCTTTGGAAGGTTGTGGGTGACTTCGATTTCTGGTTCTTCCTCTTCCTCATCATCGCCGCCGGCAGCCGTTGAGTTCTCCTCTTCCTTCTTCTCCTCGGCGCTTGAACCTGTATCAGACAATTTCAAACCCTTACCCTTGTCAGATCTGAATTTCTTCTTCGGCGGGCTCCCGATCACGTCGCCGGTTGGCTGCTCAGACCCCTCCGCTGCATCGGCCAGAGTCTCCAAATCCTTCTGCTCGGAAAGCTGGGGCACATCGAGTTCTTCGCTGAGTTGCGCGATTAGATTCTGATCGACCGGCGGCGGGCTACTTGGGGTGGTGGATGATGGTAGTATTATGACGTGCGGCACGGCGGAGGAAGCTTCTCCGGTTGTCTCAGTGGTTGCGGCGGCGGGCGCCTCATCCCTATTCTCTTCCATGGCGGCGTCGTTCTTTGGCTCCGTCATCTTTTTGCGCTTTGCTTTGGTGGGTGGTGGTGGTGGTGTGGTAAGATCGATATGGGTTCCGTCCGGGATTCCTCTCAGTTTATTTTTGGGTCGGGTACTCACCATTGACGATGGCAGTTAGGGTTATAGGGATTTTTGAATTTTGGAAAGGGAGTGGATGAGGGTGGTTATCGGGTTTCGTGGGGGGGGGGGGGGGGGGGGGGGAGTTATGGAAAGTGGGATTTGCAGAGTCCTAATGATGGGATGTTTTTCCCTCAAATCTCGCACCTTCCATCTATCCAGTTATGGTAAGCTCAAACTGATGTCCTTTGCCCAAACCCTGTCCCTGCAAAATCAAAAATACAATACACCCTTTCTTCCGGCCTCGTTAATTTTGGTATGAAGTGATCTTTTTTATTAACCCTAAAATAGAAAAGCAAAAAGTAAATAGTAAATAAAGCTTAAAAAAAACATACCAGGTTGCCTCCTGGCCAGCGCCCTATTTTAGGTCCTAGGCATGACCTTGCTGCTGACTTTGGCTAGAGATCGATGAAGGCAATTTGCCCTTCCAGTCCCTCTTGCCCAAAGTACGGTTTAACTCGTTGTCCATTTACTTTGAGAATGCGATTCGGATCCTTGTTATCTTTCAGCTCTACTGATCTATTAGGGCAAACGTGGTGTACAGTATAAGGACCTTCCCACTTTGAAAACAGTTTGCCCTTTCGAAACAAATTCTTTGTTTGATGGAGTAAAACCCATTGTCCCGCTTGTATTTGCTTGCCTTTGATTATCTTGTCATGGGCTCTCTTGGTTCGTTCATTGTAGTGGGCAGCATGGTCATATGCTTCCATTCTTAGTTGCTCTAATTCCACAAGGTCCAATTTGCGTTCGTTCCCTGCAAGGTCCCAATCGAAGTTAACTTTATTCACTGCCCAATGTGCTTTATGTTCAATCTCAGACCAGTCTTTGCCCTCGGGTCTAACTGTCTTCCTCAGAATAGTTTTGATGATTCGATTGGATAATTCAGCTTGCCAATTTGCCTGGGGGTGATATGCTGTGGAAATCCGATGTGTCACCCCGTACCTATGAAGTAGCTTCTGTTGGAAATCGATATCCCGGAATTAATAAATTAATTAAAATTAATTATCTAATTAATTCCGACCGAAATCCTTTGGAGATCGAATATCCGGAGTTGTCAAAGTGCGGAACGACAACTCCAATCGACTCCCGGATGCCGGAACAACCCGCCACGAACTTCCACGGGGATAGCCCAACCGAAGCCCTAGCCGCGGGGATAGCCCGCGGCTGTCCGGTCGAGCCTCCGTGTGGGGCTCGCGGCTGTTCGTAGCAGCCGCCTAGGGCTGCCCAGCCATGCCTCGGATGATCGCACATCCGCCACGATCGAAATCGTGGCATGCCTCGGATCTTGGTTCAAGATATTTTTACGATAATTAAACAATAAAATCATAAAGAGGGTTTTACGATTTACCTCGTTCTCGTTGTTCGGAAAAACGAAGAACTCAATTTGACGACCTTGAGATCTTCCCACGTATTCCTTGCACTAGCCCGGACGTCGTGTGGGCGTTGATCTACCGAACTCCATGGATCCTCCTCTCTACTTTCTCTCTCTAGAATTGTGATCTTCAAGTTATGAGAATAGAGAAGACCATGTAGTGCTTTTATAGGCTACGTAGGGGATCTTAAGGAGGTGGAATATTGGGCTTCCAATATTGAAGATTAAATTGAGCCCAATGCTCAAGTCCATTAATCCTTATCAATATTAATTAATTCTATTTTCCACTATATAAAATTAATTGCACTCCCAATATTAAACCATATTATATCAAATAATATTTCTCCGGTAGTATTATTTATTCCGTGTATTTAAGATATAAATATCCATGAATAAAATTAATTTATTGCTAATTAATTTATTCATCTCTTATATCCGAGACTAGTACCATTCAACCTTAATTATTATGCGGAACGAATCCACCTGTAGGGTTTACATAATAATTCCTTATGAACTCATCTCGGGGATATTATCAACCCTTCCGGGATACACTTTCCCGTCAAGTATTCACGGCATGTCATATATAAAATATAGTGACCCAACTTAACCGGTAATTAACCCAATAATTAAATCGGTTAATTCCTTTGGTAAATCAAAGTCACTTATATTAAATATACACACCCGCAATAGTTTCAGGGATTAAGAATAAAATACACTGAGACTCGAATCGATTATCGCCGGCAATCCTAATCGATGAATCTCAACGATCCGCTCAATACACCAAGTGTACAAGTGTGATAAAATAATTAAGACAAATTATTTTCTCTCTCACACAACGACTATACCGATGGATTGGTCCGTGTCCATCTAGGTCGTGAGCAACTGTTCGATTAAATACGAGTAACCGATAGTATGATCTTCTGTGTGGCGTCGCACACCATACTAACTACAACGTATATAATCCAGGACTATAATTTGCATATATTTAATTATAAATAATTAAACGCAAATAATTGTTCATTTAGTTAAATAGATTAATGGCAATGGATCGTGAGTTTCTGTCACTTAAATCTAGACATTAAGTACACAACTCCAACAATCTCCCACTTGTACTAAGGTCTAGTCATTTCCTCCAAACTCCCGACTCCCATACTCATCACGTGCTTAAGGTGTACTTCCAAGAAGTACTATGTGAATGAGCACTCTAGGTTGCCGCTCTGAAGTTATCTTGGTGACTACAGCGTCGTCTCCCTCGACGATGACTCGTATCAGGTGGTACTTGCACTATGTGTTATCTTACACTTATGGACTAGTGATTTCTTCCCATTTGCCATTGCACCGCTATTTACATAGCCTTTGGCAAATTAAGAATCACATCTAAGTCCCAGAGATTATCCTGGAGTTATACCAAAACTTCCGCTGCCTCTGAGGCCGCTATTTGGTTACCCATGGCAGAGTCCGAAAAGCATCGTGCTTATCACTCTTCCATGTTAAAACTCCTTCTCCTTCAATAGTGAAACACATAGCCTGATATCGACTTACACCGGTCCTCATTCGATTAGAAATCTAAGAGAATGTAATCCAAAGGAAAAACTCGTCTGCTTCGTAGTCTAGAACAGTACTTCGAAAGTACTTTTACGGCAGTCGAATATTCCTTTCCAGGATTACCTTGATATCCTCCCACTATGCTCACCGCATAGGCGATATCAGGTTCTCGTTTTTCAACATTGCATTTATCAAGCTTTCCACACTTCAAGTGTAGGAAATTGCTTTCATTGCTTCTATCACCTTTATGTGTTACAAAACACATACCTTAGATAGACGCATTCCATATCTGAAAGGTAACGAACCTTTCTCGGAATCTTGCATGTTAAAACGAACCATAATCATATATGTAAGATGTCCAGGAAAAGTACAATGTTCTTTCTAGAGATCCAAGATCTCAAGAACATGTCCAACTTCTTCCTTTATCTTTCATAATGATTCATCTAGACAACCATCATTTTATGTCTGATAACATCTTTACATTGTTGCCAATGATAAGAGTGTCATCTACATAAAACCTCCGAGAAACACCACCTTGTTTTCCATCACGTTTCCAATACACACAATTCGTCTATGCTTTTGATGAATCCATAAAATGGACTATCTCATCAATTTGCAAGTACCACGAATTCAATGCTTCGTTCCAATCCATAAATGGATCAACTAAGCTTGTACTCTAAATGATCTCGCCTCTTAGCAATAATCCTTATTGCTCTCCAAGAAGGCACATTTAGATCTAGTACGGCCTTCATGTAGATCTAGGGATCGATTTCATGTATACTAGGTCCAGAGCTCGAAGACTCTCCTAGTCTTATGAATATCTCCAGTTGTCCCACAACCTCCCACTACAATGGCATTCCGGTGTATAAACAGTGATAACAGTAGGTGCAGTTAGTGGTGTACCGCTACTCGGTTTGGCTGGCTTCCAGTCATTATCGTTTTCTCTCTTTTCAGAAGTATCACGTCATTTTGGGCTTGTGGTTCATCTAATAGTCTTCCTCTAAGAACCGGGCGTTAGAACTTATAACGTCCTTCTGGTTCATAGTACTATCGAACACACATCTTTTGTTCTTCCAGGACATTCTACAACCGCATTTGAATGTGCCGTTGTTTCCAGACATATCCATAGAACATAGGTAGTTCCGTATAACTCATGCTTTTACTCTTTCTATAAGAGTTCCATTTCTTGTTTACGACACACCATTTCTACACAACAGTGCATGGTGTAGTCATTTAGGATCAAATCCCAATCTCTGATTAGTATGCCATGCATTCCTCAGACAGGTACTTGCCTTCGCGATCAAATCGCAGGCTACAAATGGATATACCTTGATGGTTCTCCACAATTGCTTAGTGTCCATTGACTTGTCAAAACACTTGCTTTTGTGGCACATCAGGTATTCTAATCCATTTCTCGAGTAATCATCAAATGAAGTACTCGTACCTTATTGTCTGAGTAGACATAGGTCTGCATACATCAGAGTTAATCAATTCTTATACTTGTCCGGATCTTACATCTTATATCCATAAAGGATTGCTTAGTCATATTATCTTCCAAATTAGATTCTTAGGTCGGAAGGTCCATTCCTTCAACTTAATTGATCAAATATCAATTTTCGACCTTTGAACTTCTTATTTGAATAAACATGACTCAGCATAAGAATCCACAAGTATAATTGATAAAGAAATCTCTTATTAGTAAAACGAGTTTCATACTATGGTTCGTTGCATCGTGGTGGACTCAGGATTCATCATTTATATATTGCTAGCCAATGTACCAAAATAGATAATATCATTATTTCTTCTTATAACCATCAAATGATTAAAAGAAATAAAATATCCATTTATTAGAAATCCAGAACAAAGTTCTTTCTAATATGAAAGGTACATAAAAGCAATAACTCAAAATGAAATCCTATAAAATGTCCTCCACTGCAACTGCTGCCTCCTCTACAGCATTGCCCATGTAGACTACGATTTCTTCTTTTCCAAGTCGTTAGGTTTCCTGGAACCTTTGCATTTAAAAATGCACATACCGTCAGTGGTTCCATATCTACACACCAGGTTCCGGTAGATAATACCATTGACTATGTTTTACGACTAAAGAAAATTTCGTACTTTCTTTGAGAGGATAATCAGACTTCCAGTACCCAGACTGTTTGCATCGAGAACTTTTGCCTCATGGCTTTCTCGTCCCATCTCGTGGTCCAAGAAACCTAGGACCACTGGGTTTCTTTGCTTGTTTTTCCTTTCCCCCGATTTTTCCCTTAGGTTCGAAACCTTTGGCATTGGCTACAAGAGCTTGCGATTTCCGTCTCAACTCGTCTAAAAGGTCAATCATCTCAAAAACGTGTTTAAGCGTTTCCTCGAAGCGACTGGCCTTTATGAGTATCCTCATCGCTTCTTGTCTAGCCGCCTATGTCAATAGGCTCGGGAGGACAAAGCTTACTGAGTACTAACCAGCACTCTTCAACAGTCTGGACAATGTCTAGATCTCTATTCCAATCATTACATTTAGGGACCAATGAGTTTAAAATCCTTACGTATCACAGAAAGTGGGTTCAAAGCCATATCCTAATCTATGAGCACATATAACAACAAACAATCGATTTAATCTCCGATATTATCTCCCTCAAATAATATCATTAAACCACTAATCACATCTAAAATCCCATCAGATATGGCAAGCCACGATAGTGTGGACGTTTACCTATCCAAATGATTTAGCAATTAGATTTCCTTCGGTCGTACATCATCATTAGCGTTACTTCGATGGGAAGAATACTAAGAAGCGTACCTAAGTGTAAACCATTACTCAGTATCTAAGAAGATTGTTTGGGACACGCATATTCACCGCAAGCCACGATAGTGTGGACGTTTACGTTAACATACGCTCCTTTACTCCCTTCTATAACTGTCTACATCAATCGTTCCAAAATCCCATTCAATGTAGCAAGCCACGATAGTGTGGACGTTTACTACACCAAAAGACTTTTACAATTGACTCCCAATTACTTGATTCATTTAATCTTGTAAATCAAGACGCGGAGAATCATAAGTGAAACTCGAAGTTTCTAACCAGTGATTCACCATGCGAACGACCCTATCTCTCATAAATGAGGGAGCCGAGCAGACAATCGATCCACCTGCAAAAGATGGTACGACTGCCTCTAATTTGTGTCCTCGACATGACCAAGTGGCTTTGGCTCCATTCCACTCCCCGGGGTGAGAATGAGTCGACTTGAAGTCAGTTCTGGAAAGAAAAATTAGGCATTGTTTGATAGACTTAATCAATGTTTCTCGTAAAAGGAATTACAAGAATTCTCCTCCAATGGCTTATCTATACGAACTTCAAAAGTCCATAAAAGTCACCAAGAGAACAGCAATGGAGACCATGGATATGTTTCCATACCCTCTCCTACTTAGCTTTTTACAATAAAGGGATACGCTATCTAATGCATAATTAAATACACATAAGCATGCATACATGAAATAAAGCACATAGAATATTATCACATAATCAAAATAATACTAGAATATTATTTTCCGACTATTATGGCTTTATCGCATCCCCGTACGCATCTTCTAGTCTTCAGTCTTCGTTCTTGAATGCTCCATGTGACGGGAATATTAATTCCAATATTTAAATCTATTTATTTTTAATAAATCCAAAAGTTACTTAATTCGAAAATTAAGTCAATCGAATAAATCAAAAATAAAATTAAATATTATTAATATTTTTATTTATTTATTTTCCTATCTAATTCTATTAAATCTCTAGAATAATCTATCCAAGACCCACTTGGAATATTCTAGAAGACATCTATAATAGAATAAGGAAATAAAATAAATTTATTTTATTTTCCCTTTCTACTTCATTAAATCTCTAGAATAATCTATCCAAGACCCCCTTGGAATATTCTAGATGATTTCCATAATGAAATAAGGAAATAAAATAATTTAGGACTCCTAAACTTTCCAAGATTAATTAATTTCCATGTTCATGAAAATTCCCATAAAATAGGAATAATCAAATAGGAAATAAATTAATTTAATAATTAATTAATTTCCTTTCTAATTCCATTAAATCTCTAGAATCCTATTCCAAGTAGAACTTAGAATATTCTAGAAGACTTCCATAATAGAATAAGGAAATAAATTAATTCCAATTAATTCTTTTCCTATTTCCATGAGAATTCCCAAAACTAGGAATACTCAAAATAGGAAAACCGAATCAATTAGGAAAGTTGGATCTTGGTAGGAATAGCATGGGTTGGGGATCCCCACGCCATCCCCACCATCGACCGCCACTACCACCGCCGGCCAAGGCTCACGCGCCACCACCCTTGGTGGCCGGCGTGGCCGAGAGCCCTTGGGCAGCCCGGGCGATCGATCCTCATGGGATCGATCCTCGTGATCGATCCCCGGTCCTCCCTCTCTTCGTCTCCTCCGTCACACTTTTCCGGCGGTCGTTTCGTCATCGATCCAACGTAAATAAATTACAAATTTATTACTACGTTATCCGGCATCGATTCTACATGAAATCAACCTCATACAATTTCCGGAAAAATTAAGAACAAGCATTCACACCACAAGAACAAATATTGACATCACCGAGAGTTCAATAATCAAGAACATTATTATGACATTAATTAACAATAATTAAATCTAGCCATAATAATCGGAAACCCTGCAAGGTAGAACAATTTATCGAAAAATACCATGAACTTAAACCAACGCTCTGATACCAATTGTTGGAAATCGATATCCCGGAATTAATAAATTAATTAAAATTAATTATCTAATTAATTCCGACCGAAATCCTTTGGAGATCGAATATCCGGAGTTGTCAAAGTGCGGAACGAAAACTCCAATCGACTCCCGGATGCCGGAACAACCCGCCACGAACTTCCACGGGGATAGCCCAACCGAAGCCCTAGCCGCGGGGATAGCCCGCGGCTGTCCGGTCGAGCCTCCGTGTGGGGCTCGCGGCTGTTCGTAGCAGCCGCCTAGGGCTGCCCAGCCATGCCTCGGATGATCGCACATCCGCCACGATCGAAATCGTGGCATGCGATCACCACAGCCCGCCACCGCGCGAGCGGCTGCTCCAGCAGCCCGCTGGACATGCCGGAAACCCTCACGGAACAGCCCCATCATCGGACCCTCCGCCACGGCCAAACCGCGGCTGCCCGATGGATGCGTGCGCTCGCAACCGTGCGAGCGCTAGGGTTTCACGCCCTCGACCCTCCTAGCCGAGCCGTTGAGCCGCCGGCGGTCCGGTGATCTTCGATCACCACCGCCCGGTTCAACCTCGTCATGGGTCGCGTTCTCGGATCTTGGTTCAAGATATTTTTACGATAATTAAACAATAAAATCATAAAGAGGGTTTTACGATTTACCTCATTCTCTTTGTTCGGAAAAACGAAGAACTCAATTTGACGACCTTGAGATCTTCCCACGTATTCCTTGCACTAGCCCGGACGTCGTGTGGGCGACGATCTACCGAACTCCATGGATCCTCCTCTCTACTTTCTCTCTCTAGAATTGTGATCTTCAAGTTATGAGAATAGAGAAGACCATGTAGTGCTTTTATAGGCTACGTAGGGGATCTTAAGGAGGTGGAATATTGGGCTTCCAATATTGAAGATTAAATTGAGCCCAATGCTCAAGTCCATTAATCCTTATCAATATTAATTAATTCTATTTTCCACTATATAAAATTAATTGCACTCCCAATATTAAACCATATTATATCAAATAATATTTCTCCGGTAGTATTATTTATTCCGTGTATTTAAGATACAAATATCCATGAATAAAATTAATTTATTGCTAATTAATTTATTCATCTCTTATATCCGAGACTAGTACCATTCAACCTTAATTATTATGCGGAACGAATCCACCTGCAGGGTTTACATAATAATTCCTTATGAACTCATCTCGGGGATATTATCAACCCTTCCGGGATACACTTTCCCGTCAAGTATTCACGGCATGTCATATATAAAATATAGTGACCCAACTTAACCGGTAATTAACCCAATAATTAAATCGGTTAATTCCTTTGGTAAATCAAAGTCACTTATATTAAATATACACACCCGCAATAGTTTCAGGGATTAAGAATAAAATACACTGAGACTCGAATCGATTATCGCCGGCAATCCTAATCGATGAATCTCAACGATCCGCTCAATACACCAAGTGTACAAGTGTGATAAAATAATTAAGACAAATTATTTTCTCTCTCACACAACGACTATACCGATGGATTGGTCCGTGTCCATCTAGGTCGTGAGCAACTGTTCGATTAAATACGAGTAACCGATAGTATGATCTTCTGTGTGGCGTCGCACACCATACTAACTACAACGTATATAATCCAGGACTATAATTTGCATATATTTAATTATAAATAATTAAACGCAAATAATTGTTCATTTAGTTAAATAGATTAATGGCAATGGATCGTGAGTTTCTGTCACTTAAATCTAGACATTAAGTACACAACTCCAACAGCTTCTTTATCACAGCATTACAGAAATGAGTCCCTTGATCACTTATCAACTCTCTGGGTACACCAAATCGACTGAAAATATTTGCTTTGAGAAATTCTGCCACTACTCGAGAGTCATTAGTGGTTGTTGCTTTGGCTTCGACCCACTTAGACACATAATCTACTGCTAGTAATATGTACTCTTTGCCCTTGGAGTTTGGGAGTGGTCCCATGAAGTCTATACCCCATACATCAAATATCTCCACTGGTAGTATGGGCACAGAAGGCATCTCGTCTCTTTTCGTCATGTTTCCCTCCCTTTGACACTGATCGCATCCCTTACACCAGGCAATGCAGTCCTTAGTCAAAGTCTTCCAGAAGAAACCGCAATCTAAGATTTTTCTGGCAGTACGCCTGTGCCCAAAGTGGCCTCCACATGGCTTCTCATGGCAATGCCTCATTATAGCCTGTTGCTCTGATTTAGCGACGCACCTTCTTAACACTTGGTCTTCACATCTTTTCCATAAATACGGCTCATCCCAGATGTAGCTCTTTGCCTCTCGTTTCATCTTGTTCCTTTCGTAGAGAGTGGCTTGATCCCTGAACTCTCCTCCCACTATGTAGTTAACGAGGTCTGCGTACCAAGGTTCCTCGTGCATAGCATAGATAGAGTACAAGTGTTCGTCTGGAAACGTCTCGGTTATGGGTATGTCTTCTTCTTTTTGTAAAATCCGGCTGAGATGATCCGCCACTAAGTTCTGATTGCCGGCTTTGTCCCTAATCTCGATGTCAAACTCCTTTAGCAGTAGGATCCATCGAATTAGCCTCGGTTTGGTTTCTTTCTTTGCCATTAAGTACTTGAGTGCAGCGTGATCAGTATATACTATGGTCTTGCTCCCCAATAAGTACGACCTGAATTTCTCAAAAGCGAACACTATGGCTAGCAGCTCCTTCTCGGTGGTTGCATAGTTGCTTTGGGCGGCATTAAGTGTCTTCGAGGCATAGTATATCACGTGCCTCTCTTTGCCCTTCAGTTGCCCAAGTACTGCCCCTACTGCGTATCCACTAGCGTCACACATTAGTTCAAAAGGCATTCCCCACTCTGGGGGCTGAATGATAGGTGCTGTCACTAGTCTCTCCTTCAGATGGTTGAAGGCTCTTTGACAATCACCGTCAAAGTCCCACTCTACGTCATTCTGTAGTAGTCTTGTCATTGGTTGGGCGATGCTGGCAAAGTCCTTCACAAAGCGCCTATAGAATCCCGCATGACCAAGGAATCCTCTCACTTGCTTGATATTCCTTGGGTATGGTAGTTTGGCAATAACTTCTATCTTCGCTTTGTCGACTTCTATGCCTTTGGCCGACACTACATGTCCCAGGACTACTCCTTCTTCTACCATGAAGTGACACTTCTCATAGTTCAAAACCAAACTCTTCTCTACACACCGCTGCAGTGTTAGCTCCAAGTTTGCCAGGCATAGGTCAAAGGTATTACCATAGACCGTGAAGTCGTCCATAAATACTTCAATTCCGTTCTCTAATAGGTCAGAGAATATACTCATCATACAACGTTGGAAGGTCCCTGGTGCGTTACACAGCCCAAAGGGCATGCGCCTGTAGGCAAAGGTGCCAAAAGGACATGTAAACGTTGTTTTGTCTTGATCTTCTTCGGCTACCCAGATCTGCATGTATCCTGAATACCCGTCCAGGAAGCAAAAGTGCTTCTTCCCGGCCAAACGTTCCAACATCTCATCTATGAAGGGCAAAGGGAAATGATCCTTGCGGGTTACCTTATTCAGCTTACGGTAGTCGATACACACTCTCCATCCTGTTTGTAGCCTGGTAGCGATTTGTTCTTTCTTCTCATTCTCTATGACCTGGATCCCTGACTTCTTTGGTACGACGTGTACAGGGCTAACCCACTTGCTGTCCGAGACAGGGTAAATTATCCCCACACTGAGGAGCTTTTTTATCTCTTTGAGTACTACTTCCTTCATGGCAGGATTGAGTTTCCTTTGGGGGTCTCTCACGGGTGTGGATTCATCTTCGAGGAGTATATGATGTTGGCAAATCGTCGGGCTTATACCTCTTATATCAGCCAAAGTCCATCCTATAGCCAGCTTGTAACGCCCTAGTACTTCTTTGAGTTTAACTTCCTCCTCCTCGGATAGAGCTGAATTGATAATCACTGGCAAAGTGTCGTGCTCTCCTAAGTACATGTATTTTAAATGTTTTGGCAGATTTTTCAACTCCAGTAGTGGGGGTCTCTCCAGGGATGGTTTCATGGCCGTTTCCTCCAGTATAGGCAGTTTGCCTGGGTCTCCCTTGAAATTTTCCAGTGCCCCCAACTGCCTGATCGCTTCTTGTATTCCCTCCGGTTCGTCTTCTAGTTCATCGTGTAGCATCCCTTGCTGAATTACTACTTCAATTTCGTCATACTTACCGGTTTGCATTACTTTGCCTTCTACGGCTTTTTCTATTTGATCGATCATGTGGACCTCTTCAGTATCGGCTGGGTGCTTCATGGACTTGTAGAGGTCAAAGGTAACTGTTTCTCCTTCGAACATACATGTCAGTTTGCCTGTCTCGCAGTCTATGTGTGTTCTTGCGGTTTTAAGGAACGGTCTGCCCAGAATCATGATTGGCTCTTTGCTTGATCTCCCCATGTCTAGTACGTAGAAGTCTGCTTGGAAGATTAAATCTTCTACTTTGACCAATACGTCCTCCAGTATGCCCTCAGGGTAGACATTGGATCTGTCAGCTAGCTGGATCACCACTCTTGTGGGTTTGAGAACCCCTATGCCCAGGTCCTCGTACATAGTCTTGGGCATCACATTGATTGATGCCCCTAAGTCCAACATTGCCTTCTCGATTCTCATCCTTCCTATTATGCATGGTATGTAAAACATGCCTGGGTCCCCACACTTGGTAGGTACGTTCCTTTGAAGAACTGCTGAGACATTTTCACCCACCTCGAACTTTGCATCGTCTTGATATTTTACCTTTTTCGTGCATAGCTCCTTGAGAAACTTGGCACACCGGGGCATAGTGTTCAGTATAGTCAGTAGTGGCATATTGATCTCCACCTTTTTGAACATCTGGAACATCTCGTAAGTCTCTTCCCTTTCTTTATTCTTGCTCAGCCTTCCTGGAAAGGGGACTCGAATCTTCGGTGGTGGTGATTTATCTCTCTTTGCCCTGACTACTTCTTCTTCCTTCTCTCTTTCATCTTCAACAGTTATGTCCTCTATCTCTGTGGGTTCTGTCTCTTGAGGGTGTTTGCCCTGGGTTGGCGCTTTGATTTCTGGCAAGATTCTCCCACTCTTTAATTGTATGGCATTACAGTGGGCACTCTTCACTTCGACTTGTGGTGGTAAGTTTCCGTTCCTCTGTTCCAGCTTTGCCACGACCTGGTTCAAGTGGGCCATTTGAGCTCCCAAGTTATTCAGTTGCCCTCTAGTTTCCTGCTTGAACTTTTCATTTTCTTGCATGGCTTTCATGTTTTCTTGCTGGAACTTTACGTTCTCTCTGACCAAAGTCTCCATCATGTCCGATAGTGATGCCCCTTTGCCCTGATTCTGCTGGGAGTTCCCTTGTTGCTGGTGGTTGTACCGGTTCTGGTTCGGGTTGCCTTGATATCCTTCTCTTTGGTTGTTATTATTCCCATACCTGAAGTTCTCATGGTGCCTCCATCCTGGGTTGTAGGTATTTGAGTATGGGTCAAAGTGCGGCCTCCCTTTTCCCTGACCGTTGCCATTGGATTGTCCCATCGCTTTGAGCTCCTCATCGAATAAAGATGGACATTCATCAGTGGCGTGCTCTATTTCTTGGCAAATCTGGCATGCTTTGACTGCCTTCTTTGGTCCTCCTGCCATGCTGGTCATGAATTTTTCCATAGCACTGCACAGCTTGTCGATTTTTGAGTCAGAGGGGGATTGTACCAGCAGGCTTTGTTTGGGCATATCGGTGTCTTCGCCTAATTCCTCTGCCATTTCTTTGAACAGTTTGAATGCCTCGGCAGCACTTTTGTTGAGTAGAGATCCTCCACTGGCAGCTAGGAGTAGAGTCTTCTCATGATGTCTCAATCCGGACACAAAGTATTGGATGAGGTCGTGGTCCGGGATCTGGTGCTGGGGGCATTTAGTTAGCAGTTGTTTGAATCTTGCCCAATAGTCTTGAAAGTTCTCGTTAGTTCCCATCCTTATGCTATTTATTTTCTTGCGCATTTGTTGAATTCGTGCTGCTGGGAAATATTTTTCCAGAAACCGCTTCTGTAGTTGCGCCCAAGTAGTCACTTCGCCCTGCGGAATGGTATACAGCCACTCTCTGGCCCCATCAGTCAAAGAGAAGGGAAAGGCCAGGAGTCGTATATATTGCGCTAGTACTCCGGTCGCCTGAATCGTCCCGCATGCTAGCTCAAAGTCCTGTAAATGCCTCTGTGGGTCTTCTCCGGGCATATCACTGAACTTTGGCAGGATTTGTATGAAATTGTGTTTCATCTCCCAGGGGGTAGGAATGGTGGGCAAAGTGATCCCCAGTGGCCTCAAGTTCATCTCTGACGGGAACATCATGTCCCTCAAAGTCCGTGGTGCTTCTGCTCCCATCTCTTCTATTTCTTCTGGTATTGGTTGACTAGGAGTATCAACTAGTATGGTCTTCTTGTTCTTTGCCTTTTCTGCCCTTGGTGCCTTGGCAGAATTCTCTCCTTGGGTTGCACGTGCTAACGCCTTGTTCTTTGCTTCTTTTCTTAGCCTTTTGGCGGTTTTCTCGATCTCTGGGTCAAAGAGTAGTCCCGTATCGCCTTCCACCGCGTTTATAGTACCTAGTCAAAGAAGTAAAGAAAAAAAGTCAGCACAGAAAAACTAAAAAGCTGGAATATTGCCTCCCCGGCAACGGCGCCAATTTTGACGACGCGAAAACTTTGTCGTGGAAGCTAACGCGGCCAAAATAAATTTATAAAGTTCCTAAACTCAACACAAGATAGCAAGTGATAAGTATAGGGTCGATCCCACGAGGAAGCAATTGCAATTTAGTTAATCTCGGCTTTGCCCAAATAGTGTCACAATAAAAAGGTTTTGAATTTGGTTGCTGAGTCACAGCGTTTAATCAAACTACCACCTAACAGAAATATAAAATCTAATTAACCCAAACTAACATGCAGAAATAATAAACTAAACACTTTGACCAAACAGAAAACAGAAAAGTAATTAATCAAACTGAAATCAAATAAAGAAAAGTAAGCTTCTGGTCTTTGGCTTCTCTCTGGATTCTCTGGGCAAACTACCGATCCCTGGCACTAATGGTTTTAACTGATGGTTTGTCAATCGGTTATAGGATGTCTAACAAAGTGAAAGCAGTCCTATTAAGTCACGCCTACAGTCACCCCACCCCAATCCGTCCTTACTGGGTAAAGAAAGGCAAGGTATACTTATGCCTAATCCCCTGAGCCTAGACAATTCGATACCTATGTGGTCGCATAGATCTAGTTTGCCCAAACTCGCATTACTCTCTCGACGAACCCAATTCGGCCAATAGCATGTCCGGAAATCCGAATCATACGACCGCTACTCCAACACGTTCTAGCGCTATGCCCGTAGTACAACAAGATACTATTACTCGGTTTGATCAATCGCCAGTATCTCAAAGTGTAAGGGTTTCCTAACGACCAAATTAGTCCACCCAAACCTGCAAGAATAAAGTTATTCTTCAACTGTGTAATCGGGAACAAACCCCAGGCAGTTAACTAAGTCCTATCAACCTCACGGTTCTATCCTAGCCCAGAGTCCCCGTTGATCCACCTTTGCCCAGTCGCCCTGCAAGTTTAGCTACTCATACTCAAAGAAATAAAACAAGAAATAAATTGGAAAACGTAACTGAAATTCATATTAACTAAAATCTGAAATCGTTCAACTGGAATAGCAAAAACAAAGTAATAAAAACATAAAGCAGTAAATTGTTTTAATGCCCGAAGGCTCGATCAACTTCAAAACAAAACAACTTGGCCGGAAATCTCCAAGCTTCAATCGCCGGCGGCTGCTTCGTGAACGGGGTCGGAATTCTTGTGTGTTGTCTTCTCCAGCTTCTCTTCCTTATATAGGCTTGAATTAGGGTTGCGGAATTGCAATTGCATGGGCCGCTGCATGGGCTTCCTTTTCCAGGCGCCGCTAATTACTTTCCATCTTTAGCTCCAGCCGCCTTTGACTTTGCCCGATGGCAATCCGCCTCCCAAACTCTCTACAGGTATTCTTCTCCTCCACAGGTGAACGGACCAGGCACGGTACTTGGTATTAGGTCTGGGTCTTCTGCTTCATGACTTGCCCAAAACGGCCTGGTTTGCCTGATAAGGCCAAACTGCTCAGTCACTACACGCTCCAGAACGCTGTTTGCCCAAAGAAGGGGTTTTCCTTGCCTCTTTTGCCCAGTGCGCCACCTGTTACCTGTTTGCCTGCACACTCTGCCCAAACACCCTACTGTGCCCTCCCAGACACATAAACTGACTCAAACTGATTCAAAAAAGGGCTCAAGATGAGCAAATAAACTGGCTCATCAGCAGCTTCACTTGCTGCAACATATTCAGCTTCGGTGGTGGAATCAGCCGTGGTTTTCTGCTTGGAACTTTTCCAACAGACGACACCTCCGTTCAGCTTGAATATGTATCCCGATATCGACTTAGAGTCGTCCACGTCAGATTGAAAACTAGAGTCCATAAACGCCTCTATTTTCAAATCGTGACCTCCATAGACTAAGAACATCTCTTTGGTATTTCGCAAATACCTAAGAATTGTTGGAAATCGATATCCCGGAATTAATAAATTAAATAAAATTAATTATCTAATTAATTCCGACCGAAATCCTTTGGAGATCGAATATCCGGAGTTGTCAAAGTGCGGAACGACAACTCCAATCGACTCCCGGATGCCGGAACAACCCGCCACGAACCACCACGCGAAACCGGACTCAACCAAACCCTAACCACGGGGATAGCCCGGGCTGTTCGGTCGAGCCCTCGTGTGGGGCTCGCGGCTGTCCTTGGCAGCCGCCTAGGGCTGCCCTTGGCAGCCCCCTATGCACGCCCAGCCGCCCCCGATGATCGCACGACCAGCCACGGCGAACCGTGGCTTGCGATCACCACCAGCCACCGCCGCTCGAGCGGCGGTCCAGCCGCGTGAGCGGGGCTGCTCCAGCAGCCCGCTGGTTGTGCACAGGCGATCGAGCTCGCCCTCGATCGAGTCTCGGCGTCCAGCCGAGGCACGCCCCTCTCGACCCTCTCTTGTTCGAGCCGTTGAGCCGCCGGCGGTCCGGTGATCTACGATCACCACCGCCCGGTTCAACCTCGACAAAGGTCGCGTTCTCGGATCTTGGTTCACGATATTTTTACGATAATTAAACGATAAAATCATAAAGAGGGTTTTACGATTTACCTCGTTCTCGTTGTTCGGAAAAACGAAGAACTCAATTTGACGACCTTGAGATCTTCCCACGTATTCCTTGCACTAGCTCGGACGTCGTGTGGGCGACGATCTACCGAACTCCATGGATCTCCTTCACGAACTCTCTAGACTAATCAAGTATGATTATCTTGTCTTGTCAAATTGTGAAGACCATGTAGTGCTTTTATAGGCTACGTAGGGGATCTTAAGGAGGTGGAATATTGGGCTTCCAATAATAGTGATTAAATTGAGCCCAAGCACAAATCTATTAATCCTTACTATTATTAATTAATTCTATTTTCCACTATATAAAATTAATTGCACTCCCAATATTAAACCATATTATATCAAATAATATTTCTCCGGTAGTATTATTTATTCCGTGTATTTAAGATATAAATATCCATGAATAAAATTAATTTATTGCTAATTAATTTATTCATCTCTTTTATCCGAGACTAGTACCATTCAACCTTAATTATTATGCGGAACGAATCCACCTGCAGGGTTTACATAATAATTCCTTATGAACTCATCTCGGGGATATTATCAACCCTTCCGGGATACACTTTCCCGTCAAGTATTCACGGCATGTCATATATAAAATATAGTGACCCAACTTAACCGGTAATTAACCCAATAATTAAATCGGTTAATTCCTTTGGTAAATCAAAGTCACTTACATTGAATATACACACCCGCAATAGTTTCGGGGATTAAGAATAAAATACACTGAGACTCGAATCGATTATCGCCGGCAATCCTAATCGATGAATCTCAACGATCCGCTCAATACACCAAGTGTACAAGTGTGATAAAATAATTAAGATAAATTATTTTCTCTCTCACACAACGACTATACCGATGGATTGGTCCGTGTCCATCTAGGTCGTGAGCAACTGTTCGATTAAATACGAGTAACCGATAGTATGATCTTCTGTGCGCCCATGCAACACCATACTAACTACAACGTATAAAATCCAGGACTATGATTTGCATATATTTAATTATAAATAATTAAATGCAAATAATTGTTTATTTAATTAAATAGATTAATGGGAATGGATCGTGAGTTTCCGTTACTTAAATCTAGACATTAAGTACACAACTCCAACAATCTCCCACTTTTACTAAGGTCTAGTCATTTCCTCCAAACTCCCGACTCCCATACTCATCCCGTGCTTAAGTTGTACTTCCAAGAAGTACTATGTGAATGAGCACTCTAGGTTGCCGCTCTGAAGTTATCTTGGTGACTACAGCGTCGTCTCCCTCGACGATGACTCGTATCAGGTGGTACTTGCACTATGTGTTATCTTACACTTATGGACTCGTGATTTCTTACCATTTGCCATCGCACCGCTATTTACATAGCCTTTGGCAAATTAAGAATCACATCTAAGTCCCAGAGATTATCCCGGAGTTATACCAAAACTTCCGCTGCCTCTGAGGCCGCTATTTGGTTACCCATGGCAGAGTCCGAAAAGCATCTTGCTTATCACTCTTCCATGTTAAAACTCCTTCTCCTTCAATAGTGAAACACATAGCCTGATATTGACTTACACCGGTCCTCATTCGATTAGAAATCTAAGAGAATGTAATCCAAAGGAAAAACTCGTCTGCTTCGTACTCTAGAACAGTACTTCGAAAGTACTTTTACGGCAGTCGAATATTCCTTTCCAGGATTACCTTGATATCCTCCCACTATGCTAACCGCATAGCCGATATCAGGTTCTTGTTTTCAACAATGCATTTATTAAGCTTTCCACATTCAAAGTGTAGGAAACTGCTTTCATTGCTTCTATCTCCTTTTGTGTTCCAAAACACATATCCTTTGATAGATGCATTCCGTCTCTGAAAGGTAACGAACCTTTCTCGGAATCTTGCATGTTTAAAACGAACCATAATCATTTATGTAAGATGTCCAGGAGAAGTACAATGTTCTATCTAGAGATCCAAGATCTCAAGAACATGTCCAACTTCTTCCTTTATCTTTCATAATGATTTATCTAGACAACCATCATTTTATGTCTGATAACATCTTTACATTGTTGCCAATGATAAGAGTGTCATCTACATAAAACCTCCGAGAAACACCAACTTGTTTTCCATCACGTTTCCAACACACACAATTCGTCTATGCTTTTGATGAATCCATAAAATGGACTATCTCATCAATTTGCAAGTACCACGAACTCAATGCTTTGTTCCAATCCATAAATGGATCAACTAAGCTTGTACTCTAAATGATCTTGCTTCTTAGCAATAATCCTTATTGCTCTCCAAGAAGGCACATTTAGATCTAGTACCGCCTTCATGTAGATCCAGGGATTGATTTCATGTATACTAGGTCCAGAGTTCAAAACTCTCCTAGTCTTATGAATATTTCCGGTTGTCAAACAACCTCCCACTACAATGGCATTCCGGTGTATAAACAGTAATAACAGTAGGTGCAGTTAGTGGTGTACCGCTACTCGTTTCGGCTGGTTCCAAGTCTTAATCGTTTTCTCTCTTTACAAAAGTATCATGTCATTTTGGGCTTGTGGTTCATCTAATAGTCTTCCTTTAAGAACCGGGCGTTAGAACTTATAACGTCCTTCTGGTTCACAGTACTATTGAACACACACTTTTTGTTCTTCTAGGATATTCTACAACCACATTTGAATGTGCCGTTGTTACCAAGACATATCCATAGAACATAGGTAGTTCCGTTTAACTCATGCTTTTACTATTTCTTTAAGAGTTCCATTTCTTATTTCCGACACACCAATCCTACACAACAGTGTATGGTGTAGTCATTTGGGATCAAATCCCAATCTCTGATTAGTATGCCATGTATTCCTCAGACAGGTACTTGCCTCCGCGATCAAATCGCAGGCTACAAATGGATATACCTTGATGGTTCTCCACAATCGCTTAGTGCTTTTGTGGCACATCAGGTATTCTAATCCATTTCTTGAGTAATCATCAAATGAAGTACTCGTACTTTATTGTCTGAGTAGACATAGGTCTGCATATATCAGAGTCAATCAATACTTGTCCGAATCTTATATCTTATATCCATAAAGGATTGCTTAGTCGTATCATCTTCCAAATTAGATTCTTAGGTCGGAAGGTCCACTCCTTCAACTTAATTGATCTTACAATCAATTTTCGACCTTTGAACTTCTTATTTGAATAAATATGACTTAGCATAAGAATCCACAAGTATAAATGATTTAATAAAGAATTCTCTTATTAGTAAAACGAGTTATATAAAACGGTTCGTTGCATCGTGGTGGACTCAGGATTCATCATTTATATATTGCGAGCTAATGTACCAAAATAGATAATATCATTATTTCTTCTTATAACCATCAAATGATTAAAAGAAATAAAATATCCATTCATTAAATTTCAGAAATCCAGAACAGAGTTCCTTCTAAAATTAAAGGTACATAAAAGCAATAACTCAAAATGAAATCCTATAAAATGTCCTCCACTGCAACTGCTGCCTCCTCCATAGCATTGCCCATGTAGACTACGATTTCTTCTTTTCTAAGTCGTCGGGTTTCCTGGAACCCTTGCATTTAAAATGCACATACCGTCAGTGGTTCCATATCTACACACCAGGTTCCGGTAGATAATACCACTAACTATGTTTTACGACTAAAGAAAATTTCGTACTTTCTTTGAGAGGATAATCAGACTTCCAGTACCCAGAATGTTTGCATCGAGAACTCTTGCCTCTTGGCTTTCTCGTCCCATCTCGTGGTCCAAGAAACTTAGGACCACTGGGTTTCTTTGCTTGTTTTTCCTTTCCCCCGATTTTGCCCTTAGGTTCGAAACCTTTGGCATTAGCTACAAGAGCTTGCGATTTCCGTCTCAACTCGTCTAAAAGGTCAATCATCTTAAAAACGTGTTTAAGCGTTCCCTTGAATCGACTGGCCTTTATGAGTATCCTCATCGCCTCTTGTCTAGCCGCCTATGTCATGTCTAAACATCTCCTTGAGTTTGAACATGATATCAAAATCAGTCCTTTCCTCATCAGTTAAGACATTTGTAGGCTCGGGAGGACAAAGCTCACTGAGTACAAACTTGTACTCTTTAACAGTCTGGACAATGTCTAGATCTCTATTCCAATCATTACATTTAGGGACCAATGAGTTTAAAATCCTTACGTATCACAGAAAGTGGGTTCAAAGCCATTTCCTAATCTATGAGTACATATAACAACAAACAATCGATTTAATCTCCGATATTATCTCCCTTAAATAATATCATTAAACCACTAATCACATCTAAAATCCCATCAGATATGGCAAGCCACGTGGTGTGGACGTTTACCAATCCAAATGATTTAGCAATTAGATTTGCTTCGGTCATACATCACTTATAGCGGAACCTCGTGGGGAGGAATACTATAATGCGTATCTAAGTGTAAACCATTACTCAGTACCAAAGTAAATCGTTTGGAATTGCTACATCACCGCAAGCCACGTGGTGTGGACGTTTACGACAACTTCACAACTCTTCACAATTTCTTACAACTGTCTACATCAATTAATCCAAAATCCGTCAGCATAGCAAGCCACGTGGTGTGGACGTTTACTACACCAAGAGACTTTTATAATTGACTCCCAATTACTTGATCCATTCAATCTTGTAAATCAAGACGCGGAGAATCATAAGTGAAACTCGAAGTTTCTTACCAGTGATTCACCATGCGAACGACCCTATCTCTCATAAAATGAGGGAGCCGAGCAGAAAATCGATCTAGTCATCAAATGACACGAAAGTCTCTAATTTGTGTCCTCGACATGACCAAGTGGCTTTGGCTCCATTCCACTCCCCGGGGTGAGAATGAGTCGACTTGAAATCAGTTTTGGAAAGACAAATTAGGCATTGTTTGATAAACTTAATCAATGTTTCTCGTAAAAGGAATTACAAGAATTCTCCTCCAATGACTTGTCTATACGAACTTCAAAAGTCCATAAAAGTCACCAAGAGAACAGCAATGGAGACCATGGATATGTTTCCGTACCCTCTCCCACTTAGCTTTTTACAATAAAGGGATACGCTATCTAATGCATAATTAAATACACATAAGCATGCATATATGAAATAAAGCACATAGAATATTATCACATAATCAAAATAATACTAGAATATTATTTTCCGACTATTATGGCTTTATCGCATCTCCGTATGCTTCTTCTAGTCTTTAGTCTTCGTTCTTGAATGCTCAATGTGACGGGAATATTAATTCCAATATTTAAATCTATTTATTTTTAATAAATCCAAGAGTTACTTAATTCGAAAATTAAGTCAATCGAATAAATCAAAATAAAATTAAATATTATTAATATTTTTATTTATTTTATTTTCCCTTTCTATTTCATTAAATCTCTAGAATAATCTATCCAAGACCCACTTGGAATATTCTAGAAGACTTCCATAATGAAATAAGGAAATAAAATAATTTATTTTTATTTTCCCTTTCTACTTCATTAAATCTCTAGAATAATCTATCCAAGACCCACTTGGAATATTCTAGATGATTTCCATAATGAAATAAGGAAATAAAATAATTTAGGACTCCTAGTCCTTCCAAATTAATTCCTTTCCTAATCCATTAAAAATTCCATAAAAGAATAATTAAATAAGGAAAAATTAATTTAGGACTCCTAAACTTTCCAAATTAATTATTTTCCTAATCCATTAAAAATTCCATAAAGGAATAATTAAATGAGGAAAATAAATTAATTCCAAATTAATTCTTTTCCTATTCCATGAGAATTCCCAAAATAGGAATATTCAAAATAGGAAAACCGAACTAATCTTAGGAAAAATAATTCTTTTCCTAATCCATAATAATTCCTATAAAATAGGAATAATTATATTAGGAAAACCGAATTATATTAGGAATAGGATCTTTACCGGCGCGCCACTACCCAACCGGCGCGCCACCACCGCCGGTGACATCGCACGGCCGAGGGTGCGGTCGAGTGCCCCCCACGCGCTCGATCCATGGTTCGGCTATGGGGATAGCCGAACCGAGCCCTAACCCTCTCTTCGTCTCCTCCGTCACACTTTTTCCGGTCGTCGTTTCGGAATCGATCCAACGTAAAATAAATTACAAATTTATTACAACGCTATCCGGTATCGATTCTCTACATGAAATCGACCTCATACAATTTCCGGAAAAATAAGAACAAGCATTCACCACACAAGAACAAATATTGACATCATCGAGAGTTTAATAATCAAGAGAAATATTATGACATTAATTAACAATAATTAAATCTAGCCATAATAATCGGAAACCCTGCAAGGTAGAACAATTTATCTAAAAATACCATGAACTAAAACCATCGCTCTGATACCAATTGTTGGAAATCGATATCCCGGAATTAATAAATTAAATAAAATTAATTATCTAATTAATTCCGACCGAAATCCTTTGGAGATCGAATATCCGGAGTTGTCAAAGTGCGGAACGACAACTCCAATCGACTCCCGGATGCCGGAACAACCCGCCACGAACCACCACGCGAAACCGGACTCAACCAAACCCTAACCACGGGGATAGCCCGGGCTGTTCGGTCGAGCCCTCGTGTGGGGCACGCGGCTGTCCTTGGCATCCGCCTAGGGCTGCCCTTGGCAGCCCCCTATGCACGCCCAGCCGCCCCCGGTGATCGCACGACCAGCCACGGCGAACCGTGGCTTGCGATCACCACCAGCCACCGCCGCTCGAGCGGCGGTCCAGCCGCGTGAGCGGGGCTGCTCCAGCAGCCCGCTGGTTGTGCACGGGCGATCGAGCTCGCCCTCGATCGAGTCTCGGCGTCCAGCCGAGGCTCGCCCCTCTCGACCCTCTCTTGTTCGAGCCGTTGAGCCGCCGGCGGTCCGGTGATCTACGATCACCACCGCCCGGTTCAACCTCGACAAAGGTCGCGTTCTCGGATCTTGGTTCAAGATATTTTTACGATAATTAAACGATAAAATCATAAAGAGGGTTTTACGATTTACCTCGTTCTCGTTGTTCGGAAAAACGAAGAACTCAATTTGACGACCTTGAGATCTTCCCACGTATTCCTTGCACTAGCTCGGACGTCGTGTGGGCGACGATCTACCGAACTCCATGGATCTCCTTCACGAACTCTCTAGACTAATCAAGTATGATTATCTTGTCTTGTCAAATTGTGAAGACCATGTAGTGATTTTATAGGCTACGTAGGGGATCTTAAGGAGGTGGAATATTGGGCTTCCAATAATAGTGATTAAATTGAGCCCAAGCCCAAATCTATTAATCCTTACTATTATTAATTAATTCTATTTTCCACTATATAAAATTAATTGCACTCCCAATATTAAACCATATTATATCAAATAATATTTCTCCGGTAGTATTATTTATTCCGTGTATTTAAGATATAAATATCCATGAATAAAATTAATTTATTGCTAATTAATTTATTCATCTCTTTTATCCGAGACTAGTACCATTCAACCTTAATTATTATGCGGAACGAATCCACCTGCAGGGTTTACATAATAATTCCTTATGAACTCATCTCGGGGATATTATCAACCCTTCCGGGATACACTTTCCCGTCAAGTATTCACGGCATGTCATATATAAAATATAGTGACCCAACTTAACCGGTAATTAACCCAATAATTAAATCGGTTAATTCCTTTGGTAAATCAAAGTCACTTACATTGAATATACACACCCGCAATAGTTTCGGGGATTAAGAATAAAATACACTGAGACTCGAATCGATTATCGCCGGCAATCCTAATCGATGAATCTCAACGATCCGCTCAATACACCAAGTGTACAAGTGTGATAAAATAATTAAGATAAATTATTTTCTCTCTCACACAACGACTATACCGATGGATTGGTCCGTGTCCATCTAGGTCGTGAGCAATTGTTCGATTAAATACGAGTAACCGATAGTATGATCTTCTGTGCGCCCATGCAACACCATACTAACTACAACGTATAAAATCCAGGACTATGATTTGCATATATTTAATTATAAATAATTAAATGCAAATAATTGTTTATTTAATTAAATAGATTAATGGCAATGGATCGTGAGTTTCCGTTACTTAAATCTAGACATTAAGTACACAACTCCAACAAGAATGTCCTTCACGGCTTTCCAATGAGCCGGTCCAGGATTAGACTGATATTTGCTCGTGACGCTCACAACATGTGCAATATCAGGTCTAGTACATAGCATGCCATACATCACGCTTCCAATACCGGATGCGTATGGTGTGCGATTCATCCGCTCGATTTCCAGTTCCGTTGCTGGACACATGGTTTTTGAGAGACGAATTCCATGACACATTGGCAAAAACCCTCTCTTGGAGTTTTCCATGTTAAACCGTTTTAAAATGGTTTCTATGTACAAGGATTGTGATAGGCCGATCATCTTTCTAGATCTATCTCTATAGATTCGTATTCCTAATACGTAAGATGCCTCGCCTAAATCCTTCATCGAGAAACGTGTGGACAACCATGCTTTCATTGCCTGCAGCATACCTACATCATTCCCAATGAGTAGTATGTCATCAACGTATAGCACTAAAAACGTCACGGCGCTCCCACTAACCTTCTTGTATACACAAGGTTCCTCCGGGTTCTTGACAAAATCAAACTCTTTGATTGTGTTGTCAAAGCGTTTGTTCCAACTTCGGGATGCTTGTTTCAATCCATAAATGGATCGCTGGAGTCGGCAAACCTTTTGCTCTTCTCTAGGAGATATGAAGCCTTCCGGCTGCGCCATATAAATTTCTTCCTCAATGTCCCCATTGAGAAACGCGGTCTTCACATCCATTTGCTATATCTCGTAGTCGTACCACGCAGAGATGGCCAGCAAAATCCTAATGGATTTAAGCATAGCGACTGGTGAAAAGGTTTCCTCATAGTCAACACCTTACTTTTGAGTATATCCTTTTGCCACCAACCTAGCTTTAAAGTGAAGGTACCGGTATACCGATCCAATCGATATACCGTGTGTGCGGAAGCGTGTAAAGCGATAGATCTACTATGCCATGATCTTAGTGCACACTTAATGTGTATAAGAACATATATAAACATATATATATATATATATATATATATATATATATATATATATATATATAAGGTTTAACGATTACTTACTTTTGGTGATCGTTGATTTCGGTTAAGGTGGTGTTGAGTCGATTAAACCACCTTAATGGATCAGCAACTCAAAGATCTCCTTGTGAATGAACTCTTCACTCCTTTGGATCGTCCGGATGTTGAAGCCGCACAAATGGCCCGGCCTCTACGAGTTGCACACGAACCCGGATGACGAACACTTTGCTTGATCGAGTCGGTTCTCCAAGAACACTCTCTCCTTTCTCTCTATTGTGTGGATTTCGTGGTTCAATGTTATGTATGATGAAAATCTGATTTTCATCCATATATGAGCATCATTATGCATGCCATAACACCCCATTGTAACCTCCAACATAATGGGCATCAATTATGCACCATTAACATGCAAAAGGAGTTACAAAGGAGGTGAAAGGTCATGCCACATACACATGCCACTATGCATTGTATGTGGTCCCACTTTCTTGTGTGGCATGCCATGTCACACTATGTGACATGCATCCATGCAAGCCATGCATCCCATGCATGTGAATTAAATCCACGTAAATATTGATTCTAAATCAATATATATATATATATATATATATATATATATATATATATATATATATATATATATATATATATATATCAAGCATCGTACATCATCTTCGAGTCCGTGTGTGACCCTGTAGGTATAATTATCGATCAATATTATATTGCTCCCATCAATTAATATTATCGAATAATCATTTAACATCCATAGACGACCTTATGACTTTATCGATTGCACACGTAGGATCGAAGGACATATCCCAACAATCTCCCACTTGGCCTTCAGAGCCAGTGTGCTGCCAACTTTCTGTTGTCACTTTATGTCTAAGTTTGAACTTGAGGCAAGACTCGAGTCATCCTCAATCGGTTCAAACCTTTCTTGGACTTTGAGACAGACTGTAAAACCAGATTTATCACTATGATACGAATCTGGACGTGGCCACGTATTTTCCACAGTCTCGACTCTCCAAGTGGCCGGTAAGACATATATCCCATTAAAAAATGGAGGACAATCCCATCTTGTCAATCCAAGCTCTCCCACTTGCTTCCTGATATACCCAATAACAAGTTTTATAACCTCCTTTTATGAAAGGCGTTTACTTGTATCAAAGTACACCATTTCACAATGGAATCACTCTGGACTACTCAGGTCAGAGGAAATTGCTCGAAATCTTAAATACTATTCCAGTCGGGTCTGTTCGATCATTAGCTCCCAGCTAATATCTATGTAATTGTACTTGATGTCCCACATCACTAGCCCATGAAGCGGCGCTATAGTACACATTACAATCTAGTTCTTTGTATTATCGGTTTGTCCGTACTCGATTATACGAACCAGGAACAACTATATGATTCAAGTATATCAGTTCAACCATTGGGACTTCATTATGCGGTAAGTCGACCTCATAACCCAATTGATATAACTTAATCATTTGGACAATTCATATAAATTAAACCATATTTATATGAAGAATTATGTATTATACATATGAGTGAATGTTTACCAAATCTCCAAAAGTATCTAATACAGTAATAGAAATCACAACCCATCTCTAAGATGTTTGATCTCTATTGCAGTCGTGAAAGCCTTAAGCTTAGACTGCTGGAGAGGTTTAGAAATCAGGTTTGCAACCTTACCAAAAGTTGCAACTTTATTATCTCGATGTCTCCACAACACTATCTCCCAGATAATGTGGAACTTCCTGAACACCAGTTTTAGACTTGTGGTTCGTCCTAGCTCATTGGCTTGCGCGATAACTCTACTATAAATAGAGAGCTATCGGATGGGCTGAGCTAGTTACGCCACCTAGTTCATTCAAGAACTTTCAAATCTTAACTACTAACATTACTGCATCCAATGCAATACTGTGCTCAGCTTCTGTAGTTTAATCAGCTATATTGCATTGCATGGAACTATTCCAGCAAATTTCACCTCTAACCAAACAAAAGATATAACCAGATTAAAATCGGAAATTATCTTAGCCTGTTATGAATTTTGCATCCAAATAGCTTGTTAACATCAACTCCTTTTGTCTTCCAAAGACAACAAAATATTCTTTTGTCCATCTAAGGTACATAAGAATATTCTTGGTCGCAGTCTAACGCGCCTCACCTGGGTTTCCTTGAAACTGACTAGTCATGCTCAAAGCATAAGATTCGTCCGGTCGTGTACATATCATGGCGTACATTATAGACCCTACTGCCGAAGCATAAGGAATGTTTTCCATCCTCTTTTGCTCATCAAGCCCCGTAGGGCCTTGAATCTTGCTAAGAGATGTGCCATGAGTAATTGGAATGAGACCCTTTTTGGCGTCTTTCATTCTGAACTTATCAAACACCTTTTCAAAATAGGTCGCTTTACTAAGTCCAAACATCCTTTTCGATCTGTTCCGACAGATCTTGATGCCCAATATGTACTGTGCTTCTCCAAGATCCTTCATTGAAAAACAATTTCCAAGCCATTCTTTAATAGAATTAAGCATAGAAACATTGTTTCCAATAAGGAGTATGTCACCGATATACAACACAATTAATACAACGTAACTCCCACCGACTTTCTTGTAAACACAAGAGTCTTCCATGTTCTTTTGAAATCCAAAATGTTGTATGGATTCATCGAACCGAAGATTCCAGCTCCGAGATGCTTGCTTTAATCCATAGATGGATCTAATAAGCTTGCATACTCTCTCAGCCTGATTAGGATCGATAAAACTCTCTAGTTGTGTCATAAACACATCCTCTACTAGAATCCCATTCAAGAAGGCGGTTTTAACGTCCATTTGCCATATCTCATAATCATAATGAGCAGCAATGGCTAAGAGAATCCGAATGGATTTAATCATAGCAACTGGTGAAAAGGTTTCATCATAATCAACCCCGTGAATTTCTTTATATCCTTTTGCCACCAACCTTGCTTTGAAAACACTAGGTTTTCCATTTATGTCTGTTTTTATCTTGTAAATCCATTTGCATCCAATGGGCCTAGCCCCTTTAGGAAAATCGACCAAGTTCCAAACTTGATTTTCAGACATTGATTCCATTTCGGATTTCATGGCACCCTGCCATTTCTCGGAATTTGGACTCGTCATAGCTTGGATATAGGTCGAAGGTTCATTGCTTTCTAAAAGCATGATTTCATAGTTCTCATTTGTTAGAATACCTAAGTATCTGTCAAGTTGAGATCTAATCCTTCCGGACCTTCGAGAGTTAGGTGTGGTTTCTAAAACCACTGGAGTACTCTCAACCAAGTCTTGAGTCTCCATCTCAGTTTGTTCTTCTTGAACCTCGTTCAAGTCTTCTTGAACTCCGTTCAATTCAACTGAGCTCCCACTTACTTTCTTGGAAAGATATACCTTTTCAAGAAATACACCAACTCGAGCAACAAAGACTTTGTTCTCGGATTGGTTGTAAAAGTGGTACCCTCGTGTTTCTTTTGGATAACCAACAAAGAAACATTTATCCGATTTGGGTTCAAGCTTTGTAGAGATATTTCTCTTCACATAAGCTTCACATCCCCAAACCTTGATATAAGGCAAGTTAGGGACCTTCCCTTTCCATACCTCGTATGGTGTCTTATCAACAGCTTTTGACGGTGTCCTATTCAGTGTATAGGTTGACGTCAGGAATTGTGTGTTCCCAAAAGAGACCAGTAGTTCATTCAGACCTCTCATCGAATGGTCGAACTATATCTAATATAGTTTGTTTTCTATTTTCTGAAACATAACATTCATGTGCTTGTGAACTGATAGGTTCCACATACATCAATATGGATCATCCCTAATTAATCACTCACATGTTCTCCTTTCTCCAAGAAAGATGACATTGTTATCTTGTCCATCACACATCATTTACATGTATCAAATGACTCCAAGTCAAATGATTCTAGAATGCATTCTAAAAGAAGCTTCGTTACATGTTTAGATGTTGATTTGACATGATCAACAATGTTATATTTATGTCTCATTAAGATCTATTCGATTCGGCCTGTGGTGTTAATGTTATATATGATTTGTCAAGTCAAAGTATACATAAACAATATAATAATCGTACCAAAACAAAGAATAATTCACAATTAAAATAGTTACCAAACTATTTCATAGTGAAAAACTAATCCATCGGTATCCAATACTGAACCAATATTCATTGTTTATTGAAGGTACGAAATTACATAGTTATAATACTAAAACAAGGCCCTAAGGCAAAACAACATCATATGATCATACGGCTAATGCAGCGACCTTCGCTCCATTTCTCGCCCGTAGATTGACATCTCTACTTACCAAACTTATACTTCTATGTAGTTCCTCCACATACAAATGTGAGAACTACATTTGGCATCCAATACCCAAGAAGTAGAATTTGTGAAGTTTAATGTCTATAACATTAATACCTGAAGATGAAGCAACCCCGTTCTTCACATCTTCTTTGAACTTTGGGCAAGTTCAATTATTCTCGATAATTGACTCTTATTCGAATTCCAGTTCACAATTATTCCAATATCAAAACGTGATAAATCGTAAGTGAAAACTCGAAATTTTCTAACCAGCGATTTTATCATGCAATTGAAGCCCTATCTCTCATAAAATATGAGGGAGCCAACCAGACAATCGATTCACGCCATCCAATTGGCTCGAAAGTCTCTAATTTGTGTCATTGATGAACTTAAGTGTTTCGGATTAAATCACTCCCCGAGGTGAAATAATCATAACCTTATAATCCATCAAATGAAAGACAAATTAGGCATTTGTTTTGAAATTGAATAAAATATGAACTTTTATATGTTTGCAAATAGTGTCCAACACTTTTGCAGTAGACGCATTGAGATTCCCTAGGAACCCTAGTAGCCTTCTTGCCCATGGTCTTTTGACTACCCTATCCCATATCATAAGAATTTCCTTCTTAAGGTCTTTCTCTATCGCCGGCTCAGCAGCCTTGAGCATCCCGTGGAGCTCACGAAGCGATTTCTTCAAACCATTCATATGGAAATTTTAGCCTAAAGGCATTATAACCATCATGAGATTGAAGTATGAAATCGGTTGCCAATTAATCATCATAGGAAAAATCTAGGCGTTCACTTGAAGCAAATAATCCAATCATTTGTTGCACATGTGATTCCATAGATTTCCATTTTTCCAGCCTAGCTGAAGCAATGACCCTGGTCATACCGAACCGCTCAATCTTAGCATATTCCCCGAACATGCTATTGAGTTGTTCAATGATATCTTAGGATGTGGTTATTTAACACATTTTCATTGTCTTCGTATTTGAGGACCATCCTCAAATTACGTTGTGAATCAAGAAAATTTATGTTGTTCAATTTTTCATAATCAAGAATTGAACCAAACTTGAATCGAGTTGAAATTAACATGATAAACTACAAAAGAAAGATAAATAAAGTATGTAAGCATTCACAAAGCGGTAAACAAATAAGGTTGTCTGACAAGCTACTTATTTATTCCATTTTGTTCAATCGATATCTAATAGCTTTGTTCCCTTGAACAAAACAATCCCAAGACCCTCATCTTGCAAATTCTTAAGCCGACTGAGTCCGCACTTAAGAAGTCCAAGATAGGTAGACATCCCATGTCAATGACATCTAATGTCACTCTCGGTCGATGAGAGTCCCATTCTCATCTCATGTCTCGATAGCCACGCCTGCAGTGGATCTATCGATGAGGAAACCAAACTCACGTGTAAGGGTCTAACCCTTACTCCCACTTATCCCAAGATAACAAGTAGTACCCCGCTGAGGCGGACCTACCAACTTATGATCGAGGGCTTTATGGGTGTGATGTTTTGGACAAGACATTAAACTCATTATTTTGGGAACTTGCATGCATAGGTGTTTATATGTAAGTTGAACATTTATAACATAAAACATCCTATAACTAGAAAAGCAATTAAATACGTAATCGAAAGGCCCCTAGAACCTCACAACTCTCAAACGAAAAGATTAAAAGCAACAAAATAGGCCTTGAACATCTTCTGGACTGGTCCGCGCCCGCTGTTTCAGTTCCGCGCTCGCCGATTTTGGTCAAACCAAGTCATTACCCCAAAAACCACGAACAGCGCCCGCCGTTTTACAACCAGCGGTCGCTGAACACCACCGGCGGTCGCCGTTTCCAAAACGGCGCCCGCCGAAAGGGCAAAAAGCCGTCTGACCCAAAAAAGAGCTTTCGGCGGTCGCCGTTTCTAAAACGGCGCCCGCCAAACCAAAACAGCACCCGCTGGAGCACAAACGGCGCCCGCCGTTTTGCTCCAGCAGCCCCGGTTTTTTCCGCTTTGCTTCGTTTTGCTTCGTTTCTTCTCGTTTTCGCCAGAGAGCCGAGAACCTCCATCGAACCATGGACCAAGTCTATCGCTTACAAGTAGTACAATACAAATATAATAGAAAAACCTATCTATTACAAATGATTCCAAGGGACGCAGCCCTCAAAAGACTATGGCCAATCGAAATGAAAAAAAACGACAATTTCATTCACCCGACCACTAACGGTGGCCGGACATACATCTAATCACATAATCACAATTAAACATATAATCCAATTATGTTGATTTAACCTTCGTGTCCAACACAAAAGTGTGCACGAGCCCTAAGCTCTGATATCAATTGAAGGTACCGGTATACCGATCCAATCGATATACCGTGTGTGCGGAAGCGTGTAAAGCGATAGATCTACTATGCCATGATCTTAGTGCACACTTAATGTGTATAAGAACATATATAAACATATATATATATATATATACACATCCAATATATATATATATATATATATATATATATATAAGGTTTAACGATTACTTACTTTTGGTGATCGTTGATTTCGGTTAAGGTGGTGTTGAGTCGATTGAACCACCTTAATGGATCAGCAACCCAAAGATCTCCTTGTGAATGAACTCTTCACTCCTTTGGATCGTCCGGATGTTGAAGCCGCACAAATGGCCCGGCCTCTACGAGTTGCACACGAACCCGGATGACGAACACTTTGCTTGATCGAGTCGGTTCTCCAAGAACACTCTCTCCTTTCTCTCTATTGTGTGGATTTCGTGGTTCAATGTTATGTATGATGAAAATCTGATTTTCATCCATATATTAGCATCATTATGCATGCCATAACACTCCATTGTAACCTCCAACATAATGGGCATCAATTATGCACCATTAACATGCAAAAGGAGTTACAAAGGAGGTGAAAGGTCATGCCACATATGTGGTCCCACTTGCTTGTGTGGCATGCCATGTCACACTATGTGACATGCATCCATGCAAGCCATGCATCCCATGCATGTGAATTAAATCCACGTAAATATTGATTCTAAATCAATATATATATATATATATATATATCAAGCATCGTACATCATCTTCGAGTCCGTGTGTGACCCTGTAGGTATAATTATCGATCAATATTATATTGCTCCCAGCAATTAATATTATCGAATAATCATTTAACATCCATAGACGACCTTATGACTTTATCGATTGCACACGTAGGATCGAAGGACATATCCCAACATAAAGGTCGCAACCTTTCCATCAGCTCCAACTTTCCTTTTATAGATCCACTTGCAGCCTATGGGAACGATTCCTTTAGGTGGGTCTACCAACGTCCATACGTTGTTGGAATACATGGAGTCCATTTCGGATTTCATGGCAGTAAGCCAATGTCCCTTGTCCGTATCCAATACGGCTTCATTGAAGGTTCTAGGATCGAATCCAACATCAATGATTTCGTGATCACTATCAACGAGGAACAACCGATCAGGCAACCTCCGAACTCTTTCGGATTTACGGAATGTCGGTCGTGGAGGTGTATCAGTGGTTTGTTGAATTGGCTCTGGTTCAGGGACTGGTGCATGAACTTCAGTTTGAGGGTCGTCATCTCGAACCTCTTCGAGATTTACTATGCTGCCTTTTCCATCTGCTAGGAATTCCTTCTCAAGGAACACAGCATTTCTCGAGACAAACACTTTTGCCTCAGAAACATAGTAGAATTCATATCCCATGGAATCCACGGGATATCCCACAAAGTAGCATAAGCCGAATTTACTATCCAACTTATCTCCCACTAGCCGCTTCACGTAAGCGGGACAACCCCATATCTTTATATGTTTGAACGTGGGCTGTCGGGAATGCCAAAGTTCATAAGGTGTGGATTTAACTGCTTTAGTGTTAAGTCTATTCAGCAAATAGGCGGCTGCCAAGAGTGCGTGACCCCACAAGTACGCCGGTAACTCAGTGACACTCATCATAGATCGAACCATGTCCAACAGGGTTCGGTTACGACGCTCGGACACTCCGTTCAACTGAGGTGTTCCAGGAGGAGTCCACTGAGAGAGAATTCCATTCTCTTTTAGATAGTCTATAAACTCAGCGCTTAAGTATTCGCCACCACGATCGGATCGTAGTTGCTTAATACGAAGCCCAAGTTGATTCTCCACTTCATGTCGGAAGTCTTTGAACCTTTCAAAAGTCTTCGATTTGTGCTTCATTAAGTACACGTAACCATACCTTGAATAATCATCGGTAAAGGTTACGAAGTAGTTGAATCCACCCCTCGCGCTAACACTTAGTGGACCACACACGTCAGTATGGATCAAATCCAATAGACCTTCAGCACGTGCCATTGTCCCTTTGTAGGGAGACTTGGTCATTTTCCCTTTTAGGCAAGCTTCACAAGCTTGGAGCGATTTCACATCATCAAGTGTGAATAGCCCTTCCTTTAGGGACTCATTTAATCGTCTCAGGGAAACATGTCCTAGTCGGGCATGCCAAAGTTGTGCGGGGTTAAGACTAATTTCTTTTCGTTTTGCTGTTAGCACATTATTAGGGATCTCGTTTAAGTTAAGTTCATATAAATTGTTTGACAGACGTCCCTTACATATCACTTTATCGTCCTTTTGTATAAGACAAATCGAATTTCCAAAAACAAAAGAATAACCTTCATTATCCAAAACAGGAATAGAAATAAGGTTCCGAATAAGTGATGGAACGTAAAGACAATTGTTCAAAACTAATTTAAAACGAGAATTAGAAACATCTAAGTAAATAGTACCGATGGCTTCAGCAGCAACTCTTGCTCCGTTCCCCATCCTCAAGAAGGTCTCACCTTCCTTGAGCTTCTTACTTCTTGTCATGAGCTGCAAATCATTACAGAGATGTGAGCCACAACCGGTATCCAATACCCATGAAGAAGAATTTAAGGATAAATTTACTTCTATGTAAAACGTACCATTCCTAGAACGTTTCTGGTCAAGGTACTCCTTGCAGTTACGGCGCCAATGGCCTTTCTTTCCACAATGGTGACAAACGTCATCAACAGATTTGACGACTTTGTCCTTAGATCCACCTTTCTTCCTTTTATAGACCATCTTGCTCGAGGAAGAAACATTTTCTTTCCTCTTCTTCGGATAGGAACGCTTCCTCTCAGAAGTTGAAGCAATGAGAACAGACTTCTCCTTTTTGATAGTCGTTTCAAAACTGACCAACATGTTAAGCAGCTCCTCGAGAGGTGGTGCCAGTTTGTTCATGTTGAAGTTCACTATGAACGGTTCATACGAACTTGGGAGAGACAGGAGGATCATATCCACCGAGAGCTCTTCAGGTAGGACGACCTTGAAATTCACTAGCTTCTCAATGAGACCGATCATTTTGATACCATGCTCGTGGACCGAAGCCCCTTCGCGCAGTTTCATAGTGGTCAGCTCCTTCGTAGCAGTGAACCTTGCGGTCCTAATATTCTCACTGTACAGGCCATCAAGATGAATCTTGATATCATGAGCCCATTCATACGTTTCATATTTCCTAGCAAGTTCAGGAGACATGGCGGCTATCATATAGCACTAGACAGTATTATTGTCCTCTTTCCATATCTCCATGTCTTTCTTCTCCTCGTCAGTATGATCGAGGTCCGGGTCAAAGTCAAACTTATCATCCAAGACATAAGTAAGGTGATCAAGTTGCAGCACAAGTTTGAGATTGCGTAGCCAATCAAGATAGTTTGGGCCAGTGAGTTTGTTTTGGTCGAGGATCGACGCTAGGGGATTCTTAGACATGATTACTGAGAAAAGTTTTAAGAAGATTAATGAGTGATAGTTCGAATTATGATTGCAATTAAAATTGTAATGACTTTTAGGAATTTTAATTGTCTTCCACTAAATTTTTCGAATTCCACTATCCTCTAGCGAACAGACGGGAAAAATCAAATTTTCCTTAGACGGGCTTTAGGTCCAAAGGTGAAAACCATAACTCGTAGTTAATCTAGCCCAGTTATGTTTACCCAATGGTAGACAACTATTTTTCAATCACATCTCTATGTGATCCTAAAGTTAGCTTTTCCTCACCATGACAATGAACTACGTTAATCGTACCCTTCAAAGTCAACCATGTGTCAAGACCGACCCACCGATATGAGAAGTGAAAGTTGGATTCCAATAAACGTGCACAACCCATAGTTAATCTATCCGACTGCACAAGTCTAAGGGAATCGTAGCTAGCACGTCTCCATCATATGTCGGTAAATCACAGCTTGACTCACAAGCAGTACTCCCCGCTAACACGGCATACCATACTACTTGTAAGTGGCTTTCTCATGATTTACCGCCGGCGGAAGGAAAGAAGAAAGAACGACACATCGGTTCTTCTTTATGGCTTGATATACATTCTCGGGAGAGAATGGAGGACTACAGGATTATTTATCTCATCAGAATGAGTGAGCGATCGATTGTTGATTCCTAACAACTATGTTCTTTATAGGCCATCCTAATGGAGTACATACGATCATAATATATATCACAATATATATATCTCACATAAGTCATATAATTCACATAGCATTTAATCACAATTAAAACGAGGTATGTAAATTAAATCAAATAATTAATCTATCACCTTGTTGATCGAATATTTAAATCAATTATTTAATTGGTCAATAAATAATTTCACTAAATTAAATATTGATACTTCTTTTCTATTTCAATTTATTAATATCCCAATACTCAAACGTGATGTCTCGTAAGTGAAGACTCGAAGCTTCTAACCAGCGATTCATCATGCAAACGACCCTATCTCCCTTAAATGGGGGAGCCGAGCAGATCATCGATTTTATGTCATCATATGACTCGAAGATCTCTAATTTGTTTTAACAAAAACAAGTCTAGATGAATCACTCCCCGAGGTGAATTCACGTTCGACATTGAATTGTTACTTAACAACAAATTAGGCATTGTTTGAACTATTAGATAAAAATAAATGTCTTAATAGAAACAACTAAGTCCCAATCAAATAACATTAAATCAATCAATTCAACAAACAGCATGCTTAAAGGTGATTATATTCATAGACAATTAATCAATTTCAGAACCTACGCTCTGATACCACTATTGGGGATTGTGCATGTATACGCAGCGAAAAACAAAAATTTTATTTTATTTTATTTTATTGAAAATCCTATTTTCAATATTAAATGCATTAATTGATTTAATTCAAATCTATTAAATAAATAATCCACCATTTAATTTAATTATCAAATAATTAAATATTTAATTCATGCATCCCATACTACACAAATTAAATCTTAGCGCAATTATATTTATCATATAAATTAATTACACTACTAATTAATTACGCAAACATGCATACATAATTAATTGCGTCAATTTGACAATTAACATAACCACAATTATATAATTCAAATCAAATTGATTTTAATTCACAATTAAATTAATCTCTATCCCAGTACTTAGCGCAAACAATTAACGCAAAACAATTAAATCCAAGTTTAATCGTGAGTACCTTAGGGATTCGTCGGACGAAACTAGGTTCGTCGGAAGTCGCGCGGATGCGACGCGGGGATGCACGCGGGGCGTGCGGGCTGAACACGGGGAGAGCCGGGGTGGCTCTCGGCTGGTTACGGCGGCGCTCGGGCGCGGGCGGGCTTGGCTCGGTCGTGCTCGGGCGTTGCTCGTTCAAACCTCCGACGTCTCTCGTCAAATCAGGTTTCACCTCGTATAGGTAATCCCACTCGCGTATTGCACTAGAAATACGAGAGGGAGAATACGACGGGAAAAACGGGCTAGAAAAACGGCGCCGGAAACAATTTCCGGCGAGGCGAGCGGCTGCCGACGGTGGCGCTGGGCGGCGGCGGGCGTCGGCTCCGGGTGGCGGTCCTCCGAGGGAGGCGGCCAAAGGGGGCGGCGAGAGAGGGAGAGGGAGAGAGGAGAGGCTAGGCTAGAGCTCTCTAGGTTTTGGTGTGTTCTTCTTCATGCCTATGGAGCTCCTTTTATAGGTGAAGAAAAGAGCTACTTGGGCTCAAACCCTAATGGATCGGATCCATTAACCCTAGCCGGCCCAATTCATTAGCCGTCATTACGTTTCTCCCAAATTGACAATCAATTCGATCTCCGAAAAATATAACGATTATATTTTCTTTCTCGGTTCAATTTTCTCATCGATATGAGATAATAATAAAAATTTCCAATTTCACAAAATCGGAAAGCCCATTTCAGGGGTACTGCTAAATCGGGAAATTTCCCAAAATAGAAAGTGTACACCATCGTGTCCGTTTTCTTTAGCTCAGTAATATTTCCAACTCATAATCACAATTATGAATCTCGGATTCAATCATATTGACCTCCGACTATATGTACTTAATTAACAGTTAATTAATACATGATCGTATTCAAGGATCGGTTTACACGAGAATGTGACCCTCAATGGTTCAGGTGTATAACTAGCCGTGGGATCACAACACATTGTGATTCGAACAACATATTGTTCTTATATCAACTACTCCCGAGAGTTTCAGATTAATAATCATATTATTTAATCTTTGAACAATTCGGTGCCCAACGAATCAATGACAGGCGTCTAGCAACCACGCTTCACTAATTCCCTAGATACAAATGAAGTGCCTGCAAGAACCTTGTAATATCGTTAGCGTACAGTACGATCCCTCCGATTTATATGTCCTTATCAAACTAGAGATATTGGTCAATCGAGATCTCTTGTTGTGTTTGATAACTTTGCGAACGTTCTAGGTTTCGTAAAATCCAGTCGTGATTGATCTAGAGAAACACATTTCTCTGATCACCTCACTGTTCAACTCTTGCCAGAGATTCCGGGACTACGAACCACATAGGACATCCATGATCTATATCAAGCGATCAGATCCCCTACTACCATGCACAGACTTCACATCAGATTTCGAACTGCACGAACATTGCCTCCTTTTTCGACTTACTCCCTTTCCAAGGAATCAGAGACACGTTACGATACAGCTAGTCCTCTGATGAAGTCACGGTGATGTCTGGGTCTTTGAAGTGCCGATTTTATGCTTGTTTTTAGTATGTTTTTAAGGTTCGTTTGTGTTCACTTTTGTGTATATATGTGTATGATTATCGAGGGTTTGCTTATTATTGATGTGACGGAACTTATGAACGGTATAGTCGAGTTTTTGTGTGAAATGTAGGTGAAAACGAGAGAAACGAGTAGAAGATCTGAACTTGGAAATTGCAGAAAATTCGAGTCCAAACCTGCTATCTCTCGGCTGGAACCATGATTTATGTCATACACGGCTGGAAAGGTCTTGAAGTTGGGAGTCCGAGGAATTTTGAATCACGTCAATCGGAGTTCGGACGAGAAAGATATGACGAAAATCGGAAGGCTGCGCAAGAAAGGCCAAACAAGTAACCAAATTCGGAGAAGAGAAAGATGGTGCAGCAGTGCAACCCGCGTTGAAGCTCTCGGACAAACCCGCGATAGAACTCGCAGCAGTTCAACTATTGACTAGCATTGACTCTCATTGAACCAGTGTTGACTCTCATTGAATCATCGTGGACTCGCGGCAGAATAGTTCAATGAGAGTGACTGGAAAGCAAATTCGTTGACCGAGCGTTGACTTCCATTGACTGTGCCCAATTTAGAGTTGTCCGAAGGGTAGAAAGGACATTTCAAGCCTATTTTTTGTGGGAAAAAGAAGGGAAACGGTTTTCTTTCTCTCTTGAGCTATAAATAGGGGAGGAACACTCCAAAAACACAACTTTGGATCTACGAAAACACACTTGGAAATTCTAGAGAGAGAAAGAACACCAAATTGAGAGTTCAAGCTCATCTTCCACAAATCGAAGCACAGATTCAAGCTCGATCAAAGACCACGGAGTCGAGAATTCCTCTTCAAACTTGGCTATCTCTAAATCTCAACTTTTCCTTTTGTTGTGTAGAAATCTCTTTTATGAATATTGATTTTTGTTGGGAATTTGACTTGGATCTTTGTGAATTCTCAGATTTGATCATGATTATTAGTGCTTTGTATGTTTCTTATATGATCATGATGATTTGCATGGGTTTCCTTGGCTAATTTTCCAATAGGAGGTGATGAAAATGTAGTGCACACTAGGTGTTTGATAAAATGCTCGAGTGAATAAACTTTGAGTTTAATTGTGAATTTTCGAGCTACGATCGATCTAACCACCGTTGGGCGGAGTTAGACTCGATCGGGGATTAAATTTTAGATCGACCACCGTTGTGCGGAGTCCTTCTTCCCGTAGTTCGATTTTTCATAATTAAGTTCAAAAGGGCTAAGTAAAGGAATTCGACAACCATTGTGTTCACTACCGTTTGGAGTGCTACTTTGGGGAATTAAATTGATTAACCACCGTTGTGCGGAGTTATTCCTTCTGTAGTCGATTCTCGAACTTAGGTACTTGGGAGTTCAACTCTAGGGACGAGAACTCCCGGAAATCACTCTTGTATTAGATAATTCACCAAGTTGTCACTACCATTTCATTACCTCCATCGTTCTCTACTTGATAAATCGTTTGCTATTTGTTACTTTGGACATTTTTGTCAAACTCTAACTACACTTTTAAACACTCGAAATTGCAAATGAATATGACTTTGAGACCTCTCACTTCTAGCCCTCCCTCGGATTGATAATCCGAGTGGTCGACTTCTAAAACTAAACCCTCGGTTTTGAAGCGAGGTAAAACGCTTTATTCTTTCCTTTGAGATAGAAAAAGTGCTTCTTCAGTCTTAAGGATTAATTGTGTACAACTATATTATGGAATTCTCTACTCGATTAGTGATAACCACTTAGAGATTCCAGGGAGAGGGGGTTCAGTGAACTCATCAACAGTGAGCACCCACTCAAGTATGTCGATGTCCCAACACCGAGGCTCGAGATTAGCCCACATACACTAAGTGCTAGTCTCAAGGGGGAAAGGTCGGGTATCCTTGTTATTGGCGTAACCCATCGACTAGGAACTGAGTTTGACCAGTTACGTTGCGTTAACAGAATTATCTCTCGGTTTCCACAAAACCGAATTCATACAACATGTGTAACTGTACAGGACTATATCTATGATTCAACATGGGGAGTAGATATAGCATATGCCTTAATTAATCATAATTAATAATCTTTCATAATTTCGAAATAAATTGATAATATTTATTAATTAAATAATAAATTAGGTTCGACCACAGCCACAGGTTGGCTTGTTGGTCACCTACTCTATCATATATAAGGAGAGCTTCTACATTGGCAGAAACATACCAATTATTCGGGCTATAACTATTGTGTGAGATTTGAGGGTTTTAGAGAGCATATCAATCCTTGTAATCCTGAAACAGTATTATAGTGAATTTTTCGTCGTTCCTCCCGTGGTTTTTCTCGCCTTGAATTTCCACGTAAATTCTGTCTCTTTTATTGTTGATTTCTTTTCTTCGGTTTGTTATCGTCATACTATACATCGTCGAATCTACAATACTTAGTAAAATAAAATAGCAAAAATGTGTATAATAAAGTACTCCCTTATATTTATCTACTACACTTTGTATTTTTTTTCACAAAGTATATAATTCTTTTTGGAATTCTCTTCCAATTAGTTAAATCTTTGAAAATTAATTTATTATTCATACTTGAGCGTATGAGATATCAAATCAAAGATCTCTACGAGACGCTCATTTTCCAACGGTTTGTGCGGTGAAAAGCATTACTAGCATTTCTATAGCGGTTTAACTAGGTTTAACACGAGATTTCCAAGCTCTTGAGGGATTTTTGTGCAATCTTGAAGACTTGTGTGAGAGAGTACGTAGTATAAATAATAGTTGACTCAACGTAATTAGACATTTTCCATTTTACAACTCTTCGTACACTATTTCACCCTCTCATCGTGCAAACGAAAAGCTAATTTATAAATTTTAATTGAAGTTTTCAATATAACTTTAGCAGTCTCGAATCAATTTCAGGACGTTTGTGCGGGGAATAGCAGTTTTCAATACAACTCTTCGTACACTCCACTTGTTCACAAATCAATTGCACAAGTAAAATATAACTTTAGCAGTCTCGAAACTGTATATCGGGTTCTTTGTAAATTTATGAAGAATAACAATTTCACAACAAATAACAATTTCAGGACGTATGGAGCATATTGTAACGCCCTGCCTGAAAGGCGGCGTTACTAGTGGAGGTTCCACAGAGAGTCAAGTAAATGAGGTTGATGGGCCTCCTCGCAGCTCACAACAAATAGTTGGGTCGCGCGGCCCGCAAGCCCGCGAACAGGCCCGAGCGCGTACGTGATTTGGGCAGCGGATTTTGTTTCCTTTTCGGAGTAGGATCCTTCTAAAATCCTTCTCCTATTTTTGTTTCCTTTTTCTATTAGGATTTTCCTTTTTCGATTAGGACTAGTATTGGGATACTATATAAAGGGCTTCACCCCTATAGCTTGTATTCAGCTTTTCTTTGAGAATTTTCGTGAGTAATAAAAGTTCTCCCACAAAATTACTTTTCCCTTATTTTTCGTATAATTCTCAACTCTTTTTCCTTCCAGAAATTCGAGTTGATCTTAAGCACATTTTTATTGGTTTTGGCTGAAGACACTCGCGATAGACAAGGTTATTACGAGTGTTTGCCGCGCGTTCAAGGTTCCTCGAGACCCGAGGAAATTAGGGCGTGACAATATGCCTTGTATTAATAGACAAAATTTTATAATTTAGTTCGTATCATATCAATAGACATACTCTCAAAATACTTAATTTATTTATTTTAAAAAAGGTCACTTTGCCAACCCAGGATAAGGGGTTATTACACTTTGCTATTTAACCGGAAAAGTTTTACCGATCAGTATCACAGGATAAGGCCTTTTACAATTTGCCACTTTCCAAATTTGCCCTCAGTCTCACCTTCACTAAAAAAATTAAAAAATAAATAAAAACATTTCTTCATCTTCTTCACTATGATTCTGAAAAAAATAAATAAAACCTAATTGACCAGAGTATCTTAATTACTTCGAAAAAAATCTTGAAACTTGAAATTCTTGAAGAATTAATATCCATCTATACATATATAAAACGAGAAGCAATGCCTCCCAAATTGACCAATCGCATACCAAGGATGCGTTCACACTACAACTTTTAATAATTTTTTATTCTTCAAATTCAGATATTAAATATTCATTCTTTTTTTCTTTTGCGTAAAGCAAGGCCGAAACAGTACAAAAACAGTACAAAAAGCTGTCTTATGTTCACCTTTTTCACGTCCCAATAAAAGTCCCCCCCTCAAAATTCTTTTCATATTTCCGATACCATAATTTCTCCTCTTTTTTTTCTGAATCGTCCTCCCCCTTCATCATCGTCCTCCCATCCTCGATCATCATGTGTAGGACGATGGCTCCCCGCCGCACTCCGACTACTCCAACGATCGCCTTCTTCGTATTCGGATTGAGGTACGCATATTTCGTGTTTTTTTTTCTGGAAATTTCTCTACCTCCGGTAGAGATGCCGAGAAATTCATCCAAGCCCCCGATTTTTTCCCCGATCAGGACCTAAGCCGCTCGCGGCTACTCCGCCGATCGCCTTCTTCGTATTCATATTGAGGTATGCATATTTCGTTTTTTTTTTCTGCAAATTTCTCTCCTTCCGGTCGAGAGGCGGAGAAACTCATCCAAGCCCCCAATTTTTTCCCCGGTCAGGACCTCAGCCGCTCGCTCCTCATCTGCTGTCGCATCTTTTGTGATCGATTTCTTCGAATGGGTAATCGTCAAGAATCGATCGAGTTCCCTGTTCTGCGAGGACCCTTCCATACCGAATTCGAGGTCGTTAGGAATGTATGTGAATTTGCATGCTTTCTTTTTTCAGATTTTTCAGATCTTGACGATCGATCGAAGGATGCTTCCATCTTCCGTTTGATGCCGTGAGGTATATATGAAAATGCATGTTATATTTTTTCAGGTTTCTCATGTCTTTTTTAGCGATTTCTCCGACCGGATAATCGTCGAGAAGCTTTTTAATTTCCTTTTCTCGATGTATGCTTCCATCGCGAGTTTGAGGCCTTGAGGTATATACGAATATGCATGTTTTCTTTTTTCAGATTTTTCAGATCTTTGTGTGCGATTTCTACGAGTGGATAATCGTCGAGAAGGTTTTGAATTTCCTTTTCTCGAAGGACGCTTCCACCTCGATTTTGAGGCCATTAGGTATATATGAATCTGCGTGTTTTCTTTTTTCAGATCTTGACGATCGAACGAAGGATGCTTCCATCGCGAATTTGATGTCGTGAGGTATATATGAATATGCATGTTTTCTTTTTTCAGATTTTTCATGTCTTCGTGAGCAATTTCTCCTAACGGATAATCGTCGAGAAGCTTTTGAATTTCCTTTTCTCGAAGGACGCTTCCAGCGCGAGTTTGAGGTCGTGAGGTATATACGAATATGCATGTTTTCTTTTTTCAGAATTTTCCGATCTTTATGATCGATTTCTCTGAATGGATATGTTGGAAATCGATATCCCGGAATTAATAAATTTAAATAAATAAATTATCTAATTAATTCCGACCGAAATCCTTCGGAGATCGAATATCCGGAGTTGTCAAATTGCGGAACGACAACTCCAATCGACTCCCGGTTGCCGGAACAATCCGCCACGAACCACCACGAAGCGCCGGACTCAACCAAAACCCTAACCGCGGCAAAGCCGCGGCTGTTCGGTCGAGTCCCCTCGCGGGACTCGCGGCTGTTCAAGGCAGCCGCCTAGGGCTGCCCTTGGCAGCCCCCTTGGCACGCCCAGCCCTCGCCCGGTGATCGCACGACCAGCCACGTTCCAGCCGTGGCTTGCGATCACCAACAGGCCACCGCCGCGCGAGCGGCGGTCCAGCCGTGCGAGCGGCGACCAGCCCGCGCGAGCGGTGCTCGCACCGTGCGAGCGGGGCTGCTCCAGCAGCCCGCTGGAGCCTCGTGCGACGCGTACGGGGCTGCTCGCAGCAGCCCGCTGAACGTGCACGGGGAGGGCTCGGACAGCCCGCGAATCCGCTACGGGAAAACCCGTAGCTCGCGGCCGAGCCCGTGCGTTCGAGCCCTCGGCGTCCAGCCGAGGCTCACGCCCCCTCGACCCATCCCGTCGAGCCGTTGAGCCGCCGGCGGTCCGGTGATCTCCGATCACCACCGCCCGGTTCAACCTCGATATGGGTCTCGCCATCGGATCTTGGTTCATGATATTTCTACGATAATTAAACGATAAAATCATAAAGAGGGTTTTACGATTTACCTCGTTCTCGTTGTTCGGAAAAACGAAGAACTCAATTTGACGACCTTGAGATCTTCCTACGTATTCCTTGCACTAGCTCGGACGTCGTGTGGGCGACGATCTACCGAACTCCATGGATCTCCCTCTCTACTTTCTCTCTCTAGAATTGTGATCTTCAAGTTATGAGAATAGAGAAGACCATGTAGTGCTTTTATAGGCTACGTAGGGGATCTTAAGGAGGTGGAATATTGGGCTTCCAATATTGAAGATTAAATTGAGCCCAATGCTCAAGTCCATTAATCCTTATCAATATTAATTAATTCTATTTTCCACTATATAAAATTAATTGCACTCCCAATATTAAACCATATTATATCAAATAATATTTCTCCGGTAGTATTATTTATTCCGTGTATTTAAGATATAAATATCCATGAATAAAATTAATTTATTGCTAATTAATTTATTCATCTCTTTTATCCGAGACTAGTACCATTCAACCTTAATTATTATGCGGAACGAATCCACCTGCAGAGTTTACATAATAATTCCTTATGAACTCATCTCGGGGATATTATCAACCCTTCCGGGATACACTTTCCCGTCAAGTATTCACGGCATGCCATATATAAAATATAGTGACCCAACTTAACCGGTAATTAACCCAATAATTAAATCGGTTAATTCCTTTGATAAATCAAAGTCACTTATATTAAATATACACACCCGCAATAATATCGGGGATTAAGAATAAAATACACAGAGACTTAAATCGATTATCGCCGGCAATCCTAATCGATAAATCTCAAGCAGATCCGCTCAATACACCAAGTGTACAAGTGTGATAAAATAATTAAGATAAATTATTTTCTCTCTCACACAACGACTATACCGATGGATTGGTCCGTGTCCATCTAGGTCGTGAGAAACTGTTCGATTAAATACGAGTAACCGATAGTATGATCTTCTGTGCGCCCATGCAACACCATACTAACTACAACGTATAAAATCCAGGACTATGATTTGCATATATTTAATTATAAATAATTAAACGCAAATAATTGTTTATTTAATTAAATAGATTAGTGACAATGGATCGTGAGTTTCCGTTACTTAAATCTAGACATTAAGTACACAACTCCAACAATCTCCCACTTGTACTAAGGTCTAGTCATTTCCTCCAAACTCCCGACTCCCATACTCATCACGTGCTTAAGTTGTACTTCCAAGAAGTACTATGTGAATGAGCACTCTAGGTTGCCGCTCTGAAGTTATCTTGGTGACTACAGCGTCGTCTCCCTCGACGATGACTCGTATCAGGTGGTACTTGCACTATGTGTTATCTTTCACTTATGGACTTGTGATTTCTTACCATTTGCCATCCCACCGCTATTTACATAGCCTTTGGCAAATTAAGAATCACATCTAAGTCCCAGAGATTATCCCGGAGTTATACCAAAACTTCCGCTGCCTCTGAGGCCGCTATTTTGTTACCCATGGCAGAGTTCGAAAAGCATCGTGCTTATCACTCTTCCATGTTGAAACTCCTTCTCCTTCAATAGTGAAACACATAGCCTGATATCGACTTACACCGGTCCTCATTTAATTAGAAATCTAAGAGAATGTAATCCAAAGGAAATGCTCGTCTGCTTCGTAGTCTAGAACAGTACTTCGAAAGTACTTTTACAGCAGTCGAATATTCCTTTCCAGGATTACCTTGATATCCTCCCACTACGCTAACCGCATAGCCGATATCAGGTTCTTGTTTTCAACAATGCATTTATTAAGCTTTCTACACTAAAAGTGTAGGAAACTGCTTTCATTGCTTCTATCTCCTTTTGTGTTCCAAAACACATATCCTTAGATAGATGTATTCCGTCTCTGAAAGGTAACGAACCTTTCTCGGAATCTTGCATGTTAAAACGAACCATAATCATATATGTAAGATGTCCAGGAGAAGTACAATGTTCATTCCTAGAGATCCAAGATCTCAAGAACATGTCCAACTTCTTCCTATATCTTTCATAATGATTTATCTAAACAACCGCCATTTTATGTCTGACAACATCTTTACATTGTTACCAATGATAAAATGTTATCTACATAAAACCTCCGAGAAACACCACCTTGTTTTCCATCACGTTTCCAATACACACGATTCGTCTATGCTTTTGATGAATCCACAAAATGGACTATCTCATCAATTTGCAAGTACCACGAACTCAATGCTTTGTTTCAATCCATAAATGGATCAACTAAGCTTGTATTCTAAATGATCTCGCCTCTTAGCAATAATCCTTATTGCTCTCCATGAAGGCACATTTAGATCTAGTACTGCCTTCATGTAGATCTAGGGATCGATTTCATGTATACTAGGTCCAGAGTCCGAAGACTCTCCTAGTCTTATGAATATCTCCGGTTGTCCCACAACCTCCCACTACAATGGCATTCCGGTGTATAAACAGTGATAACATTAGGTGCAGTTAGTGGTGTACCGCTACTCGGTTCGGCTGGTTCTAAGTCTTAATCTTTCTCTCTCATTTCAAAGTATCATGTCACTTTGGGCTTGTGGTTCATCACATAGTCTTCCTCTAAGAACCGGGCGTTAGAACTTATAACGTCCTTCTGGTTCATAGTACTATTGAACACACATCTTTTGTTCTTCTAGGATATTCTACAACCGCATTTGAATGCGCCGTTGTTTCCAGACATATCCATAGAACATAGGTAGTTCCGTATAACTCATAATTTTACTATTTCTATAAGAGTTCCATTTCTTGTTTTAAGACACACCATTTCTACACAACAGTGCATGGTGTAGTCATTTGGGATCAAATTCCAATCTCTGATCAGTATGCCATGCATTCCTCAGACAGGTACTTGCCTCCGCGATCAAATCGCAGGCTACAAATGGATATACCTTGATGGTTCTCCACAATTGCTTAGTGTCCATTGACTTGTCAAAACACTTGCTTTTGTGGCACATCATGTACTCTAATCCATTTCTCGAGTAATCATCAAATGAAGTACTTGTACCTTATTGTCTGAGTAGACATAGGTCTGCATACATCAGAGTTAATCAATTCTTATACTTGTTCGGATCTTACATCTTATATCCATAAGGATTGCTTAGTCATGTTATCTTCCAAATTAGATTCATAGGTCGGAAGGTCCACTCCTTCAACTTAATTGATCAAATATCAATTATCGACCTTTGAACTTCTTATTTGAATAAAATTGACTCAGCATAAGAATCCACAAGTATAATTGATAAAGAAATCTCTTATTAGTAAAACGAGTTTTATACTACGGTTCGTTGCATCGTGGTGGACTTAGGATTCATCATTTATATATTGCTAGCTAATGTACCAGAATAGATACTATCTTTATTTCTTCTCATAACCATCAAATGATTAAAAGAAATAAAATATCCATTCATTAGAAATCCAGAACAAAGTTCTTTCTAATATGAAAGGTACATAAAAGCAATAACTCAAAATGAAATCCTATAAAATGTCCTCCACTGCAACTGCTGCCTCCTCCACAGCATTGCCCATGTAGACTACGATCTTTTCTTTTCCAAGTCGTTTAGGTTTCCTGGAACCTCTTGCATTTAAAATGCACATACCGTCAGTGGTTCCATATCTACACACCAGGTTCCGGTAGATAATACCACTGACTATGTTTTACGACTAAAGAAAATTTCGTACTTTCTTTGAGAGGATAATCAGACTTCCAGTACCCAGACTGTTTGCATTGAGAACACTTGCCTATTGGCTTTCTCGTCCCATCTCGTGGTCCAAAGAGAACCACTGGGTTCCTTTGCTTTCTTGTCCTTTCCCCCGATTCATGCCTTTAGGTTCGAAACCTTTGGCATTGGCTACAAGAGCTTGCGATTTCCGTCTCAACTCGTCTAAAAGGTCAATCATCTCAAAAACGTTTTTAAGCGTTTCCTCGAAGTGACTGGCCTTTATGAGTATCCTCATCGCTTCTTGTCTAGCCGCCTATGTCAATAGGCTCGGAAGGATAAAGCTTATTGAGTACAACCTTGTACTCTTCAACAGTTTGGGTAATGTCTAGATCTCTATTCCAATCATTATATTTAGGGACCAGTGAGTTTAAAATCCTTACGTATCACAGAAAGTGGGTTCAAAGCCATTTCCTAATCTATGAGCACATATAACAACAAACAATCGATTTAATCTCCGATATTATCTCCCTTAAATAATATCATTAAACCACTAATCACATCTAAAATCCCATCAGATATGGCAAGCCACGTGGTGTGGACGTTTACCAATCCAAATGATTTAGCAATTAGATTTGCTTCGGTCATACATCACTTATAGCGGAACCTCGTGGGGAGGAATACTATAATGCGTATCTAAGTGTAAACCATTACTCAGTACCAAAGTAAATCGTTTGGAATTGCTACATCACCGCAAGCCACGTGGTGTGGACGTTTACGACAACTTCACAACTCTTCACAATTTCTTACAACTGTCTACATCAATTAATCCAAAATCCGTCAGCATAGCAAGCCACGTGGTGTGGACGTTTACTACACCAAGAGACTTTTATAATTGACTCCCAATTACTTGATCCATTCAATCTTGTAAATCAAGACGCGGAGAATCATAAGTGAAACTCGAAGTTTCTTACCAGTGATTCACCATGCGAACGACTCTATCTCTCATAAATGAGGGAGCCGAGCAGACAATCGATCTAGTCATCAAATGACACGAAAGTCTCTAATTTGTGTCCTCGACATGACCAAGTGGCTTTGGCTCCATTCTACTCCCCGGGGTGAGAATGAGTCGACTTGAAATCAGTTTTGGAAAGACAAATTAGGCATTGTTTGATAAACTTAATCAATGTTTCTCGTAAGAGGAATTACAAGAATTCTCCTCCAATGGCTTATCTATATGAACTTCGAATGTTCATAAAAGTCACCAAGAGAACAATGGAGACCATGGATATGTTTCCATACCCTCTCCCACTTAGCTTTTTATAATAAAGGGATACGCTATCTAATGCATAATTAAATACACATAAGCATGCATACATGAAATAAAGCACATAGAATATAATCACATAATCAAAATAATACTAGAATATTATTTTCCGACTATTATAGCTTTATCGCATCCCCGCATGCGTCTTCTAGTCTTTAGTCTTCGTTCTTGAATGCTCCATGTGACGGGAATATTAATTCCAATACTTAAATCTATTTATTTTTAATAAATCCAAAAGATACTTAATTCGAAAATTAAGTCAATCGAATAAATCAAAAATAAAATTAAATATTATTAATATTTTTATTTATTTTATTTTCCCTTTCTACTTCACTAAATCTCTAGAATAATCTATCCAAGACCCACTTGGAATATTCTAGAAGACTTCTATAATGAAATAAGGAAATAAAATAATTTATTTTATTTTCTCTTTCTACTTCATTAAATCTCTAGAATAATCTATCCAAGACCCACTTGGAATATTCTAGATGATTTCCATAATGAAATAAGGAAATAAAATAATTTAGGACTCCTAGTCCTTCCAAATTAATTCCTTTCCTAATCCATTAAAAATTCCATAAAGGAATGATTAAATAAGGAAAAATTAATTTAGGACTCCTAAACTTTCCAAATTAATTATTTTCCTAATCCATTAAAAATTCCATAAAGGAATAATTAAATAGGAAAAATAAATTAATTATAAATTTATTCCTTTTCCTAATCTATGAAAATTCCCAAGAATAGGAATAATCAATAAGGAAAAATAAATTTATTCTAAATTTATTCTTTTTCTATTCCATGAGAATTCCCAAAAATAAGAATACTCAAAATAGGAAAACCGAATAATTTAGGAAAGTAAATCTCGGTTAGGAGTAGCACGGAGTGGGGATCTCCGCACCACCCCCAACCGATCGACCACCACCGAGGAGGAGCACCGCCGCCGCCCCCAGCCGGCGCGCCACCACCACCGGTGGCTAGGCGCGGCCGAGAGTCTCCCGCGGCTGCCCCCTCTCTCTTGGGTCGATCCTCCATGGATCGATCATGGGGATGATCGATCCGAGTCCTCCCTCTCGTTCGTCTCCTCCGTCACAATTTTTTTTTTTCGGTTGTCGTTTCGTCCTCGATCCAACGTAAAATAAATTACAAACTTATTACTACGCTATCCGGCATCGATTCTTAACAAAACGACCTCAAACAATTTCCGGAAAAATTAAGAACAAACATTCACCACACAAGAACAAATAACATCACCGAGAGTTTAATAATCAAGAACATTATTATGACATTAATTAACAATAATTAAATCTAGCCATAATAATCGGAAACCCTGCAAGGTAGAACAATTTATCGAAAAATACCATGAACTAAAACCAACGCTCGGATACCAATTGTTGGAAATCGATATCCCGGAATTAATAAATTTAAATAAATAAATTATCTAATTAATTCCGAACGAAATCCTTCGGAGATTGAATATCCGGAGTTGTCAAATTGCGGAACGACAACTCCAATCGACTCCCGGTTGCCGGAACAATCCGCCACGAACCACCACGAAGCGCCGAACTCAACCAAAAACCTAACCGCGGCAAAGCCGCGGCTGTTCGGTCGAGTCCCCTCGCGGGACTCGCGGCTGTTCAAGGCAGCCGCCTAGGGCTGCCCTTGGCACGCCCAGCCCTCGCCCGGTGATCGCACGACCAGCCACGGTCCAGCCGTGGCTTGCGATCACCAACAGCCCACCGCCGCGCGAGCGGCGGTCCAGCCGTGCGAGCGGCGACCAGCCCGCGCGAGCGGCGGTCCAGCCGTGCGAGCGGCGACCAGCCCGCGCGAGCGGTGCTCGCACCGTGCGAGCGGGGCTGCTCCAGCAGCCCGCTGGAGCCTCATGCGACGCGTACGGGGCTGCTCGCAGCAGCCCGCTGAACGTGCACGGGGAGGGCTCGGACAGCCCGCGAATCCGCTACGGGAAAACCCGTAGCTCGCGGCCGAGCCCGTGCGTTTGAGCCCTCGGCGTCCAGCCGAGGCTCACGCCCCCTCGACCCATCCCGTCGAGCCGTTGAGCCGCCGGCGGTCCGGTGATCTCCGATCACCACCGCCCGGTTCAACCTCGATATGGGTCTCGCCATCGGATCTTGGTTCATGATATTTCTACGATAATTAAACGATAAAATCATAAAGAGGGTTTTACGATTTACCTCGTTCTCGTTGTTCGGAAAAACGAAGAACTCAATTTGACGACCTTGAGATCTTCCGACGTATTCCTTGCACTAGCTCGGACGTCGTGTGGGCGACGATCTACCGAACTCCATGGATCTCCCTCTCTACTTTCTCTCTCTAGAATTGTGATCTTCAAGTTATGAGAATAGAGAAGACCATGTAGTGCTTTTATAGGCTACGTAGGGGATCTTAAGGAGGTGGAATATTGGGCTTCCAATATTGAAGATTAAATTGAGCCCAATGCTCAAGTCCATTAATCCTTATCAATATTAATTAATTCTATTTTCCACTATATAAAATTAATTGCACTCCCAATATTAAACCATATTATATCAAATAATATTTCTCCGGTAGTATTATTTATTCCGTGTATTTAAGATATAAATATCCATGAATAAAATTAATTTATTGCTAATTAATTTATTCATCTCTTTTATCCGAGACTAGTACCATTCAACCTTAATTATTATGCGGAACGAATCCACCTGCAGGGTTTACATAATAATTCCTTATGAACTCATCTCGGGGATATTATCAACCCTTCCGGGATACACTTTCCCGTCAAGTATTCACGGCATGCCATATATAAAATATAGTGACCCAACTTAACCGGTAATTAACCCAATAATTAAATCGGTTAATTCCTTTGGTAAATCAAAGTCACTTATATTAAATATACACACCCGCAATAATATCGGGGATTAAGAATAAAATACACAGAGACTTAAATCGATTATCGCCGGCAATCCTAATCGATAAATCTCAAGCAGATCCGCTCAATACACCAAGTGTACAAGTGTGATAAAATAATTAAGATAAATTATTTTCTCTCTCACACAACGACTATACCGATGGATTGGTCCGTGTCCATCTAGGTCGTGAGCAACTGTTCGATTAAATACGAGTAACCGATAGTATGATCTTCTGTGCGCCCATGCAACACCATACTAACTACAACGTATAAAATCCAGGACTATGATTTGCATATATTTAATTATAAATAATTAAACGCAAATAATTGTTTATTTAATTAAATAGATTAGTGACAATGGATCGTGAGTTTCCGTTACTTAAATCTAGACATTAAGTACACAACTCCAACAGGATATTCTTGGGGAGTCGATTCAACTTCCTGTTCTCGAAGTTCCCTTCCATGAAGAAATTCATTTTTAGCAGGTTAATAAGTGTGCCTTCATTTTTATTTGTATATTTTCTGTCTGTTCTTAATAATTTATATTTTGCAGGTTTGAGGTATGTATTTTTGACTATATTCATGTTTATTTTAAAAATTATACATGTTTTATTCATTTTTAGCCGTTTCATGTTCATATGTTGATTTTGCAGGCTTAAGGTATGTATTTTTTTACTATATTTCTCTTTATTTTATAGATTGTACATGTTCTAATCATTTTTAGGCATTTCATGTTCATGTTTTTATTTTGCAGGTTAAGGTGTGTATCTTTTTCCTATATTCCTCTTTATTTTATAAATTATACATGGTTTAATCATTTTTATGTTTTAATAAATATTTTTTGCAGGTTTAAGGTATGTATGTACATGTTTTAATCATTTTTAGTCATTTCATGTTGTTATCTTAATTTTGCAGGTTAAGGTATGTATTTTTTTGCTATATTCCTCTTTATTTTATAAATTATACATGGTTTAATCATTTTTCTGTTCTTAATAATTTTATTTTGCAGGTTTAAGGTTTGTGTTCATGTGTTTATTTTGGCATGTTTAAGGTGTGCATTTTTTTACTATATTTTTCTTTATTTTCTTAATTATACATGTTTTAATCATTTTTAGTCATTTCATGTTCATGTCTTAATTTTGCAGGTTAAGGTATGTATTGTTTTTGCTATATTCCTCTTTATTTTATGTACCTTCCATGGTTTAATCATTTTTAGGCATTTCATGTTCATGTTTTTATTTTGCAGGTTAAGGTATGTTTTTTAAACGAGTACATTTACAATCATGTTAAAATGATCAGTTTTGTACCTTAAATGTACATACATACATTTAAGGTATGTATGTAAATGTTATAATCATTTTTAGTCATTTCATGTTCGTATCTTAATTTTGGAGGTTAAGGTATGTATTTTTTTGCTACATTCCTCTTTATTTTTTAAATTATACATGGTTTAATCCTTTTTCTGTTCTTAATAATTTTTTTTTGGCAGGTTTAAGGTATGTATATTTTTCTATATTTCTGTTTATTTTATTAAGTATAATGTTTTAATCATTTGTAGTCGTTTTGTGTTCGTTCGTTGATTTGGCAGGTTTAAGGTGTGCATTTTTATACTATGTTTTTCTTTATTTTCTAAATTATACATGTTTTAATCATTTTTAGTCATTTCATGTTCATGTCTTAATTTTGCAGGTTAAGGTATGTATTGTTTTTGCTATATTCCTCTTTATTTTATGTACCTTCCATGGTTTAATAATTTTTAGGCATTTCATGTTCATGTTTTTATTTTGCAGGTTAAGGTATGTGTTTTTTTGCTATATTCCTCTTTATTTTATAAATTATACATGGTTTAATCATTTTTATGTTCTTAATAAATATTTTTTGCAGGTTTAAAGTATGTATGTACATGTTTTAATCCTTTTTAGTCATTTCATGTTTGTATCTTAATTTTGCAGGTTAAGGTATGTATTTTTTTCTATATTTCTCTTTATTTTGGTTTCGGTAATACCGCATTTCAACATGTTTATGTTCCTTCTCATCCTTTGATCAAGGTCAGGTTATTGTTTTTTTGGGCAGACTTTTCCTGTTTATTTGCTCTTTATTATTTAAATTATACATGTTCTAATCATTTTTAGCCATTTCATGTTCATTTGTTAATTTGCAGGTTAAGGTATGTATATTTTTATTTTTTTTCTGTTGTTAATAAATAAATAAGTAATTCAAATAGATTGAGTAACATGTTCTGCAAATTTTCACTTTTCGTGTTCTTAAATACATTTTTTAATGTATTAATTTAATTTAATTTTTATTGTTCAGATTCAGGTAGGTTTCGTCGAGTCTCAGTTAACGGATCCTTTGTAAACTAATTCAGGTGTGTGACGCTTACATGTACAGCATAATGCTTCTTGGTGACTATGCTCTCGAATCCGTTCAATACTTTCACATGTAAGGTTTTTGATCTTTATTTCTTTTTTAAACGAGTACATTTACAATCATGTTAAAATGATCAGTTTTGTAGGCTCAATAATTACAGAGATTTTATTTTCATTTGTTGTGTTCTTTTTAGTTTATAACCTGTTCATGGTTTAATCATTTTTAGCAGGTTAACAAGTATGTATTCATTTTTGTTTGTGTATTTTTGTCTGTTTTTAATATTTTATTTTTGCAGGTTTGAGGTATGTATTTTTTTTACTATATTTCTATTTATTATTTTTAAGTGCATATACATACTGTATTACTGTTTCTGTTAGGTGAAGATTTATTCATAAGTTTTCCCCGTCATTTGCAGAAGTTTTCCGTGTATTTTGCCATTGATACTGAGGTTTAGACTAAATCATTACTTTGGCTGTCCAATGGAAGATGAAACCAAAATTTCCTTGCTTTGCTTACATGGATTTTTAATTCCATCGTTCTCCAATGATGTTGTGTGTCAAGCCAGAACTTTGACATCAATCAACGAGAGTTAAACGTAATAGTGAAATTTATGTTTTTAGTGCACCAATTAGTTTCAAAATCGTAGTTAATGTGCAGTGATTATGTTTTATTTTACTTTTATATTATGCTTCTACTGACGACTCTTAATAATGATGACTTAGTAAAGTGTGAGGTTAGTAATGTATGAAGATTCGTACATTTCTAGGTTCACACTTTACTAATCCATCATTACTAAGTGTCATTATTAGGAGCATAATGATAAAATTTAATAAAAGATAATGACTGCACATTAGCTACGAATTTGATACTAATTGGTACACTAAAAATCTAAGTTTCACTATTATGTTTAAGTGTCATTGATTGTTGTCAACTTTCTGGCTTCACGCACAACATCGTTTGAGAACGATAGAATTAAAAATCCATGTAAGCAAAGAAACGGACATTTTGTTTCATCTTCCATTGGACAGCGTAAGTAACGATTGTTTCTGCATCTCAGTATCAATGGCAGCCGCGTTTGTTTCTAGATAAGTTTTATACTGAGTTTTGAAGTTAATTTTTTTTTCCGCAAGTTTATCTTTTTCTTTTTAACCGTGAAGTGTTTTTTTTTATTGTTTTGCCTATTGGTCTATAACCTGTTAGTGTATATTAATGCTTTTTTCCCCTTAAACTAACTCATTCTCCATGCAGGTGGATAAATTTATAATAAATTGATTATAATGCTGGGTTTTTATTCAGGAAGTCTAAAGCCATTCGAGGTGTTAGTGTCTAAATGATCATGTTTTATTTTTGTTAGTGGTTGCTTATCTTTACTGATATTTCGATTCCCTTCCTTTTCATGTTCTTCTAATTGATCAGAATTAGTTGGTTTACTAGGGTTTCTTTGGAAGAGATGATCAGATTAATGGCCTACAGTTATTTATGCCACCCATGTTTTGAATGGTCTTGAGGATTGTCCATCTCATATTGTGAGTTTGATTTTTATTCTTTAGTTTGTAGTATACATCATACTATTGTATAACTTTCTATCTCCTCTGGGAGAAGTTTGTAATTTGTTTAATTGTCTGTTTTTTTTTTATAGGTTTTAGTGTTGGTGCAATAGAATATAGAAGACGTTATAAATTATGCAGTACACAATTCTTCCGTTATCTTTAGATGTTATTATGTTTGCTAACGGTTGATTTATGTTTTCAAAGATGTGATTGGTCATCTCATTGAAGTAAATGATGGATGGTGATGGCAAAGGATGAGATGAATACGTACATTTTTTGATTGAAGACTTGAAGTAAGAATGCTGCTTTTATGTTATGATTAAATTTTGCTCAGCTGATGTGTATTTACAATAAAGCTTACTGTATAATTAAATGTGTTGGTAACCAGCTATAATACTATGCCGGTTATTTATTACTTCTTACTCTAATGAATTGAAAGGATATGTTGACATGAATAGGGATAACAGTTTGTCAAGGGATGAAATTTCAGGGTATTTTGTATACTGAATCTTTATTTATTAATTCCATTAGTAATTAATGTCACTTCTTTAGGCAATAACATTGAATTTCTGTTTGTCGGGTGACTTTGTTCTTTGTGACGCTTTCATGTACACCAGAATGCTTCTTTACGACTCTGCTGACGAATATGTTCAATACCGACACATGTAAGATTTTTCATCTTTATTTCTTTTGTAAACGAATTCATTTATAATCATGTTAAAAAATATCAGTTTTGTAGGCTCAATAATTACAAAGATTTTATTTTCATTTGTTGTGTTCTTAAAAAAAGGTTGAACTCAGACTATGCGATGGAGTGCGACGGAGCTGATGTTTTCTAATAGCATGCATGTCCAGGCGACATTTTTTTCTATTATTAACTTTTTGCTTAATATCAACAAATGTATAATGTTTGTTTATGAGTGGTATTTCTTAACAATTAATGTGGTTCTTTTGTTTACATTTTGGGCTTATGTTTCAACAATTAACATATGGTTTAATTATGGTTTTTTATTTTATAACTAACTATTTACTCATTACATGTTTGTTAAATATTAATTTTCAGTGAATTCGATACAAGCTTTTAAAATCAAGTTTTGTATTGAGCTGTCTTGATATCATTTTTTTTATAAGGTTTCGGGCTATAATTATAGTTCTATTCATTGCATGTCTTAAAATAAATTAATGTTGTCCGAAATTAAAAATGATTCTTAAGTAGTAGTATAATGTTTTGCAAGTTTTACTCATCATACTATATTTAACAAAAAGCAACAAGCTACTAGATGCTAATCCTACATAGTCCTGATATATACTTCCATTATTTTTCCATTATTTTACCATATTTTATATCACGCAACCACACTTCGACTACTTCGTAAAGATTGTATACTGTAAAATATATATAAGGCTTCTCCATAAAGCTTTCAATTCCCCAATAAAGCTGAAAAAGTTTTCCACCCTAATCTTTCCATATTTTTCTTCTTCTCCTCCTTCTCTTTTTTTCATCATCGATCATGTCTCAGATTTATGTCCCTCTAAAAGCTATTCAAAAATCAGATTATTATGATTTGTGTATTTGCGTTCATATTTGTAGAAAGTGGTTCTCCTTCAACAAAGATAAAGTTCCTGTATCATTGGAAATTTTAATGGTAGATATTGATGTAAGTTTTTATTGTTTTCCTTCTTTTCCAGATTTCTGGATACAAAGTCCTTAATCTAAATTTTATATTTTTGGACAGGGTACTCGATTTCAGGCTTCGGTTAAGAAGAGATGGATGATCGATTATTTTTACGATTTAGTTAATGTTGGTGATTTATGCAATGTTCGCCGGTTCTATGTTGTTGAAAATTTTGTTGAAAACAGAATTTCATATCATAAGTTTAATATTTTGTTCCTAATAAAAACTTTTGGTGGAAAATGTATATATCCATGGTTTCCTGAGTCAATATTCGTTTTCCAATCTTTTTCTTCTATTAAAGACTGTTCATCTCCACCTCATGGCTCCTGCTTTGGTAATATATTTATTTCTTATTTATATTTGTTGAATAAATGAAGTCCTATATCTCGGTTGATTTAATTATAAGTTTTTTTTCCAGATGTCATTGGGCGTTTGATTGATATCAACGATACCAGCTTTAGTCTATTTGGTCTGCATTTTTTGCTGGAAGATTTAGAGTATGATTTTAATAGGTCAAATTTAATCAATGTTCTGATTGAATTTGATTTTTATAGTCATTTGATTATTTGCATTTCATCAATTCAGGAAGAACACTCTAAATTGTGTGCTTTTGGGTTCTCGCTACAAATATTTGTTACATTTTGTTGATTTGGTGAAAAGGAATTTTTTTTATCAAGTTGTCTTTCTTATTCAGATGTGCAAGAAAGTGATTCATCGAGGTAATCTTTTGTATTGGATTAGTTGGTTTTGAAATAATTTAGAAATATTTATAAATTTTAATTGATTTTTTATGCTCTGAGGTTTTCAGGAGTGGTCGGTATATCTAATGTTGCAATGCCACTAATGTCATATATAATGCAGACTTGAAGGAAATTGTTGAATTCAGGAGAAGGTACTTTTTTTCCCCCATGAAGAAATGTTTGATGTACTAATTCTTTGAGTTCGGTATGTTGTTGTTCAGGATACCCTATTCTAATTTCAATATCATGTACGATGGATCTTTTTTGAAAGACACTGCATTTATAACTGCTGACAATGAGTTGGGTACTGATTCCACGGTTGTTCATTGTCTTTCTGATGTTGTCTTCTCTGACGAGGCAAGCATACATCTCTCTAGATTCTTCATCTTTAATGTAAAATTTTTCTTTCCTGAATTTGCGTTTTATCCACTTCTGATCAATTTTCCTCTTTTTATTTTTACAGTTTACAACTGTTTGGACATTTGCAACTATTTCTGAAATCCTTTATGGAAAAGGTTGGTTTTGAAGGTTTTCGATGCCGATCCAATCGCTCGATTACCTTGTTCGTGTGTGCGGAAGCGTGTAAAACAATAGAACACGAACAACATGAAGATCTAGGCACACATTATATGTATAGACACGTTTATATATATACATCCAATATATATATATATATGGATTAACGAGAACACTTACAACCGGTGTAGCGTGCCTCGTTGATGTTGATGAAGGTGGTGTTGAGTCGATTGAACCACCTTCATGGATCAGTCACTAGATGCTCTCCTTGTGAATGACCTCGTCACTCTTCTTGTCTAGATCGCCCGGATGTTGAAGCCGCACAAATGGCCCGGCCTCTACGTGTTGCACACGAACCCGGATGACGAAAACTTTGCTTGCTTGAGTCGGTTCTCCAAGAACACTCTCTCCTTTCTCTCTTTTGTGTTGTGAATTTCGTGGCTGATCAAGTTGTGTATGAAAACACATGTTTTCATCATTTATTTAATCACCAATAACCTCTTTACTTCACCATAAGTGATCCCCATGTAACCCCCACACTTATGAGCATCAATATGCACCATAAAGGGTGTAATGGGGAGGTGAAGAGGCATTGCCACATATACATGCCACATGACATGAAATATGGCCCCCACTTGCTTGTGTGGCATGCCATGTCACACTATGTGACATGCATCCATGCAAGCCATGCAATGCATCCCATGCATGCATATAAATTCACGTAAATATTGATTCTAAATCAATATAATTAACAAGCATTGTTCATCATCTACGAGTCCGTGTGTGACCCTGTAGGTATGATTATCGATCAATATTATATTGTTCCCAACAATTAATATTATCGAATAATCATTTAACATCCAAAGACGACCTTATGACTTTATCGATTGCACACGTAGGATCGAAGGACATATACCAACAGGTTTTATACGAGTTGTCGTAATTGCAAGAGATGTGATTTGGAGAACGTTCATCTCTTGCGTTGCATGGTTTGTGCTAGGACATATACCATGGTTTGTATCAACGAGCACAACTTTCCCTCTGATGGTCCTCTGCTAGGTATGTTATGGCTTTTCTTTACGATTATTTTTGTTAGTTTATATAGTATATAATAATTTATTTAGAATAACTTTAAATATTTTAAATTTTGTATTTGTTTTACAAGACATCATTGGTCACATTGTTGAAGTTGATTGTAACTCAAACATTAATGGAGTTTATGGCCATGGAGCTGAGTTTGTTCGTATTCGTGTTGGCGATCTACAGTAAGTTTGTTTGTTATATATTTAGATAGAAAAGAGGAACTGTATTATGTTTCCATCTTAATCAATTGCTATTTTATATGCAATTTCAGTTTTAAGATTCTTGAATTCGTCTATTTTGGTCCCTTTTCTACTGAGATAACCGAGTTGATCAATATGGCGAGTAATAATCGATTGTGTCATGCTGTTATAATAATTCAACTTGCCGCAACCATGATATTTAACGGTATGTTAACTTTTTTCCAACATTATCGTACGATGAAATACCAATTATTTGATTTATTTTGTTAACAATCTTATGCTTTAAAAATTGAAGGTGAGTTTGTTTTGCACAACTCGGGCACAACAACAAAGGTTCAGATTTATCACCATATCGACGAAGCCATTGAATACCGTCAAAGGTATATATTATAACTATATAATGTATTTATTTAAATTATATAGACTTTAATATTTTATCAATAAAATACAAATAATCAAATTTTATAACAAAATTGTTTGTACAATAGGTTTGAAGAGCTGTGGGCCACTGCGTGAGAGATTTGGAGTAATGTTAAATATGTCAAATTCCTTAATCAAGTGATTTTGTGTATATAAAATAATTCATGTACTTTTCATAATTTGTTATGACAATTTTCTTATTGTTTGTTTTTTTATGTCTCCTTATAAGGTACTTCTTCTTTTTGACATTAAATTTCCCAAGTGATTTTGTATATATAAAATAATTCATGTACTTTTCATAATTTGTTATGACAATTTTCTTATTGTTTGTTTTTTTATGTCTGCTTATAAGGTTCTTCTTCTTTTTGACATTAAATTTAGTCCCGTCGAATTTCCCATATTGTCTTTCTTCTTGAATTTTGTTCGAAATGATATTTAAATTAGGAATTTTAATAACAAATATTATTTGTTTTAAATTATTTGTATGTCATGATGTAATATATTATTTACTGAGGTTGTTTAATTTGAAAAAAATAATTTAAAAAATGTCTTTAGTATTTCTATAAATTTTAAAAAATAAAATCTTTTGTAATGATACTTTATCTTTTCAATTTCGGGACAAAATAACTTAGAAAGTATATGACTTATTTTTCCATGAGCACATTTTATGTTTTGTGTTATAAATTAATTTTTTCAATTTAAAATCTACTAAGAACCTGTTCTTTTGTACTGAAACCGACTGAATTGAAACGAACTTAAGTGCTTTTGGACTGAAACCGAATTATCTGAATTTAAGTGATCTGAACTAAATTGAGCTGAACTTAAGCGATCTGAACTGAAATAAACTATTTTTTTATAAATATAATAATTATTATTATAAATTAGTTAATATTTTTTTAAAAATATTAATAATATCGTGACATTAACTAGAATGTATACTTAAAATTATTTATTCAAATTATTTTTTATTTAATTTATTTTAATTTATTTGGAATCGAACTTAATCGAAGCTGATTTGAAGCGATATGAACCGAACTGAACTGAACTGAAGCGATCAAAACTGAACTGAAGTTGACTGAAATTAAGTTCAAAAGAACAAGTAATATAAACCATATTGGTAATTAAATAAAAACATCTTGGTAATTAATTCAACATGCTTATTGGATATTATTACTTTTTATGTCTCATATTATAATCATCAATTAGGTTTTTGTAAATTTTAGTGAATTTTTTAATAACCAATAATTTCTTTAAATGGTAGTAGTATAATTAATTTTGCAGTTGTTTTTTACAAAAAAAATTATCTATAATAATATTGCTATGAGTTAATGTATTTGTTTTAACTATTTTTGAAATTACTATTGTACAACCCACGTTTCCCAATGTTGCATTATAATTAATCATTGTGTAGAAGAATATCCTACTTTACATTAGTAGTCCAATCAACATGTTATATGGGAAACTGCAAGAAGGAAGCTTCCATTACACACTTTTTCAAAAACCGCTGTCTTTTAATCTTCTTTTTTCATCTTCTTCTTTTTCTTTTCTCCAGTGAGAATGGCCGTCCGTGCATCTATTTCTCAACTGAATTGTTCGACGAGGGACTGGAGCATAGTCGTTCGATGCACCCGGAAATTTATCAGCGAGGGCTTTAACAAAGTCGAATCCAGCGTCGATTTCGTGCTAATGGACTTGGAGGTTTACTTTATATGATTTTGTTTTAATGTATTTTAGTTATTTCGAAAGTACAGATTATAGATCTTAAAATACTTGAATATATGGATTACGGAATTTGGTTTTTTTAAACTGCTGGGTTGATGTATTATTACTGTACTCAAAATCGTAATCATTTTTAATAAATGGGTTTACTTGAATATCAGACCTGTACTCAAGATCGCAATCCTTTTTAAATCCGTGTTTTTAGGGTTTTCTTCTATTTAATTGAAAAAATAATTGTCAGGGCAATCAAATACATGGTGCAGTTGAAAAAAATTTGATCAGTCGTTTCCGTGACCAAATTCATGAGGGAGAAGCTTACAACATAAGAAGATTTCATGTTGTAAAAAGCCCACTGATAAATCCGCTTTTGGTTAACCCTGTTATGATATATTTTGACCCGGACACGTCTGTTATCAACGTTGTTGACCGAGGTTTTCCAGTATCTCCGTACAAGTTCGTCTCTTTTGATCGAATAACAGAAAAAACTTTTCCAGAGTCTGGACCACTCTTCGGTATGTATCATTCAACATTGCTAACTTGCATTCATACATTTAATGTTCTTTTATTTACTTGAGTTATATCTTATATGTTCATAAACCATGTTTGCTGATTGTGCAAGATGTTATTGGTCATCTGATTGAAGTTGATGATACGATGATGTATGGTGATGGTTCCGGTGGAGATGAATACGTTCGTTTTAATATTTCTGATCTCAAGTAAGAAATGTATATTACTTTGTGTGTTAGGTTTATATTTGTATGTAATTGTGATTAACATTATATTTCTTATATTCTCTTAATAGCAACATTGAAAAGAGTTTCTGTGTGTTTTCCCCATACTCCAATGAGATCTTGGAATATGTAGACATGTGGTGGGAGTACAGGCTATACGGATCTGTTGTGACCATACAGCTGTGCAACACGACTTTTGTCGATGGTACTTATCTATTGAAGTTTTCTTTGTGAAATTCTATTAGTTATGTATCTGATTGTTTATAATTCTTTTTCCTTTACAGGGCAGTTTGTACTGTGCAATACATCTAAGGCTACCCGAATGACTCTGTATCATCAGTGTCCGGATGCGATGGATTATCAACAGCGGTACTATATTTTAACATTTCATTAATCAATATTGAATTGTGTACTTATTCTGTTTAAGCTAAGTAAAATAATTTGTTTCCTGTGCATTGTTGTATTTATTTAGTTTTGTTGTAAGGTTGCTTTGGAATTAGCATTTGACTTCAGAAGATGATCAAAGTTCGACGCGGTTTGACGGATGCACAGTGCTTGAAATTACGTCTTCAACGTAGGATACCAACTTTTCGTGAAGTCGGTCTTAAAACAGTCTTCGTTCGCTCAACCACACTCCGTTAACACACTCTTGAAGTAATGTGTATATGATCGAACTCAAAGTAGTTAAGTAGTGAAGACAAGGGTATGTAATAGTTTCATTTCATTGAAAGACAAAACTAACTATTACACTTGTGGAGAAAGGTAGACGGAATGATCAAGAGTCGTATCCCAAGTGACGCAGCACTCCAACGAATTAATGATCTAGTACTACTACACCTAGAGCTAAATCACATAACCCTACTAGTGGTGCACAGCACAAACAACTACCAAAACTCTAAGGCTCAGCACCAACAAACAACGATAGATGATACTTGATATCGGATTTCGTTCTCTCAAAATCGTCAAGTGAAGTCTTCAGCTTCCATGGGTTTATATAGGAGTGCCACACATGTGGAGCGCTGATGTGGAGCAATCTCACTGGTCACATGCTTGGCTGACGTCACAAATCCATGGATGACATCACTTTTTGTACTTGGATTCTAGAATCTTGGAATCTTGAATCTTTGATTCGTGAATCTTCGAAACTTGAATCTTCAATTTCTTCGACTTCAAACTTCAACTCTATCTTGACTCCATCGATCTCAATACTTCGTCTTCAACTTCATCGTGATGAACACTCGTCGTTGAGGCTTCAGCATTTCATCGTCTTCATGGTCGTCGATAGTATTGAAGTAGTAAATAGCAATCCCACACGTCGTTGGCACTTGAACTCAGATAGATATCTCAATGCACTTCGTTGACGTTGAAGGTGGGATGAACAAACACCATGTACCAGTTTGGCACGTAAGGTGAACATGACATAACATGCGACCCGAGTCGCACAGCGTGGAGAGGGCAGGAATTGCGACTCCGTTCGCAATTGTTGAGGATGCAGGAAATGCGAACCCATTCGCAATTTGGAGAAGCAAAGATTGCGAACCGATTCGCAACAGTTGAGGGGCGTGGATTTGCGAACCAGTTCGCAATTGTTGGAGGGGCACGATTTTTGCGAACGTATTCGCAATCGTAGAAGGAGTGCTGGAATTTGCGAACGCATTCGCAAATGTTGGATGCACGGAATTGCGAACGCGTTCGCAATTTGATGAGGAGGCGAGTTTATGCGACTCTGTTCGCATTAGTTGAAGGATGGAGGGTTTTGCGACTCCAGTCGCAAATGTTAAAGACGGCCTGGAATTTGCGAATCCATTCGCAATTGATGTACTTCACTTGAGTTCCAACTTATATCCATTCACTCATCTCCTGAAATCCAATCAAACAATGAAAATCATATGTTGTCGTCAAAACTAACATTTACAATCTCCCCCTTTTTGGCACAACCCATATGAATTAGAGTTAGAAATTAGAACCACACAATCTCCCCCTCAAACAACACATATCAAAAAAATAGACTAAGTAAAACGGAAAAACAACCATTCAACAACCATCAGAGATAAGATATGAAAAACCAAAAAACTTAGTCAATAGATTAAACATTCAAAAACTTTAGGAACTAAGTTCAACAAATGAGATATGAAAAACATGCATGATGAGAAATATCAAGTCTTATGCATGCAGAAAGATAACTAAACCAAAACAAACACGGAAATAGTTCAAGTAACAAAACAAACAAAACAAACAGCATCACTGAGATGCAAACTCAGAATCTTTAGGTGAGCCAGTCGGAGTGGGTGAGCGCATATGAGTAATCGGTGGCGAAGCGTCACCAGACTTTGCTTCATCATCAGTCTTTGCATCACCTTCATCATCTTCAACAATATCATCATCAGTGTCTGAGCTATGGTCTTGATGACCATAGATTTCATACTCTCCGAATTCATCTTCACCGACCTTGATTCTTTCTTCATCATCATCATCATCAAGGTCTTCAATCTCAACATCTTCTTCAACATCTTTCAAACCGTCAGACGGCATCGCAGGCGATACCTCTGGATGTGTGGAACTCCCAAACTTCTTTTTCTCAAACATCTTTTCTTCAACAAATTTACCTTTGCCTTTTCTCAGCAACTCAAACACTTCCCCAGCCATCATCTCTCGAACACTCTCATCATCAGTGTCCACAGCCTTCGACTTAGCTAACTCAGCAACCGCTTCCTTGATCCCATCCTTGATTAGTTCAAACATAAACGTGTTACTCAGACTCTTTCCAGATGAGCCAGCACTAGACCCACCCAAACCTCCCCCTTGATGGGTTATCTGGTAGAGAGCATCAAGAGCTTCCTTCTGCTCGATCTGAGCATCAACCATCTCAGTGTAAGCAATGGCGTGAGCAGCCTGCTTTCGTTCCAAGTTTTTCGTTGTAGTGAAACAACGATGGACAGCAGCAGAGGGAATAACAGTCCGAAAGTTATGCATCGGATGAAACGGGTTCTTGTGCGGAGGCAAGCCAGACTTTGGACCATATTTTTGAGGAACCACTCTCGGTTGAGGAGTAGGTGTAGTCTTCGTGCGCTTGACTGATGGAGTTGTATTCTAAATGTCTAGTTTAGTGCAAATACGGAACTCCTTATCTATACCTTAATTCAAGATATGATTCAAGCATGATTGCATTTAATGCAATAGTCCTTGATGTATACGTTGTAGACAGTATGGCGTGAGGAGACACGCGGAAGATCATACTGTCGGTTACTCGTATACTATCGAACAGTAGCTCACGACTTAGATGGACAGGGACAATCCATCGGTACGTCGTAGTGTGACTGGTAGATAGTCGGTCTTGACTATAATGTTACACTCGTACACTTGGTGTATTGAGCAGGACCACGGGAGGGCGTTCGATTTATACTAATCGGAGTAATCGAACCAGACCTCAGATATTACGGATATGTGAGTTCTTAATACCTATATAATTATAGGTGCGTGTGTCCAATGCTCGGTTCTTTGATGTGCCAATGAGTGAGACTAATTGATTAGTCGAGACCCTCGGTATATTGGGAATCGGAATTGTACACACGGCATGCTGTAGATTATAGACAGGAAACCGTGTCCCATTTATTGGGTTGATGATGTCCCCGAGATGAGCTCATAAAGTTTATCATGTAAACCCTGCAGGTGGATTCGTTCCACATGATAATAAGGATGAGTGGTACTAGTCTCGGATCATAAGAAATGAATTAATTTAATTATTAGTAATTAAAATTAATTCGTGGACATGCGATATCTTAAACACGGGGAAATGTCACATATGTAATACGGTGGGAAAATTATTGACGGAATAATTTGAATTAATTAATTGGGAAATCATTTATAATTTTATAGTGGAATTAATTATAAATAAAATTGTGGAATTTAATTAAGGTTTTCCTTTTGGGACACCAAGTTAATTAAATTACAATTTAAGCCTAATTAATTAATTGCCTAGAGGTCCTCTAGTGTAGCCTATATAAATCCCTCACCCCTCTCTCTCTAACCTAAGTTTCGCCGCTATAATTAATTCTGCAGAGAAATTAATTGTTAGCGCAATTATCTTTTCTTTTCTGCTTAATTAATTTAGATTAGCGCAAGAAACATTCTGTAGAAATTAATTGCTACGCAATTATATTTCTGAGACAGAAATTCTCTGTGGAAATTAATTTGTTAGCGCAAAATTATTTCTGAGACAGAGAAGTACATTCACGGTGGTTGAGAAGAGAAGAGACGGGGAGCTCCAAGCGGATCGATGCCCACACATCGGCTGGAGTAAGAGGGCTAGGACATACGCTAGAAGTCTCGAGGTCTCTGTCAATTCGGCTTCTCCGAATCACGCGACAAAGGTATGGAATCGAAACCCTCTTCCGCACTCGTTTCGATTCGATCTCGTACGTAATTATACAACGAACCTCCGATCGAGTTCCGGGATCGTGGTTGGTGTTCCTAGATCACTGTGGGGTCGCTGACTTCCAGAACGGTGGTCGGAATCGGAAAATCCGACCAGAAACGGACCTGGAACAGCAGCGTCGCGCTGCTGTTCGCGACACTGTCGTCCGACAGTGTTTCATGTCGGCCGACATGGCCTTTTCGGACGACACCAGATGGTGTCGGACGACACAGAGGTCAGCAGCCCCTCGGTTTTGCGCGGTTGTGCTTCGGGCATGATGGCTGGGCGTAAACCGGGTCTGGGGCTTCGTCGTGAGCGCAGTAGGCACGCTGGAGGTCGACTGGGCGTGTCCGGATGTTTGAGTGATCGAACGGACTCGTCCCGGGTAGTCGATTTCCAACAATTGGTATCATAGCCGGTTTATCGGTTTGTTGTATAGTTCGTACGATTTACCTTGCAGGTTGAACCCGATTATTATGGCCAACATTATGGGATGTTATATAATAATTTGTTGTGGTTTGTTAAACTCTCGGGCTTGTCGAGATTGTTTTGTTTTGGAAATGTTGCTTGTTTGTAATAGATAAAAACGACGGGTTGAGTCGTTAGGTTTATTTATTTATTTCCGTTGTTTTTCCGGGCATGTATAGGATCGATCACCCTGTATAGGATCGATGCCGGATTTAGTAGATTTATTCTTGTAATTTTTCTTGCTATTTTTGGTGGATCGAGACGAGATCGAAACCCGGAGAAACGAGAGTCGAGGAGACGAACCGGCAACGGGCAGCCATCGAACACACCCCGTGTTCGTGACGGGCAGCAGCGGGGCTGGGGTTCGTTCGACCCCACGGACGACTCAACGAGGCTCGAGACGAGACTCCAGTGGGAGGAGTTCGTCTCTTGACCCTCGAGCGAGTCGGTGGTGGACCGAGACCGAGACGAGCAACGAGATCCAAGAGACGTGCATTGGAGAACAATTAAGGCCATAATAATCGGGACCACGTTAATTGCTTTTTGCTTGTTTTACGTGCTTTATTATTATGCTTAAGTGTTTATGCATGTTATCCCTTATCGTAAAATACTAAGTGGGAGAGGGATTGGAAACAATCCCGCGGTCTCCATTCTCTGTTTTGAATGTGATGTGTATTGACTTACGAGTTGGCTTTAGTGTCATCCTCCCTATCGGATAAAGTCGATACACGGATATCACTGGATCAAAATTCGAATTTAAAATCCCCTTATAAAATTGAACAATTATATTTCTCAAAAGCAATGCCTAATCTGTCATTCAAAGACTAATTTCAACTCGACTCATTCTCACCCCGGGGAGTGGAATGGAGCCAAAGCGCTTGGTTATGTCGATGACACAGATTAGAGACTTTCGAGTCATTCGATGACTAGATCGATTGTCTGATTGGCTCCCTCACTTTGTGAGAGATAGGGCTCAATTGCATGATTGATCGCTGGTTAGAAACTTCGAGTTTCACTTACGAGATATCAAGCTTTGATTAATAAATTGTGAAATTTAATAAATGTAAGAGTCAATTAACAAAGTTGTTTGTTTTAGTAAACGTCCACAAGAACGTGGCTTGCTAAATGGAAACGGTACTTTGGGTTAATTAAAGATTCTATGACATTTAAATAAGTGAGATTCAATTAATAAAGTTGTTTGTTTTAGTAAACGTCCACAAGAACGTGGCTTGCTAAATGGAAATGGAACTTTGGGATTAATTGAGGCTCGACAGTTATAGAAAGTCGTGGAGGACCGCATGTCAACGTAAACGTCCACAAGAACGTGGCTTGCGGTGGACATGTAGTTCCCGAGCGGTGGACTTAGTACTGAGAAATGGTATACACTTAGGTACGCTTTATAGTATCCTCCCCATCGGAGTCACTGCTATAATGATGTACGACCAAAGTAAAAATCCAATTATAAAATCGTTTGGATTAGTATACGTCCACAAGAACGTGGCATGCTAGTCTGATGGGATTTTGGAAATGATTGGTAGTTTAATGATATTATTTGAGGGAAATGATATCGAATTAAACTCATTGTTTGTTTTATATGGTATTATTCCCATTAAAAGTCAACAAAACTCACTGAACCTGTTTGTATAGATTAAAGAAGAAACTTGGACATTATCCCAACTGCAGAGGAGTACAAATATGTACTCCAAGTCAATTGACCTGCTGAACCAAATGATGCTTCCACTACTGAGTAAAGGAAGCTCATTGGAAATGGATCAAGGCTATGAGATGACGCGGAGCAACATTATGACTTTCATGTCAAATGTGCTGCGACATCGGGATCATGTCATGACCATTACCTATGATATGACGCTTAACCTCAAGAAGTTTTGGTTATCAGGACAGGACAGCCGGGCAAAGTGAAATGAGGCAACTCATGACAGCCATCATTTCGGAAAGAACGCCCGTGAGGGATCACGTTCTTAGAATGATGGGCTATCTTTGTGAGATAGAGATTCTAGGATCAGTTATCGATGCGGTAACCCAAGTTGATATTGTGCTCCAGTCTCTGCCGAGAAGTTTTGAGCAGTTCCGCCTGAACTATAACATGAATAAGGGGTCTTATTCATTGGCGGAGCTCTTGATTGAACTTCTAGCGGCTGAGAGAGTCTTTAAGGGTCCTCAAAGCACTTGTGGCTGAGAAATTGGCTCTTCCTAGGCCTTCGGGCGGCAAAAGGAAGAAGAAACAAATACGGAAACCCAGTGGGCCTAATGTATCTGGACCACGGAATGGGACAAGCAAGCCCAAGGGGCAAGTGCTTCCGTTGTAAGCAGTTTGGATACTGGGAGTTTTAATTGTCCTCTCAAGCAATAAGAAGTTGATTCTTCCTTAGTCACCGAAACATGCTTGGTGGTGTTATCCACCAGTACCTGGTGTGTGGATACAGGAACCACTAATCATGTCTGCACTTAAATGCAGGGGTTCCAGGAAACCCGGAGACTTAGATAGGAAGAAGTAATAACCTACATGGGCAATACTGTTAAGGTAACAGCCGTTGCAGTGGGAGATGTTAAGTGGTTTTAACGGTAGGATTTTAGTTCTAATAAATTGTCTTTATGTGCCGGCATTTAGAAAGAAATTTCATTTCGGATTTCTAAATTGGCTTAGAATAGATATTCTGTTTCTTCTGATAGTTTCAGAATTGTCAGAGTAGGAAACGGGGATATTATCTATTCTGGTACATTGATAGACAATTTAATACTAAATCTGTGTTCTTCCACGATGCAACAGACCAGAGCTAATAACACATTGTCGAACCCCAATAAGAGTAAAGATCCTTCTAGGATGAATCAAATGTACTTATGGAATCTTAGGCTAGATCATTTTAAACTTGAGTACGATTCAAAGGGTGAAAGCTGATAGACTACTCAGCTAGGTTGAAGGAAAGGACTTTCCAACCTTCGAATCATACTTGGAAGTATTAATGACCAAGCAACCCTTTACGGTTAAAGGGAAAAGATCCAAGAAAGTACTAGAGTTGATTCGATCTGATATATGCAGACCTCTTTGAGGAGTAAGGCATGCTTATCAGAAAATGGGATTAACTCCCAACAGACTACACCATTTATGCCTCGGCAAAATAATGTGCTGTAAAGAAGGAATAGGACTCTTATAGATATGGGAAAGTAAAGAATAAGTTATTCGGAGTTACCTAATTCGTTTTTGGGATATGGCTTGGAAACAGCGGCGTTTATCCTGAACTTGATTCCTTTGGAAACTTGTACAGATATTCGGCTGTTTATAAGATACCCTAAGAAAATGAATTGAGATATGTAATATAGTCCAAAGGACCAGATGTTCGTTGATTGAATCAACGATTCGGTTCTTAGACATGGACTATATGTATATGCAATATCTCAAGCCCAAGAGTAGAGTAATACTTAAATGTGCTTAGAGGGACTGATTAAGACTTAGAACCAGCCTAACTGAGTAGTTCACTACTATAATCTTTAGTCACTAAAGATACACCGGAGCGTCGTAGTAGTGGGAGGGTTGTTAGACAACCCAACAGGTTCATGTTTATAGGTGAGTCTTCGGACTTGTTACCTGGAGAACATGAAGCCGAACCCTGGATCTATAACGAGACGCTGAAAGATCAAGATGCTCAGTCTTGGCAAAAGTCGATCCGGATTCTTTTGTCTTCACATGGAAGATGGAAGTCAAGACAGATTTCCTAAATCGAAGTCTTGACGGGGCCATCTTTGTGGGACAGCCAGAGAGATTCATCGAAAAGAGCCAAGAGCATTCGGTAAACAAGCTTAATCAATCTTAGGATTGAAGGAAGCTTCAAGATCTTGGACACATGCGGACCTATGAGAAAATCCATTTCATGGATTCATTCAAGGCATGTTTAGGTCCTGAGTGTAATAAAGAAGTGACACAAAAGATGTGGTGTTTTCTCATTCTTTATGTAGACGACATTCTTCTAAATTGGCAACAATATGAAAGATGTTATCGGACATAAAGGGATGGTTGTCCGAGTAATTCAATGTAAGAGACTTAGGAGAAGTCGGGAATGTTCTTGGGATCAAAGTAATAAATGATCGCCAGAAAAGAACATAGAACTTATCTCGAGTCTCATACTTAAATACAATTCTTACTCGTTGCAGCATACAGAATTCCAAGAAAGGTCTTCACCTTTTAGATGTGGAATTAATCTATCTAAAGTTTTGTGTTCGACACAATAAAGGAGATAGATGAAAAGTAAGCAGTTCCCTGCACCTTAATGGTGGGAAGCTTAATGTATGTAATGCTATGCACGAGACTGATATCTGTTATGCCGTGGGCATAGTGGTGAGATATCATAGTAATTCTGGAAAGGATCACTCGATTAATGTAAAGAACATGTTTTATGTTCTGAGTTACAAAGCAGTCAAGTTGTTTCCTTTGGATTACATAGAATTGAATTTCCAATCAAACAGGGACAGTCGAAAGTCGAAGTCAGGCTATGTGTTCTCACTGTGAAGTGGAGCAGTCACATAGAAGAATGTAAAGCAACGATGCATTACGGACTCTACCATGGAAACTGAAAGGATAACGGCCTCTGAGGCAGTTAAAAGGTCAGTGTGGCTCCAGAACTTCCTAAGGGACTTAGATGTGGTTTCTAGGTCACCCAAAGCTATTTTGAATAGCGGTATTGGCAAACTTGAAATGCCACGAGTCCACAGTGGGAGATAACACATAGAGCGCAAGTACCACCTGATTCGAGAGATCGTCTAGTAAGACGTTGCAGTTGTCACCTAGATAGCATCGAGAGGATTGCCTGGTAAAACCCGTTCACAGAGGCACTTCCAGCGAAAGCGTTGGGTAGGCGTGATGAGGTTATGGGAATCTGATGTTTGGGAGAGGGCGACTAGACTTTTAGTATAAGTGGGAGATTGATGGAGTTGTATTCTAAATGTCTAGTTTAGTGCAAATACGGAACTCCTTATCTATACCTTAATTCAAGATATGATTCAAGCATGATTGCATTTAATGCAATAGTCCTTGATGTATACGTTGTAGACAGTATGGCGTGAGGAGACACGCGGAAGATCATACTGTCGGTTACTCGTATACTATCGAACAGTAGCTCACGACTTAGATGGACAGGGACAATCCATCGGTACGTCGTAGTGTGACTGGTAGATAGTTGGTCTTGACTATAATGTTACACTCGTACACTTGGTGTATTGAGCAGGACCACGGGAGGGCGTTCGATTTATACTAATCGGAGTAATCGAACCAGACCTCAGATATTACGGATATGTGAGTTCTTAATCCCTATATAATTATAGGTGCGTGTGTCCAATGCTCGGTTCTTTGATGTGCCAATGAGTGAGACTAATTGATTAGTCGAGACCCTCGGTATATTGGGAATCGGAATTGTACACACGGCATGCTGTAGATTATAGACAGGAAACCGTGTCCCATTTATTGGGTTGATGATGTCCCCGAGATGAGCTCATAAAGTTTATCATGTAAACCCTGCAGGTGGATTCGTTCCACATGATAATAAGGATGAGTGGTACTAGTCTCGGATCATAAGAAATGAATTAATTTAATTATTAGTAATTAAAATTAATTCGTGGACATGCGATATCTTAAACACGGGGAAATGTCACATATGTAATACGGTGGGAAAATTATTGACGGAATAATTTGAATTAATTAATTGGGAAATCATTTATAATTTTATAGTGGAATTAATTATAAATAAAATTGTGGAATTTAATTAAGGTTTTCCTTTTGGGACACCAAGTTAATTAAATTACAATTTAAGCCTAATTAATTAATTGCCTAGAGGTCCTCTAGTGTAGCCTATATAAATCCCTCACCCCTCTCTCTCTAACCTAAGTTTCGCCGCTATAATTAATTCTGCAGAGAAATTAATTGTTAGCGCAATTATCTTTTCTTTTCTGCTTAATTAATTTAGATTAGCGCAAGAAACATTCTGTAGAAATTAATTGCTACGCAATTATATTTCTGAGACAGAAATTCTCTGTGGAAATTAATTTGTTAGCGCAAAATTATTTCTGAGACAGAGAAGTACATTCACGGTGGTTGAGAAGAGAAGAGACGGGGAGCTCCAAGCGGATCGATGCCCACACATCGGCTGGAGTAAGAGGGCTAGGACATACGCTAGAAGTCTCGAGGTCTCTGTCAATTCGGCTTCTCCGAATCACGCGACAAAGGTATGGAATCGAAACCCTCTTCCGCACTCGTTTCGATTCGATCTCGTACGTAATTATACAACGAACCTCCGATCGAGTTCCGGGATCGTGGTTGGTGTTCCTAGATCACTGTGGGGTCGCTGACTTCCAGAACGGTGGTCGGAATCGGAAAATCCGACCAGAAACGGACCTGGAACAGCAGCGTCGCGCTGCTGTTCGCGACACTGTCGTCCGACAGTGTTTCATGTCGGCCGACATGGCCTTGTCGGACGACACCAGATGGTGTCGGACGACACAGAGGTCAGCAGCCCCTCGGTTTTGCGCGGTTGTGCTTCGGGCATGATGGCTGGGCGTAAACCGGGTCTGGGGCTTCGTCGTGAGCGAAGTAGGCACGCTGGAGGTCGACTGGGCGTGTCCGGATGTTTGAGTGATCGAACGGACTCGTCCCGGGTAGTCGATTTCCAACATTGACACTGGGATTTTCAAGCTTAAGAGCAGGTGTCCGTTTCTTCGAAGACTTCGGGGACAACGGTGGGGTGACTGGATCAGGAACATCCTCACGCTTAGTATACTTAGTCCAGGGGAGATCATTCACTCGGTTCTTCAGGAAGGTAGGAGTGATGTTGATGTGAGAATTTTTCTTAGTTTTCTTCTCTGTCTCCGTCATTGGAACAAATTTTTGGTCAATTAACATCCCTTATATCAAGCATGGGTGAGTGAGATGAATTCTCCTCACTTCCTCAAGGTCAGCCTGTTGGCGAAGAACATCATTCGAAGCCTTGGCCACTCTGCAGATATCCGCGAATATGATCTCACCAAGATCAACTTGTTCGCCACAGCCAAGGCGAAACAGAATATGCATGAGTTTTGGGGAAAGATAGTTCTCATCAGGGTGTGCTGCCCAGTTTGTCATTCTGAGTCTATGCAGAGCACCATAGAAGGCAGACAGTTTGTTCGGAGTAGGAAGAGGTGTCTTAGCCTTGCCTTTGGTTAAAAAGGACCCATACTTCAGTGCATTCATTCTATCATCATCAGAGGGAAATTTCCAAGAGCCCTCAATCTCAAGTCGTTTCAGGAAATTGTTAATATTCAGAGGACGGAAGGTGTAGAGTTTTTCACGAAAAACAAATCGACCACACATCTTGTGTGACGGATCAGCAAATTCAGGAGTCAAGTTCGCATAAAACTTGTTAATGATCGGGGGAGAGAACCTGTATGTTTGAGTCACAGACTCAAGAATATGCATATCATTGAAAAACTTTGAGAGTCCATACTTCTCATAGTCATCTACTCGGACCTGGCGATCCTCAAGTATGGGTAGGGACTCAATCAAAGTGAGACGTTGATCCGCCTTCTCAGTGTTGGAATAGGTGACCGGCGAGCCAACGGTTGGCCGAGCGGTTAACCGTATTCCGTTATATAACGGTTTATTTCGTTAATTAATGAAACCTATATTAATGGCATATACTATATCTGCTCCCAATGTTGAATCATAGATATAGTCCTGTACAGTTACACATGTTGTATGAATTCGGTTTTGTGGAAACCGAGAGATAATTCTGTTAACGCAACGTAACTGGTCAAACTCAGTTCCTAGTCGATGGGTTACGCCAATAACAAGGATACCCGGACTTTCCCCCTTGAGACTAGCACTTAGTGTATGTGGGCTAATCTCGAGCCTCGGTGTTGGGACATCGACATACTTGAGTGGGTGCTCACTGTTGATGAGTTCACTGAACCCCCTCTCCCTGGAATCTCTAAGTGGTTATCACTGATCGAGTAGAGAATTCCATAATATAGTTGTACACAATTAATCCTTAAGACCCAGACATCACCGTGACTTCATCAGAGGACTAGCTGTATCGTGACATGTCTCTGATTCCATGGAAAGGGAGTAAGTCGAAAAAGAAGACAATGTTCGTGCAGTTCGAAATCTGATGTGAAGTCTGTGCATGGTAGTAGGGGATCTGATCGCTTGATATAGATCATGGATGTCCTGTGTGTTCTGATGGTTCGTAGTCCCGGAATCTCTGGCCAGAGTTGAATAGTGAGGTGATTAGAGAAATGTGTTTCTCTGAATCAATCACGAATGGATTTTACGAAACCTAGAACGTACGCACAGTTATCAAACTCAACAAGAGATCTCGATTAACCAATATCTCTATTTTGATCGGGACATATGTATCGGAGGGATCGTACTGTACGCTAACTATATTACAAGGTTCTTGCAGGCACTTCATTTGTATCTAGGGAATTAGTGGAGCGTGGCTGCTAGACGCTCGTCACTGATTTGTTGGGCACCGACTTGTTCGGAGATTAAATAATATGATTATTAATCTAAAACTCTTGGGAGTAGTTGAAATAAGAACAATATGTTGTTCGAATCACAATATGTTGTGAGCCCACTGCTAGTTATACACCTGAACCATTGAGGGTCACATTCTCGTGTAAACCGATCCTTGAATACGATCATGTATTAATTAACTGTTAATTAAGTACATATAGTCGGAGGTCAATATGATTGAATCCGAGATTCATAATTGTGATTATGAGTTGGAAATAATAATGAGCTAAAGAAAACGGACACGATGGTGTACACTTTCTATTTTGGGAAATTTCCCGATTTAGCAGTACCCCTGAAATGGGCTTTCCGATTTTGTGAAAATTGGAAAATTTTATTTTTATCTCATATTGATGAGAAAATTAAAACGAGAAAGAAAATATAATCGTTATATTTTTCGGAGATGAAATTGATTGTCAATTTTGGAGAAACGTAATGACGGCTAATGTATTGGGCCGGCTAGGGTTAATGGATCCGATCCGTTAGGGTTTGAGCCCAACAAGCTCCTTTCTTCACCTATAAAAGGAGCTCCATAGGCATGAGAATAAACACACCAAGTGAAGAGCTCAAAACCCTAGCCTCACTTTCTCTCCTCTCCTCTCTCCCTCTCGTCCGCCCCTCGGCTCCTCCCTCGGAGGACCGCCGACAACCAGAGCCGCCGCCCGTCGCCGCCTAGTGCCGCCGCCGGCAGCCGCCTCCCCTCGCCGGAATCCGATTCCGGCACCGGTTTTCCAGCCCGTTTTTCCCTTCGTATTCTCCCTTACGTGTTTCTAGTGCAATACGTAAGTTGGATTACCTATACGAGGTGAAACCTGATTAGACGAGAGACGCCGAAGGAACGCCCGAGCACAGCCCGAGGCGCGCCCTTGCGCTCTATCCGTGACACACGAGTCCAGCCGAGAGCCCCGCCACTCGCCCGGCTCTCCCCGCACACGACCCGTGCCGTCCCCGCGTCGCATCCGCGCGACTTCCGACGAACCTCGTTTCGTCCGATGAATCCCTGAGGTACTTACGATTAAATTTAGATTTAATTGTTTGCGTTAAATGTTTGCGCTATGTACTGTTAATGTTTGCGCTATGGGATTTTTAATTGATAAAGAAAAATTAATTGTGATTAATTTAAATGTCAATTAAATTCAAATTGATTCGAATTAAATAATATGATTATCTTAATTGTCAATTTAACGCAAACTGATTATGTGCACATGTTTACGTAATTAATTATATATGTGTAATTAATTAATTTGATTAATTTAATTGCACAATTCAAATTGATTAGAATTAAATAATACAATTATGTTAATTGTCAATTTGACGCAATTTAATTATGTGCGCATGTTTTCATAATTAATTGTATAAGTGTAATTAATTAATGTGATTAATTTAATTGCGCTAGAAGTAATTAATTTATTTGATAAATTTAATTGCGCTAGATTTAATTTATGTAGTATGGGATGCATTAATTAAATATTTAATTATTTGATAATTAATTTAAATGGTGGTTTTTTTTTATTCTGATAGATTTGAATTAAATCAATTAATGCATGTAATATTGAAAATATGATTTTCAATAAAATAAAATAAATATAATGTAAAATGTTTACATTAATTAAAAACGGTTTTTCATAAAATTTTTGTTTTCCGCTGCGTATACATGCACGATCCCCAACAGTGGTATCAGAGCGTAGGTTCTGAAATTGATTAATTGTCTACGAACATGCTGTTTATTGAATTGATTGATTTAATGTTGTTTAATTGGGACTTAGTTGTTTCTATTAAGATATTTATTTTTATCTAATAGATTGAAACAATGCCTAATTTGTTATCAAGTAACAATTCAATGTCGAACATGAATGCACCTCGGGGAGTGATTAATCTAGACTTGTTTTTGTTAAAACAAATTAGAGACATCGAGCCATATGATGGCATGATTCGATGGTCTGCTCGGCTCCCCCATTTATGGGAGATAGGGTCGCTCGCATGATGAATCGCTGGTTAGAAACTTCGAGTTTCACTTACGAGACATCACGTTTTGATTATTAAGATATTAATAAATTGAAATAGAAAGGAAGTATCAATATTTAATTTAGTGAAATTATTTATTGACCAATTACATAATAGATTTAAATATTCGATCAACAAGGTGATAGATTAATTAATTGATTTAATTGTTAAATCAAGTTAATTAATAGAGCACCATTTAATTTACATACCTCGTTTTAATTGTGATTAAATGCTATGTGAATTATGTGAGATATATATTGTGATATATGTTATGATCGTATGTGCTCGTTAGGATGACCTATAGAGGACATAGTTGTTAAGAATCAACAATCGATCACTCACTTCATTCTCTCCTTAGAATGTATAACGATTATTCTGATGAGATAACCAATCCTATACTCCTCCATTCTCTCCCGAGAATATATATCAAGCCTTAAAGGAGAACCGATGTGTCGTTCTTTCTCCTTTCCTTCTACCGACAATAAATTATGTGAAAGCCACTTACAAATAGTATGGTATGCCGTGTTAGCGGGGAGTACTGCTTGTGAGTTAAGCTGTAATTTATTGACATAAGATGGAGAGGTGTTAGCTACGATTCTTTTAAATATGTGTGGTCGGATAGATTAACTATGGGCTTACACATGTTTACTGGAGTCCAACTTTCACTTCTCACATCGGTAGGTCGGTCTTGACACATGGTTGACTTTTGAAGGGTACGATTAACGTAGTTCATTGTCATGGTGAGGAAAAGTAATCTTTAGGGTCACATAGAGATTGATTGAAAATGTTTCTACCATTAGGTGAATATAATCGGGCTAGATTAACTACGGGTTATATTCATGCTATTGGACCTAAAGCCCAACTAAGGAAAAATAAGTTTTCCCGTCTGTCTGTTAGAGGATAGCGGAATTCGAAAAATTTAGTGGGAGGCAATTAAATGATAAAGACCAAACATTTAATTGTAATCATTAATAACGAATTATCTCAATGTTAATCTTCTTAATATTTCTCAGTAATATTCTCTAAGATATCCCGTAACATCGATACTCGACCAATCCAAACTCACTGGCCCAAACCATTTGAATTGGAATCTCAATCTTGTGATTTAAAATGATGAGTGCCTCTATGTACTTGAGAATAGATTATTTGATAATCTCACTCAACCTTTGACTGCTGAGGAATGCCACTTATGAGAAGTGGATTTCTAGTTCTTATGAATCGTTCATTATGAACTACAACATGAACAAAGCTCGATCCTTCAATGGATAAGTTGTTTTCAAGATGTTGATCAAAGAGTCAACCATCAATACGAGAAATTTGTTCTCATTATTGCTTCTTCATGAAAGAAGTGTTCTTCTTGAAGAAAATGACGGAAATGGTTTCCGGTCTAAGTGTAAAGATGGATAAAGGTGATACTAGAAGGGCGACTAAGAACAAGGTCAACAAATGAGTTGATGACGCTTGCCATCGTTGTGTGAATAAAGGCCATAGGGCCATAACTGCTAAAATACCTTGGGCAGAAACGTTCTGACAAAGGTTCGTATTGAGTTATAGTTATTCTATTGTTTTGAACAATTGATTATTTGTTTCGTCTAATTTTAGAAACCTAATATTAATAGAAATGTTCTATTATTAGATCTTACTTCTATATTTGATATAGAAGGTAAAGGTTTTAATTTTGTTTTGGAAATCCGATTTCCTTTATACAAAAGAAAGCAAATATGATTTGCTAAAGACGATAAACAAATAAACAAGAATGAACTAAACCCAAATATCAGCAATTGATAGAAGTCAAATCCCCGCACAACTTTAGCACGCTAGTTGAGTGTGTTGAAGATCTATTGGATTTGATCCAAACGGAGATGTGTGATCCACTAATGTGTTACTGGTGGGGGTGGTTTTCAACTACCAAATGTACTTATGAAGTACACGTCTCTAATTTTGAAGTGTTCAATAATTTTAGACATCAAAGTAGGAAACCAACTTGGTTGCTATATTACGATATGATCGTGGTAATAAATATTTAAGCACCAAGCTTATTGACTATCTAAAAGAGAATACGATTCTCTAGCAATGGACATCGTCTGGAACTCCTTAATTGTATTGAGTGTCTGAATGATGGAATCAAACTTTGTTGGACATGGTTCGATCCACAAAGGGGTTCACCAAATTGTTGACGAAACTGTAAAAGTCATGCACTTTTGACAGTCGTCCATTTGCTGAATAGTGTTACCACCAAAGCAGTTAAAACCACACCATATGAACTTGGGCACTCCCGTATCCTGCTTGCGTGAAGCGGCTAGTGGGAGATAAGTTAGATAGTAGATCCGGCTTATGCCATTTTGTGGGGTATCCTGAACATTCACAAGGATACATGTTCTACTATATTTCTAAAACAAAATGTTTGTCTAAAGAAATGTTGCCTTCTTAGCGAAGAAGTTTCTATTCGATAGAAAAGGCAGTATAGTAAATCTCGAAATAGTTCGAGAATATGATCCACACTATGAAGTTCAAATACAAGTACTTGGAGATGAACCAATTCAACAAACCACTAATATACCTCTTCATCTATCGGTTCGTAAATCCAAAAATGTTCGGAAGGTACCTGGTAGACGGTTCCATCTTGATAATGATCAAGATAAAGTTGACGATGGATATGATCCAATAAACTTCAACTGATTCGTATTGGATACGAATATGGGACATTGGCTTATTGCCATGAAATTCATAATGGACTGTATATACTCCAACAAGGTTTGACCTTGGTAGATCCACCAAAGGGAATCGTTCCCAAAGGCTGCATTTTGATCTATTAATTATGACGTGAGAGTATATATATAAAGGTGTGACCTTTAAAGCAAGGATGATGGCGAAAGAAGTTACTCAAAGACAATGTGTTGTTTCTGAGGTAATATTTCCATCAGTCGCTATGCTTAAGTCCATTACAATTTTGCTGGCCATTTCTGCATAGTACGACTATGAGATATGGAAAATAAATATGAGGTATACTTTCCTTGAATGTGATATTATGGAAGAGTTGTAGCGCAGCCGGAAGGCTTCATATTTTCTGGAAAGGAGCAAAAGGTTTGCATACTCCAGCGATCCATTTATGGATTGAAACGAGCATCCCTAAAATGGAACATGTGTTTTAAATACAATAGTCAAAGCGTTGACTTGGTATAAAACTTGAAGGTACCTTGTATTCAAGAAGGTTAGTGGGAGCGCAGTGAAATTTAAGTGTTGTACGTTGATGACATACTAATCATAGGGATGATTGAGTGATGTTGCAGTCAACGAAAGCACGATTATCCACACGTTTCTCGAATAAAGGATTTGAGGAGAGGCATCCTACGTATTGTGATACGTCACTATAGATATAGATCTAGAAGGATGCAAAATCTTCTCAATCCTTGTACATAGAAACTGTTTCTGAAATGGTTTAGCATGGAAGAATCCTGAAGAGATTCTTGCCAATGTCCCATGGGGTTCATCTCTCGTAATTCGTGTGACTGTAATGTTGATGGAATTCGAGGAGATGAAATGGACAACACATATATCTCCGCACTAGGGAGCATTATTTATGGCATGCTGTGTACTAGACGTGATATTATAAATGTTGTGAGTGTCACAAGTGAATATCAGTCGAACCCAAGACCGACTTATTTGAAGTCGTGAAGGACGAAATCCTTGAGCACTAGCAATCAAAAGCATTAAGGAATTGTTCTTAGTCTATGGGAGGTCCGAGTTGAATTTAGAGGTACTTATGAACTCTAGTTTTCAACCGGATGTGGATGACTAAAAGTCGATATCGGGATTCATATTCGAGCTTAGAGGTGGTGTCGTATGCTGGAATGGTTCCTGCAACGACTAATTATTTTACCACGAGAACCTGAATATGTTGCAGCATCTAAAGCTGTAAAAGAGACTGTTTTGGACACGGAACTTTATCCAAAAGTTGGTTATAATTCCGGACGCAAATAATCAAGTAACTTGTACTGTGATTATACGGTGTCCTGTAGCACCGAGATCTCATCAGAAGTCCAAACATGTACTAGAGAGAATATCATGTGATCTAAGAGATCAATGACAGAGGTGACGTCTGAGTCGAGAGTATCACTTCGGAAGATAACTTTGTAGATCCCTGTACCAGGCCTTTATCTGAATATGTCCGCGAGAAACATCGAGAGTCGATGGGACTAAGATTCATGGATAGTTGGCTCTAGGTCAAGTGGGAGATTGTTGGGATAGGTGACCGGCGAGCCAACGGTTGGCCGAGCGGTTAACCGTATTCCGTTATATAACGGTTTATTTCGTTAATTAATGAAACCTATATTAATGGCATATACTATATCTGCTCCCAATGTTGAATCATAGATATAGTCCTGTACAGTTACACATGTTGTATGAATTCGGTTTTGTGGAAACCGAGAGATAATTCTGTTAACGCAACGTAACTGGTCAAACTCAGTTCCTAGTCGATGGGTTACGCCAATAACAAGGATACCCGGACTTTCCCCCTTGAGACTAGCACTTAGTGTATGTGGGCTAATCTCGAGCCTCGGTGTTGGGACATCGACATACTTGAGTGGGTGCTCACTGTTGATGAGTTCACTGAACCCCCTCTCCCTGGAATCTCTAAATGGTTATCACTGATCGAGTAGAGAATTCCATAATATAGTTGTACACAATTAATCCTTAAGACCCAGACATCACCGTGACTTCATCAGAGGACTAGCTGTATCGTGACATGTCTCTGATTCCCTGGAAAGGGAGTAAGTCGAAAAAGGAGACAATGTTCGTGCAGTTCGAAATCTGATGTGAAGTCTGTGCATGGTAGTAGGGGATCTGATCGCTTGATATAGATCATGGATGTCCTGTGTGTTCTGATGGTTCGTAGTCCCGGAATCTCTGGCCAGAGTTGAATAGTGAGGTGATTAGAGAAATGTGTTTCTCTGAATCAATCACGAATGGATTTTACGAAACCTAGAACGTACGCACAGTTATCAAAGTCAACAAGAGATCTCGATTAACCAATATCTCTAGTTTGATCGGGACATATGTATCGGAGGGATCGTACTGTACGCTAACTATATTACAAGGTTCTTGCAGGCACTTCATTTGTATCTAGGGAATTAGTGGAGCGTGGCTGCTAGACGCTCGTCACTGATTTGTTGGGCACCGACTTGTTCGGAGATTAAATAATATGATTATTAATCTAAAACTCTTGGGAGTAGTTGAAATAAGAACAATATGTTGTTCGAATCACAATATGTTGTGAGCCCACGGCTAGTTATACACCTGAACCATTGAGGGTCACATTCTCGTGTAAACCGATCCTTGAATACGATCATGTATTAATTAACTGTTAATTAAGTACATATAGTCGGAGGTCAATATGATTGAATCCGAGATTCATAATTGTGATTATGAGTTGGAAATAATAATGAGCTAAAGAAAACGGACACGATGGTGTACACTTTCTATTTTGGGAAATTTCCCGATTTAGCAGTACCCCTAAAATGGGCTTTCCGATTTTGTGAAAATTGGAAAATTTTATTTTTATCTCATATTGATGAGAAAATTAAAACGAGAAAGAAAATATAATCGTTATATTTTTCGGAGATGAAATTGATTGTCAATTTTGGAGAAACGTAATGACGGCTAATGTATTGGGCCGGCTAGGGTTAATGGATCCGATCCGTTAGGGTTTGAGCCCAACAAGCTCCTTTCTTCACCTATAAAAGGAGCTCCATAGGCATGAGAATAAACACACCAAGTGAAGAGCTCAAAACCCTAGCCTCACTTTCTCTCCTCTCCTCTCTCCCTCTCGTCCGCCCCTCGGCTCCTCCCTCGGAGGACCGCCGACAACCGGAGCCGCCGCCCGTCGCCGCCTAGTGCCGCCGCCGGCAGCCGCCTCCCCTCGCCGGAATCCGATTCCGGCACCGGTTTTCCGGCCCGTTTTTCCCTTCGTATTCTCCCTTACGTGTTTCTAGTGCAATACGTAAGTTGGATTACCTATACGAGGTGAAACCTGATTAGACGAGAGACGCCGAAGGAACGCCCGAGCACAGCCCGAGGCGCGCCCTTGCGCTCTAGCCGTGACACACGAGTCCAGCCGAGAGCCCCGCCACTCGCCCGACTCTCCCCGCACACGACCCGTGCCGTCCCCGCGTCGCATCCGCGCGACTTCCGACGAACCTCGTTTCGTCCGATGAATCCCTGAGGTACTTACGATTAAATTTAGATTTAATTGTTTGCGTTAAATGTTTGCGCTATGTACTTTTAATGTTTGCGCTATGGTATTTTTAATTGATAAAGAAAAATTAATTGTGATTAATTTAAATGTCAATTAAATTCAAATTGATTCGAATTAAATAATATGATTATCTTAATTGTCAATTTGACGCAAACTGATTATGTGCACATGTTTACGTAATTAATTATATATGTGTAATTAATTAATTTGATTAATTTAATTGCACAATTCAAATTGATTAGAATTAAATAATACAATTATGTTAATTGTCAATTTGACGCAATTTAATTATGTGCGCATGTTTTCATAATTAATTGTATAAGTGTAATTAATTAATGTGATTAATTTAATTGCGCTAGAAGTAATTAATTTATTTGATAAATTTAATTGCGCTAGATTTAATTTATGTAGTATGGGATGCATGAATTAAATATTTAATTATTTGATAATTAAATTAAATGGTGGTTTTTTTTTTATTGTGATAGATTTGAATTAAATCAATTAATGCATGTAATATTGAAAATATGATTTTCAATAAAATAAAATAAATATAATGTAAAATGTTTACATTAATGAAAAACGGTTTTTCATAAAATTTTTGTTTTCCGCTGCGTATACATGCACGATCCCCAACACTCAGTAAAGAAATCAGGTTTATAGTGAGGTCCACAGTCTTCAACCTTCATCACGTAGAACTGATCAGCAGTGGCTCCTGTTGAGCCTGAAGAGTGTGGCACAATCGGAGGAATGAAGGAGTCAGGAGCAATTTGTTTGCCTCTATCACCAGAGCCAGATGCTCGTTGTTTAGACTTAGTAGTTTCGCTAGAAAGAGAGGGTTTAGACTTCTTTGGTTCAGCAACAACGTCAGATGACGTTGGTTTCTTGGATATGTTTGCAGACACATTGACAGAAGGTTTAACCACTTCAGCAGTGGAGGGAACTTTGACAATTTTCTTTCCATCAGTAGTCATCTCGCTGTCAGCGATCATTCGTTCATATTCCTTGCGAGACACTGTTCCTTTGTAGGTACGCAGGAAACCAGATTTAGGGTCCTTAACAGTCTTACCTGCACCATGAGACACAGAGTGTGCAGGCTTGGCTGTCTTAGTAAGATCAACCGTAGGAGAGTCAGATATGGTTTTGCCAGAGCGACGATCCATCTTATCCATATGTTTCTGCAAGGCGTGAAGCGCCTTCTTCTTCGAGTCAGGTGATGGTGCCTGCTTCCATGCGTCTCGGAGAGATTCCAAAACTTCCTTATCGAGATCATCGAATAGGTTCCCAGTAGATGACGACATAGTGATAGTAGGTAGTGAGAAGGAGATAGAAGATCTAAGAATCCTAAGTATCACAACCACAGGCACCTGATGTGCGAAGCAAGAGTAACAGAAGTCTATCACTTGGAGTATGAAGCTAGAGGAACAGAGAATCAAAACTATCAACGTCGAACGCCGGTTGCGTGAATTGAGAAAACTCAAACTCAGATTCTCGAAGTGAAGACAACGCGATGTAGGCACGAGTGTAGGACTTAGAGAAATCAGAATGCAAGTAACCCTAATCCAAGTTTTCAATGGCCTATATATAGGAAGAGTTTGGGCCGACTCGTCTTGGACAAAAAGACCTGCGAAAAAGCCCAATAAACAGTATAAAATTGGCCCATCAGTACAAAAACCGAATAAAAAAAATAAATTTTTTTTTTATTATTATTAAAAAAAAGTAAAAAACAATTTTCAAAATTTCAAGAATTTCAAGAATCTCGTCAATGAACATAGGGTAGCAAGGTCGTTCAACGTCGCGGAGATGGGTAGCGGAGAAGGAGTGTGTATCATGTGTTGAGCAGCAGTGGAGATGGAGTGAGTAGCGCAGATGGGCAAACCATGCGACTTGCGTTGCTTGAGACTCGCGTGATAGAATTTTAACTTGTCCTTCGTCACAATCACAAGAACACATGTCGTGTTTCGTCGAAACATATTTGATGAGTTTGCACCGCACAAGAGATTTTAATTCATGAGTGCAAGGTGAACTTTTAAGGCACTCCACTTGGGACTAAGCGTTACTACAATCAGAGCGGAGCAAGGATCATCCTGCATCTCCAGACGAGTTTTAGCTTTTAAATGAAATGCAACAGATGCTCATTACAGCAGTCAGAGGGGAGCGAGGATCATCCCGCATCTCCGAAGTGTGATTGAAGAGCATCTTAAACTATGGCGTCCATGTGCTACCTTTCGAAGAGGGGAGCCGGGGTAACCGGCGTCCTCCGTTACTTGGTATTATGGATCTATGCAGATGATAGCTTATGGGAGTTATATGCCAAGTTCACATGTTTGCACTCAGAGGAATAAATGCACTTGGGTCCGAAGACTAAAGCGGCCTCGAATCCATGTTCAACTTTATTAGACTAGTCCACGACGATTCAGCGTGCATATTCAGAAGTAAAGAAAACAATCTTTCAGACTTCAAAATTTTCGTGAACTCTTAAAGAGAACACATGTAGAGAGAATTTCTTAGAGTTTGAAATCTCTCAAAGTCAAGAGGTTTGGTAAAGATGTCAGCGAGCTGTTTTTCTGTTGAAATATGTTGTAGACTGACTATATCACGATCAACCAAATCTCTAATGAAATGATGTCGAATGTCGATGTGTTTAGTGCGAGAATTCTGGACAGGATTTTCGCTGATTTTGATAGCACTTTGGTTATCACAGTACAGCACCAAGGGAGCACTCTCGATAAGATAATCATCCAACATCTGCTTTAGCCAAAGCAATTGAGTGCAGCAACTCCCGGCTGCAACATACTCAGACTCAACTGTTGATAGCGCTATGCAATTCTGCTTCCGACTATGCCATGACACAATATTATTGCCAAGGAAGCAACAACACCCGGAAGTGCTTTTTCGTTCATCAGTGTCGCTTGCCCAATCCGCATCGGAGTAACCGACAAGATTTGATGAAGTGTCGCATGCATACCAAAGACCTAAATCAGAAGTCCCTGAGACATAACGGAGAATCCGTTTGACAGCTCGTAGATGGTCTTCTTTTGGATCCGCCTGGTACCTAGCACACATACAAACACTAAACATAATGTCAGAGCGAGTAGCGGTTAGATAAAGTAAACTACCAATCATGGAACGATAAAGAGTTTGATCAACACTTCGACTTTTAGTCGATTTAGATAACCGTTCAGTCGTCGCCATGGGAGTTTTTGCGGGCTTAGCATGATGCATCTCAAATCTTTCGACCATATTTTTCGCATATTTGCTTTGAGATACGAAGATTCCATCCGGTCGTTGAGATATCTGAAGTCCCAAGAATTGATGTAGCTCTCCTTCAAGACTCATCTGGAAAGTTGATGACATGGAGTCCGTGAAACCCTTCACGAGCTTAGAGCAAGTAGCACCAAAGACAATGTCATCTACGTAGATTTGGGCAACTATCATGTGTTTGCCTTCACGTTTAATGAAGAGAGTCTTGTCCACGGAGCCACGTTCAAAACCAAACTTCAGTAAGTAGTCTGTCAGACACCCATACCACGCTCTTGGAGCTTGCTTCAACCCATATAAAGCTTTGTGAAGCTTATAAACATGATTTGGCTTCTTAGGATCCTCGAAGCCTTTCGGTTGAGCAACATATACCTCTTCTTCAAGTACTCCATTTAGGAATGCAGCTTTGACATCCATTTGTCTAAGTGTAATGCCGAGATGGCATGCAATAGCAATGAGGAGACGAATAGACTCAATGCGAGCAACTGGAGCAAAGGTTTCATCAAAATCTATCCCTTCAACTTGGGCATAGCCTTGTGCAACGAGACGAGCTTTGTTGCGAACAACTTGGTTATGCTCATCCGTTTTATTCTTGAAAATCCATTTTGTTCCAACTACATTGATATTTGACGTTCGGGGAACCAACGACCAGACATTGTTTCTAGTAAACTCATTCAGCTCTTCTTGCATAGCCATGATCCAGCAATCATCCTTCAGAGCTTCCTTATAATTTTTCGGTTCTGATTGAGATAAGAAGCAAGAGATCCCGATATCAATACAAATAGCAGAAGTGCAGATGTTGTAGAGTTCATCCTGAGATGTAGTAGGTTTCTTTGAGCGTGTAGTGCGCTCATTCAGGTTTCCAATCATCTGAGTAGGTGGATGTTTCTCTTGAATAAGGCGAGGTGCCTCTCTAGGAGCATCAGCTGGGTTTTCAATATTTTGACTTTCTTCGTCCTCAGAAGATGAAGTATCATTATCACGGTGGCTAGATTCTCCAACTTCAGGTGAAGTGTTTGGAGTTACATTTTCAGGAGCCACGTCAATATGTGTAGATGGAAAAGTTCGATACTCCAGAATTCCTTTCTTAACCCAGTCTTCATCCACATCTTTTCCTAGGAAGTCTTGTTCATCAAAATTTATGTTCACAGTTTCCATGACCTTCCTGGTTCTAAGATTGTAAGCACGATAGGCATGACTATTCTGACTATAGCCAACAAAGATACCACGATCGGCTTTAGCTTCAAATTTCTTCAGTGGATCACGATCCCTCAAGATATAGCATGTGCAGCCAAAGACACGAAGGTGAGCTACAGATGACTTCTTGCCATTCACAAGTTCATATGCGGTTGCCGTTGTGCCAGAACGAATACTTATTCTGTTTAGAATGTATCCAGCAGTAGAGACGGCTTCAGCCCAAAATTTTCGTGCAAGATTTTTCGAGATCAACATCACGCGAGCCATCTCTTGCAGTGTTCGATTCTTACGTTCGGCAATCCCATTTTGTTGAGGCATCTTTGGGGCCGAGTATTCATGATGAATTCCCTTCATCATACAGAATTCATTGAAGCTAGCGTTCTCAAATTCAGTCCCGTGATCACTTCTGATCCTCTTCACTTTCGCTTCATGATTTGTTCTTATCCATTTCACAATGCCTTTGAAAGCATCAAAAGTCTCATCCTTGGTAGCAAGAAATCTCGTCCAAGTGTAACGAGAGAAATCATCAACCACCACCAGCACATATTCTTTCTTAGCAATACTCTTCACTTCCATTGGACCCATGAGATCCATGTGAAGTAGTTTAAAGGGAGCCGTAGTGCTAATCAGTGTTGGTAGTGCTGGATGAGATGACCTTGTCAGCTTTCCCTTCTGGCAGTCTCCACACACTCTTTTCTCGATTTTGGGGAGTTGAGTGATTTTCGAGAACTAGTGTGTCCAAGGCGTTGATGCCATAAATCAACTTCATCAGCAACGGTCACAGAGAAACAACTATACTCAGTTGTATAGCAGTTGTTTTTAGCACGTGGACCTTCCATGATGCACTTCCCTTCTACATCAAAAACTTTGCAAGAATCTTTATCAAAACTAACATTCAGCCTTTCATCACACAGTTGGCTGATGCTAATAAGATTTGCCACAAGACCCTTCACATGAACAACATTGCGAATTGGTGGCAATCCTTTAATGTGAAGTGTTCCTTTTCCCATAACCACGCCTTTAGCTCCTGTAATGTTCACGATTAGTAATAATAACAATAACAACAATTAAATAAATAAATAAAGAGAAAATAAATAATAAAAATAATAAATAATAACAGAAATAAGAAATTAAAAAAAAATAAAGGATGTTAAAAATTAAATTAAATAAATTTAATTAATAGAATACGCGGTTACGCGTTGCTCTCCACAATTTGCTAATTTATAGGAACTGATTACTCTCCATCCGTAAAAACCATTGACTCTCAATCTGATAAATACAACAATCTGATAAATACAATATACTCACAACACCAAATTACTAATTGGGAGAACTCACACTAAGGAAGTCGGGAAAGAGAGTCAGAAGGGTTTATTAGCTTCCAAGGTCTTTCGCTAAATCGGCATCTTTACAACCTCGTAGATTTAAGGTAACCTCTAAAGGAGTTTCTGTCATACGTTTTCGATCGATAAATAGTTATTGTGGTTAGTCTTTAAAGCATGTTTGAACAGATTAAATTACTACTGATTCTTGTTAGAACGACTGTTGATTTTGAAACCATATTTAGAAACACACATATGAATATATCTATCACATACCTTGTATAATTTTATACGTTTGTAGTTATAAAATAGGATAGCATAGAAAAACCAAACTACAGAACCACTAGCTAGTATACGTATTTACATATATATACATATTTGGGCTTACATGAAATCTTGAAATTATTCTGAGTATACGATAAATAAATAATTAAGATGCACATGATGTTGGTTCCACGTTTTCATCTTGGGATTTCTCTATTTACACTGTTACAGTATTAAGCTTTAATTAAAATAGCTAGAGGTGGGTTATAGGTTGTTGAGTAGAAATTTATATATTAGAAAAATGTGAACTGATGGGGGGAGTTTATACGTAGGATGCATGATCTGGGAACTAGATATTATCTGTTGACGGTTAGGAAGGATTTTAGTCTTACTTGCCAGTTATAATTAATTACAATTTCAATTCTAGAGGATACAGTACATGAACTCGGGTATATATATTCAGAAACTTTGCCCTTGAAATTTAATTTATACAGTACTAACTAACTCCAAATTTAACAGTAAACTCCATAAAATAATCCTAAATACTTAATATACGATAAATACTAGATGTATATTTTTAATAAAATACTCATGGTACATGTTAATTTTAGGGTTACACCCTAATAGGAGACGAGGCGAAAAGGAGTTAAGAGTTTTCTCTCGGTTAAGGTTTTACTAGTACGACACGATTATCAGGTAGGGGTTTTCTTTCATGTCTTTTTAACATATATGTTCAAGCATGTGATATGTGATTGAATTGTATGAGTTGATAAATGTGTATGGGTTTAGCCTGTGAACCTCTTAAGGTTCTGTGACCATTCAGTTGTCATCGGACTTGTTCCGCGTAAGGGTTCAACCACATAATTTTAGCCTGTGAACCTCTTAAGGTTCTGTGACCATTCAGTTGTCATCGGACTTGTTCCGCGTAAGGGTTGAACATAGTATTTTAGCCTGTGAACCTCTTAAGGTTCTGTGACCATTCAGTTGTCATCGGACTTGTTCCGCGTAAGGGTTGAACATAGTATTTTAGCCTGTGAACCTCTTAAGGTTCTGTGACCATCAGTTGTCATCGGACTTGTTCCGCGCCAGGGTTGAAATAATTATTAAATAGCCTGTGATCCTCTTAAGGGTCTGTGACCATCAGTTGTCATCGGACTTGTTCCGCACAAGGGTTGTTTAATACATGCAAAGGAAATGACTATATGTTTATTTATTCATGCTATGCCGGTTATATGTCCTATCTTGATTGTTTATGTTGATTTGAGATGAAATATTGGTCCTACTGAGCACGTTGAGCTCACCCCGAATCAACACCATGTTTTAGGTACGAATGGAGGCTACGACGGGCGTGACGAGGAGGGCACGGAGTGACTTTACTTGCTTTATTCATCGTTTATTCGACACTTGTTATGTTTTACTACTTCTTTGGTGTGACGACTTTTAAACTTGGTTTTTGAACTATTTTCATATCTTGGGTGACTATTTCTATTTCTTTGGTTTAAACCTTGGTTTTAAAAACGTTATTTCACGTAACTCCCGCATTGAATTGATTTTTATTTCAAAATAAATATTTTTCTTTAAATGCTTCCGCTTTATTTTACCTTATGAAAATCGGGGCGTTACAAGGTGGTATCAGAGCGCCAGCTTTTGATTCTGTAGACTTTACAAAAAAAAATCATGTTTTCAAAAAGAAAATGAAAAAGAAAAATATTTTGTCACTACTCCTGCCTTCGTCATTCCTCGTCGAGCTCTCCAAAGGTATGAATTCAGTTTTCACGTTTATGGACTCATGATTGCATTTTATGTTCATGTTTATGTTTATGTATACGTTGGGTGCTTATATGATACACTAGGAGGACTTGTATTAGAACGAACATGAGGCCAGACGATTTAGTACGACGTAAGATTCAGGAGTACCGCAATTACGTGAAAGTTAGTGGTCACACGCTTCAGGAACATGTACTTAAGATGCACGAGATGTGGAGAGAACTACGAGAATTGGGCTATTACGACATTAGCCATCGAGAGGGAGCTCAAAGATGTATGAACTCTATGCCACCGATGATGAAGAGATTCTCCAGAGAATTTTATTACAGCTACCGAACGCCAGGGACGTCACGTTTTCTCTATGATGAGTTTACTCGAAGCCTTTGCTATCACTGGATGTTCCTTGGGGAACCAGAAATTGAAGAAATCCAACCTAGATGCAATAGGTGTGGGAGACACCACGATAGACAATGCTTGTTAGGACTTCGTTTTTGCTATAGGTGCCGTCAGCGGGGTCACCAGGCTCGTCAGTGCCCACGGCGTGACTAGATTTGAATTGTGGATTTTTCAGTTTACCATATTGTACTTTTAGACGTTATGTTCAGTTGAAAATACGACATGTGGTACGAATTTGTGGTTAACATGAATGCGATCAATTGATATCCCTTGAAGTGTGACATTGTTTTATCTGAGTGCTTATATATGTCAATATATTCTTTATATTGGAATATTTAATGGCTTCATTTCAATGAGCATAATATTTAACTGAAAAGCTAAATACTCTTATGACAGAAAGAAATGGCTGGTAACGGACAGGAGCAACCAGTAATGAATCGAGCTACTGCTGAAGCCATGGGCATGGCTTTCAATCACTTTCTCCAGACCATGCAGGCTAACGGAGGAGGAAATACGACGGATCACGAGCGCGTAGTGGATCGGTTTCGCCGTCATCGACCGCCAACCTACAATGGGCGAGATGGTCCTGCAGTGGTTGAAGAATGGTTTCGTTCACTAGAACGCATTTTCCGCACCATTCCATGTGGAGATGCTTCAAAGATAGCTTGTGCCACTTTTCAGTTGGTGGAAAATGCAGATCATTGGTGGGAAGGGTTCTGGCGCAGTCTAACCGAAGATGAGCAGAAAGCTATGACTTGGGATTCATTCAAGAAAGAGGTTATGAATCAATATTTCCCCCAGTCGTATCGTAACCATAAGGAGACGGAGTTCCTAAATCTGAAACAGGGAAGCATGTCAACGACTGAGTACGAGAGAAAATTCGATGAGCTGAGCAGGTTTGCCCCACATCTGGTGGATGATGATTCCAAGAGGGCTTCAAGATTTGAGAGAGGACTGCGGCCCCAACTTGCAGGTATCTTGGCAGCACAGGGAGACTTGGGATATTACGAGCTGGTAAAAAGGGCTCACAAAGTCGAGGCTGGACTGAAGGGAGATGAGGTGAAACCGAAAGCCGCAGTGGAGACTGAGAAGCGCAAATGGAACGGAGGCAATACCAGTAGCAACAACTACATCAACAAGCAGATGAGGTCGGGAAACAACAATTCCAATGGAAGAAACAACTTTAATGGAGGGAACAACAATTTCAATGGAGGAAACAACAATTTCAATGGAGGAAACAACTTCAATGGAGGGAACAACAAGCCCTGGTGCCGTGAATGCGGGAAACAACACTTCGGAGGTTGCATGCGAGGCCAGAATAAGTGTTACAGATGCCACGAGCCAGGCCACGCGGCACGCGATTGCCCCCGCAACAATCAGGGACCGAATGCTCCTCAGGCACCGAGACAAAATGGAGGTGGACAACGTCTGGAGGACAGGCTCGCATGTATGCGATGGGTCGTGATGATGCTGAGAAAGATAATGGGGTTATGACAGGTATGTTACCCGTTTCTGGAGTTTCTGCTTTTGTTCTGTTTGATACGGGTGCTTCACATTCATTCATATCTACAAAGTTTCATAACTTGACAAGAGAACATAGTACTAGAGTAGATGACTCGTTAGAGGTTAGTTTACCCTCGGGAGGTGTGATCGCCACGAATGAAATGGATAAGGAGTTGGATGTCAACGTTGGAGGAAGAATATTTACTGCTGATGTATACGTGATCGATATGAAAGACTTTGATCTCATTCTGGGCATGGACTGGCTCACCAAGCACCAAACAAAAATCAAGTGTCGTGAACGGGAGATCACCTTCAAACTTCCTGAAGGAGGTGAGATCACATTCTGCGGAGCAAAGACGAAGACGGTACCTCAAGTGATATCCGCGATGAAAGCTGTGAAGTTACTACAGAAGGACAAGTGCCAAGGTTTCCTCGTAAATTTAGTCAACCAACCAGTTCCAGATGTGACAGCAGATGACGTACCAGTTGTGAATGAATTTTTGGACGTATTTCCAACAGAGTTGTCGGGATTACCTCCTAAACGAAATGTGGAGTTTACGATCGATTTGGTTCCAGGAGCAGCACCTGTGTCGAAAGCACCTTATCGTATGGCACCAAAAGAGTTGGAGGAACTGAAAGCACAAATTCAAGAGTTGTTAGATATGGGATATATTCGACCGAGCGTATCGCCATGGGGAGCACCTGTTCTGTTTGTGAAGAAGAAGGACGGATCACTTCGGATGTGTATTGATTATCGAGAGCTGAATCGACTCACTGTCAAGAACAAGTACCCGTTACCGAGGATCGAGGATCTGTTTGACCAACTGCGAGGAGCGACTACTTTCTCTAAGATCGATTTAAGGTCAGGTTACCACCAGTTGAGAATTAAGGAGAGCGACACACCCAGAACGGCATTCAGAACACGATACGGACATTACGAGTTTGTAGTCATGCCATTTGGTTTGAGCAATGCGCCAGCTGTTTTCATGAACTTGATGAATAGTGTTTTTCATCCCTTCTTGGATCAGTTTGTCATAGTGTTCATTGACGACATCCTGATTTATTCGAAAAGTCCTGAGGAACACGAGGGACATTTACGCGCTGTACTGGAGATACTTCGTGCTGAGAAGTTGTATGCAAAATTTACTAAGTGTGAATTTTGGATCGAACGCGTTGTGTTTTTGGGACATATTGTTACCGCAAAGGGTATCGAAGTGGATCCGAGTAAAGTGGAAGCTGTTAAAGAATGGGCTACTCCTAAGAGTGCAAGTGAAGTTCGTAGCTTTTTGGGTCTAGCTGGTTATTACAGAAGGTTCATCGAAGATTTCTCTAAGATATCAACACCTATGACTCGTTTGACCAGGAAAGGAGAGAAGTTTGTCTGGAATGAGAAGTGTGAAGAGAGTTTTGCAGAAATGAAGAAAAGGTTGACCACGGCTCCTGTTTTGACGATTCCGGACCCGACAAAGGATTTTGTGATCTATAGTGACGCGTCGAAACTTGGGTTAGGGTGTGTTCTGATGCAAGAAGGTAAGGTTATCGCATATGCATCAAGACAACTGAGACCTCATGAGACGAACTACCCCACACACGATCTCGAACTAGCTGCTGTAGTTCACGCGCTTAAGATTTGGAGGCACTACCTGTACGGAGGCAAATGTGAGATCTTTACCGACCATAAGAGTCTCAAATATATATACACTCAGAAGGAATTGAACATGAGACAACGAAGATGGTTGGAGCTAGTGAATGATTATGATATCACAATTAGCTACCATCCAGGAAAGGCTAATGTGGTTGCCGATGCCTTGAGCCGAAAGGGAAAAGTAGCATGCTTACTTTCAGATAAAGAATCTTTGGTGAAAGAATTTGAGAATCTGAGAATTGAAGTAGTTGTGCCGCCAAGCAGTACCAATGCGACTTTGTCGGCATTGACCTTAAAACCGACGTTGAGGGATAGAGTCAAAAGTGTTCAACACCAAGATGGATTCTTGAGAAAAATGAGAGACAGAGTTCTGAAAGGAACCATCAAGGGTTTCATGATCGCAAATGATGATGTTTTGATGTACGAGGGAAGATTGTGCATACCTAAAGACGATGAGATGAGAAAAGAGTTAATGACAGAAGCTCATTGTACGCCATATACCGCACATCCTGGTGGGACCAAGATGTATCGGGATCTACGATCAATGTTTTGGTGGCGAGCAATGAAAAGAGACATTGCCCTATTCGTGGAGCGATGTTTGGTATGTCAACAGGTGAAAGCCGAGCACCAACGACCGTCAGGGTTACTACAACCGATGGAGATACCAGAGTGGAAATGGGAACACATCACGATGGATTTTGTTTTGGGTTTACCGCCATCCGCGCGATCGATATGAAAGACTTTGATCTCATTCTGGGCATGGACTGGCTCACCAAGCACCAAACAAAAATCAAGTGTCGTGAACGGGAGATCACCTTCAAACTTCCTGAAGGAGGTGAGATCACATTCTGCGGAGCAAAGACGAAGACGGTACCTCAAGTGATATCCGCGATGAAAGCTGTGAAGTTACTACAGAAGGACAAGTGCCAAGGTTTCCTCGTAAATTTAGTCAACCAACCAGTTCCAGATGTGACAGCAGATGACGTACCAGTTGTGAATGAATTTTTGGACGTATTTCCAACAGAGTTGTCGGGATTACCTCCTAAACGAAATGTGGAGTTTACGATCGATTTGGTTCCAGGAGCAGCACCTGTGTCGAAAGCACCTTATCGTATGGCACCAAAAGAGTTGGAGGAACTGAAAGCACAAATTCAAGAGTTGTTAGATATGGGATATATTCGACCGAGCGTATCGCCATGGGGAGCACCTGTTCTGTTTGTGAAGAAGAAGGACGGATCACTTCGGATGTGTATTGATTATCGAGAGCTGAATCGACTCACTGTCAAGAACAAGTACCCGTTACCGAGGATCGAGGATCTGTTTGACCAACTGCGAGGAGCGACTACTTTCTCTAAGATCGATTTAAGGTCAGGTTACCACCAGTTGAGAATTAAGGAGAGCGACACACCCAAAACGGCATTCAGAACACGATACGGACATTACGAGTTTGTAGTCATGCCATTTGGTTTGAGCAATGCGCCAGCTGTTTTCATGAACTTGATGAATAGTGTTTTTCATCCCTTCTTGGATCAGTTTGTCATAGTGTTCATTGACGACATCCTGATTTATTCGAAAAGTCCTGAGGAACACGAGGGACATTTACGCGCTGTACTGGAGATACTTCATGCTGAGAAGTTGTATGCAAAATTTACTAAGTGTGAATTTTGGATCGAACGCGTTGTGTTTTTGGGACATATTGTTACCGCAAAGGGTATCGAAGTGGATCCGAGTAAAGTGGAAGCTGTTAAAGAATGGGCTACTCCTAAGAGTGCAAGTGAAGTTCGTAGCTTTTTGGGTCTAGCTGGTTATTACAGAAGGTTCATCGAAGATTTCTCTAAGATATCAACACCTATGACTCGTTTGACCAGGAAAGGAGAGAAGTTTGTCTGGAATGAGAAGTGTGAAGAGAGTTTTGCAGAAATGAAGAAAAGGTTGACCACGGCTCCTGTTTTGACGATTCCGGACCCGACAAAGGATTTTGTGATCTATAGTGACGCGTCGAAACTTGGGTTAGGGTGTGTTCTGATGCAAGAAGGTAAGGTTATCGCATATGCATCAAGACAACTGAGACCTCATGAGACGAACTACCCCACACACGATCTCGAACTAGCTGCTGTAGTTCACGCGCTTAAGATTTGGAGGCACTACCTGTACGGAGGCAAATGTGAGATCTTTACCGACCATAAGAGTCTCAAATATATATACACTCAGAAGGAATTGAACATGAGACAACGAAGATGGTTGGAGCTAGTGAATGATTATGATATCACAATTAGCTACCATCCAGGAAAGGCTAATGTGGTTGCCGATGCCTTGAGCCGAAAGGGAAAAGTAGCATGCTTACTTTCAGATAAAGAATCTTTGGTGAAAGAATTTGAGAATCTGAGAATTGAAGTAGTTGTGCCGCCAAGCAGTACCAATGCGACTTTGTCGGCATTGACCTTAAAACCGACGTTGAGGGATAGAGTCAAAAGTGTTCAACACCAAGATGGATTCTTGAGAAAAATGAGAGACAGAGTTCTGAAAGGAACCATCAAGGGTTTCATGATCGCAAATGATGATGTTTTGATGTACGAGGGAAGATTGTGCATACCTAAAGACGATGAGATGAGAAAAGAGTTAATGACAGAAGCTCATTGTACGCCATATACCGCACATCCTGGTGGGACCAAGATGTATCGGGATCTACGATCAATGTTTTGGTGGCGAGCAATGAAAAGAGACATTGCCCTATTCGTGGAGCGATGTTTGGTATGTCAACAGGTGAAAGCCGAGCACCAACGACCGTCAGGGTTACTACAACCGATGGAGATACCAGAGTGGAAATGGGAACACATCACGATGGATTTTGTTTTGGGTTTACCGCCATCCGCGCGAGGTAATAAAGCAGTATGGGTTATAGTCGATCGGTTAACAAAGTCAGCTCACTTCTTACCGATCAAGATGACTTTTACCATGGAACAATATGCTCAAATTTATATTCGTGAAATTGTTAAATTGCACGGAGTCCCAGTTTCCATAGTGTCGGACAGAGACACGAGGTTCACCTCTAATTTTTGGAAGAGCTTACAGAATGCTTTGGGAACGAAACTCAAGTTTAGTACAGCATATCACCCACAGACAGACGGTCAGTCTGAGAGGACAATTCAGATATTGGAAGACATGTTACGAACATGTGTGCTTGATCTGGGAACTCAATGGGAGACGCTTCTACCGCTAGTCGAGTTCGCTTACAACAATAGTTTCCAAGCTACGATTGGCATGGCACCGTACGAGGCTCTGTATGGGAGGAAGTGTAGATCTCCACTTTACTGGAGTGAGGTGGGTGAAAAGAAAATTTTGGGACCTGAGTTGATTCAACAAACGGTGGAGCATGTTGAAACGATTCGGAGTCGAATTAAGATGGCTCAGGACAGACAGAAATCATATGCAGATCGGAGGAGAAAGGAGTTACATTTCGAAGTTGGAGATAATGTATTCTTGAAAGTAGCTCCGGTCAGAGGAATAATACGATTCGGAGAAAAAGGGAAATTAAAACCACGTTTTATCGGACCCTTTGAGATTCTCAAAAGAATCGGAGACGTTGCCTATGAATTGGCCTTGCCTCCAAACATGTCGGGTGTACATAATGTATTTCACGTATCAATGCTGAGGAAATATGTGCATGATCCAAGTCATATTGTGAGTTATGAGGAACTGGACGTCAGAAAAGATTTGACTTACGAAGAAATCCCCAAAACGATCTTAGACCGGAAGGTTCATCACCTGAGGAACAAGGACGTGACTCTCGTCAAAGTACAATGGAAGCGTCATAACAAGAGTGAAGCCACGTGGGAAAATGAGGAACAATTTTATGCTAAGTACCCAGATTTCTTATCAGGTACGATTTTGAATTTCAAGGACGAAATTTTTTTGAAGGAGGGTAGTATTGTAATGTTCACGATTAGTAATAATAACAATAACAACAATTAAATAAATAAATAAAGAGAAAATAAATAATAAAAATAATAAATAATAACAGAAATAAGAAATTAAAAAAAAATAAAGGATGTTAAAAATTAAATTAAATAAATTTAATTAATAGAATACGCGTTTACGCGTTGCTCTCCACAATTTGCTAATTTATAGGAACTGATTACTCTCCATCCGTAAAAACCATTGACTCTCAATCTGATAAATACAACAATCTGATAAATACAATATACTCACAACACCAAATTACTAATTGGGAGAACTCACACTAAGGAAGTCGGGAAAGAGAGTCAGAAGGGTTTATTAGCTTCCAAGGTCTTTCGCTAAATCGGCATCTTTACAACCTCGTAGATTTAAGGTAACCTCTAAAGGAGTTTCTGTCATACGTTTTCGATCGATAAATAGTTATTGTGGTTAGTCTTTAAAGCATGTTTGAACAGATTAAATTACTACCGATTCTTGTTAGAACGACTGTTGATTTTGAAACCATATTTAGAAACACACATATGAATATATCTATCACATACCTTGTATAATTTTATACGTTTGTAGTTATAAAATAGGATAGCATAGAAAAACCAAACTACAGAACCACTAGCTAGTATACGTATTTACATATATATACATATTTGGGCTTACATGAAATCTTGAAATTATTCTGAGTATACGATAAATAAATAATTAAGATGCACATGATGTTGGTTCCACGTTTTCGTCTTGGGATTTCTCTATTTACACTGTTACAGTATTAAGCTTTAATTAAAATAGCTAGAGGTGGGTTATAGGTTGTTGAGTAGAAATTTATATATTAGAAAAATGTGAACTGATGGGGGGAGTTTATACGTAGGATGCCTTTAGATGATCTGGGAACTAGATATTATCTGTTGACGGTTAGGAAGGATTTTAGTCTTACTTGCCAGTTATAATTAATTACAATTTCAATTCTAGAGGATACAATACATGAACTCGGGTATATATATTCAGAAACTTTGCCCTTGAAATTTAATTTATATAGTACTAACTAACTCCAAATTTAACAGTAAACTCCATAAAATAATCCTAAATACTTAATATACGATAAATACTAGATGTATATTTTTAATAAAATACTCATGGTACATGTTAATTTTGGGGTTACACCCTAATAGGAGACGAGGCGAAAAGGAGTTAAGAGTTTTCTCTCGGTTAAGGTTTTACTAGTACGACACGATTATCAGGTAGGGGTTTTCTTTCATGTCTTTTTAACATATATGTTCAAGCATGTGATATGTGATTGAATTGTATGAGTTGATAAATGTGTATGGGTTTAGCCTGTGAACCTCTTAAGGTTCTGTGACCATTCAGTTGTCATCGGACTTGTTCCGCGTAAGGGTTCAACCACATGATTTTAGCCTGTGAACCTCTTAAGGTTCTGTGACCATTCAGTTGTCATCGGACTTGTTCCGCGTAAGGGTTGAACATAGTATTTTAGCCTGTGAACCTCTTAAGGTTCTGTGACCATTCAGTTGTCATTGGACTTGTTCCGCGTAAGGGTTGAACATAGTATTTTAGCCTATGAACCTCTTAAGGTTCTGTGACCATCAGTTGTCATCGGACTTGTTCCGCGCCAGGGTTGAAATAATTATTAAATAGACTGTGATCCTCTTAAGGGTCTGTGACCATCAGTTGTCATCGGACTTGTTCCGCACAAGGGTTGTTTAATACATGCAAAGGAAATGACTATATGTTTATTTATTCATGCTATGCCGGTTATATGTCCTATCTTGATTGTTTATGTTGATTTGAGATGAAATATTGGTCCTACTGAGCACGTTGAGCTCACCCCGAATCAACACCATGTTTTAGGTACGAATGGAGGCTACGACGGGCGTGACGAGGAGGGCACGGAGTGACTTTACTTGCTTTATTCATGGTTTATTGGACACTTGTTATGTTTTACTACTTCTTTGGTGTGACGACTTTTAAACTTGGTTTTTGAACTATTTTCATATCTTGGGTGACTATTTCTATTTCTTTGGTTTAAACCTTGGTTTTAAAAACGGTTATTTCACGTAACTCCCGCATTGAATTGATTTTTATTTCAAAATAAATATTTTTCTTTAAATGCTTCCGCTTTATTTTACCTTATGAAAATCGGGGCGTTACAGCTCCCCCTCCAAACACCACGGGAGAGCCAGTCATCGGCTCGTATTCTTTCAAGAATTTTTTAGTCCCAGTCATGTGTCGGGAACATCCACTATCAAAATACCAGATGCCTTTGTTGCCAGCATCGGAGGCGTTGAGCGCAACATTGCAGAAAATAAGTTCTCTTGGTTTCCATGCATTTGAAGTGGTGGAGTTGAGTTTAACTTCACTCTTTCGTTGACTCACCATCCATCTCTTCTTCACATCAAAATTTCGTGATTTTGCCTTAGTCTCAGGCTTCACATTCTTCTTAACCTTCAGCACTTGGGAGTTTCGTGTTCTGACATTCGATGTCATCAAATCACGGTTCATGTCAGCTCTCAGCTTATAGCAAAAAGGTCTGATATGTCCAGGCACATTGCAATAGTGGCAGATATATTCACGCCTTTGACGAGGTTCAGTCCTCAAGACGGTTTTTGTCAGACCAGGCTTAGAGTGAGAGGAATTGTCCAACTTCTTTAGCAACGTTTTCTCATAAGGGAGAATACCACGAGGATGTTTCACAATGTTTCTTGGGAATTGATAAGTCTCAGATGTAGAGCGAGTAGTCAAGACCGACTTTTGCGTTTTAGATTCAGGAGATGAGACAACCTTCTTCCCTTCAGCTATCTGCTTCTGTTTCAATATCTCAGACTCATCTTTACAATCATCCTCCGGTTGATCATTTGAAGCTTTAACAAACGCCATCTCTTTCTTTTCAGGTGAAGAGTATATAGACTCAAAAACTTTTTGAAATCCTAGTCCACAACGATTAGGATTCATGTAGGAAGCAGCATTATAAAACACAGAAGAATTTGTATTCATTTTTCTCAAGAGTTCATCCGTCATTTGAAGTTTCTCTTTTAAGACATAGCACTCCTTATCAGTCATAGCCAGATCAGTTTGAGCTTTTATCAGAGTTGATTTCAGCTCATCATTCTCAGTGTCGGAGTTCTTAAAGAGAGTTTGGAGTCTCTTCACATCAGTTGTCTCCTTCTTCAACATAGTTTTAAGTTTTGAGTTTTCAGTACTCAACTTCTCACAAGAGTCTCTCAGTTCAACAACTTCCTTGAAGTATTTGTGTTTTTCCTCAAAGAGGTTATCAAATTTAACTCTCAAAACTTGTAGAGAATTTTTCACTTCAGATTCTCACATTCTGTTTTCTCAGACAATTTTCTCATCGCTGCTGCTTCATTAGAAAGTTTACATTTCTCTTCAGAGAGTTCATCAAAAGATTCTTTTACAAACTTTAGTGACACTTCAAGTGCACCATTCTCAGTGATAGCTAAGTCATAGGATTTTGAGAGTTCAGAGTGACTCTCGTTCAGTGCAAGCAGCTCAGCACTCACACATTCAGTTTGAGATAAATTTGGTGTCATCTCATTTTCCACAGACTCAGTCACGGATTCATCATCCGAACAAATTTCATCATCACAGCACGGTCGATTTTCAGAGGCCAGACAAAAGATATTGTCAGCCGTTGCTACATCCTTCATAAAGGCATCAAGTTCAAAGTTTTCAACTTCGAAGTTAGCAATATCAAAATTTTCATCAAAAGTGACAACGAGAGCGTTGTCCTCATCTTCATCAGAGCTTCCATCCTCAGACTCATCATTCGCAGAAATCACTTCCTCATCGTCTATCACAACATAGCTAACTGGTAGCTTCTTCTTAAGATGTAGGTTCGGACATTCATTTTTGACGTGTCCATATCATTTACACTCATAGCATTGCATTTTAGAGACAGCCTTGCTAGTAGATGAGTATAGAGATAGTTTTGTCCCCTTAAACTTCTTGTCGGAGAACGACGTTTGATTTCGGTTGTCTGAGTTGCTCTGGAACGAGTTAGAATTTTTCTGAAATTTTCGAAAATTTCGAGCACGGTTCTTCCTCTTAAAATCTTGTTTCACAAGATATGTGACTATATCAGTCAACACAGCAATCTTGTCTGGGTTGTTAGAATTCATCAGCCTTTCAATATCCTCAGCTTCATCATCATCAGACTCATTCAAATCAGCAGAGAAACTACTTTCAGATTTTTCGACTTGAGACTGCGGTTTCTTAGCTTTTGCACTCCTAGAGCTCTTTCCTTTCTCAGAAATTTTTAGTGCGGTCATAGGCTCATAGACGAGAGACATTTTCGGGTTACTTCGCACTTTTAGAGACAAGTCGTAGTTCCTTAAATCAGCCATTAGCTCAGCATAGTCATGTTTTTTATTAATCTCTTCAAGAGCTTCAAGCGTTAGAACCTTACTTTCAAATCTTGAGCTTAGACTATGGAGAGTTTTCTCATAGACCATGATCGCAGGATAGATTTCTCCAAGCTCATATACTTCATTCACATATCTCATAATTTTGTCCAAGTATTCATTTATGTCTTCATCTTCTCTCATGCGGAGTTGATGGAATTGAGCAGTAATGGTTCGTATTTTAGAACGTTTGACAGCTTGGCTTCCCTCACAAGTCCTCTGTAGCGTTTCCCATGCATCTCTAGCTGAGGTGCAATTTTTCACAAGCTGGTACATGCTGAGTTCCAGCCATTCACAAATGATGAGGGGAGATTTGCTCTTCGCAGTAGAAAGTTCATGTTCTTCTCGTGTCCATTCACGTTCAAGTTTGTAGATTTTGGCTCCGTCGCCGTCAATAACGAATGGGCGTTCCCATCCTTCCAAAACAGCCATCCACGCACGAGAGTCATATCCTTTAATTCTTGCAGACACTTTGGCTTTCCAATTCGAATAGTTCTGATGAGTGAGTATAATCGGCTTCTGAACAAACATTGGCGACTCCATTGTAGCGGAAAATATGAAGTCAAGATTCGGATCACGTCTTATACGTATGACGTCCCGCTCTGATACCAATTGAAATTACGTCTTCGACGTAGGATACCAACTTTTCGTTAACGCGGTCTTAAAACAGTCTTCGTTCGCTCAACCACACTCCGTTAACACACTCTTGAAGTAATGTGTATATGATCGAACTCAAAGTAGTTAAGTAGTGAAGACAAGGGTATGTAATAGTTTCATTTCATTGAAAGACAAAACTAACTATTACACTTGTGGAGAAATGTAGACGGAATGATCAAGAGTCGTATCCCAAGTGACGCAGCACTCCAACGAACTAATGATCTAGTACTACTACACCTAGAGCTAAATCACATAACCCTACTAGTGGTGCACAGCACAAACAACTACCAAAACTCTAAGGCTCAGCGCCAACAAACAACGATAGATGATACTTGATATCGGATTTCGTTCTCTCAAAATCGTCAAGTGAAGTCTTCAGCTTCCATGGGTTTATATAGGAGTGCCGCACATGTGGAGCGCTGATGTGGAGCAATCTCACTGGTCACATGCTTGGCTGACGTCACAAATCCATGGATGACATCACTTTTTGTACTTGGATTCTAAAATCTTGGAATCTTGAATCTTTGATTCTTGAATCTTCGAAACTTGAATCTTCAATTTCTTCGACTTCAAACTTCAACTCTATCTTGACTCCATCGATCTCAATACTTCGTCTTCAACTTCATCGTGATGAACACTCGTCGTTGAGGCTTCAACATTTCATCGTCTTCATGATCGTCGATAGTATTGAAGTAGTAAATAGCAATCCCACACGTCGTTGGCACTTGAACTCAGATAGATATCTCAATGCACTTCGTTGACGTTGAAGGTGGGATGAACAAACACCATGTACCAGTTGGCACGTAAGGTGAACATGACATAACATGCGACCCGAGTCGCACAGCGTGGAGAGGGCAGGAATTGCGACTCCGTTCGCAATTGTTGAGGATGCAGGAAATGCGAACCCATTCGCAATTTGGAGAAGCAAAGATTGCGAATCGATTCGCAACAGTTGAGGGGCGTGGATTTGCGAACCAGTTCGCAATTGTTGGAGGGGCACGAGATTTGCGAACGTATTCGCAATCGTAGAAGGAGTGCTGGAATTTGCGAACGCATTCGCAAATGTTGGATGCACGGAATTGCGAACGCGTTCGCAATTTGATGAGGAGGCGAGTTTATGCGACTCTGTTCGCATTAGTTGAAGGATGGAGGGTTTTGCGACTCCAGTCGCAAATGTTGAAGACGGCCTGGAATTTGCGAATCCATTCGCAATTGATGTACTTCACTTGAGTTCCAACTTATATCCATTCACTCATCTCCTGAAATCCAATCAAACAATGAAAATCATATGTTGTCGTCAAAACTAACATTTACAGTGCTGACTTTTGAAAAATTAATTGGAGGGCATAGTAGTATGAAACAATTTTTGAGTTTTTGTTTAGGATGGACAATTTATGATGTTTGTTTATCTTTAGTATTTCTGAACAATTAATGTTGTCTTTTGACTACATTTTGGCCTTATGTTTTAACAGTTAACATATGGTTTAATGTTTTGAAGCATGAATTAATTGTATGAACTTAGTATGTTATTATATCTAAGGACTAATTATATACTCTTAACAGGTTGCTTAAATGTAAATTTACTTTGAATGTGATATGCGATCTGTTTAAAAGCAAGTTCCATAGTGAACAATCTTTATAACAAAGTAAATTTTAATGTTTTGTGCTATAATTATAGTTCTATTCCTTTCTTTAAAAGCAAGTTGTGTAATGAACAATCTCTCTATAACAAAGTAAATTTTAATGTTTTGTGCTACAATTATAGTTCTATTCCTTGCACATAAACATAAACTAATAATCTTTCTTCAGTTAAATTTTACATGTTTTATAGATTGTACGTCATTAAAAAAAGAAAAAATTATCTTATTAATGGTGGTCATGATCTTACGTAAATTTATTCGTATTTCATATTAATAACAAAATATCAAGTACAAACCTATGGCTGGTCATGATCTGTTGTGCGGGCTAACTACGATTGGAACGAACTGTGACATTGTTGTTAGGATTTGTCGAAAATGGTTTTCGCTCGGCGTCGATTCCAATAGATATACGATGCATGTCGTGATGATTGATCTCATGGTTAGAAAACTAAATTGCAAATATATACTTCCGTTTTCATGGATATTTTTTTTTTGTACATACTGAATCTTACTAATAACTCATAATCATTATTCATCGGATGTAATATTTGTTGTTTCAGGGAGATCAAATTCTTGCATTCGTTAAGCCAGATCTAATTGAATACTTTAACAGTAAGATTGTTGAAGGTGAACTCTACAGCGTTAAGCATTTTCGTGTGGTCCCGTCTTTTGAAAGAAAAATGATTGCCGACAATAAACATGCTATCATATTTTTGAAAAGAACTCATGTTCAACCAACATGGTATCGAGATTTCCCTAAATCCGTTTATAATTTCCGTCCTTGGTTTTGTATCAACGAGCACAACTTTCCATCTGATGGTCCTCTGCTAGGTATGTTATGGCTTTTCTTTACGATTATTTTTGTTAGTTTATATAGTATATAATAATTTATTTAGAATAACTTTAAATATTTTAAATTTTGTATTTGTTTTACAAGACATCATTGGTCACATTGTTGAAGTTGATTGTAACTCAAACATTAATGGAGTTTATGGCCATGGAGCTGAGTTTGTTCGTATTCGTGTTGGCGATCTACAGTAAGTTTGTTTGTTATATATTTAGATAGAAAAGAGGAACTGTATTATGTTTCCATCTTAATCAATTGATATTTTATATGCAATTTCAGTTTTAAGATTCTTGAATTCGTCTATTTTGGTCCCTTTTCTACTGAGATAACCGAGTTGATCAATATGGCGAGTAATAATCGATTGTGTCATGTTGTTATAATAATTCAACTTGCCGCAACCATGATATTTAACGGTATGTTAACTTTTTTCCAACATTATCGTACGATGAAATACCAATTATTTGATTTATTTTGTTAACAATCTTATGCTTTAAAAATTGAAGGTGAGTTTGTTTTTGCACAACTCGGGCACAACAACAAAGGTTTAGATTTATCACCATATCGACGAAGCCATTGAATACCGTCAAAGGTATATATTATAACTATATAATGTATTTATTTAAATTATATAGACTTTAATATTTTATCAATAAAATACAAATAATCAAATTTTATAACAAAATTGTTTGTGCAATAGGTTTGAAGAGCTGTGGGCCACTGCGTGAGAGATTTGGAGTAATGTTAAATATGTCAAATTCCTTAATCAAGTGATTTTGTGTATATAAAATAATTCATGTACTTTTCATAATTTGTTATGACAATTTTCTTATTGTTTGTTTTTTTTATGTCTCCTTATAAGGTACTTCTTCTTTTTGACATTAAATTTCCCAAGTGATTTTGTATATATACAATAATTCATGTACTTTTCATAATTTGTTATGACAATTTTCTTATTGTTTGTTTTTTTATGTCTGCTTATAAGGTTCTTCTTCTTTTTGACATTAAATTTAGTCACGTCGAATTTCCCATATTGTCTTTCTTCTTGAATTTTGTTCGAAATGATATTTAAATTAGGAATTTTAATAACAAATATTATTTGTTTTAAATTATTTGTATGTCATGATGTAATATATTATTTACTGAGGTTGTTTACTTTGAAAAAAATAAATTAAAAAATGTCTTTAGTAATTCTATAAATTTAAAAAAATAAAATCTTTTGTAATGATACTTTATCTTTTCAATTTCGGGACAAAATAACTTAGAAAGTATATGACTTATTTTTCCATGAGCACATTTTATGTTTTGTGTTATAAATTAATTTTTTCAATTTAAAATCTACTAAGAACCTGTTCTTTTGTACTGAAACCGACTGAATTGAAACGAACTTAAGTGCTTTTGGACTGAAACCGAATTATCTGAATTTAAGTGATCTGAACTAAATTGAGCTGAACTTAAGCGATCTGAACTGAAATAAACTATTTTTTTATAAATATAATAATTATTATTATAAATTAGTTAATATTTTTTTAAAAATATTAATAATATCGTGACATTAACTAGAATGTATACTTAAAATTATTTATTCAAATTATTTTTTATTTAATTTATTTTAATTTATTTGGAATCGAACTTAATCGAAGCTGATTTGAAGCGATATGAACCGAACTGAACTGAACTGAAGCGATCAAAACTGAATTGAAGTTGACTGAAATTTGTTGGAGTTGTGTACTTAATTTCTAGATTTAAGTAACGGTAAACTCCCGGTCATAGCATTTAATTTATTAAATTAATAAACAATTGTTTGCATTTAATTATTGATAATTAAATATATGCAAAATATAGTCCTGGATTCTATACGTTGTAGTTAGTATGGTGTGCGGGCCCACACAGAAGATCATACTATCGGTTACTCGTATTTAATCGAACAGTTGCTCACGACATAGATGGACACGGACCAATCCATCGGTATAGTCGTGTGAGAGAGAAAATAATTTATCTTAATTATTTTATCACACTTGTACACTTGGTGTATTGAGCGGATCGCTTGAGATTTATCGATTAGGATTGCCTTGAGATAATCGATTCAAGTCTCAGAGTATTTTATTCTTAATCCCCGATACTATTGCGGGTGTGTATATTTAATATATGTGACTTTGATTTTCCAAAGGAATTAACCGATTTAATTATTGGGTTAATTACCGGTTAAGTTGGGTCACTATATTTTATATATGGCATGCCGTGAATACTTGACGGGAAAGTGTATCCCGGAAGGGTTGATAATATCCCCGAGATGAGTTCATAAGGAATTATTGTGTAAACCTCATGAGTGGATTCGTTCCGCACAATAATTAAGGTTGAATGGTACTAGTCTCGGATTCAATAGATGAATAAATTAATTAGCAATAAATTAATTTTATTCATGGATATTTAAATCTTAAATACACGGAATAAATAATACTACGGGAGAAATATTATTTGATATAATATGGTTTAATATTAGGAGTGCAATTAATTTATATAGTGGAAAATAAATTAATTAATGTTAATGGGAGATTAATAGATTTGGGTTTGGGCTCAATTTAATCATTAATATTGGAAGCCCAATATTCCACCTCCTTTAGATCCCCTACGTAGCCTATAAAAGCACTACATGGTCTTCACTTTTTCATAAGATAAGATTATCATACTTGATATTCTAGAGAGTTGAAGAGGATCCATAAGCTTGGAAGATCGTCGTGTTGGAAATCGATATCCCGGAATTAATAAATTAATTAAAATTAATTATCCAATTAATTCCGACCGAAATCCTTCGGAGATCGAATATCCGGATTGTCTAAAATTGCGGAACCGACAACCCAATCGACTCCCGGTTGCCGGATCATCCCGCCACGAATCACCACGTATATCCGGACTCATCCAAACCCTAACCGCGGCTAAGCCGCGGCTGTTCGGTCGAGCCCATACAAGGGACTTCGAGGCTGATCACAGCAGCCCCCTAGGGCTACCCTTGGCAGCCCGTCAGATGTGCCGGAGAGCTCACGCGAACAGCCCAAACCTCCCGGAGGTTCACCCCAATCAAGCCCTAGCCTCGACCCGAGTCGCGGCTGCCTAATCGAGGCGTGCGCTCGCATCCGTGCGAGCGCTAGGGTTCCAGCCGCATAGCCCCGTACACGATCCGCGGAGGCATGCGGATCCGCTGCGGGAAAAACCCGCAGCCCGCTGCCTGGGCATACCAGGCGGCCGCTTGACCCCCCAGGCGGCCGCTTGCCTGGGCAGTCAGCACCTCCGCGCGATCCTTCGCCGCCGGGTCGCTCCAGCCGCGGTGGTCCGGTTATCTTCGATCACCACCACCCAGCTCGACCCCGGTGAGGATCCCGAACCTCGGATCTTACGTTCACGTTATTTTCACGATAATTAAACATTAAAACCATCGAAGGGGGTTCAACGATTTTACCTTTGTTCTCGTTGTACGGAAAAACGAAGAACTCAATTTGACGACCTTGAGATCTTCCCACGTATTCCTTGCACTAGCCCGGACGTCGTGTGGGCGACGATCTACCGAACTCCATGGATCCTCCTCTCTACTTTCTCTCTCTAGAATCGTGATCTTCAAGTTATGAGAATAGAGAAGACCATGTAGTGCTTTTATAGGCTACGTAGGGGATCTTAAGGAGGTGGAATATTGGGCTTCCAATATTGAAGATTAAATTGAGCCCAATGCTCAAGTCCATTAATCCTTATCAATATTAATTAATTCTATTTTCCACTATATAAAATTAATTGCACTCCCAATATTAAACCATATTATATCAAATAATATTTCTCCGGTAGTATTATTTATTCCGTGTATTTAAGATATAAATATCCATGAATAAAATTAATTTATTGCTAATTAATTTATTCATCTCTTATATCCGAGACTAGTATCATTCAACCTTAATTATTATGCGGAACGAATCCACCTGCAGGGTTTACATAACAATTCCTTATGAACTCATCTCGGGGATATTATCAACCCTTCCGGGATACACTTTCCCGTCAAGTATTCACGGCATGTCATATATAAAACATAGTGACCCAACTTAACCGGTAATTAACCCAATAATTAAATCGGTTAATTCCTTTGGTAAATCAAAGTCACTTATATTAAATATACACACCCGCAATAATATCGGGGATTAAGAATAAAATACACTGAGACTTAAATCGATTATCGCCGGCAATCCTAATCGATAAATCTCAAGCAGATCCGCTCAATACACCAAGTGTATAAGTGTGATAAAATAATTAAGATAAATTATTTTCTCTCTCACACAACGACTATACCGATGGATTGGTCCGTGTCCATCTAGGTCGTGAGCAACTGTTCGATTAAATACGAGTAACCGATAGTATGATCTTCTGTGTGTCCATACAACACCATACTAACTACAACGTATAAAATCCAGGACTATGATTTGCATATATTTAATTATAAATAATTAAACGCAAATAATTGTTTATTTAGTTAAATAGATTAATGGCAATGGATCGTGAGTTTCTGTTACTTAAATCTAGACATTAAGTACACAACTCCAACAATCTCCCACTTGTACTAAGGTCTAGTCATTTCCTCCAAACTCCCGACTCCCATACTCATCACGTGCTTAAGTTGTACTTCCAAGAAGTACTATGTGAATGAGCACTCTAGGTTGCCGCTCTGAAGTTATCTTGGTGACTACAGCGTCGTCTCCCTCGACGATGACTCGTATCAGGTGGTACTTGCACTATGTGTTATCTTACACTTATGGACTCGTGATTTCTTACCATTTGCTATTGCACCGCTATTTACACAACCTTTGGCAAATTAAGAATCACATCTAAGTCCCAGAGATTATCCCGGTGTTATACCAAAACTTCTGCTGCCTCTCAGGCCGCTATTTTGTTACCCATGGCAGAGTCCGAAAAGCATCGTGCTTATCACTCTTCCATGTTAAAACTCCTTCTCCTTTAATAGTGAAACACATAGCCTGATATCGACTTACACCGGTACTTATTTGATTAGAAATCTAAGATAATGTAATCCAAAGGAAAAACTCGTCTGCTTCGTAGTCTAGAACAGTACTTCGAAAGTACTTTTACGGCAGTCGAACATTCCTTTCCAGGATTACCTTGATATCCTCCCACTATGCTAACCGCATAGCCAATATCAGGTTCTTGTTTTCAACAATGCATTTATTAAGTTTTCCACACTCAAAGTGTAGGAAACTGCTTTCATTGCCTCTATCTTGCATGTTAAAACGAACCATAATCATATATGTAAGATGTCCAGGAAAAGTACAATGTTCTTTCTAGAGATCCAAGATCTCAAGAACATGTCCAACTTCTTCCTATATCTTTCATAATGATTCATCTAGACAACCATCATTTTATGTGTGATAACATCTTTACATTGTTGCCAATGATAAGAGTGTCATCTACATAAAACCTCCGAGAAACACCACCTTGTTTTCCATCACGTTTCCAATACACACAATTCGTCTATGCTTTTGATGAATCCATAAAATGGACTATCTCATCAATTTGCAAGTACCACGAACTCAATGCTTTGTTTCAATCCATAAATGGATCAACTAAGCTTGTACTCTAAATGATCTCGCCTCTTAGCAATAATCCTTATTGCTCTCCAAGAAGGCACATTTAGATCTAGTACGGCCTTCATGTAGATCTAGGGATCGATTTCATGTATACTAGGTCCAGAGTCCGATGACTCTCCTAGTCTTATGAATATCTCCGGTTGTCCCACAACCTCCCACTACAATGGCATTCCGTTGTATAAACAGTGATAACAGTAGGTGCAGTTAGTGGTGTACCACTACTCGGTTCGGCTGGTTCTAAGTCTTAATCTTTCTCTCTCATTTCAAAGTATTACGTCACCTTGGGCTTGTGGTTCATTATATAGTCTTTCTCTAAGAACCGGGCGTTAGAACTTATAACGTCCTTCTGGCTCATAGTACTATTGAACACACATCTTCTGTTCTTCTAGGATATTCTACAACCGCATTTGAATGCGCCGTTGTTTCCAGACATATCCATAGAACATAGGTAGTTCCGTATAACTCATGTTTTTACTATTTCTATAAGAGTTCCATTTCTTATTTCCGACACACCAATCCTACACAACAGTGTATGGTGTAGTCATTTGGGATCAAATCCCAATCTCTGATTAGTATGCCATGTATTCCTCAGACAGGTACTTGCCTCCACGATCAAATCGCAGGCTACAAATGGATATACCTTGATGGCTCTCCACAATTGCTTAGTGTCCATTGACTTGTCAAAACACTTGCTTTTGTGGCACATCAGGTATTCTAATCCATTTTTCGAGTAATCATAAAATGAAGTACTCGTACCTTATTGTCTGAGTAGACATAGGTCTGCATACATCAGAGTCAATCAATTCTTATACTTTTCTGGATCTTACATCTTATATCCATAAAGGATTGCTTAGTCATATTATCTTCCAAATTAGATTCTTAGGTCGGAAGGTCCACTCCTTCAACTTAATTGATCAAATAATCAATTTTCGACCTTTGAACTTCTTATTTGAATAAATATGACTTAGCATAAGATTCCACAAGTATAAATGATAAAGAAATCTCTTATTAGTAAAACGAGTTTCACTACGGTTCGTTGCATCATGGTGGACTCAGGATTCATCATTTATATATTGCTAGCTAATGTACCAGAATAGATAATATCATTATTTCTTTCTTATAACCATCAAATGATTAAATAAAATATCCATTCATTAGAAATACAGAACAAAGTTCTTTCTAATAGAAGGTACATAAAAGCAATAACTCAAAATGAAATCCTATAAAATGTCCTCCATTGCAACAGCTGCCTCCTCTACAGCATTGCCCATGTAGACTACGATCTTTTCTTTTCTAAGTCGTCGGGCTTCCTGGAACCTTTGCATTTAGAATGCACATACCGTCAGTGGTTCCATATCTACACACCAGGTTCCGGTAGATAATACCACTGACTATGTTTTACGACTAAAGAAAATTTCGTACTTTCTTTGAGAGGATAATCAGACTTCCAGTACCCAGACTGTTTGCATCGAGAACACTTGCCTATTGGCTTTCTCGTCCCATCTCGTGGTCCAAGACACTTAGGACCACTGGGTTTCTTTGCTTGCTTTTCCTTTCCCCCGATTTTGCCCTTAGGTTCATTGGCTACAAGAGCTTGCGATTTCCGTCTCAACTCGTCCAAAAAGGTCAATCATCTCAAAAACGTTTTTAAGCGTTTCCTCGAATCGACTGGCTTTTATGAGTATCCTCATCGCCTCTTTTCTAGCCTCTATATCATGTCTAAACATCTCCTTGAGTTTGAACACGATATCATAATCAGTGGTTATTGCATAAGCATTTTCCCACTTCTTAAATCAGTTCTTTCCTCAAATGTTAAGACATTAGTAGGTTCGGGAGGACAAAGCTCACTGAGTACAACTTGTACTCTTTAACAGTCCGGGCAATGTCTAGATCTCTATTCCAATCAATACATTTAGGGACCAATGAGTTTAAATTCCTCAAGTATCACATAAAGTGGGTTCAAAGCCATATCCTAATCTATGAGCACATATAACAACAAACAATTGATTTAATCTCCGATATTATCTCCCTCAAATAATATCATTAAACCACTAATCACATCTAAAATCCCATCAGGTAAGGCAAGCCACGTTGTGTGGACGTTTACCTACCCAAATGATTTAGCAATTAGATTTGCTTCGGTCGTAAATCAATTATAGCGGAACTTCGTTGGGAAGAATACTATAAAGCGTACCTAAGTGTAAACCATTACTCAGCACTAAGGTGAGTCATTTGGAACCGCAACATCATCGCAAGCCACGTTGTGTGGACGTTTACGATAACTCACAATCCTTCACAACTCCCTATAACTGTCTACATCAATTAATCCAAAATCCGTCGATATAGCAAGCCACGTTGTGTGGACGTTTACTACACCAAGAGACTTTTATAATTGACTCCCAATTACAAGATCCATTCGATTTTCGTAAATCAGGACGCGGAGAATCATAAGTGAAACTCGAAGTTTCTAACCAGTGATTCACCATGCGAACAACCCTATCTCTCATTAGATGAGGGAGCCGAGCAGACAATCGATCCATCTATAAAAGAATGGTACGAAGGTCTCTAATTTGTGTCCTCTACATGACCAAGTGGCTTTGGCTCCATTCCACTCCCCGGGGTGAGAATGAGTCGACTTGAAATCAGCTTTGGAAAGACAAATTAGGCATTGTTTGATAAACTTAATCAATGTTTCTCGTAAGAGGAATTACAAGAACTCTCCTCCAATGACTTATCTATATAAACTTTAAAAGTTTATAAAAGTCACCAAGAGAGCAGCAATGGAGACCATAGGTATGTTTCCATACCCTCTCCCACTTAGCTTTTTACAATAAAGGGATACGCTATCTAATGCATAATTAAATACACATATAGCATGCATACATGTAATAAAGCACATAAATATTATCACATAGTCAAAATAATACTAGAATATTATTTTCCGACTATTATGGCTTTATCGCATCTACGTACGCATCTTCTAGTCTTCAGTCTTCGTTCTTGAATGCTCCATGTGACGAGAATATTAATCTCAATATTTAAATCTATTTATTTTTAATTAATCCAAAAGTTACTTAATTCGAAAATTAAGTCAATCGAATATATCAAAAATAAAATTAAATATTATTAATATTTTTATTTATTTATTTTCCTATCTAATTCTATTAAATCTCTAGAATAATCTATCCAGTAAAACTTGGAATATTCTAGAAGACTTCTATAATAGAATAAGGAAATAAAATAAACTAGGACTCTTCTACTTTCCAAGATTAATTAATTTCCATCTCTATGAAAATTCCCATAAAATAGGAATAATCATTTAGGAAATAAATCGATCCTAAATTAATTTTTATTCCTTTCCAATTCTATTAAATCTCTAGGATCCTATTCCAAGTAGAACTCGGAATACTCTAGAAGACTTCCATAATAGAATAAGGAAATAAAATTAATTCCAATTAATTCTTTTCTTAATCCATGAGAATTCCCAAAAATAGGAAGACTCAAATAGGAAAACCGAATTAATTTAGGAAAGTGAATCTTGGTAGGAATAGCATGAGATCGGGAGACCCCACGCCACCCCACCTTCGACCGACCGGCCCCCCGGGGAGGAGCACCGCCGGCCAGCCACCGAACCGGCGGCAGCCCGCGGCAGGGGCGATCGAGCCCCTCGCCCATGCCATCGATCGATCTCATCATGGGATCGATCCAATCGATCCCCGGTCCTCCCTCACGTCTTCTCCTTCGTCACATGTGTTCTCCGGCGGTCGTCTCGGCATCGATCCAACGTAAATAAATTACAAGAATTAAATTTACAATTCCGGTATCGATTCTATACATGAAATCGACCCTATACAATTTCCGGAAAAAGTAGAACGTAATAATAAATCCTAAATTCGGTCAACCCCCGAATTTTTACTATTACAAGCATTCACCACACATAAAACGAATCTCGACATGTCCGAGAGTTTAATAATCAAGAACAATATTATGACATTAATTAAAACAATTAAATCTAGCCATAATAGTCGGAAACCCTGCAAGGTAGAACAATTTATCGAAAAATACCGTGAACGAAAACCATCGCTCTGATACCAATTGTTGGAAATCGATATCCCGGAATTAATAAATTAATTAAAATTAATTATCCAATTAATTCCGACCGAAATCCTTCGGAGATCGAATATCCGGATTGTCTAAAATTGCGGAACCGACAACCCAATCGACTCCCGGTTGCCGGATCATCCCGCCACGAATCACCACGTATATCCGGACTCATCCAAACCCTAACCGCGGCTAAGCCGCGGCTGTTCGGTCGAGCCCATACAAGGGACTTCGAGGCTGATCACAGCAGCCCCCTAGGGCTGCCCTTGGCAGCCCGTCGGATGTGCCGGAGAGCTCACGCGAACAGCCCAAACCTCCCGGAGGTTCGCCCCAATCAAGCCCTAGCCTCGACCCGAGTCGCGGCTGCCTAATCGAGGCGTGCGCTCGCATCCGTGCGAGCGCTAGGGTTCCAGCCGCATAGCCCCGTACACGATCCGCGGAGGCATGCGGATCCGCTGCGGGAAAAACCCGCAGCCCGCTGCCTGGGCATACCAGGCGGCCGCTTGACCCCCCAGGCGGCCGCTTGCCTGGGCAGTCAGCACCTCCGCGCGATCCTTCGCCGCCGGGTCGCTCCAGCCCGGTGGTCCGGTGATCTTCGATCACCACCACCCAGCTCGACCCCGGTGAGGATCCCGAACCTCGGATCTTACGTTCACGTTATTTTCACGATAATTAAACATTAAAACCATCGAAGGGTGTTCAACGATTTTACCTTTGTTCTCGTTGTACGGAAAAACGAAGAACTCAATTTGACGACCTTGAGATCTTCCCACGTATTCCTTGCACTAGCCCGGACGTCGTGTGGGCGATGATCTACCGAACTCCATGGATCCTCCTCTCTACTTTCTCTCTCTAGAATCGTGATCTTCAAGTTATGAGAATAGAGAAGACCATGTAGTGCTTTTATAGGCTACGTAGGGGATCTTAAGGAGGTGGAATATTGGGCTTCCAATATTGAAGATTAAATTGAGCCCAATGCTCAAGTCCATTAATCCTTATCAATATTAATTAATTCTATTTTCCACTATATAAAATTAGTTGCACTCCCAATATTAAACCATATTATATCAAATAATATTTCTCCGGTAGTATTATTTATTCCGTGTATTTAAGATATAAATATCCATGAATAAAATTAATTTATTGCTAATTAATTTATTCATCTCTTATATCCGAGACTAGTACCATTCAACCTTAATTATTATGCGGAACGAATCCACCTGCAGGGTTTACATAACAATTCCTTATGAACTCATCTCGGGGATATTATCAACCCTTCCGGGATACACTTTCCCGTCAAGTATTCACGGCATGTCATATATAAAACATAGTGACCCAACTTAACCGGTAATTAACCCAATAATTAAATCGGTTAATTCCTTTGGTAAATCAAAGTCACTTATATTAAATATACACACCCGCAATAATATCGGGGATTAAGAATAAAATACACTGAGACTTAAATCGATTATCGCCGGCAATCCTAATCGATAAATCTCAAGCAGATCCGCTCAATACACCAAATGTACAAGTGTGATAAAATAATTAAGATAAATTATTTTCTCTCTCACACAACGACTATACCGATGGATTGGTCCGTGTCCATCTAGGTCGTGAAAAACTGTTCGATTAAATACGAGTAACCGATAGTATGATCTTCTGTGTGTCCATGCAACACCATACTAACTACAACGTATAAAATCCAGGACTATGATTTGCATATATTTAATTATAAATAATTAAACGCAAATAATTGTTTATTTAGTTAAATAGATTAATGGCAATGGATCGTGAGTTTTTGTTACTTAAATCTAGACATTAAGTACACAACTCCAACATGTCGCCCACCCGACGTTCAAGCTAGTGCAAGGAATACGTGGGAAGATCGTAAGGTCATCAATTGAATTCGTTTCTCCGCACAACGAATCAAAGGTAAAATCATAAACTCCCTTCTATGATTTTATGTGAATTGATTGTGATACATACATGAACGCACGATCCGGGAAAACGACAAACTTCGGGGATGGGGATTCGAGATCCCCGGCGAAGGCTCGAAGGACCCTCGGCTGGGAGCCGAGGGGTGCGATCGAGCCCTAGGGCGTCGATCGCGGGGCCCACACGAGGACGCCCCAGCTGGACGTCGGGGCATGCGATCGACCTCACGGTCGATCGCGGGGGCAGCCGCGGCTGGGCCGCGGCTGGTGCGCTGGGCGCACCGCCCTCCTCGGCGGTGGCGGTGAGTTGCCGGACTCACCGCCGGGGGCTGTTCGGAACAGCCCCACGGGGATGTGCGTGCATCCCCGGCGATCGCTAGGGCAGCGATCGCGAGCCCCGGCGGGGGCTCGGCTAGGGTTTCTAGCCGCGGGTTTTTCCCGCGGCGACGACTCTCTTGTCGTGCCAGGTTCCGTTTGGTGGTTCGCGTGTTTCCGGCGATGGGATTTCGGTCAGGGTTATCGGTTCCGCAATTTTTGATACCCCGGGATATCGATTTCCAGCAATTGGTATCAGAGCGTTTGGTTTCGTGTTCATGTATGTGTTCAATCATCGTTCTACCTTGCAGGGATTCCGACTATCATGGTTAATTAATTGATTAATTGTTTAATTAATTTTTATTTAATTTTACCATGATTATTAAACTCTCGGACATGTCGAGATTCGTTTTGTGTGGATGAATGCTTTTAATAGTAAAAATTCGGTGGTTGACCGAATTTAGATTTATTATTATTGTTCTATGTTTTCCGGAAAGTGTATAGGGTCGATTTCATGTATAGAATCCGATGGATTGGTCCGTGTCCATCTAGGTCGTGAAAAACTGTTCGATTAAATACGAGTAACCGATAGTATGATCTTCTGTGTGTCCATGCAACACCATACTAACTACAACGTATAAAATCCAGGACTATGATTTGCATATATTTAATTATAAATAATTAAACGCAAATAATTGTTTATTTAGTTAAATAGATTAATGGCAATGGATCGTGAGTTTTTGTTACTTAAATCTAGACATTAAGTACACAACTCCAACATGTCGCCCACCCGACGTTCAAGCTAGTGCAAGGAATACGTGGGAAGATCGTAAGGTCATCAATTGAATTCGTTTCTCCGCACAACGAATCAAAGGTAAAATCATAAACTCCCTTCTATGATTTTATGTGAATTGATTGTGATACATACATGAACGCACGATCCGGGAAAACGACAAACTTCGGGGATGGGGATTCGAGATCCCCGGCGAAGGCTCGAAGGACCCTCGGCTGGGAGCCGAGGGGTGCGATCGAGCCCTAGGGCGTCGATCGCGGGGCCCACACGAGGACGCCCCAGCTGGACGTCGGGGCATGCGATCGACCTCACGGTCGATCGCGGGGGCAGCCGCGGCTGGGCCGCGGCTGGTGCGCTGGGCGCACCGCCCTCCTCGGCGGTGGCGGTGAGTTGCCGGACTCACCGCCGGGGGCTGTTCGGAACAGCCCCACGGGGATGTGCGTGCATCCCCGGCGATCGCTAGGGCAGCGATCGCGAGCCCCGGCGGGGGCTCGGCTAGGGTTTCTAGCCGCGGGTTTTTCCCGCGGCGACGACTCTCTTGTCGTGCCAGGTTCCGTTTGGTGGTTCGCGTGTTTCCGGCGATGGGATTTCGGTCAGGGTTATCGGTTCCGCAATTTTTGATACCCCGGGATATCGATTTCCAGCAATTGGTATCAGAGCGTTTGGTTTCGTGTTCATGTATGTGTTCAATCATCGTTCTACCTTGCAGGGATTCCGACTATCATGGTTAATTAATTGATTAATTGTTTAATTAATTTTTATTTAATTTTACCATGATTATTAAACTCTCGGACATGTCGAGATTCGTTTTGTGTGGATGAATGCTTTTAATAGTAAAAATTCGGTGGTTGACCGAATTTAGATTTATTATTATTGTTCTATGTTTTCCGGAAAGTGTATAGGGTCGATTTCATGTATAGAATCGATACCGGAATTGTAATTTTTTTTTCTTGTAATTTATTTACGTTGGATCGATGCCGAGACAACCGCCGGAGAACTCATGTGACGAAGGAGATGATGAGAGGGAGAAAGGACCGAAGGGGTCGATCACCCCATGATCGACCCCATGATCGACCAAAGGGGAAGGGGGCGTCGCGCCCCTTCGGCCGTGGGCTGTCGCCGGCGACGGTGGCGGCTGGCCGGCTGGAGTGGCGGCGGCGGGTGCTCCCTCCCGGTGGTCGGTCGATGATGTGTTGGAATTCGATATCCCGGAGTTGCCGGAATTGCGGAACATGACAACTCCGATCAAACCCTTCGCCGGAGATCACATGAACGCCGACTCATCCGCCGGATTCCAGCCTTTGGAGTGTTGGAAATCGATATCCCGGAATTAATAAATTAATTAAAATTAATTATCTAATTAATTCCGACCGAAATCCTTTGGAGATCGAATATCCGGAATTGTCAAAATTGCGGAACCGACAACTCCAATCGACTCCCGGAACATGTACATGACCATACGAAAAAGTTACGCGGGAAAAACACGAGAGAACTCGCGTGAACCCGCGAAACCCGCAGCAGCCACGCGGGGTTGCTAGCAGCAGCCCGCAGCAACCCGCAGCGAGTCGCCTGACTCGCTGCTGCTGGGACCCTGCTGGATCTCTGCGGGTCAGCTGCGGGAAATCCCACAGCACCCAGCGAAATCCCCGTAGCAGCCCACAGCAACCCGCAGCGAGTCGCCTGACTCGCTGCTGCTGGGCGCTACGAGTCGCTGCGGGAAAACCCGTAGCTGGCAGCAGATCGCTACGGAAAAAACCGCAGCCGATCCGCGTGATCGAGCCCTAGGCTCGATCCACCTCGCGCGATCCCTTTCCAGCCGAGTCGTCGAGCCGCCGGCGGTCCGGTGGTCCGACCACCACCGCCCGGTTCGACCTCGTCTCGTGGGTCCGTTCCTTGGATCTTGGTTCAAGGTATTTTTACGATAATTAAACGATAAAATCATAAAGAGGGTTTTACGATTTACCTCGTTCTCGTTGTTCGGAAAAACGAAGAACTCAATTTGACGACCTTGAGATCTTCCCACGTATTCCTTGCACTAGCTCGGACGTCGTGTGGGCGACGATCTACCGAACTCCATGGATCTCCCTCTCTACTTTCTCTCTCTAGAATTGTGATCTTCAAGTTATGAGAATAGAGAAGACCATGTAGTGCTTTTATAGGCTACGTAGGGGATCTTAAGGAGGTGGAATATTGGGCTTCCAATAATAGTGATTAAATTGAGCCCAAGCCCAAATCTATTAATCCTTACTATTATTAATTAATTCTATTTTCCACTATATAAAATTAATTGCACTCCCAATATTAAACCATATTATATCAAATAATATTTCTCCGGTAGTATTATTTATTCCATGTATTTAAGATATAAATATCCATGAATAAAATTAATTTATTGCTAATTAATTTATTCATCTCTTATATCCGAGACTAGTACCATTCAACCTTAATTATTATGCGGAACGAATCCACCTGCAGGGTTTACATAATAATTCCTTATGAACTCATCTCGAGGATATTATCAACCCTTCCGGGATACACTTTCCCGTCAAGTATTCACGGCATGCCATATATAAAATATAGTGACCCAACTTAACCGGTAATTAACCCAATAATTAAATCGGTTAATTCCTTTGGTAAATCAAAGTCACTTATATTAAATATACACACCCGCAATAGTTTCAGGGATTAAGAATAAAATACACTGAGACTCGAATCGATTATCGCCGGCAATCCTAATCGATGAATCTCAACGATCCGCTCAATACACCAAGTGTACAAGTGTGATAAAATAATTAAGACAAATTATTTTCTCTCTCACACAACGACTACACCGATGGATTGGTCCGTGTCCATCTAGGTCGTGCGCAACTGTTCGATTAAATACGAGTAACCGATAGTATGATCTTCTATGTGGGCCCGACACACCATACTAACTACAACGTATAGAATCCAGGACTATAATTTGCATTTAATTATAAATAATTAAACGCAAATAATTGTTTATTTAATTAAATAGATTAGTGGCAATGGATCGTGAGTTTACGTTACTTAAATCTAGACATTAAGTACACAACTCCAACAATCTCCCACTTGTACTAAGGTCTAGTCATTTCCTCCAAACTCCCGACTCCCATACTCATCACGTTCTTAAGTTGTACTTCCAAGAAGTACTATGTGAATGAGCACTCTAGGTTGCCGCTCTGAAGTTATCTTGGTGACTACAGCGTCGTCTCCCTCGACGATGACTCGTATCAGGTGGTACTTGCACTATGTGTTATCTTACACTTATGGACTTGTGATTTCTTACCATTTGCCATCGCACCGCTATACACGTAGCCTTTTGGCAAATTAAGAATCACCTCTAAGTCCCAGAGATTATCCCGGAGTTATACCAAACCTTCCGCTGCCTCTGAGGCCGCTATTTGGTTACCCATGGCAGAGTCCGAAAAGCATCGTGCTTATCACTCTTCCATGTTAAAACTCCTTCTCCTTTAATAGTGAAACACATAGCCTGATATCGACTTACACCGGTCCTCATTCGATTAGAAATCTAAGAGAATGTAATCCAAAGGAAATGTTCGTCTGCTTCGTAGTCTAGAACAGTACTTCGAAAGTACTTTTACAGCAGTCGAATATTCCTTTCCAGGATTACCTTGATATCCTCCCACTATGCTAACCGCATAGCCGATATCAGGTTCTGGTTTTCAACAATGCATTTATTAAGTTTTCCACACTCAAAGTGTAGGAAACTGCTTTCATTGCTTCTATCTCCTTTTGTGTTCCAAAACACATATCTTTAGATAGATGCATTCCGTCTCTGAAAGGTAACGAACCTTTCTCGGAATCTTGCATGTTAAAACGAACCATAATCATATATATGTAAGATGTCCAGGAGAAGTACAATGTTCTTTCTAGAGATCCAAGATCTCAAGAACATGTCCAACTTCTTCCTTTATCTTTCATAATGATTCATCTAGACAACCATCATTTTATGTCTGATAACATCTTTACATTGTTGCCAATGATAAAAGTGTCATCTACATAAAACCTCCGAGAAACACCACCTTGTTTTCCATCATGTTTCCAATACACACAATTCGTCTATGCTTTTGATGAATCCATAAAATGGACTATCTCATCAATTTGCAAGTACTACGAACTCAATGCTTTGTTCCAATCCATAAATGGATTAACTAAGCTTGTACTCTAAATGATCTTGCCTCTTAGCAATAATCCTTATTGCTCTCCAAGAAGGCACATTTAGATCTAGTACTGCCTTCATGTATATCTAGGGATCGATTTCATGTATACTAGGTCCAGAGTCCGAAGACTCTCCTAGTCTTATGAATATCTCCGGTTGTCCCACAACCTCCCACTACAATGGCATTCCGGTGTATAAACAGTGATAACAGTAGGTGCAGTTAGTGGTGTACCGCTACTCGGTTCGGCTGGTTCTAAGTCTTAATTGTTTCTCTCTCATTTCAAAGTATCATGTCACTTTGGGCTTGTGGTTCATCATATAGTCTTTCTCTAAGAACCGGGCGTTAGAACTTATAACGTCCTTCTGGTTCATAGTACTATTGAACACACATCTTTTGTTCTTCTAGGATATTCTACAACCGCATTTGAATGCGCCGTTGTTTCCAGACATATCCATAGAACATAGGTAGTTCCGTATAACTCATAATTTTACTATTTCTATAAGAGTTCCATTTCTTATTATCGACACACCATTTCTACACAACAGTGTATGGTGTAGTCATTTGGGATCAAATCCCAATCTCTGATCAGTATGCCATGCATTCCTGAGACACGTACTCGCCTCCGCGATCAAATCGCAGGCTACAAATGGATATACCTTGATGGTTCTCCACAATTGCTTTGTGTCCATTGACTTGTCAAAACACTTGCTTTTGTGGCACATTAGGTATTCTAATCCATTTTTCGAGTAATCATAAAATGAAGTACTCGTACCTTATTGTCTGAGTAGGCATAGGTCTGCATACATCAGAGTCAATCAATTCTTATACTTGTCCGGATCTTACATCTTATATCCATAAAGGATTGCTTAGTCATATTATCTTCCAAATTAGATTCTTAGGTCGGAAGGTCCACTCCTTCAACTTAATTGATAAAATATCAATTTTCGACCTTTGAACTTCTTATTTGAATAAACATGACTCAGCATAAGAATCCACAATTATAATTGATAAAGAAATCTCTTATTAGTAAAATGAGTTTCATACTACGGTTCGTTGCATCGTGGTGGACTCAGGATTTATCATTTATATATTGCTAGCTAATGTACCAAAATAGATAATATCCTTATTTCTTCTTATAACCATCAAATGATTAAAAGAAATAAAATATCTATTCATCAGAAATCCAGAACAAAGTTCTTTCTAATATGAAAGGTACATAAAAGCAATAACTCAAAATGAAATCCTATAAAATGTCCTCCACTGCAACTGCTGCCTCCTCTACAGCATTGCCCATGTAGACTACGATTTCTTCTTTTCTAAGTCGTCGGGTTTCCTGGAACCCTTGCATTTAAAATGCACATACCGTCAGTGGTTCCATATCTACACACCAGGTTCCGGTAGATAATACCACTAACTATGTTTCACGACTAAAGAAAATCTCGTACTTCCTTTGAGAGGACAATCAGACTTCCAGTACCCAGACTGTTTGCATCGAGAACTCTTGCCTCATGGCTTTCTCGTCCCATCTCGTGGTCCAAGAAACTTAGGACCACTGGGTTTCTTTGCTTTCTTGTCCTTTCCCCCGATTCATGCCTTTAGGTTCGAAACCTTTGGCATTGGCTACAAGAGCTTGCGATTTCCGTCTCAACTCGTCTAAAAGGTCAATCATCTCAAAAACGTGTTTAAGCGTTTCCTCGAAGCGACTGGCCTTTATGAGTATCCTCATCGCTTCTTGTCTAGCCGCCTATGTCAATAGGCTCGGGAGGACAAAGCTTACTGAGTACTAACCAGTACTCTTCAACAGTCTGGACAATGTCTAGATCTCTATTCCAATCATTACATTTAGGGACCAATGAGTTTAATTCCTCAAGTATCACATAAAGTGGGTTCAAAGCCATTTCCTAATCTATGAGCACATATAACAACAAACAATCGATTTAATCTCCGATATTATCTCCCTTAAATAATATCATTAAACCACTAATCACATCTAAAATCCCATCAGATATGGCAAGCCACGTTCGTGTGGACGTTTACCTATGCAAATGATTTAGCAATTAGATTTGCTTCGGTCGTACATCAATTATAGCGTTACTTCGTTGGGAAGAATACTATAAAGCGTACCTAAGTGTAAACCATTACTCAGTATCTAAGAAGATTGTTTGGGACACGTATATTCACCGCAAGCCACGTTCGTGTGGACGTTTACGTTAACATACGCTCTCTTACTCCCTTCTATAACTGTCTACATCAATCGTTCCAAAATCCCATTCAATGTAGCAAGCCACGTTCGTGTGGACGTTTACTACACCAAAAGACTTTTACAATTGACTCCCAATTACTTGAATCATTTAATCTTGTAAATCAAGACGCGGAGAATCATAAGTGAAACTCAAAGTTTCTAACCAGTGATTCACCATGCGAACGACCCTATCTCTCATAGAATGAGGGAGCCGAGCAGACAATCGATCCACCTTCAAAAGATGGTACGACTGCCTCTAATTTATGTCCTCGACATGACCAAGTGGCTTTGGCTCCATTCCACTCCCCGGGGTGAGAATGAGTCGACTTGAAGTCAGTTTTGGAAAGACAAATTAGGCATTGTTTGATAGACTTAATCAATGTTTCTCGTAAAAGGAATTACAAGAATTCTCCTTCAATGGCTTATCTATATGAACTTCGAAAGTTCATAAAAGTCACCAAGAGAACAGTAATGGAGACCATGGATATGTTTCCATACCCTCTCCCACTTAGCTTTTTATAACAAAGGGATACGCTATCTAATGCATAATTAAATACACATAAGCATGCATACATGAAATAAAGCACATAGAATATTATCACATAATCAAAATAATACTAGAATATTATTTTCCGACTATTATGGCTTTATCGCATCTCCGTACGCATCTTCTAGTCTTTAGTCTTCGTTCTTGAATGCTCTATGTGACGGGAATATTAATTCCAATATTTAAATCTATTTATTTTTAATAAATCCAAAAGTTACTTAATTCGAAATTAAGTCAATCGAATAAATCAAAAATAAAATTAAATATTATTAATATTTTTATTTATTTATTTTCCTATCTAATTCTATTAAATTTCTAGAATAATCTATCCAAGACCCACTTGGAATATTCTAGAAGACATCTATAATAGAATAAGGAAATAAAATAAATCTATTTTATTTTTCCTTTCTACTTCATTAAATCTCTAGAATAATCTATCCAAGACCCACTTGGAATATTCTAGATGATTTCCATAATGAAATAAGGAAATAAAATAATTTAGGACTCCTAGTCCTTCCAAATTAATTCCTTTCCTAATCCATTAAAAAATTCCATGAAGGAATAATTAAATAAGGAAAAATTAATTTAGGACTCTTCTACTTTCCAAAATTAATTAATTTCTATGTCCATGAAAATTCCCATAAAATAGGAATAATCAAATAGGAAATTAATTTAATTTAATAATTAATTATTTTCCTTTCTAATTCTATTAAATCTCTAGAATCCTATTCCAAGTAGAACTTAGAATATTCTAGAAGACTTCCATAATAGAATAAGGAAATAAATTAATTCCAATTAATTCTTTTCCTATTTCCATGAGAATTCCCAAAAATAGGAATACTCAAAATAGGAAAACCGAATCAATTTAGGAAAGTTGGATCTTGGCCGAAATGAACGCGGGTTGGGGATCCCCGCGCTCACCATGATCGACCACCCAACTAGAGGAGTCGAACTCCTCATGGTGGTCGATCGAGCCTCATGAGATCGGCCATGGGGATGGCCGATCGAGCCCTCCCTCTCTTCGTCTCCTCCGTCACAATTTTCCGGTCGTCGTTTCGGAATCGATCCAACGTAAAATAAATTACAAATTTATTACATGAAATCGACCTCACAATTTCCGGAAAAATTAAGAACAAGTATTTGTTGGAAATCGATATCCCGGAATTAATAAATTAATTAAAATTAATTGTCTAATTAATTCCGACCGAAATCCTTCGGAGAACGAATATCCGGAATTGTCAAATTGCGGAACGACAATTCCAATCGACTCCCGGTTGCCGGAAATCCGCCACGAACCTCCACGGGGATAGCCCAACCAAACAAGCCCTAACCGCGAACGAACACGGGCTGTTCGGTCGAGCCTCCGCGTGGGGCTCGCGGCTGTCCGTAACAGCCGCCTAGGGCTGCCTTTGGCAGCCCCCCTTGGGCATGGTCGAACCCTCGCGGATCAGCCCACCATCGAACCCTCGCCACGGCCAAGCCGCGGCTGCCCGATGGAGGCGTGCGCTCGCATCGTGCGAGCGCTAGGGTTCAGCCCTTAGCCTGCCATGTCCCGCTGATCGCCCCCAAGCCACGGTCGAACCGTGGCTAGCGATCAGCCCGCAGCCACCGCCGCGCGAGCGGCGGTCCAGCCGTGCGAGCGGCGATCAGCCCGCGCGAGCGGTGATCGCGCCGTGCGAGCGGTTGCTCCAGCAGCCCGCTGGACAAGCATGGGCGATCGAGCTCATGCTCGATCGAGTCTCGGCGTCCAGCCGAGGCTCACGCCCCTCGACCCCTCTCTAGTCGAGCCGTTGAGCCGCCGGCGGTCCGGTGATCTTCGATCACCACCGCCCGGTTCAACCTCGACATGGGTCGCGTTCTCGGATCTTGGTTCATGATATTTTCACGATAATTAACATGTAAAATCATCGAGGGGGTTTTCACGATTTTACCTTTGTTCTCGTTGTACGGAGAAACGAGATCTATGAAGACCTTGAGACCTTCCCACGTATTCCTTGCACTAGCTCGAACGTCGGGGGGGCGACGATCTTCCGAACTCCATGGATCTCCCTCTCTACTTTCTCTCTCTAGAATTGTGATCTTCAAGTTATGAGAATAGAGAAGACCATGTAGTGCTTTTATAGGCTACGTAGGGGATCTTAAGGAGGTGGAATATTGGGCTTCCAATATTAATGATTAAATTGAGCCCAAGCCCAAATCTATTAATCCATTAATATTAATTAATTCTATTTTCCACTATATAAAATTAATTGCACTCCCAATATTAAACCATATTATATCAAATAATATTTCTCCGGTAGTATTATTTATTCCGTGTATTTAAGATATAAATATCCATGAATAAAATCAATTTATTGCTAATTAATTTATTCATCTCTTGTAACCGAGACTAGTACCATTCATCCTTAATTATTATGCGGAACAAATCCACCTGCAGGGTTTACATAATAATTCCTTATGAACTCATCTCGGGGATATTATCAACCCTTACGGGATACACTTTCCCGTCAAGTATTCACGGCATGCCATATATAAAATATAGTGACCCAACTTAACCGGTAATTAACCCAATAATTAAATCGGTTAATTCCTTTGGTAAATCAAAGTCACTTATATTAAATATACACACCCGCAATAGTTTCGGGGATTAAGAATAAAATACACTGAGACTCGAATCGATTATCGCCGGCAATCCTAATCGATGAATCTCAACGATCCGCTCAATACACCAAGTGTACAAGTGTGATAAAATAATCAAGACAGATTATTTTCTCTCTCACACAACGACTATACCGATGGTTGGTCCGTGTCCATCTAGGTCGTGAGCAACTGTTCGATTAAATACGAGTAACCGATAGTATGATCTTCTGTGTGGGGCCCGACACACCATACTAATTACAACGTATAGAATCCAGGACTATGTTTTGCATATATTTAATTATAAATAATTAAACGCAAAAAATTGTTCATTTAGTTAAATAGATTAATGGCAATGGATCGTGAGTTTAAATCTAGACATTAAGTACACAACTCCAACAATCTCCCACTTGTACTAAGGTCTAGTCATTTCCTCCAAACTCCCGACTCCCATACTCATCACGTGCTTAAGTTGTACTTCCAAGAAGTACTATGTGAATGAGCACTCTAGGTTGCCGCTCTGAAGTTATCTTGGTGACTACAGCGTCGTCTCCCTCGACGATGACTCGTATCAGGTGGTACTTGCACTATGTGTTATCTTACACTTATGGACTTGTGATTTCTTACCATTTTCCATTGCACCGCTATTTACATAGCCTTTGGCAAATTAAGAATCACATCTAAGTCCCAGAGATTATCCCGGAGTTATACCAAAACTTCCGCTGCCTCTGAGGCCGCTATTTGGTTACCCATGGCAGAGTCCGAAAAGCATCGTGCTTATCACTCTTCCATGTTAAAACTCCTTCTCCTTCAATAGTGAAACACATAGCCTGATATCGACTTACACCGGTCCTCATTCGATTAGAAATCTAAGAGAATGTAATCCAAAGGAAAAACTCGTCTGCTTCGTAGTCTAGAACAGTACTTCGAAAGTAATTTTACGGCAGTCGAATATTCCTTTCCAGGATTACCTTGATATCCTCCCACTATGCTCACCGCATAGCCGATATCAGGTTCTCGTTTTTCAACATTGCATTTATCAAGCTTTCCACACTTCAAGTGTAGGAAATTGCTTTCATTGCTTCTATCACCTTTATGTGTTACAAAACACATACCTTAGATAGACGCATTCCATATCTGAAAGGTAACGAACCTTTCTCGGAATCTTGCATGTTAAAACGAACCATAATCATATATGTAAGATGTCCAGGAAAAGTACAATGTTCTTTCTAGAGATCCAAGATCTCAAGAACATGTCCAACTTCTTCCTTTATCTTTCATAATGATTCATCTAGACAACCATCATTTTATGTCTGATAACATCTTTACATTGTTGCCAATGATAAGAGTGTCATCTACATAAAACCTCCGAGAAACACCACCTTGTTTTCCATCACGTTTCCAATACACACAATTCGTCTATGCTTTTGATGAATCCATAAAATGGACTATCTCATCAATTTGCAAGTACCACGAATTCAATGCTTCGTTCCAATCCATAAATGGATCAACTAAGCTTGTACTCTAAATGATCTCGCCTCTTAGCAATAATCCTTATTGCTCTCCAAGAAGGCACATTTAGATCTAGTACGACCTTCATGTAGATCTAGGGATCGATTTCATGTATACTAGGTCCAGAGCTCGAAGACTCTCCTAGTCTTATGAATATCTCCAGTTGTCCCACAACCTCCCAATACAATGGCATTCCGGTGTATAAACAGTGATAACAGTAGGTGCAGTTAGTGGTGTACCGCTACTCGGTTTGGCTGGCTTCCAGTCATTATCGTTTTCTCTCTTTTCAGAAGTATCACGTCATTTTGGGCTTGTGGTTCATCTAATAGTCTTCCTCTAAGAACCGGGCGTTAGAACTTATAACGTCCTTCTGGTTCATAGTACTATCGAACACACATCTTTTGTTCTTCCAGGACATTCTACAACCGCATTTGAATGTGCCGTTGTTTCCAGACATATCCATAGAAAGGTAGTTCCGTATAACTCATGCTTTTACTCTTTCTATAAGAGTTCCATTTCTTGTTTACGACACACCATTTCTACACAACAGTGCATGGTGTAGTCATTTGGGATCAAATCCCAATCTCTGATTAGTATGCCATGCATTCCTCAGACAGGTACTTGCCTTCGCGATCAAATCGCAGGCTACAAATGGATATACCTTGATGGTTCTCCACAATTGCTTAGTGTCCATTGACTTGTCAAAACACTTGCTTTTGTGGCACATCAGGTATTCTAATCCATTTCTCGAGTAATCATCAAATGAAGTACTCGTACCTTATTGTCTGAGTAGACATAGGTCTGCATACATCAGAGTTAATCAATTCTTATACTTGTCCGGATCTTACATCTTATATCCATAAAGGATTGCTTAGTCATATTATCTTCCAAATTAGATTCTTAGGTCGGAAGGTCCATTCCTTCAACTTAATTGATCAAATATCAATTTTCGACCTTTGAACTTCTTATTTGAATAAACATGACTCAGCATAAGAATCCACAAGTATAATTGATAAAGAAATCTCTTATTAGTAAAACGAGTTTCATACTACGGTTCGTTGCATCGTGGTGGACTCAGGATTCATCATTTATATATTGCTAGCCAATGTACCAAAATAGATAATATCATTATTTCTTCTTATAACCATCAAATGATTAAAAGAAATAAAATATCCATTTATTAGAAATCCAGAACAAAGTTCTTTCTAATATGAAAGGTACATAAAAGCAATAACTCAAAATGAAATCCTATAAAATGTCCTCCACTGCAACTGCTGCCTCCTCTACAGCATTGGCCATGTAGACTACGATTTCTTCTTTTCCAAGTCGTTAGGTTTCCTGGAACCTTTGCATTTAAAAATGCACATACCGTCAGTGGTTCCATATCTACACACCAGGTTCCGGTAGATAATACCATTGACTATGTTTTACGACTAAAGAAAATTTCGTACTTTCTTTGAGAGGATAATCAGACTTCCAGTACCCAGACTGTTTGCATCGAGAACTTTTGCCTCATGGCTTTCTCGTCCCATCTCGTGGTCCAAGAAACCTAGGACCACTGGGTTTCTTTGCTTGTTTTTCCTTTCCCCCGATTTTTCCTTAGGTTCGAAACCTTTGGCATTGGCTACAAGAGCTTGCGATTTCCGTCTCAACTCGTCTAAAAGGTCAATCATCTCAAAAACGTGTTTAAGCGTTTCCTCGAAGCGACTGGCCTTTATGAGTATCCTCATCGCTTCTTGTCTAGCCGCCTATGTCAATAGGCTCGGGAGGACAAATCTTACTGAGTACTAACCAGTACTCTTCAACAGTCTGGACAATGTCTAGATCTCTATTCCAATCATTACATTTAGGGACCAATGAGTTTAAAATCCTTACGTATCACAGAAAATGGGTTCAAAGCCATATCCTAATCTATGAGCACATATAACAACAAACAATCGATTTAATTTCCGATATTATCTCCCTCAAATAATATCATTAAACCACTAATCACATCTAAAATCCCATCAGATATGGCAAGCCACGATAGTGTGGACGTTTACCTATCCAAATGATTTAGCAATTAGATTTCCTTCGGTCGTACATCATCATTAGCGTTACTTCGATGGGAAGAATACTAAGAAGCGTACCTAAGTGTAAACCATTACTCAGTATCTAAGAAGATTGTTTGGGACACGCATATTCACCGCAAGCCACGATAGTGTGGACGTTTACGTTAACATACGCTCCTTTACTCCCTTCTATAACTGTCTACATCAATCGATCCAAAATCCCATTCAATGTAGCAAGCCACGATAGTGTGGACGTTTACTACACCAAAAGACTTTTACAATTGACTCCCAATTACTTGATTCATTTAATCTTGTAAATCAAGACGCGGAGAATCATAAGTGAAACTCGAAGTTTCTAACCAGTGATTCACCATGCGAACAACCCTATCTCTCATAAATGAGGGAGCCGAGCAGACAATCGATCTAGTCATCAAATGACACGAAAGTCTCTAATTTGTGTCCTCGACATGACCAAGTGGCTTTGGCTCCATTCCACTCCCCGGGGTGAGAATGTGTCGACTTGAAATCAGTTTTGGAAAGACAAATTAGGCATTGTTTGATAAACTTAATCAATGTTTCTCGTAAAAGGAATTACAAGAATTCTCCTCCAATGACTTGTCTATACGAACTTCAAAAGTCCATAAAAGTCACCAAGAGAACAGCAATGGAGACCATGGATATGTTTCCATACCCTCTCCCACTTAGCTTTTTACAATAAAGGGATACGCTATCTAATGCATAATTAAATACACATAAGCATGCATACATGAAATAAAGCACATAGAATATTATCACATAATCAAAATAATACTAGAATATTATTTTCCGACTATTATGGCTTTATCGCATCTCCGTACGCATCTTCTAGTCTTTAGTCTTCGTTCTTGAATGCTCCATGTGACGGGAATATTAATTCCAATATTTAAATCTATTTATTTTTAATAAATCCAAAAGTTATTTAATTCGAAATTAAGTCAATCGAATAAATCAAAAATAAAATTAAATATTATTAATATTTTTATTTATTTATTTTCCTATCTAATTCTATTAAATCTCTAGAATAATCTATCCAAGACCCACTTGAAATATTCTAGAAGACATCTATAATAGAATAAGGAAATAAAATAAATCTATTTTATTTTTCCCTTTCTACTTCATTAAATCTCTAGAATAATCTATCCAAGACCCACTTGGAATATTCTAGATGATTTCCATAATGAAATAAGGAAATAAAATAATTTAGGACTCCTAGTCCTTCCAAATTAATTCCTTTCCTAATCCATTAAAAAATTCCATAAAGGAATAATTAAATAAGGAAAAATTAATTTAGGACTCTTCTACTTTCCAAAATTAATTAATTTCTATGTCCATGAAAATTCCCATAAAATAGGAATAATCAAATAGGAAATTAATTTAATTTAATAATTAATTATTTTCCTTTCTAATTCTATTAAATCTCTAGAATCCTATTCCAAGTAGAACTTAGAATATTTTAGAAGACTTCCATAATAGAATAAGGAAATAAATTAATTCCAATTAATTCTTTTCCTATTTCCATGAGAATTCCCAAAAATAGGAATACTCAAAATAGGAAAACCGAATCAATTTAGGAAAGTTGGATCTTGGCCGAGATGAACGCGGGTTGGGGATCCCCGCACTCACCATGATCGACCACCCAACTAGAGGAGTCGAACTCCTCATGGTGGTCGATCGAGCCTCATGAGATCAACCATGGGGATGGCCGATCGAGCCCTCCCTCTCTTCGTCTCCCCCGTCACAATTTTCCGGTCGTCGTTTCGGAATCGATCCAACGTAAAATAAATTACAAATTTATTACTACGCTATCCGGTATCGATTCTCTACATGAAATCGACCTCATACAATTTCCGGAAAAATTAAGAACAAGCATTCACCACACAAGAACAAATAACATCACCGAGAGTTTAATAATCAAGAACATTATTATGACATTAATTAACAAAATTAAATCTAGCCATAATAATCGGAAACCCTGCAAGGTAGAACAATTTATCGAAAAATACCACGAACTAAAACCAACGCTCTGATACCAATTGTTGGAAATCGATATCCCGGAATTAATAAATTAATTAAAATTAATTGTCTAATTAATTCCGACCGAAATCCTTCGGAGAACGAATATCCGGAATTGTCAAATTGCGGAACGACAATTCCAATCGACTCCCGGTTGCCGGAAATCCGCCACGAACCTCCACGGGGATAGCCCAACCAAACAAGCCCTAACCGCGAACGAACACGGGCTGTTCGGTCGAGCCTCCGCGTGGGGCTCGCGGCTGTCCGTAACAGCCGCCTAGGGCTGCCTTTGGCAGCCCCCCTTGGGCATGGTCGAACCCTCGCGGATCAGCCCACCATCGAACCCTCGCCACGGCCAAGCCGCGGCTGCCCGATGGAGGCGTGCGCTCGCATCGTGCGAGCGCTAGGGTTCAGCCCTTAGCCTGCCATGTCCCGCTGATCGCCCCCAAGCCACGGTCGAACCGTGGCTAGCGATCAGCCCGCAGCCACCGCCGCGCGAGCGGCGGTCCAGCCGTGCGAGCGGCGATCAGCCCGCGCGAGCGGTGATCGCGCCGTGCGAGCGGTTGCTCCAGCAGCCCGCTGGACAAGCATGGGCGATCGAGCTCATGCTCGATCGAGTCTCGGCGTCCAGCCGAGGCTCACGCCCCTCGACCCCTCTCTAGTCGAGCCGTTGAGCCGCCGGCGGTCCGGTGATCTTCGATCACCACCGCCCGGTTCAACCTCGACATGGGTCGCGTTCTCGGATCTTGGTTCATGATATTTTCACGATAATTAACATGTAAAATCATCGAGGGGGTTTTCACGATTTTACCTTTGTTCTCGTTGTACGGAGAAACGAGATCTATGAAGACCTTGAGACCTTCCCACGTATTCCTTGCACTAGCTCGAACGTCGGGTGGGCGACGATCTTCCGAACTCCATGGATCTCCCTCTCTACTTTCTCTCTCTAGAATTGTGATCTTCAAGTTATGAGAATAGAGAAGACCATGTAGTGCTTTTATAGGCTACGTAGGGGATCTTAAGGAGGTGGAATATTGGGCTTCCAATATTAATGATTAAATTGAGCCCAAGCCCAAATCTATTAATCCATTAATATTAATTAATTCTATTTTCCACTATATAAAATTAATTGCACTCCCAATATTAAACCATATTATATCAAATAATATTTCTCCGGTAGTATTATTTATTCCGTGTATTTAAGATATAAATATCCATGAATAAAATTAATTTATTGCTAATTAATTTATTCATCTCTTGTAACCGAGACTAGTACCATTCATCCTTAATTATTATGCGGAACAAATCCACCTGCAGGGTTTACATAATAATTCCTTATGAACTCATCTCGGGGATATTATCAACCCTTACGGGATACACTTTCCCGTCAAGTATTCACGGCATGCCATATATAAAATATAGTGACCCAACTTAACCGGTAATTAACCCAATAATTAAATCGGTTAATTCCTTTGGTAAATCAAAGTCACTTATATTAAATATACACACCCGCAATAGTTTCAGGGATTAAGAATAAAATACACTGAGACTCGAATCGATTATCGCCGGCAATCCTAATCGATGAATCTCAACGATCCGCTCAATACACCAAGTGTCCAAGTGTGATAAAATAATCAAGACAGATTATTTTCTCTCTCACACAACGACTATACCGATGGATTGGTCCGTGTCCATCTAGGTCGTGAGCAACTGTTCGATTAAATACGAGTAACCGATAGTATGATCTTCTGTGTGGGGCCCGACACACCATACTAACTACAACGTATAGAATCCAGGACTATGTTTTGCATATATTTAATTATAAATAATTAAACGCAAACAATTGTTCATTTAGTTAAATAGATTAATGGCAATGGATCGTGAGTTTAAATCTAGACATTAAGTACACAACTCCAACAGCATTCACCACACAAGAACAAATAACATCACCGAGAGTTTAATAATCAAGAACATTATTATGACATTAATTAACAATAATTAAATCTAGCCATAATAATCGGAAATCCTGCAAGGTAGAACAATTTATCGAAAAATACCATGAACTAAAACCAACGCTCTGATACCAATTGTTGGAAATCGATATCCCGGAATTAATAAATTAATTAAAATTAATTATCTAATTAATTCCGACCGAAATCCTTTGGAGATCGAATATCCGGAATTGTCAAAATTGCGGAACCGACAACTCCAATCGACTCCCGGAACATGTACATGACCATACGAAAAAGTTACGCGGGAAAAACACGAGAGAACTCGCGTGAACCCGCGAAACCCGCAGCAGCCACGCGGGGTTGCTAGCAGCAGCCCGCAGCAACCCGCAGCGAGTCGCCTGACTCGCTGCTGCTGGGACCCTGCTGGATCTCTGCGGGTCAGCTGCGGGAAATCCCACAGCACCCAGCGAAATCCCCGTAGCAGCCCACAGCAACCCGCAGCGAGTCGCCTGACTCGCTGCTGCTGGGCGCTACGAGTCGCTGCGGGAAAACCCGTAGCTGGCAGCAGATCGCTACGGGAAAACCCGCAGCCGATCCGCGTGATCGAGCCCTAGGCTCGATCCACCTCGCGCGATCCCTTTCCAGCCGAGTCGTCGAGCCGCCGGCGGTCCGGTGGTCCGACCACCACCGCCCGGTTCGACCTCGTCTCGTGGGTCCGTTCCTTGGATCTTGGTTCAAGGTATTTTTACGATAATTAAACGATAAAATCATAAAGAGGGTTTTACGATTTACCTCGTTCTCGTTGTTCGGAAAAACGAAGAACTCAATTTGACCACCTTGAGATCTTCCCACGTATTCCTTGCACTAGCTCGGACGTCGTGTGGGCGACGATCTACCGAACTCCATGGATCTCCCTCTCTACTTTCTCTCTCTAGAATTGTGATCTTCAAGTTATGTTATATGAGAATAGAGAAGACCATGTAGTGCTTTTATAGGCTACGTAGGGGATCTTAAGGAGGTGGAATATTGGGCTTCCAATAATAGTGATTAAATTGAGCCCAAGCCCAAATCTATTAATCCTTACTATTATTAATTAATTCTATTTTCCACTATATAAAATTAATTGCACTCCCAATATTAAACCATATTATATCAAATAATATTTCTCCGGTAGTATTATTTATTCCATGTATTTAAGATATAAATATCCATGAATAAAATTAATTTATTGCTAATTAATTTATTCATCTCTTATATCCGAGACTAGTACCATTCAACCTTAATTATTATGCGGAACGAATCCACCTGCAGGGTTTACATAATAATTCCTTATGAACTCATCTCGGGGATATTATCAACCCTTCCGGGATACACTTTCCCGTCAAGTATTCACGGCATGCCATATATAAAATATAGTGACCCAACTTAACCGGTAATTAACCCAATAATTAAATCGGTTAATTCCTTTGGTAAATCAAAGTCACTTATATTAAATATACACACCCGCAATAGTTTCGGGGATTAAGAATAAAATACACTGAGACTCGAATCGATTATCGCCGGCAATCCTAATCGATGAATCTCAACGATCCGCTCAATACACCAAGTGTACAAGTGTGATAAAATAATTAAGACAAATTATTTTCTCTCTCACACAACGACTATACCGATGGATTGGTCCGTGTCCATCTAGGTCGTGAGCAACTGTTCGATTAAATACGAGTAACCGATAGTATGATCTTCTGTGTGGGCCCGACACACCATACTAACTACAACGTATAGAATCCAGGACTATAATTTGCATTTAATTATAAATAATTAAACGCAAATAATTGTTTATTTAATTAAATAGATTAGTGGCAATGGATCGTGAGTTTACGTTACTTAAATCTAGACATTAAGTACACAACTCCAACATGGAGACCACGCACCCGAAGGCACGCGGCCCGCCCCCAGCCGAACCCCCGCGAGTACGGGGTTCACGCAATCAACGGATCGCGCCACCGCGCGATCGGGTGGGGCTGCCCAGCAGCCCCCGCGGCGAGTCCGGCGACTCGCCGCCGCCTGGGGTGGCCCGCCTCCAGCTGGGCAGTCGTGCCCAGCAGCTGCCCGCGATCGATCCTTTGATCGATCGTGCCCCGGCGTCCAGCCGGGGATCGTCCCATGCGCCACGCTGCCGAAACCCTAGGCGGCGATCGCCGTGGTCCGGCGATCCTAGATCGGCACCACGCGTTCGTCGTCTAATCCGGGGTTCGAACTATTGGATCTTTGTTCTTCGATAATTGATTCAATAAAACAAGAATTAAATAGCAATTATTTAATTCACCTTTCGATTCGTTGTGCGGAGAAACGATATCTTATGATGACCTTGAGATCTTCCCACGTATTCCTTGCACTAGCCCGGACGTCGTGTGGGCGACGATCTACCGAACTCCATGGATCCTCCTCTCTACTTTCTCTCTCTAGAATTGTGATCTTCAAGTTATGAGAATAGAGAAGACCATGTAGTGCTTTTATAGGCTACGTAGGGGATCTTAAGGAGGTGGAATATTGGGCTTCCAATATTGAAGATTAAATTGAGCCCAATGCTCAAGTCCATTAATCCTTATCAATATTAATTAATTCTATTTTCCACTATATAAAATTAATTGCACTCCCAATATTAAACCATATTATATCAAATAATATTTCTCCGGTAGTATTATTTATTCCGTGTATTTAAGATATAAATATCCATGAATAAAATTAATTTATTGCTAATTGATTTATTCATCTCTTATATCCGAGACTAGTACCATTCAACCTTAATTATTATGCGGAATAAATCCACCTGCAGGGTTTACATAATAATTCCTTATAAACTCATCTCGTGGATATTATCAACCCTTACGGGATACACTTTCCCGTCAAGAATTCACGGCATGCCATATATAAAATATAGTGACCCAACTTAACCGGTAATTAACCCAATAATTAAATCGGTTAATTCCTTTGGTAAATCAAAGTCACTTATATTAAATATACACACCCACAATAATATCGGGGATTAAGAATAAAATACACTGAGACTCGAATCGATTATCGCCGGCAATCCTAATCGATGAATCTCAACGATCCGCTCAATACACCAAGTGTACAAGTGTGATAAAATAATTAAGACAAATTATTTTCTCTCTCACACAACGACTATACCGATGGATTGGTCCGTGTCCATCTAGGTCGTGAGCTACTGTTTGATTAAATACGAGTAACCGATAGTATGATCTTCTGTGTGGGGCCCGACACACCATACTAACTACAACGTATAAAATCCAGGACTATGATTTGCATATATTTAAATAAATGCAAACAATTGTTTATTTAATTAAATAGATCAGTGGCAATGGATCGTGAGCTTCCGTTACTTAAATCTAGACATTAAGTACACAACTCCAACAATCTCCCACTTGTACTAAGGTCTAGTCATTTCCTCCAAACTCCCGACTTCCATACTCATCACGTGCTTAAGTTGTACTTCCAAGAAGTACTATGTGAATGAGCACTCTAGGTTGCCGCTCTGAAGTTATCTTGGTGACTACAGCGTCGTCTCCCTTGACGATGACTCGTATCAGGTGGTACTTGCACTATGTGTTATCTTACACTTATGGACTTGTGATTTCTTACCATTTGCCATTGCACCGCTATTTACATAGCCTTTGGCAAATTAAGAATCACATCTAAGTCCCAGAGATTATCCCGGAGTTATACCAAAACTTCCGCTGCCTCTGAGGCCGCTATTTGGTTACCCATGGCAGAGTCCGAAAAGCATCGTGCTTATCACTCTTCCATGTTAAAACTCCTTCTCCTTCAATAGTGAAACACATAGCCTGATATCGACTTACACTGGTCCTCATTCGATTAGAAATCTAAGAGAATGTAATCCAAAGGAAATGTTCGTCTGCTTCGTAGTCTAGAACAGTACTTCGAAAGTACTTTTACAGCAGTCAAATATTCCTTTCCAGGATTACCTTGATATCCTCCCACTATGCTAACCACATAGCCGATATCAGGTTCTTGTTTTCAACAATGCATTTATTAAGTTTTCCACACTCAGTGTAGGAAACTGCTTCCATTGCTTCTATCTCCTTTTGTGTTCCAAAACACATATCCTTAGATAGATGCATTCCGTCTCTGAAAGGTAACGAACCTTTCTCGGAATCTTGCATGTTAAAACGAACCATAATCATATATATGTAAGATGTCCAGGAGAAGTACAACGTTCTTTTCTTGAGATCCTAGATCTTAAGAACATGTTCTAACTTCTTCTAGACAACCATCATTTTATGTCTGACAACATCTTTACATTGTTACCAATGATAAAATGTCATCTACATAAAACCTCCGAGAAACACCACCTTGTTTCCATCACGTTTCCCATACACACGATTCGTCTATGCTTTTGATGAATCCATAAAATGGACTATCTCATCAATTTGCAAGTACCACGAACTCAATGCTTTGTTTCAATCCATAAATGGATCAACTAAGCTTGTACTCTAAATGATCTCACCTCTTAGCAATAATCCTTATTGCTCTCCAAGAAGGCACATTTAGATCTAGTACGGCCTTCATGTAGATCCTGGGATCGATTTCATGTATACTAGGTCCAGAGTTCGAAGACTCTCCTAGTCTTATGAATATCTCCGGTTGTCCCATAACCTCCCACTACAATGGCATTCCGGTGTATAAACAGTGATAACAGTAGGTGCAGTTAGTGGTGTACCGCTACTCGGTTCGGCTGGTTCTAAGTCTTAATCTTTCTCTCTCATTTCAAAGTATTACGTCACCTTGGGCTTTGTGGTTCATCATATAGTCTTTCTCTATGAACCGGGCGTTAGAACTTATAACGTCCTTCTGGTTCATAGTACTATTGAACACACATCTTTTGTTTTTCTAGGATATTCTACAACCGCATTTGAATGCGCCGTTGTTTCCAGATATATCCATAGAACATAGGTAGTTCCGTATAACTCATGCTTTTACTCTTTCTATAAGAGTTCCATTTCTTGTTTACGACACACCATTTCTACACAACAGTGTATGGTGAAGTCATTTAGGATCAAATCCCAATTTCTGATTAGTATGCCATGCATTCCTCAGATAGGTACTTGCCTCCGCGATCAAATCGCAGGCTACAAATGGATATACCTTGATGGCTCTCCACAATTGCTTAGTGTCCATTGACTTGTCAAAACACTTGCTTTTGTGGCACATCAGGTATTCTAATCCATTTTTCGAGTAATCATCAAATGAAGTACTCGTACCTTATTGTCTGAGTAGTCAATTCTTATACTTGTCCGGATCTTATATCTTATATCCATAAAGGATTGCTTAGTCATGTTATCCTCCAAATTAGATTCATAGGTCGGAAGGTCCATTCCTTCAACTTAATTGATCAAACTATCAATTTTCGACCTTTGAACTTCTTATTTGAATATGACTTAGCATAAGAATCTACAAGTAAAATTGATTTAATAAAGAAATCTCTTATTAGTAAAACGAGTTATATAAAACGGTTTGTTGCATTATGGTGGACTTAGGATTCATCATTTATATATTGCTAGCTAATGTAACAGAATAGATACTATCTTTATTTCTTCTCATAACCATCAAATGATTAAAAGAAATAAAATATCTATTCATTAGAAATCCAGAACAAAGTTCTTTCTAATATGAAAGGTACATAAAAGCAATAACTCAAAATGAAATCCTATAAAATGTCCTCCATTGCAACAGCTGCCTCCTCCACAGCATTGCCCACATAGACTACGATCTTTTCTTTTCTAAGTCGTCAGGTTTCCTGGAACCCTTGCATTTAAAATGCACATACCGTCAGTGGTTCCATATCTACACACCAGGTTCCGGTAGATAATACCACTGACTATGTTTTACGACTAAAGAAAATTTTGTACTTTCTTTGAGAGGATAATCAGACTTCCAGTACCCAGACTGTTTGCATCGAGAAAACTTGCCTCTTGGCTTTCTCGTCCCATCTCGTGGTCCAAACAACTTAGGACCACTGGGATTCTTTGCTTTCTAGTCCTTCCCCCGATTCATGCCTTTAGGTTCGAAACCTTTTTCATTGGCTACAAGAGCTTGCGATTTCCGTTTCAACTCGTCTAAAAGGTCAATCATCTCAAAAACGTGTTTAAGCGTTTCCTCGAAGCGACTGGCCTTTATGAGTATCCTCATCGCTTTTTTTCTAGCCGCCTACGTCAATAGGCTCGGGAGGACAAAGCTCATTGAGTACAACCTTGTACTCTTCAACAGTTTGGGTAATGTCTAGATCTCTATTCCAATCATTACATTTAGGGACCAATGAGTTTAAAATCCTTACGTATCACAGAAAGTGGGTTCAAAGCCATATCGTAATCTATGAGCACATCTAACAACAAACAATCGATTTAATCTCTGATATTATCTCCCTCAAATAATATCATTAAACCACTAATCACATCTAAAATCCCATCAGATATGGCAAGCCACGATAGTGTGGACGTTTACCTATCCAAATGATTTAGCAATTAGATTTGCTTCGGTCGTACATCATCATTAGCGTTACTTCGATGGGAAGAATACTAAGAAGCGTACCTAAGTGTAAACCATTACTCAGTATCTAAGAAGATTGTTTGGGATACGTATATTCACCGCAAGCCACGATAGTGTGGACGTTTACGTTAACATACGCTCCTTTACTCCCTTCTATAACTGTCTACATCAATCGTTCCAAAATCCCATTCAATGTAGCAAGCCACGATAGTGTGGACGTTTACTACACCAAAAGACTTTTACAATTGACTCCCAATTACTTGATTAATTTAATCTTGTAAATCAAGACGCGGAGAATCATAAGTGAAACTCGAAGTTTCTAACCAGTGATTCACCATGCGAACGACCCTATCTCTCATAAATGAGGGAGCCGAGCAGACAATCGATCTAGTCATCAAATGACACGAAAGTCTCTAATTTGTGTCCTCGACATGACCAAGTGGCTTTGACTCCATTCCACTCCCCGGGGTGAGAATGAGTCGACTTGAAATCAGTTTTGGAAAGACAAATTAGGCATTGTTTGATAAACTTAATCAATGTTTCTCGTAAAAGGAATTACAAGAATTCTCCTCCAATGACTTGTCTATACGAACTTCAAAAGTCCATAAAAGTCACCAAGAGAACAGCAATGGAGACCATGGATATGTTTCCATACCCTCTCCCACTTAGCTTTTTATAACAAAGGGATACGCTATCTAATGGATAATTAAATACACATAAGCATGCATACATGAAATAAAGCACATAGAATATTATCACGTAATCAAAATAATACTAGAATATTATTTTCCGACTATTATGGCTTTATCGCATCCCCGTATGCGTCTTCTAGTCTTTAGTCTTCGTTCTTTGAATGCTCCATGTGACGGGAATATTAATTTCAATATTTAAATCTATTTATTTTTAATAAATCCAAAAGTTACTTAATTCGAAAATTAAGTCAATCGAATAAATCAAAAATAAAATTAAATATTATTAATATTTTTATTTATTTATTTATTTTCCTTTTCTACTTCATTAAATCTCTAGAATAATCTATCCAAGACCCACTTGGAATATTCTAGATGATTTCCATAATGAAATAAGGAAATAAAATAATTTAGGACTCCTAGTCCTTCCAAATTAATTCCTTTCCTAATCCATTAAAAATTCCATAAAGGAATAATTAAATAAGGAAAAATTAATTTAGGACTCCTAAACTTTCCAAATTAATTATTTTCCTAATCCATTAAAAATTCCATAAAGGAATAATTAAATAGGAAAAATAAATTAATCATAAATTTATTCCTTTTCCTAATCTATGAAAATTCCCAAGAATAGGAATAATCAATAAGGAAAAATAAATTTATTCTTTTCCTATTCCATGAGAATTCCCAAGAATAGGAATAATCAAAATAGGAAAACCGAATAATTTAGGAAAGTTGGATCTTGCCGGGAGAGCACGAGATCACGAGGACCCCGCGCCCCACCACCATCGCCGGCCGAGAGGAGAGCCACCGCCACCGCCCAGCCGATCAGCCGCCGTCGCCGGCGACATCATGGCCGAGAAGGCCGCGGGCAGCCCCCTCCCCCTTCGATCGATCCTTCTTCGGGGATGATCATGGGAATGATCGATCCCCGGAATCCTCTCTCTCTCTATCGTCTCCTCCGTCACACTTTTCCGGTCGTCGTTTCGGACTTGATCCAACGTAAAATAAATCACAAATTTATTACTACGCTATCCGGTATCGATTCTCTACAAAACGACCTCAAACAATTTCCGGAAAAATTAAGAACAAGCATTCACCACACAAGAACAAATATTGACATCACCGAGAGTTTAATAATCAAGAACATTATTATGAAATTAATTAATAAAATTAAATCTAGCCATAATAATCGGAAACCCTGCAAGGTAGAACAATTTATCGAAAAATACCATGAACTAAAACCAACGCTCTGATACCAATTGTTGGAAATCGATATCCCGGAATTAATAAATTTAAATAAATAAATTATCTAATTAATTCCGACCGAAATCCTACGGAGATCGAATATCCGGAGTTGTCGAATTGCGGAATAACAACTCCAATCGACTCCCGGTTGCCGGAACATCTCGCCACGAACCACCACGAAGCCGGACTCAACCAAACAAGCCGCCGCGGGGATAGCCCGCGGCTGTCCGGTCGAGCCCCCGCATGGGGCTCGCGGCTGTACACGGCAGCCGCCTAGGGCTGCCCTTGGCAGCCCCTTATGCACGCCCAGCCGCCCCCGGTGATCGCACGACCAGCCACGGCGAACCGTGGCTTGCGATCACCACCAGCCACCGCCGCTCGAGCGGCGGTCCAGCCGCGTGAGCAGGGCTGCTCCAGCAGCCCGCCGGAGGTGCGTGGGTGATCGAGCTCGTGCTCGATCGAGTCTCGGCGTCCAGCCGAGGCTCGCCCCTCTCGACCCTCTCTTGTTCGAGCCGTTGAGCCGCCGGCGGTCCGGTGATCTTCGATCACCACCGCCCGGTTCAACCTCGACAAAGGTCGCGTTCTCGGATCTTGGTTCACGATATTTTTACGATAATTAAACGATAAAATCATAAAGAGGGTTTTACGATTTACCTCGTTCTCGTTGTTCGGAAAAACGAAGAACTCAATTTGACGACCTTGAGATCTTCCCACGTATTCCTTGCACTAGCTCGGACGTCGTGTGGGCGACGATCTACCGAACTCCATGGATCCTCCTCTCTACTTTCTCTCTCTAGAATTGTGATCTTCAAGTTATGAGAATAGAGAAGACCATGTAGTGCTTTTATAGGCTACGTAGGGGATCTAAAGGAGGTGGAATATTGGGCTTCCAATATTGAAGATTAAATTGAGCCCAATGCTCAAGTCCATTAATCCTTATCAATATTAATTAATTCTATTTTCCACTATATAAAATTAATTGCACTCCCAATATTAAACCATATTATATCAAATAATATTTCTCCGGTAGTATTATTTATTCCGTGTATTTAAGATATAAATATCCATGAATAAAATTAATTTATTGCTAATTAATTTATTCATCTCTTATATCCGAGACTAGTACCATTCAACCTTAATTATTATGCGGAACGAATCCACCTGCAGGGTTTACATAATAATTCCTTATGAACTCATCTCGGGGATATTATCAACCCTTCCGGGATACACTTTCCCGTCAAGTATTCACGGCATGTCATATATAAAATATAGTGACCCAACTTAACCGGTAATTAACCCAATAATTAAATCGGTTAATTCCTTTGGTAAATCAAAGTCACTTATATTAAATATACACACCCGCAATAGTTTCAGGGATTAAGAATAAAATACACTGAGACTCGAATCGATTATCGCCGGCAATCCTAATCGATGAATCTCAACGATCCGCTCAATACACCAAGTGTACAAGTGTGATAAAATAATTAAGACAAATTATTTTCTCTCTCACACAACGACTATACCGATGGATTGGTCCGTGTCCATCTAGGTCGTGAGCTACTGTTTGATTAAATACGAGTAACCGATAGTATGATCTTCTGTGTGGGGCCCGACACACCATACTAACTACAACGTATAAAATCCAGGACTATGATTTGCATATATTTAAATAAATGCAAACAATTGTTTATTTAATTAAATAGATCAGTGGCAATGGATCGTGAGCTTTCGTTACTTAAATCTAGACATTAAGTACACAACTCTAACACTATGAACCAGAAGGACGTGTAACGCCCGGTTCTTAGAGGAAGACTATTAGAAGAACCACAAAGCCCGAACTGACGCAATACCTTGGAATGAGAAAAAGGACAAAGACTAGGAACCAGCCAAACCGAGTAGAAGTACACCACACACTGCACCTACTGTTATTACTGTTATACACCGGGACGCCATTGCAGTGGGAGGTTGTTAAGACAACCGCAGATATTCATAAGACTAGAAGAGTTTTGAACTCTGCATCTAGTAAAGATGAAATCGACCCCTAGCTCTGCATAAGGGCAATACTAGATCTAAATGTGCCTGCTTAGAAAACAATAAGGATTATTGTTAAGAGGCAAGATCATTTAGAGTACTAGCTTAGTAAATCCATTTATGGATTGAAACAAAGCTATAAATCGTGGAACTTGCGAATTGATGGGATAGTCCATTTGATGGATTCATCAAAGGGCATAGACGAAAGGTGTATTGGAGACGTAATAGAAACAAGGTGGTGTTTCTCGGAGATTTTATGTAGATAACATTTTATCATTGGCAACAATGTAAAGATGTTGTCAGACATAAGATGATGGTTGTCTAAATGAATCGAGATATAAGATTGAGTAGAAGTTAGAGCATGTTATTGAGATCTTTCGATCAAAGGATAAGAGCATTATACTTCTCCTAGATATCTTATACGATTATGGTTTGTTTTGAACATGCATACTTCTGAGAAAGGTTATTGCCTTTCAGAGACAGAATATACATCTATCTAAAGGGTATGTGTTTCGAACACATGAAGGAGATAGATGAGGGCAAAGCGGTTTCCTACACTTCTTGTGTGGAAAAGCTTTATAGATGCAATGTTGTAAAACAAGAACATGATGTCAACTATGCAGTTTGCGTAGTGGGAGGATGTCAAAGTAATCTAGACAAGAAATTTTCGGATGCTGTAATAGTACTTGTGAAGTACTGGATTATTAAGCAAGACGAAATCTTCTTTGATTACAAATTCTCAGATCTCAAATCAGAGAAGGACCAGTGTAAGTCGATATCAGGCTATGTGTTCACTTTTAGAAAGAGGTGGAACCATGAAATGAAAGAGTGATAAGCAGGACGCTTCTCAGACTCTCTCATAACCGAATAAGCGGCCTCAGAGGAAGCGGATGTTTTGGTTGGGTTCCGGGATAACCTCTAAGACTTGGATATGAATCTTGGTTTACCAAAGGCTATTGAATAGCGGTGCAGGATAAACTGGAAGAAGTCACAAGTCAAAAAGTGATGTTAACACATAGAGCAAGTACCACCTGATACGAGTCATCATCGAGGGAGACGACGCAGTAGTCACCAAGATAACTTCAGAGCGGCAACCTAGAGTGCTCATTCACACAGTACTTCTTGGAAGTATAACTCTAAGCACGTGATGAGTATGGGAGTCGGGAGTTTGGAGGAAATGACTAGACCTTAGTACAAGTGGGAGATTGTTGGAGTTGTGTACTTAATGTCTAGATTTAAGTAACGGTAAACTCCCGGTCATAGCATTTAATCTATTAAATTAATAAACAATTGTTTGCATTTAATTATTGATAATTAAATATATGCAAAATATAGTCCTGGATTCTATACGTTGTAGTTAGTATGGTGTGCGGGCCCACACAGAAGATCATACTATCGGTTACTCGTATTTAATCGAACAGTTGCTCACGACATAGATGGACACGGACCAATCCATCGGTATAGTCGTTGTGTGAGAGAGAAAATAATTTATCTTAATTATTTTATCACACTTGTACACTTGGTGTATTGAGCGGATCGCTTGAGATTTATCGATTAGGATTGCCTTGAGATAATCGATTCAAGTCTCAGAGTATTTTATTCTTAATCCCCGATACTATTGCGGGTGTGTATATTTAATATATGTGACTTTGATTTTCCAAAGGAATTAACCGATTTAATTATTGGGTTAATTACCGGTTAAGTTGGGTCACTATATTTTATATATGGCATGCCGTGAATACTTGACGGGAAAGTGTATCCCGGAAGGGTTGATAATATCCCCGAGATGAGTTCAAAATTAATTTATTGCTAATTAATTTATTCATCTCTTATATCCGAGACTAGTACCATTCAACCTTAATTATTATGCGGAACAAATCCACCTGCAGGGTTTACATAATAATTCCTTATGAACTCATCTCGGGGATATTATCAACCCTTACGGGATACACTTTCCCGTCAAGTATTCACGGCATGTCATATATAAAATATAGTGACCCAACTTAACCGGTAATTAACCCAATAATTAAATCGGTTAATTCCTTTGGTAAATCAAAGTCACTTATATTAAATATACACACCCGCAATAGTATCGGGGATTAAGAATAAAATACACTGAGATTTAAATCGATTATCGCTGGCAATCCTAATCGATAAATATCAAACGATCCGCTCAATACACCAAGTGTACAAGTGTGATAAAATAATCAAGATAGATTATTTTCTCTCTCACACAACGACTATACCGATGGATTGGTCCGTGTCCATCTAGGTCGTGAGCAACTGTTCGATTAAATACGAGTAACCGATAGTATGATCTTCTGTGTGTCCATACAACACCATACTAACTACAACGTATAAAATCCAGGACTATAATTTGCATATATTTAATTATAAATAATTAAATGCAAATAATTGTTTATTTAATTAAATAGATTAGTGGCAATGGATCGTGAGTTTCCGTTACTTAAATCTAGACATTAAGTACACAACTCCAACAATCTCCCACTTGTACTAAGGTCTAGTCATTTCCTCCAAACTCCCGACTCACATACTCATCACGTGCTTAAGTTGTACTTCCAAGAAGTACTATGTGAATGAGCACTCTAGGTTGCCGCTCTGAAGTTATCTTGGTGACTACAGCGTCGTCTCCCTCGACGATGACTCGTATCAGGTGGTACTTGCACTATGTGTTATCTTACACTTATGGACTTGTGATTTCTTACCATTTGCCATCGCACCGCTATACACATAGCCTTTTGGCAAATTAAGAATCACCTCTAAGTCCCAGAGATTATCCCGGAGTTATACCAAAACTTCCGCTGCCTCTGAGGCCGCTATTTGGTTACCCATGGCAGAGTCCGAAAAGCATCGTGCTTATCACTCTTCCATGTTAAAACTCCTTCTCCTTTAATAGTGAAACACATAGCCTGATATCGAATTACATCGGTCCTTCTTTGATTAGAAATCTAAGAGAATGTAATCCAAAGGAAATGCTCGTCTTCTCCGTAATCCAGAACATAGTTTCTAGTACTTTGAAAGTACTTAAAATGTTCATTACAGTAGTCGAGTATTCCTTTCCAGGATTACCTTGATATCCTCCCACTATGCTAACCGCATAGCCGATATCAGGTTCTTGTTTTCAACAATGCATTTATTAAGCTTTCCACACTCAAATTGTAGGAAACTGCTTTCATTGCATCTATCTCCTTTTGTGTTCCAAAACACATATCCTTAGATAGATGCATTCCGTCTCTGGAAGGTAACGAACCTTTCTCGGAATCTTGCATGTTAAAACGAACCATAATCATATATATGTAAGATGTCCAGGAGAAGTACAATGTTCTTTCCCAGAGATCCAAGATCTCAAGAACATGTCCAACTTCTTCCTATATCTTTCATATTGATTTATCTAGACAACCTCATTTTATGTCTTGACAACATCTTTACATTGTTACCAATGATAAGAATGTTCTCTACATAAAACCCGAGAAACACCACCTTGTTCCATCACGTTTCCAATACACATGATTCGTCTATGCTTTGATGAATCAATAAAATGGACTATCTCATCAATTTGCAAGTACTACGAACTTAATGCTTTGTTCCAATCCATAAATGGATCAACTAAGCTTGTACTCTAAATGATCTTGCCTCTTAGCAATAATCCTCATTGCTTTCCAAGAGAGCACATTTAGATCTAGTACTGCCTCTGTGTAGATCCAGGGATCGATTTCATGTATACTAGGTCCAGAGTCCGAAGACTCACCTAGTCTTATGAATATCTCTGGTTGACCCACAACCTCCCACTACAATGGCATTCCGGTGTATTAACAGTAATAACAGTAGGTGCAGTTAGTGATGTACCGCTACTCGGTTCGGCTAGTTCTAAGTCTTAATCTTTCTCTCTCATTTCAAAGTATTACGTCACCTTGGGCTTGTGGTTCATTATATAGTCTTTCTCTAAGAACCGGGCGTTAGAACTTATAACGTCCTTCTGGTTCATAGTACTATTGAACACACATCTTTTGTTCTTCTAGGATATTCTACAACCGCATTTGAATGCGCCGTTGTTTCCAGACATATCCGTAGAACATAGGTAGTTCCGTATAACTCATGTTTTTACTATTTCTATAAGAGTTCCATTTCTTGTTTACGACACACCATTTCTACACTAAAAGTGTATGGTGTAGTCATTTGGGATCATCCCAACCTCTGATCAGTATGCCATGCATTCCTCAGACAGGTACTTGCCTCCGCGATCAAATCGCAGGCTACAAATGGATATACCTCGATGGTTCTCCACAATTGCTTAGTGTCCATTGACTTGTCAAAACACTTGCTTTTGTGGCACATCAGGTATTCTAATCCATTTCTCGAGTAATCATCAAATGAAGTACTCGTACCTCATTGTCTGAGTAAGCATAGGTCTGCATACATCAGAGTCAATCAATTCTTATACTTGTCCGGATCTTACATCTTATATCCATAAAGGATTGCTTAGTCATGTTATCTTCCAAATTAGATTCTTAGGTCGGAAGGTCCAGTACTTCAACTTAATTGATCAAATATCAATTTTCGACCTTTGAACTTCTTATTTGAATAAACATGATTCAGCATAAGAATCCACAAGTATAATTGATAAAGAAATCTCTTATTAGTAAAACGAGTTTTACTACGGTTCGTTGCATTGTGGTGGACTCAGGATCCATCATTTATATATTGCTAGCCAATGTACCAGAATAGATAATATCATTATTTCTTCTTATAACCATCAAATGATTAAAAGAAATAAAATATCCATTCATTAGAAATCCAGAACAAAGTTCTTTCTAATATGAAAGGTACATAAAAGCAATAACTCAAAATGAAATCCTATAAAATGTCCTCCACTGCAACTGCTGCCTCCTCCACAGCATTGCCCATGTAGACTACGATCTTTTCTTTTCCAAGTCGTTTAGGTTTCCTGGAACCTCTTGCATTTAAAATGCACATACCGTCAGTGGTTCCATATCTACACACCAGGTTCCGGTAGATAATACCACTGACTATGTTTTACGACTAAAGAAAATTTCGTACTTTCTTTGAGAGGATAATCAGACTTCCAGTACCCAGACTGTTTGTGTCGAGAATACTTGCCTATTGGCTTTCTCGTCCAATCTCGTGGTCCAAGTAACTTAGAACCACTGGGTTTCTTTGCATTCTTTTCCTTTCCCCCGATTCATGCCTTTAGGTTTGAAACCTTTGGCATTGGCTACAAGAGCTTGCGATCTCCGTCTCAACTCGTCTAAAAGGTCAATCATCTCAAAAACGTGTTTAAGCGTTTCCTCGAAGCGACTGGCCTTTATGAGTATCCTCATCGCTTCTTGTCTAGCCGCCTATGTCAATAGGCTCGGAAGGACAAAGCTCATTGAGTACAACCTTGTACTCTTCAACAGCTTGGGTAATGTCTAGATCTCCATTCCAATCTTTACATTTAGGGACCAATGAGTTTAAAATCCTTACGTATCACAGAAAGTGGGTTCAAAGCCATTTCCTAATCTATGAGCACATATAATAACAAACAATCGATTTAATCTTTGATATTATCTCCCTTAAATAATATCATTAAACCACTAATCACCTCTAAAATCCCATCAGATAAGGCAAGCCACGTTCGTGTGGACGTTTACCTATCCAAATGATTTAGCAATTAGATTTGCTTCGGTCGTACATCAATTATAGCGTTACTTCGTTGGGAAGAATACTATAAAGCGTACCTAAGTGTAAACCATTACTCAGTATCTAAGAAGATTGTTTGGGACACGTATATTCACCGCAAGCCACGTTCGTGTGGACGTTTACGTTAACATGCGCTCTTTTACTCCCTTCTATAACTGTCTACATCAATCGTTCCAAAATCCCATTCAATGTAGCAAGCCACGTTCGTGTGGACGTTTACTACACCAAAAGACTTTTACAATTGACTCCCAATTACTTGAATCATTTAATCTTGTTAATCAAGACGCGGAGAATCATAAGTGAAACTCAAAGTTTCTAACCAGTGATTCACCATGCGAACGACCCTATCTCTCATAAAATGAGGGAGCCGAGCAGACAATCGATCTAGTCATCAAATGACACGAAAGTCTCTAATTTGTGTCCTCGACATGACCAAGTGGCTTTGGCTCCATTCCACTCCCCGGGGTGAGAATGAGTCGACTTGAAATCAGTTTTGGAAAGACAAATTAGGCATTGTTTGATAAACTTAATCAATGTTTCTCGTAAAAGGAATTACAAGAATTCTCCTCCAATGACTTGTCTATACGAACTTCAAAAGTCCATAAAAGTCACCAAGAGAACAGCAATGGAGATCATGGATATGTTTCCATACCCTCTCCCACTTAGCTTTTTATAACAAAGGGATACGCTATCTAATGCATAATTAAATACACATAAGCATGCATACATGAAATAAAGCACATAGAATATTATCACATAATCAAAATAATACTAGAATATTATTTTCCGACTATTATGGCTTTATCGCATCCCCGTATGCGTCTTCTAGTCTTTAGTCTTCGTTCTTGAATGCTCCATGTGACGGGAATATTAATTCCAATATTTAAATCTATTTATTTTCAATTAATCCAAAAGTTACTTAATTCGAAAATTAAGTCAATCGAATATATCAAAAATAAAATTAAATATTATTAATATTTTTATTATTTTTATTTTCCCTTTCTACTTCATTAAATCTCTAGAATAATCTATCCAAGACCCACTTGGAATATTCTAGAAGACTTCTATAATGAAATAAGGAAATAAAATAATTTATTTTATTTCCCTTTCTACTTCATTAAATCTCTAAAATAATCTATCCAAGACCCACTTGGAATATTCTAGATGATTTCCATAATGAAATAAGGAAATAAAATAATTTAGGACTCCTAGTCCTTCCAAATTAATTCCTTTCCTAACCTATTAAAATTCTATAAAGGAATAATTAAATAAGGAAAAATTAATTTAGAACTCCCAAACTTTCCAAATTAATTATTTTCCTAATCCATTAAAAATTCCATAAAGGAATAATTAAATAGGAAAAATAAATTAATTATAAATTTATTCCTTTTTCCTAATCTATGAAAATTCCCAAGAATAGGAATAATCAATAAAGAAAGATAAATTTATTCTAAATTTATTCTTTTCCTATTCCATGAGAATTCCCTAAAAATAGGAATACTCAAAATAGGAAAACCGAATAATTTAGGAAAGTAAATCTCGGTTAGGAGTAGCACGGAGTGGGGATCTACGCACCACCCCCAACCGATCGACCACCACCGAGGAGGAGCACCGCCGCCGCCCCCAGCCGGCGCGCCACCACCACCGGTGGCTAGGCGTGGCCGAGAGCCCCCCGCGGCTGCCCCCTCTCTCTCGGGTCGATCCTCCATGGATCGATCATGGGGATGATCGATCCGAGTCCTCCCTCTCGTTCGTCTCCTCCGTCACACTTTTTCCGGCGGTCGTTTCGGAATTGATCCAACGTAAATAATTTTAAAAATAATTTACGATTATCCGGTGTCAATTCTTTACATGAAAACAACCTCATACAATTTCCGGAAAAATTAAGAACAAGCATTCACCACACAAGAACAAATATTGACATCACCGAGAGTTTAATAATCAAGAACATTATTATGACATTAATTAATAAAAATAAATCTAGCCATAATAATCGAAAACCCTGCAAGGTAGAACAATTTATCGAAAAATACCATGAACTAAAATCAACGCTCTGATACCAATTCTTGGAAATCGATATCCCGGATTAATAAATTAATTAAAATTAATTATCTAATTAATTCCGACCGAAATCCTTCGGAGATCGAATATCCGGATAGTCAAAATTGCGGAACCGACAACCCAATCGAAATCCCGGTTGCCGATAACCCGCCAAGAACCACCACGGGGATAGCCCAACCAAACAAACCCTAACCGCAAACGAACACGGGCTGTTCGGTCGAGCCTCCACGTGAGGCTCGCGGCTGTCTTTGGCAGCCGCCTAGGGCTGCCCTTGGCAGCCCGCTGGGCACGCCGAGAATTCACGCGAGGGGCTGCGGGGATGCTCGTAGCATCCCTCGAACGCCCAGCGTTCTCGCAGCGGTTCGCATGAACCCGTGGGGCTGCTCGCAGCAGCCCCGTAGCGCTCCTAGACGCGGCTCGCATCACGTGCGAGTCCGCTGCGGGAAACCCCACAGCTCGCACGCGAGCCCGTCCGGGGATCGAGCTACTGCTCGATTGAGTCCTCGGCTCCAGCCGAGACTCACGCCCGGTGATCCCCACAAGGATCTCTTGGTCGCCGGCGGTCCGGGGATCCTCGATCCCCACCGCCCGACACATCCTCGTCTCTCGGATCTTGGTTCATGATATTTTCACGATAGTTAAACGATAAAATCATAAAGAGGGTTTTACGATTTACCTCGTTCTCGTTGTTCGGAAAAACGAAGAACTCAATTTGACGACCTTGAGATCTTCCCGCGTATTCCTTGCACTAGCTCGGACGTCGTGTGGGCGACGATCTACCGAACTCCATGGATCCTCCTCTCTACTTTCTCTCTCTAGAATTGTGATCTTCAAGTTATGTTATATGAGAATAGAGAAGACCATGTAGTGCTTTTATAGGCTACGTAGGGGATCTTAAGGAGGTGGAATATTGGGCTTCCAATATTAATGATTAAATTGAGCCCAAGCCCAAATCTATTAATCCATTAATATTAATTAATTCTATTTTCCACTATATAAAATTAATTGCACTCCCAATATTAAACCATATTATGTCAAATAATATTTCTCCGGTAGTATTATTTATTCCGTGTATTTAAGATATAAATATCCATGAATAAAATTAATTTATTGCTAATTAATTTATTCATCTCTTATATCCGAGACTAGTACCATTCAACCTTAATTATTATGCGGAACAAATCCACCTGCAGGGTTTACATAATAATTCCTTATGAACTCATCTCGGGGATATTATCAACCCTTACGGGATACACTTTCCCGTCAAGTATTCACGGCATGTCATATATAAAATATAGTGACCCAACTTAACTGGTAATTAACCCAATAATTAAATCGGTTAATTTCTTTGGTAAATCAAAGTCACTTATATTAAATATACACACCCGCAATAGTATCGGGGATTAAGAATAAAATACACTGAGATTTAAATCGATTATCGCTGGCAATCCTAATCGATAAATATCAAACGATCCGCTCAATACACCAAGTGTACAAGTGTGATAAAATAATCAAGATAGATTATTTTCTCTCTCACACAATGACTATACCGATGGATTGGTCCGTGTCCATCTAGGTCGTGAGCAACTGTTCGATTAAATACGAGTAACCGATAGTATGATCTTCTGTGTGTCCATACAACACCATACTAACTACAACGTATAAAATCCAGGACTATAATTTGCATATATTTAATTATAAATAATTAAATGCAAATAATTGTTTATTTAATTAAATAGATTAGTGGCAATGGATCGTGAGTTTCCGTTACTTAAATCTAGACATTAAGTACACAACTCCAACACAAGGACGCCCCGGCTGGACGCCGGGGCATGCGATCGACCTCACGGTCGATCGCGGGGGCAGCCGCGGCTGGGCCGCGGCTGGTGCGCTGGGCGCACCGCCCTCCTCGGCGGTGGCGGTGAGTCGCCGGACTCACCGCCGGGGGCTGTTCGGAACAGCCCCACGGGGATGCGCGTGCATCCCCGGCGATCGCTAGGGCAGCGATCGCGAGCCCCGGCGGGGGCTCGGCTAGGGTTTCTAGCCGCGGGTTTTTCCCACGGCGACGACTCTCTTGTCGTGCCCGGTTCCGTTTGCTGGTTCGCGTGTTTCCGGCGATGGATATTATTAAATAAAAACATCTTGGTAATTAATTCAACATGCTTATTGGATATTATTACTTTTTATGTCTCATATTATAATCATCAATTAGGTTTTTGTAAATTTTAGTGAAATTTTTAATAACCAATAATTTCTTTAAATGGTAGTAGTATAATTAATTTTGCACTTGTTTTTTACAAGAAAAATTATCTATAATAATATTGCTATGAGTTAATGTATTTGTTTTAACTATTTTTGAAATTACTATTGTACAACTCACGTTTCCCAATGTTGCATTATAATTAATCATTGAGTAGAAGAATATTCTACTTTACATTAGTAGTGCAATCAACATGTTATATGGGAAACTGCAAGAAGGAAGCTTCCATTACACACTTTTTCAAAAACCGCTGCCTTTTCATCTTCTTTTTTCATCTTCTTCTTTTTCTTTTCTCCAGTGAGAATGGCCGTCCGTGAATCTATTTCTCAACTGAATTGTTCGACGAAGGACTGGAGCATAGTCGTTCGATGCAGCCGGAAATTTATCAGCGAGGGCTTTAACAAAGTCGAATCCAGCGTCAATTTCGTGCTAATGGACTTGGAGGTTTAATTTATATGATTTTTGTTTTAATGTATTTTAGTTATTTCGAAAGTACAGATTATAGATCTTAAAATACCTGAATATATGGATTACGGAATTTGGTTTTTTTAAACTGCTGGGTTGATGTATTATTACTGTACTCAAAATCGTAATCCTTTTTAATAAATGGGTTTACTTGAATATCAGACATGTACTCAAGATCGCAATCCTTTTTAAATCCGTGTTTTTAGGGTTTTCTTCTATTTAATTGAAAAATTAATTGTCAGGGCAATCAAATACATGGTGCAGTTGAAAAAAATTTGATCGGTCGTTTCCGTGACCAAATTCATGAGGGAGAAGCTTACAACATAAGAAGATTTCATGTTGTAAAAAGCCCACTGATAAATCCGCTTTTGGTTAACCCTGTTATGATATATTTTGACCCGGACACGTCTGTTATCAACGTTGTTGACCGAGGTTTTCCAGTATCTCCGTACAAGTTCGTCTCTTTTGATCGAATAACTGAAAAAACTTTTCCAGAGTCTGGACCACTCTTCGGTATGTATCATTCAACATTGCTAATTTGCATTCATACATTTAATGTTCTTTTATTTACTTGAGTTATATCTTATATGTTCATAAACCATGTTTGCTGATTGTGCAAGATGTTATTGGTCATCTGATTGAAGTTGATGTTACGATGATGTATGGTGATGGTTCCGGTGGAGATGAATACGTTCGTTTTAATATTTCTGATCTCAAGTAAGAAATGTATATTACTTTGTGTGTTAGGTTTATATCTGTATGTAATTGTGATTAACATTATATTTCTTATATTCTCTTAATAGCAACATTGAAAAGAGTTTTTGTGTGTTTTCCCCATACTCCAATGAGATCTTGGCATATGTTGACATGTGGTGGGAGTACAGGCTACACGGATCTGTTGTGACCATACAGCTGTGCAACACGACTTTTGTCGATGGTACTTATCTATTGAAGTTTTCTTTGTGAAATTCTATTAGTTATGTATCTGATTGTTTATAATTCTTTTTCCTTTACAGGGCAGTTTGTACTGTGCAATACATCTAAGGCTACCCGAATGACTCTGTATCATCAGTGTCCGGATGCGATGGATTATCAACAGCGGTACTATCTTTTAACATTTCATTAATCAATATTGAATTGTGTACTTATTCTGTTTAAGCTAAGTAAAATAATTTGTTTCCTGTGCATTTTTGTATTTATTTAGTTTTGTTGTAAGGTTGCTTTGGAATTAGCATTTGACTTCAGAAGATGATCAAAGTTCGACGCGGTTTGACAGATGCACAGTGCTGACTTTTGAAAAATTAATTGGAGGGCATAATAGTATGAAACAATGATTGAGTTTTTGTTTAGGATGGACAATTTATGATGTTTTTTTATCTTTAGTATTTCTGAACAATTAATGTTGTCTTTTGACTACAGTTTGGCCTTATGTTTTAACAGTTAACATATGGTTTAATGTTTTGAAGCATGAATTAATTGTATGAACTTAGTATGTTATTATATCTATGGACTAATTATATACTCTTAACAGGTTGCTTAAATGTAAATTTACTGTGAATGTGATATGTGATATGTTTAAAAGCAAGTTCCATAGTGAACAATCTTTATAACAAAGTAAATTTTAATGTTTTGTGCTATAATTATAGTTCTATTCCTTTCTTTAAAAGCAAGTTGTGTAGTGAACAATCTCTCTATAACAAAGTAAATTTTAATGTTTTGTGCTACAATTATAGTTCTATTCCTTGCACATAAACATAAACTAATAATCTTTCTTCAGTTAAATTTTACATGTTTTATCTATTTTACGTCATTAAAAAAAGAAAAAATTATCTTATTAATGGTGGTCATGATCTTACGTAAACTTATTCGTATTTCATATTAATAACAAAATATCAAGTACAAACCTATGGCTGGTCATGATCTGTTGTGCGGGCTAACTACGATTGGAACGAACTGTGACATTGTTGTTAGGATTTGTCGAAAAAGGTTTTCGCTCGGCGTCGATTCCAATAGATATACGATGCATGTCGTGATGATTGATCTCATGGTGAGGAAACTAAATTGAAAATATATACCTCCGTTTTTATTGATATTTTTTTTTGTGTACATTTTGAATCTTACTAATAACTCATAATCATTATTCATCGGATGTAATATTTGTTGTTTTAGGGAGATCAAATTCTTGCGTTCGTTATGCTAGATCTAATCGAATACTTTAACAGTAAGATTGTTGAAGGTGAACTCTACAGATCTAATCGAATAACAAATATTATTTGCTTAAAATATTTTGTATGTCGTGGTGTAATATATTGTTTACCGAGGTTGTTTACTGGAACCGATTGAACTGAACTTAAGCGATCTGAACTGAACTAAACTATTTAAGGGAAATGGAAAATATATTTAAAGTATTACAGTGAAACCTCTGTAAATTAATACTCGATACATTAATAACCTCTTTAAATTAATAGAGTAGTGTAATATATTGTTTACCGAGGTTGTTTACTGAAACCGATTGAACTGAACTTAAGCGATCTGAAATGAACTGAACTATTTAAGGGAACTGGAAAATATATTTAAAGTATTACAGTGAAACCTCTATAAATTAATACTCGATACATTAATAACCTCTTTAAATTAATAGAGTGGTGTAATATATTGTTTACCGAGGTTGTTTACTGAAAACGATTGAACTGAACTTAAGCGATCTGAAATGAACTGAACTATTTAAGGGAACTGGAAAATATATTTAAAGTATTACAGTGAAACCTCTATAAATTAATACTCGATACATTAATAACCTCTTTAAATATATTGTTTACCGAGGTTGTTTACTGAAACCGATTGAGCTCAACTTAAGCGATCTGAACTAAATTAAACTATTTATGGGACCTGGAAAATATATTTAAAGTATTATAGTGAAACCTCTATAAATTAATTTGAACTGAACTAAACTATTTAAGGGAACTGGAAAATATATTTAAAGTATTATTTCCATGATTGTATACTTCCCTCCTATAATTGTACCTCTTTAAATTCATAGCGCCGATCAGTTTATTGGAAAAGGAAAAAACTGCACACAAATCTTTTCGGTTCTCCGTAAGTTTTAATCTCTCTTTATCACGTATCTCTTACTGAAGGTTCTTTTTTTAGTTCTCCGATACATATATTCACCGGTTGCGTACATAGATTTCTATACTCTGTATCAAAAAATATTCTCTGTCTTAATCCAAATCCATGGCTCCATGCGATACGATTTCAAAAATTAACGGATCTAAGGAATCTTGGATTTTGCGTGTTCATGTGTGTAGGTTTTGGGTTTCTGAAGACCCTGATGGCGACACTGATCAGATGGAAGTTCTTCTAATGGATTTTGAGGTTTATTTCTGACGATTTGTATGAGTATTGCATGATATTTTGTTTCTAATATTGAGTGTCTTTTTCATCGCATTCGATTCATATAACTAGGGTTTTGCAATTTCAAATGTTTGGTTAATTTCTATATTTGGCTTTTAATTTTTAGATTCTGATATCTCAATTGATTTGTGTCAATAGATATTTATAGCAGTTGGAGTATGTTGGTAGTTAGTTGTAGCATTTACTCTGAGAATTTCTTATTTTAGTAATGTGTATTTATTTATTGTAATGTAGTTGCAAATTCGATATAAAGGGTGTTTCAAAAACTGTACTTTATACTCTGTTTTTTGTCCATATATGATTCTCACATGTCAGTATCTATTTATATACTTCAAGATTTTGTCTTTGTTCCTGTCAACTTTGTATTTTGTATGTGGTTTTGTTTATAAAAGTGATTTTGAAATTAAGTAAAACAATTTCCTTTTGGAGTATATGAAGTAGTAGGGTGATATCTAAATGGTTAATTTTGAATACTTTTTGTCACTGCACCTTTACATGTGTTTGTTCTTTCTAATCTTCTTATGCTCTTACAACCGTTTTAATTAATATGATATTCATGTTAAAATCAGTTTATACATGTTTAATTTGCAAAGACAGTTTATTCATGCAACTATTTGCATTGAGATCCTGTATAAGTTTTATAGTCGACTTATCGTAGGGCAAATATATGAGTTGTCGGATTTTCGAGTGATTCCTACCTTTCCCCAGCAACCTGTCACTTTCAATCGTAATAGGATTCTGTTCTTGAGCAACACGTCGATGCGGCCCGTGCTTCATTCGTGTTTTCCCAAGACGATTTATAGTTTCGTTGATTTCTTTTATCTCATTGACAGATATACTAATGGGCCGTACCATGGTACGTACACTTTACGTAACATGTGGAGTAATAGCTATTATCTGCATTTAATATGATTTTTTACATAGAGTTTCATAATTTATGGAGATTATGGGGTTATTGTCCTTCGACTTTTCTTATCCAGATATTTGTTCCTTTTTTTTGTTGTCTTTTATTCTTTTGATACCAGATGCAATTGGTCGTGTTGTTTCTGTTGATCGATCTTTGATGACGTCTCATCCTGACGATGAAGGGCCAGACATTATAATTTTATTACTACAAGACTTTGAGTACGTTTTTATCTCTTTCTGTTTAAAAGTGTCATACTAACATATGTTTTTTCCAATAATAAATTTATAACAAAATAACTCTTACTCTTTTCAACAATTTTTTTTTTTTAATTTTATCTTTGGGTTGTTGATTCTCTTATTTTATTCTATAACAGAGAGACGTTTGCGCGATGTGTGTTGGTCGGCCCATTCTCTGATTATATCTTAAGCTATGATGGGCATGAATTATTTGTTGCAAGTGGTAACCTTTGGGTCGTAGTTCAACTCGGTGCTGCTACAATTTTCAAAGGTTCGTTTTTTTATCCTGCCAATTTCTTTCTCTTTGAAACTCAATTTATATTTATCGAGATGTCTAATAATACTCATGTTTCAGATGAGATTGTTATTTATACGACCGAGTATACTACTAAACTCACTTTCTATACTGTTATTGATAAGTTCATTGACTACTTAAGAAGGTATTATGATCCTTTTGTGAATCTGTTCTATTATATATGTTGTATTGTTGTATCTTTAATTAAATTGATTTCAGATAAAATTATTAAATTCATATTTCACCATCAAATCAGTTTATTACAACCTCTACATTGCTACATTTTTTGCAGGTTTCTTTGAATGAATAAAAGGAGTTGGAAGCGGCTAATGAAAAAGAAGCAAATCCTACTATGTATAATATCAAATTTAAATTTATTCCATAATATTCATTTATTTTTGTAAATTTAAGCTTTTTGTCCATGTATATTTTGAATGTTCAATGTCGTATTTATGATTTTTTTTTTCATGTTTATAAATGCATTTTTTATTTACAAACACTAATTATCTGAATCTATCTAATATTTGGAGTTTAGATAATATTGCTAATTAAGTTTTTATTTTTCCTATATTATTAATTAATTGTGAGGAACAACTCACTTAATTTTCTTTAATTTCTAGATTATATTGCCTTGAAGTAAAAATTTTAAAACGAAAACATATGTTAATCCTTATTCTATTAAGTGGAAATAATTAACATACGTAATCAATGATCAATAATTATATAATTTCAATAATTAATACAAAGTATTTTATTAGAAATATAAAAATTTTCCTTCGATCATCCTTTAGAATTCAAATTGTATGAAAATATATTTAGTAATATGTTAGATTAAATAATAATCTACGAAATTAAATAGTTCTGTAACTTCACGCTCTCAAAAGAGTCGCGGCCAAAATATGTGAATTGTATATTTCGTAGAACATCATAGCCGTCCGTCGAACGATCAATGGTCTTTAACAAAATTTACCAAACTTTGGTTGATTGTGCATGCAGTTGTTGTATTTCAACACTTTCACAATGCATCAATTTCAAGAACACTCGATCTAAATTTTTCTATGAAACTTATATTTATCACATAATTAAACAGAAGTTTGTATTCAAAACGCAACATAAACTTTATGAATCACTTCTCATTTATATATATTGAATATTTTCTAATTCGTAGTATTCAATTACTAATGCATTGTCCTTTACTTATAATCGATAATAGGATGCCTATGAATATAGAAGCTCATTCGTTTGATGGATCAGAATTTTCTACGCCGAGTGTGATGAGTGCTGAAAAGGAATTGCAGAGCAACTCGCCAAAGCTCTTATCTCTATTTTGTCTTAAACTTTGTGGGAAGGTATATTAATATGATAATGTGTATTAAACATGTATACTGTTGTCTTTTCAACTCAATTCTAGGGTTACTCATGCTTTTATTTTGGCTTCCTGAAGAGAAGAAACATAATCCTTTTCTATATTATTACTATAATAATTATGTTTGAATTTGAATTATTATTATTTATAATTAGCTATTTTCTTTTTTTAATTAAATGATATTATTATTTAAGGAAATCATCCAAAAAAAATTTTAATTATAATTTAAATAAATTCCTTAATTATAGTTCGTGTGAAATTTATTTGAAGATATTATTAAGGGATAATATCACAAAAGGTCCTGTAACTTAGGTCAATCCACAAACAGTCCTGCAGGTTATAGGAAAATCACAGTAAGTCCTTTCTGGTGAAAAAAGCATAAAAAGAGTGTGAGAGTGTCTGACGTGGCGCCGGAGTTGCTTGCGTGGAAATAATATGCGTTTGGGGGGGGGGGGGGGGGGGGTAATCTTGATGGCATGTCATGTAATTAAAATAAAAAACAGATGCATTTTCAATTTTCCTACAAGAATACGTATATTATTGCATTTTCTTTGTAAAAATTTCAGAATCAAAATCTCTCAATCGTAAGAACCCTAATTCCCAATTTTCTCTTCCATAAATTTCAGAAGCAAAATCTCAAATTCACAAGCCAAAACACTTAATTCACATTGAAATCCCAAATTCACAAGCAAAACCCCTTACCATTAGTTATCGAAAATGAATTCTCAAGAAACATCTCAGGCCGAGGCCCGCAGGAGAAAAATTGCAGAAAAATTGCCAAGAGAGAAAAGATTAAAGAATTATGAATTAGGGTTTGTGATTTTATCCCAATTATATATGCGGGAAATGTTTCTTTTTTAATTAAGGAAAACGCATATTATTTTCATGCAAACATCTCCGACGCCACGTCAGCCAGTCTCGCGCTCTTTTTCCGCATTTTTCACCGGGAAGGACCTACTGTGATTTTCGTCTAACCTGCAGGACTGTTTGTGGATTCGGCCTAAGTTACAGGACCTTTTGTGATATTACCCCTATTATTAATTAAGGACTTTAGTGCAAAAGAAATTCACAATCTTCAATTATTCTTTAATTATAGGTTTATTATTGCGTCTATAATTTAAATAAATTATTCTGCATAATATGTATATATTACATGTAATTTAAATAATGATTCAAATTCAATACATAATATGGACGAATACTTTTATAATTCGGAGTCGGAATTCATCAATATTATGATTTAAATAAATATAATATGTTCTTAATTCTCATATCTCTCTCGAACCCTAATTTTATGTCAGACTAATCTCATATCTCTCTCTAACCCTAATCTTATTCCTGAGCAAGAATGTCTAATTTTTATTCTTCTTTGTCTGAAATCAACCCATCCAACATCGATTCGATTTTATCTATTCGTATATGTAGGAAATGGTATACCTACGGAGAAGATTATATCGCGAAGTCCTTTGAAATTCTATTGGTGGATTTTTATGTAAGTTCTAATCTACTTATGTCTTACAATCATTGTATTGTTTATTTGTTCTTATATATTTATAGTGTATTTTTTTCGTGAAAGGGAAATCGTATTCAAGCTTCGGTGCAAAAATCCCTTTTTGAAATTTTTGACAGCGTGATTAGAGAATGGACTTTGTGCAAAATTCAACATTTTGATGTTGTAGAGAAACCTATTACAAACTGCATATGTGATCATAAGTACATGATACTATTTAAGTGTCGTACTTCTATTGATCAATGTTATTATTCTTTCTTATACCATAATGTCTTCCGTTTCAAGAGTTTCGCCTACGTTAAAGATCCTTCAACTGTTGATGACGGTCCTTTATTTGGTAAAATTTATTTTACAAAGTATTTATGTTTTTCTAGTTTTCATGTTGTTTTGTCATAATATTCCTCTTTCTTAGATATCATTGGCCATGTAATTGATGTCAATGAAACTACTTATGCCGATCGATTGCATATTATGCTTCGATATTTAAAGTATGTTACTCTATTGATTTAGTTCCATTCCCACTGTCCTTACTATTTAAATGTATACTTCAATTACTAATAAAAATAATGTTTCTTTTTCTTTTGATATAGCGGTAACTGTTTGCGTTGCATTTTTTTCCAAACTCCTTCTCCCGAGATATCTGAATTTATTAGATATTTGAAGAGGGATAAAATGTTTGATATAGTGGTGGTTGTGCAGCTCTGCAAAAAAACAAACATCCGTGGTAAATTTAATAAAGTATTAATACTTATGACTTTTTTAAGCAACTAATATTTGAAGTGTGATGTTTTAATTGTATTAATTTGTTTTTTTGTAGGTGAAAATTTGTATTTCAAATCACGGCAATGCAACAACCATAATAGTGAGCCAGGATTTGCCTGATATTCATTTTTTTAAAGCAAGGTAAACGTGTATTTGAATTTTGTTAGTTAAATAATACTTATTTTTTTAGAGAAACTACTTATGAATGACTTCTCATTTATATATATTGAATATTTTCTATTTTGTAGTGTTAAATTACTAATGCATTGTCCTTTACTTATACTCGATAATAGGATGCCTATGAATATAGAAGCTCTTTCGTTTGATGGATCAGAGTTTTCTACGTTGTGTATGATGAGTGCCGAAAAGGAATTGCAGAGTAACTCGCCAAAGGTCTTATCTCTATTTCGTCTTAAACTTTGTGGGAAGGTATATTAATATGATAATGTGTATTAATATCTTAGTTCCTATTTTATTTTTAACTGAAATATTAATATATAATAATGTTTGAATGAATTACTTTTATTTTTAATGAAGGTTCAGAAAATTTGGACAGTTGTTAAAGTAACAAAAATTATTTCGAACAGCGGATGGTTTTACACCACTTGCCCAACTTGCAATAATTCAGATAATGTCTCCTCTTGCGGTTTGTTTTGCTATTCCTGTCGTCAAGATCTTATTCCTCACTCAAAGTATAAAATTCATATACGTGTTGACGATGGCAATGACTCTGCAAATTTTGTCCTGATGAATGAACTTTCGGTCAATCTAATTAGGAAATCAGCTCCTGAAGTTATTGATTCAATTATGACGGTAACTAATTTGATCATTGACATATATACAGTTTCAATTATCGCATTAAAATTTTATTTTCTTGGACTTATGTAACTGCATTTTTATTATATTATTACAAGGTTTCTCCCAGCGATTCTAATGTTACTTCGGGCAGTGAAAGTATAAAAAAAGTAATCCCCGCTGTTGTATCTTCACTTCTTGGAAATGAGATGATATTAAAGGTTACAGTTGATCCAGGCCATCTACTGGGAAGACTGTCGGAGTACATTGTGGATACGGGAAGTGATAATTTTGACCTTCTCCCGCTGTTCAAAGCAAAGTTGGTGCGGAATAAATATTATGTTAAACTTGATTATGGAGTCTCGGACAAGCAGTAGCAAGTGCAACCATGATTCGTCCTATAATGTTGGACTTTGATTCCGTTTTGTTTTGAAGTGTTCTATATTTTAGTTTCAGAGTATTTTTTTTTTTGTACATTTTTTTCTATTCACCACTTTAAGTTGGTGCATTTTGTGGTACTAAAGTTGTGACTTTTTCTCTCATGTTTCTTATCGGATAATATGCATGTGTGCTTCTTATGTTTTTATTTTGAAATATTTATATGAACTTAGTATGTGTGCTTCTTATGTTTGTATGAACTTAGTATGTTATTATATCCAAGGACTAATTATATACTCTTGACATGTTGTTTAAATGTAAATTTACTTTGAATGTGATATGCGATCTCTTTAAAAGCAAGTTGCATAGTGAACAATTTCTATAACAAATTAAATTTTAATGTTTTTTGCTACAATTATAGTTCTATTCCTTTCTTTAAAAGCAAGTTGCATAGTGAACAATCTCTATAAGAAAGTAAATTTTAATGTTTTGTGCTACAATTATAGTTCTATTCCTTGCACATAAACATAAACTAATAATCTTTCTTTCAGTTAAATTTTACATGTTTTATAGATGTACGTAATTAAACAAGAAACAATTATCTTATTAATGATGTATATACTTCAATTATTTTTATTTTTATAATTATTTTTTCATGTATATTAATAAATATTTGTATTATTTATACAATATTTATATAAGGCAACCACGCTTTTTGTACTTCTTAAACACTACTGTCGTCTTCAACTCAATTCTAGGGTTACTCATCCTTTGATTTCGGCTTCCTGAAGAGAAGAAACATAATCCCTCTATTTGAATCCGGTATGGAACAATATTTATGGTAATCTATATGTTTAAGTTTGATTCTGTCTTAATCACCAAAGTGTACTCCTTTGAAACTGTAAAATGATTGTTTGAACTCAATTCTAGGGTTACTCATCCTTTCGTCTCGGCTGTTTAACAGAATAAAAATAACCCCTTTACTTTAATCACCTATGAAACAGTAGTTTATACTATGTACTTCCGTGTAATATTGATTATGTCTTACTACTGAGTATTATTCTCAACAATCGGGTTCGATTAAATTCCATCATTTTCTCCGTGTTTTAATGTCTCTATGATGATAAGCATATTTTTATATGTTTATCAGAGTGTTATTTCACAATACAGACAATTAATTTGGAATATCCCAACCTTAGAATGGCAGGTAGCAGTTCAAATAATGGTCGCGGCAACAGCGATGCCGATCAAGATGATTGTTAGTGTTCTCTCATTTGTTATTTTTTATTTAAGGTCTTTTTGTTTATGGTATGTACATATTTATTTATGATTGTTTTTTAATCAAATGTTTGTTACTGTTAAACAAAATAATTGGATCCTAAGATTTTGTACAAGAATATACAATTATTTATTAGTTATTTATTATTCTAGGTTTTCTATGATTACAGTGATAAATCGAATTTTCTTTTACTTTGTTGACATAATAATATGTTTTTTAACCAGTTTATTTTCATCTAACTTTGTCAACTAATAATTCTGTAGTAAGAAGAGGACCACCTTGCGCTCCCCTAGTTATTAAAAGGGTCGGGTCTTATGATATCGAAAATATTGTAAGTATGAATTCTATACTGATGCTTTTTAGATAAATATTGTATTGACCATTTACGTATTTTTTAGTGTCTTCCTTCAGAATTTATCGGAAAGATCACTTACCAGCTGCCACTGTCCACCAATCTCAATACTCCGGATGGTCTAATCCATCCTATTGTTTCAGGTGAAGACGATTGTCGTTATGTTCTTATAATTAGCGGTTGGGTTCAATTCAAGGAAAAATATAATATTAAATATGGATATATGTTGTCATTTCAATGGGTTTGTCCATTGCACATCAATATAAACATTTTTGACGAATCTCATGTTGAGATATCCTATAATGTTGAAAATATCCGACGTATGCCTGTCCGAGATATATTGTCTATACGTCACAACTTTGCTCAAATAGTGGAAGACCATCACCGTTATCGACTGGTAAGGTCTACTTCATAAATTTTTTAATTTTTACTTGATGTTGCTTTATAATATAAATAAATGTACCATTCTTCATTTGTAGACGATACCTAAACATTTTGCTGAGGACACAGGCATTGATCGACTGTTAGAGATGACACTGTCCAACACTAGAGGAAATCAGATTGTCGTGCCTTTGGAGAAACGAGTTGGTAGAAATAGCATTTATCTCGGACGAAAATGGAGATCGTTCTTGTTGGAATAGGTGACCGGCGAGCCAACGGTTGGCCGAGCGGTTAACCGTATTCCGTTATATAACGATTTATTTCATTAATTAATGAAACCTTTATTAATGGCATATACTATATCTGCTCCCAATGTTGAGTCATAGATATAGTCCTGTACAGTTACACATGTTGTATGAATTCGGTTTTGTGGAAACCGAGAGATAATTCTGTTAACGCAACGTAACTGGTCAAACTCAGTTCCTAGTCGATGGGTTACGCCAATAACAAGGATACCCGGCCTTTCCCCCTTGAGACTAGCACTTAGTGTATGTGGGCTAATCTCGAGCCTCGGTGTTGGGACATCGACATACTTGAGTGGGTGCTCACTGTTGATGAGTTCACTGAACCCCCTCTCCCTGGAATCTCTAAGTGGTTATCACTGATCGAGTAGAGAATTCCATAATATAGTTGTACACAATTAATCCTTAAGACCCAGACATCACCGTGACTTCATCAGAGGACTAGCTGTATCGTGACGTGTCTCTGATTCCCTGGAAAGGGAGTAAGTCGAAAAAGGAGACAATGTTCGTGCAGTTCGAAATCTGATGTGAAGTCTGTGCATGGTAGTAGGGGATCTGATCGCTTGATATAGATCATGGATGTCCTGTGTGTTCTGATGGTTCGTAGTCCCGGAATCTCTGGCCAGAGTTGAATAGTGAGGTGATTAGAGAAATGTGTTTCTCTGAATCAATCACGACTGGATTTTACGAAACCTAGAACGTACGCACAGTTATCAAACTCAACAAGAGATCTCGATTAACCAATATCTCTAGTTTGATCGGGACATATGAATCGGAGGGATCGTACTGTACGCTAACTATATTACAAGGTTCTTGCATGCACTTCATTTGTATCTAGGGAATTAGTGAAGCGTGGCTGCTAGACGCTCGTCACTGATTCGTTGGGCACCGACTTGTTCGGAGATTAAATAATATGATTATTAATCTAAAACTCTTGGGAGTAGTTGAAATAAGAACAATATGTTGTTCGAATCACAATATGTTGTGAGCCCACGGCTAGTTATACACCTGAACCATTGAGGGTCACATTCTCGTGTAAACCGATCCTTGAATACGATCATGTATTAATTAACTGTTAATTAAGTACATATAGTCAGAGGTCAATATGATTGAATCCGAGATTCATAATTGTGATTATGAGTTGGAAATAATAATGAGCTAAAGAAAACGGACACGATGGTGTACACTTTCTATTTTGGGAAATTTCCCGATTTAGCAGTACCCCTGAAATGGGCTTTCCGATTTTGTGAAATTGGAAAATTTTATTTTTATCTCATATTGATGAGAAAATTAAAACGAGAAAGAAAATATAATCGTTATATTTTTCGGAGATGAAATTGATTGTCAATTTTGGAGAAACGTAATGACGGCTAATGTATTGGGTCGGCTAGGGTTAATGGATCCGATCCATTAGGGTTTGAGCCCAACAAGCTCCTTTCTTCACTTATAAAAGGAGCTCCATAGGCATGAGAATAAACACACCAAAGTGAAGAGCTCAAAACCCTAGCCTCACTTTCTCTCCTCTCCTCTCTCCCTCTCGTCCGCCCCCTCGGCTCCTCCCTCGGAGGACCGCCGACAACCGGAGCTGCCGCCCGCCGCCGCCTAGTGCCGCCGCCGGCAGCCGCCTCCCCTCGCCGGAATCCGATTCCGGCACCGTTTTTCCGGCCCGTTTTTCCCGTCGTATTCTCCCTTACGTGTTTCTAGTGCAATACGTAAGTTGGATTACCTATACGAGGTGAAACCTGATTAGACGAGAGACGCCGAAGGAACGCCCGAGCACAGCCCGAGTCGCGCCCGTGCGCTCCAGCCGTGACACACGAGTCCAGCCGAGAGCCCCGCCACTCGCTCGGCTCTCCCCGCACACGACCCGTGCCGTCCCCGCGTCGCATCCGCGCGACTTCCGACGAACCTCGTTTCGTCCGATGAATCCCTGAGGTACTTACGATTAAATTTAGATTTAATTGTTTGCTTTAAATGTTTGCGCTATGTACTGTTAATGTTTGCGCATTTTTAATTGATAAAGAAAAATTAATTGTGATTAATTTAAATGTCAATTAAATTCAAATTGATTCGAATTAAATAATATGATTATCTCAATTGTCAATTTGACTGATTATGTGCACATGTTAATTAATTATATATGTGTAATTAATTAATTTGATTAATTTAATTGCACAATTCAAGTTGATTAGAATTAAATAATATGATTATGTTAATTGTCAATGTGATGCAAATTAATTATGTGCGGATGTTTACATAAACTCGATTGATTAGAATTAAATAATAAGATTATGTTAATTGTCAATTTGACGCAAATTAATTATGTCTGCGTAATTAATTGTAATATATTAATATGATTAATATAATTGCGCTACAATTAATATATTAATATGATTAATATAGTTGCGCTAGAAGTAATTAATTTATATGATAAATATAATTGCGCTAGATTTAATTTGTGTAGTATGGGATGCACGAATTAAATATTTAATTATTTGATAATTAAATTAAATGGTGAATTATTGATTCTAATAGATTTGAATTAAATCAATTAATGCATGTAATATTGAAAATATGATTTTCAATAAAATAAAATAAATATAATGTAAAATGTTTACATTAATGAAAAACGGTTTTTCATAAAAATTTTTGTTTTCCGCTGCGTATACATGCACGATCCCCAACAGTGGTATCAGAGCCAGGTTATGAAATTGATTAATTGTCTATGAATATAATCCCCTTAAGCATGCTGTTTGTTGAATTGATTGATTTAATGTTGTTTAATTGGGACTTAGTTGTTTCTATTAAGATATTTATTTTTATCTAATAGATTGAAACAATGCCTAATTTGTTATCAAGTAACAATTCAATGTCGAACATGAATGCACCTCGGGGAGTGATTCATCTAGACTTGTTTTTGTTAAAACAAATTAGAGACATCGAGCCATTTGATGGCATGATTCGATGGTCTGCTCGGCTCCTCCATTTATGGGAGATAGGGTCGCTCGCATGATGAATCGCTGGTTAGAAACTTCGAGTTTCACTTACGAGACATCACGTTTTGATTATTAAGATATTAATAAATTGAAATAGAAAGGAAGTATCAATATTTAATTTAGTGAAATTATTTATTGACCAATTACATAATAGATTTAAATATTCGATCAACAAGGTGATAGATTAATCAATTGATTTAATTGTTAAATCAAGTTAATTAATAGAGCACCATTTAATTTGCATACCTCGTTTTAATTGTGATTGAATGCTATGTGAATTATGTGAGATATATATTGTGATATATGTTATGATCGTATGTGCTCGTTAGGATGACCTTTAGAGGACATAGTTGTTAAGAATCAACAATCGATCACTCACTTCATTCTCTCCTGAGAATGTATAACGATTATTCTGATGAGATAACAAACCTATACTCCTCCATTCTCTCCCGAGAATGTATATCAAGCCTTAAAGGAGAACCGATGTGTCGTTCTTTCTCCTTTTCTTCTACCGACAATAAATATTGTGAAAGCCACTTACAAGTAGTATGGTATGCCGTGTTAGCGGGGAGTACTGCTTGTGAGTTAAGCTGTAATTTATTGACATAAGATGAAGAGGCGTTGGCTACGATTCTTTTAAATATGTGTGGTCGGATAGATTAACTATGGGCTTACACATGTTTATTGGAGTCCAACTTTCACTTCTCACATCGGTAGGTCGGTCTTGACACATGGTTGACTTTGAAGGGTACGATTAACGTAGTTCATTGTCATGGTGAGGAAAAGTAATCTTTAGGGTCACATAGAGATGTGATTGAAAATGTTTCTACCTTTAGGTGAATGTAATCGGGCTAGATTAACTACGGGTTATATTCACGCTATTGGACCTAAAGCCCAACTAAGGAAAAATAAGTTTTCCCGTCTGTCTGCTAGAGGATAGCGGAATTCGAAAAATTTAGTGGGAGGCAATTAAATGATAAAGACCAAACATTTAATTGTAATCATTAATAACGAATTATCTCAATGTTAATCTTCTTAATATTTCTCAGTAATATTCTCTAAGATATCCCGTAACATCGATACTCGACCAATCCAAACTCACTGGCCCAAACCATTTGAATTGGAATCTCAATCTTGTGATTTAAAATGATGAGTGCCTCTATGTACTTGAGAATAGATTATTTGATAATCTCACTCAACCTTTGACTGCTGAGGAATGCCACTTATGAGAAGTGGATTTCTAGTTCTTATGAATCGTTCATTATGAACTACAACATGAACAAAGCTCGATCCTTCAATGGATAAGTTGTTCAAGATGTTGATCAAAAAGTCAACCATCAATACGAGAAATTTGTTCTCATTATTGCTTCTTCATGAAAGAAGTGTTCTTCTTGAAGAAAATGACGGAAATGGTTTCCGGTCTAAGTGTAAAGATGGATAAAGGTGATACTAGCAGGGCGACTAAGAACAAGGTCAACAAATGAGTTGATGACGCTTGCCATCGTTGTGTGAATAAAGGCCATAGGGCCATAACTGCTAAAATACCTTAGGCAGAAACGTTCTGACAAAGGTTCGTATTGGGTTATAGTTATTCTATTGTTTTGAACAATTGATTATTTGTTTCGTCTAAATTTAGAAACCTGCTGTTAATAGAAATGTTCTATTATTAGATCTTACTTCTATATTTGATATAGAAGGTAAAGGTTTTAATTTTGTTTTGGAAATCCGATTTCCTTTATGCAAAAGAAAGCAAATATGATTTGCTAAAGACGATAAAAAAATAAACAAGAATGAACTAAACCCAAATATCAGCAATTGATAGAAGTCAAATCCCCGCACAACTTTAGCACGCTAGTTGAGTGTGTTGAAGATCTATTGGATTTGATCCAAACGGAGATGTGTGATCCACTAATGTGTTACTGGTGGGGGTGGTTTTCAACTACCAAATGTACTTATGTAGTACACGTCTCTAATTTTGAAGTGTTCAATAATTTTAGACATCAAAGTAGGAAACCAACTTGGTTGCTATATTACGATATGATCGTGGTAATAAATATTTAAGCACCAAGCTTATTGACTATCTAAAAGAGAATACGATTCTCTAGCAATGGACTCCGTCTGGAACTCCTTAATTGTATTGAGTGTCCGAATGATGGAATCAAACTTTGTTGGACATGGTTCGATCCACAAAGGGGTTCACCAAATTGTCGACGAAACTGTAAAAATCCTGTACTTTTGACAGTCGTCCATTTGCTGAATAGTGTTACCACCAAAGCAGTTAAAACCACACCATATGAACTTGGACACTCCCGTATCCTGCTTGCGTGAAGCGGCTAGTGGGAGATAAGTTGGATAGTAGATCCGGCTTATGCCATTTTGTGGGGTATCCTGAACATTCACAAGGATACTTGTTCTACTATATTTCTAAAACAAAATGTTTGTTTAAAGAAATGTTGCCTTCTTAGAGAAGAAGTTTCTATTCGATAGAAAAGGCAATATAGTAAATCTCGAAATAGTTCGAGAATATGAACCACACTATGAAGTTCAAACACAAGTACTTGGAGATGAACCAATTCAACAAACCACTAATATACCTCTTCATCTATCGGTTCGTAAATCCGAAAATGTTCGGAAGGTACCTGGTAGACGGTTCCATCTTGATAATGATCAAGATAAAGTTGACGATGGATATGATCCAATAAACTTCAACTGATTCGTATTGGATACGAATATGGGACATTGGCTTATTGCCATGAAATTCATAATGGACTGTATGTACTCCAACAAGGTTTGACCTTGGTAGATCCACCAAAGGGAATCGTTCCCAAATGCTGCATTTTGATCTATTAATTATGACGTGAGAGTATATATATAAAGGTGTGACCTTTAAAGCAAGGATGATGGCGAAAGAAGTTACTCAAAGACAATGTGTTGTTTTTGAGGTAATCTTTCCATCAGTCGCTATGCTTAAGTCCATTACAATTTCGCTGGCCATTTCTGCATAGTACGACTATGAGATATGGAAAATAGATATGAGGTCTACTTTCCTTGAATGTGATATTATGGAAGAGTTGTAGCGCAGCCGGAAGGCTTCATATTTTCTGGAAAGGAGCAAAAGGTTTGCATACTCCAGCGATCCATTTATGGATTGAAACGAGCATCCCTAAAATGGAACATGTGTTTTAAATACAATAGTCAAAGCGTTGACTTGGTATAAAACTTGAAGGTACCTTGTATTCAAGAAGGTTAGTGGGAGCGTAGTGAAATTTAAGTGTTGTACGTTGATGACATACTAATCATAGGCATGATTGAGTGATGTTGCAGTCAACGAAAGCACGGTTATCCACACATTTCTCGAATAAAGGATTTGAGGAGAGGCATCTTACGTATTGTGATACGTCACTATAGATATAGATCTAGAAGGATGTAAAATCTTCTCAATCCTTGTACATAGAAACTGTTTCTGAAATGGTTTAGCATGGAAGAATCCTGAAGAGATTCTTGCCAATGTCCCATGGGGTTCATCTCTCGTAATTCGTCTGACTGTAATGTTGATGGAATTCGAGGAGATGAAATGGACAACACATATATCTCCGCACTAGGGAGCATTATGTATGGCATGCTGTGTACTAGACGTGATATTATAAATGTTGTGAGTGTCACAAGTGAATATCAGTCGAACCCAAGACCGGCTTATTTGAAGTCGTGAAGGACGAAATCCTTGAGCACTAGCAATCAAAAGCATTAAGGAATTGTTCTTAGTCTATGGGAGGTCCGAGTTGAATTTAGAGGTACTTACGAACTCTAGTTTTCAACCGGATGTGGATGACTAAAAGTCGATATCGGGATTCATATTCGAGCTTAGAGGTGGTGTCGTATGCTGGAATGGTTCCTGCAACGACTAATGATTCTACCACGAGAACCTGAATATGTTGCAGCATCTAAAGCTGTAAAAGAGACTGTTTTGGACACGGAACTTTATCCAAAAGTTGGTTATAATTCCGGACGCAAATAATCAAGTAACTTGTACTGTGATTATACGGTGTCCTGTAGCACCGAGATCTCATCAGAAGTCCAAACATGTACTAGAGATAATATCATGTGATCTAAGAGATCAATGACAGAGGTGACGTCTGAGTCGAGAGTGTCACTTCGGAAGATAACTTTGTAGATCCCTGTACCAGGCCTTTATCTGAATATGTCCGCGAGAAACATCGAGAGTCGATGGGACTAAGATTCATGGATAGTTGGCTCTAGGTCAAGTGGGAGATTGTTGGAATAGGTGACCGGCGAGCCAACGGTTGGCCGAGCGGTTAACCGTATTCCGTTATATAACGATTTATTTCATTAATTAATGAAACCTTTATTAATGGCATATACTATATCTGCTCCTAATGTTGAATCATAGATATAGTCCTGTACAGTTACACATGTTGTATGAATTCGGTTTTGTGGAAACCGAGAGATAATTCTGTTAACGCAACGTAACTGGTCAAACTCAGTTCCTAGTCGATGGGTTACACCAATAACAAGGATACCCGGCCTTTCCCCCTTGAGACTAGCACTTAGTGTATGTGGGCTAATCTCGAGCCTCGGTGTTGGGACATCGACATACTTGAGTGGGTGCTCACTGTTGATGAGTTCACTGAACCCCCTCTCCCTGGAATCTCTAAGTGGTTATCACTGATCGAGTAGAGAATTCCATAATATAGTTGTACACAATTAATCCTTAAGACCCAGACATCACCGTGACTTTATCAGAGGACTAGCTGTATCGTGACGTGTCTCTGATTCCCTGGAAAGGGAGTAAGTCGAAAAAGGAGACAATGTTCGTGCAGTTCAAAATCTGATGTGAAGTCTGTGCATGGTAGTAGGGGATCTGATCGCTTGATATAGATCATGGATGTCCTGTGTGTTCTGATGGTTCGTAGTCCCGGAATCTCTGGCCAGAGGTTAATAGTGAGGTGATTAGAGAAATGTGTTTCTCTGAATCAATCACGACTGGATTTTACGAAACCTAGAACGTACGCACAGTTATCAAACTCAACAAGAGATCTCGATTAACCAATATCTCTAGTTTGATCGGGACATATGTATCGGAGGGATCGTACTGTACGCTAACTATATTACAAGGTTCTTGCAGGCACTTCATTTGTATATGGGGAATTAGTGAAGCGTGGCTGCTAGACGCTCGTCACTGATTCGTTGGGCACCGACTTGTTCGGAGATTAAATAATATGATTATTAATCTAAAACTCTTGGGAGTAGTTGAAATAAGAACAATATGTTGTTCGAATCACAATATGTTGTGAGCCCACGGCTAGTTATACACCTGAACCATTGAGGGTCACATTCTCGTGTAAACCGATCCTTGAATACGATCATGTATTAATTAACTGTTAATTAAGTACATATAGTCGGAGGTCAATATGATTGAATCCGAGATTCATAATTGTGATTATGAGTTGGAAATAATAATGAGCTAAAGAAAACGGACACGATGGTGTACACTTTCTATTTTGGGAAATTTCACGATTTAGCAGTACCCCTGAAATGGGCTTTCCGATTTTGTGAAATTGGAAAATTTTATTTTTATCTCATATTGATGAGAAAATTAAAACGAGAAAGAAAATATAATCGTTATATTTTTCGGAGATCAAATTGATTGTCAATTTTGGAGAAACGTAATGACGGCTAGTGAATTGGGCCAGCTAGGGTTAATGGATCCGATCCATTAGGGTTTGAGCCCAACAAGCTCCTTTCTTCACCTATAAAAGGAGCTCCATAGGCATGAGAATAAAACACACCAAAGTGAAGAGCTCAAAACCCTAACCTCACTTTCTCTCCTCTCCTCTCTCCCTCTCGTCCGCCCCCTCGGTCCCCTCCTTCGGAGGATCGCCGACCACCGGAGCCGCCGCCCGCCGCCGCCCGCCGCCGCCTAGTGCCGCCGCCGGCAGCCGCCTCCCCTCGCCGGAATCCGATTCCGGCACCGTTTTTCCGGCCCGTTTTTCCCGTCGTATTCTCCCTTACGTGTTTCTAGTGCAATACGTAAGTTGGATTACCTATACGAGGTGAAACCTGATTAGACGAGAGACGCCGAAGGAACGCCCGAGCTGTTGGAAATCGATATCCCGGAATTAATAAATTAATTAAGATTAATTATCTAATTAATTCCGACCGAAATCCTTTGGAGATCGAATATCCGGAATTGTAGAAGTTGCGGAACAACAATTCCAACCGACTCCCGGTTGCCGGAACATCCCGCCACGAACCACCACGAAGCCGGACTCAACAAAAACCTCAACCACGGGCGAACCCGGGCTGTTCGGTCGAGCCCTCGCAAGGGTTCGCGGCTGTCCTTGGCAGACGCCTAGGGCTGCCCTTGGCAGCCCGCTGGGCACGCCGAGAACCCACGCGACCAGCCACGGGGATGCTCGAAGCATCCCGCTGACGCCCCGCGTCGTAGCGAGTCCCGCATGGGCTCGTGGGGCTGATCGCAACAGCCCCGTAGCGCTGCCCGAACGCGGAGGAGGGGCTGCTCGCCGTGCGAGCAGCAGCGGCACCAGCCCGCTGCCCACGCGATCGAGCACGCGCTCGATCGCATCCCCGGCGTCCAGCCGGGGTCCTTCTTGCGTCGCCGGCGGTCGAAGCCCTAGGGCTCGACCGCCACCCTCGGCGTCCAGCCGAGGGTTCGTCCTCTCGATCCCGGCCAGGATCTCTCGACCTCCCGCGGTCCGGTGATCCTCGATCACCACCGCGAGGTCGATCCTCGTCCCCGGGTTCGTACGTCCCTTGGATCTTGTTCATGATATTTTCATGATAATTAAAACGATAAAATCATAAAGAGGGTTTTACGATTTACCTCGTTCTCGTTGTTCGGAAAAACGTAGAACTCAATTTGACGACCTTGAGATCTTCCCACGTATTCCTTGCACTAGCTCAGACGTCGTGTGGGCGACGATCTACCGAACTCCATGGATCTCCTTCACGAACTCTCTAGACTAATCAAGTATGATTATCTTGTCTTGTCTAATTGTGAAGACCATGTAGTGCTTTTATAGGCTACGTAGGGGATCTTAAGGAGGTGGAATATTGGGCTTCCAATAATAGTGATTAAATTGAGCCCAAGCCCAAATCTATTAATCCTTACTATTATTAATTAATTCTATTTTCCACTATATAAAATTAATTGCACTCCCAATATTAAACCATATTATATCAAATAATATTTCTCCGGTAGTATTATTTATTCCGTGTATTTAAGATATAAATATCCATGAATAAAATTAATTTATTGCTAATTAATTTATTCATCTCTTGTAACCGAGACTAGTACCATTCATCCTTAATTATTATGCGGAACAAATCCACCTGCAGGGTTTACATAATAATTCCTTATGAACTCATCTCGGGGATATTATCAACCCTTACGGGATACACTTTCCCGTCAAGTATTCACGGCATGCCATATATAAAATATAGTGACCCAACTTAACCGGTAATTAACCCAATAATTAAATCGGTTAATTCCTTTGGAAAATCAAAGTCACTTATATTAAATATACACACCCGCAATAGTATCGGGGATTAAGAATAAAATACACTGAGACTTAAATTGATTATCGCCGGCAATCCTAATCGATAAATCTCAAACGATCCGCTCAATACACCAAGTGTACAAGTGTGATAAAATAATCAAGATAGATTATTTTCTCTCTCACACAACGACTATACCGATGGATTGGTCCGTGTCCATCTAGGTCGTGAGCAACTGTTCGATTAAATACGAGTAACCGATAGTATGATCTTCTGTGTGTCCATACAACACCATACTAACTACAACGTATAAAATCCAGGACTATAATTTGCATATATTTAATTATAAATAATTAAATGCAAATAATTGTTTATTTAATTAAATAGATTAATGGCAATGGATCGTGAGTTTCCGTTACTTAAATCTAGACATTAAGTACACAACTCCAACAATCTCCCACTTGTACTAAGGTCTAGTCATTTCCTCCAAACTCCCGACTCCCATACTCATCACGTGCTTAAGTTGTACTTCCAAGAAGTACTATGTGAATGAGCACTCTAGGTTGCCGCTCTGAAGTTATCTTGGTGACTACAGCGTCGTCTCCCTTGACGATGACTCGTATCAGGTGGTACTTGCACTATGTGTTATCTTACACTTATGGACTTGTGATTTCTTACCATTTGCCATCGCACCGCTATTTACATAGCCTTTGGCAAATTAAGAATCACATCTAAGTCCCAGAGATTATCCCGGAGTTATACCAAAACTTCCGCTGCCTCTGAGGCTGCTATTTGGTTACCCATGGCAGAGTCCGAAAAGCATCGTGCTTATCACTCTTCCATGTTAAAACTCCTTCTCCTTCAATAGTGAAACACATAGCCTGATATCGACTTACACCGGTCCTCGTTCGATTAGAAATCTAAGAGAATGTAATCCAAAGGAAAAGCTTGTTTGCTCCGTAATCCAGAACATAGTTTCCAGTACTTCGAAAGTACTTAAAATGTTCATTACAGCAGTCAAGTATTCCTTTCCAGGATTACCTTGATATCCTCCCACTATGCTAACCGCATAGTCGATATCAGGTTCTCGTTTTCAACATTGCATTTATTAAGCTTTCCACACTCAAAGTGTAGGAAACTGCTTTCATTGCTTCTATCTCCTTTTTGTGTTTCAAAACACATATCCTTAGATAGATGCATTCCGTCTCTGAAAGGTAACGAACCTTTCTCAGAATCTTGCATGTTAAAACGAACCATAATCATTTATGTAAGATGTCCAGGAGAAGTACAATGTTCTTTCTAGAGATCCAAGATCTCAAGAACATGTCCAACTTCTTCCTTTATCTTTCATAATGATTCATCTAGACAACCATCATTTTATGTCTGATAACATCTTTACATTGTTGCCAATGATAAGAGTGTCATCTACATAAAACCTCCGAGAAACACCACCTTGTTTTCCATCACGTTTCCAATACACACAATTCGTCTATGCTTTTGATGAATCCATAAAATGGACTATCTCATCAATTTGCAAGTACCACGAACTCAATGCTTTGTTTCAATCCATAAATGGATTAACTAAGCTTGTACTCTAAATGATCACGCCTCTTAGCAATAATCCTTATTGCTCTCTAAGAAGGCACATTTAGATCTAGTACTGCCCTCATGTAGATCCAGGGATCGATCTCATGTATACTAGGTCCAGAGTCCGAAGACTCTCCTAGTCTTATGAATATCTCCGGTTGTCACACAACCTCCCACTACAACGGCATTCCGGTGTATAAACAGTGATAACAGTAGGTGCAGTTAGTGGTGTACCGCTACTCGGTTCGGCTGGTTCTCAGTCTTCTTCGTTCTCTCTCATTTCAAGGTTTCACGTCACTTTGGGCTTGTGGTTTATTACATAGTCTTCCTCTAAGAACCGGGCGTTAGAACTTATAACGTCCTTCTGGTTCATAGTACTATTGAACACACACTTTTTGTTCTTCTAGGATATTCTACAACCACATTTGAATGTGCCGTTGTTACCAAGACATATCCATAGAACATAGGTAGTTCCGTTTAACTCATGCTTTTACTATTTCTATAAGAGTTCCATTTCTTATTTCCGACACACCAATCCTACACAACAGTGTATGGTGTATCCATTTGGGATCAAATCCCAATCTCTGATTAGTATGCCATGTATTCCTCAGACAGGTACTTGCCTCCGCGATCAAATCGCAGGCTACAAATGGATATACCTTGATGGTTCCCCACAATAGCTTTGTGTCCATTGACTTGTCAAAACACTTGCTTTTGTGGCACATCAGGTATCCTAATCCATTTCTCGAGTAATCATCAAATGAAGTACTCGTACCTTATTGTCTGAGTAGGCATAGGTCTGCATACATCAGAGTCAATCAATTCTTATACTTGTCCGGATCTTATATCTTATATCCATAAAGGATTGCTTAGTCATGTTATCTTCCAAATTAGATTCATAGGTCGAAAGGTCCACTCCTTCAACTTAATTGATCAAATATCAATTTTCGACCTTTGAACTTCTTATTTGAATAAACATGATTCAGCATAAGAATCCACAAGTATAATTGATAAAGAAATCTCTTATTAGTAAAACGAGTTTTACTACGGTTCGTTGCATTGTGGTGGACTCAGGATCCATCATTTATATATTGCTAGCCAATGTACCAGAAGAGATAATATCATTATTTCTTCTTATAACCATCAAATGATTATAAGAAATAAAATATCCATTTATTAGAAATCCAGAACAAAGTTCTTTCTAATATGAAAGGTACATAAAAGCAATAACCCAAAATGAAATCCTATAAAATGTCCTCCATTGCAACAGCTGCCTCCTCTACAGCATTGCCCATGTAGACTACGATTTCTTCTTTTCTAAGTCGTCGGGTTTCCTGGAACCCTTGCATTTAAAATTCACATACCGTCAGTGGTTCCATATCTACTCACCAGGTTCCGGTAGATAATACCACTGACTATGTTTTACGACTAAAGAAAATTTCGTACTTTCTTTGAGAGGATAATCAGACTTCCAGTACCCAGACTGTTTGCATCGAGGATACTTGCCTATTGGCTTTCTCGTCCCATCTCATGGTCCAAAGAGAAACACTGGGTTTCTTTGCTTTCTTGTCCTTTCCCCGATTCATGCCTTTAGGTTCGAAACCTTTGGCATTGGCTACAAGAGCTTGCGATTTCCGTCTCAACTCGTCTAAAAGGTCAATCATCTCAAAAACGTTTTTAAGCGTTTCCTCGAAGTGACTGGCCTTTATGAGTATCCTCATCTCTTCTTGTCTAGCCGCCTATGTCAATAGGCTCGGAAGGATAAAGCTCATTGAGTACAACCTTGTACTCTTCAACAGTTTGGGTAATGTCTAGATCTCTATTCCAATCATTACATTTAGGGACCAGTGAGTTTAAATTCCTCAAGTATCACATAAAGTGGGTTCAAAGCCATTTCCTAATCTATGAGCACATATAACAACAAACAATCGATTTAATCTCCGACATTATCTCCTCAAATAATATCATTAAACCACTAATCACCTCTAAAATCCCATCGGATAAGGCAAGCCACGTTCGTGTGGACGTTTACCTATCCAAATGATTTAGCAATTAGATTTGCTTCGGTCGTACATCAATTATAGCGTTACTTCGTTGGGAAGAATACTATAAAGCGTACCTAAGTGTAAACCATTACTCAGTATCTAAGAAGATTGTTTGGGACACGTATATTCACCGCAAGCCACGTTCGTGTGGACGTTTACGTTAACATACGCTCTTTTACTCCCTTCTATAACTGTCTACATCAATCGTTCCAAAATCCCATTCAATGTAGCAAGCCACGTTCGTGTGGACGTTTACTACACCAAAAGACTTTTACAATTGACTCCCAATTACTTGAATCATTTAATCTTGTAAATCAAGACGCGGAGAATCATAAGTGAAACTCAAAGTTTCTAACCAGTGATTCACCATGCGAACGACCCTATCTCTCATAGAATGAGGGAGCCGAGCAGACAATCGATCCACCTTCAAAAGATGGTACGACTGCCTCTAATTTGTGTCCTCGACATGACCAAGTGGCTTTGGCTCCATTCCACTCCCCGGGGTGAGAATGAGTCGACTTGAAATCAGTTTTGGAATGACAAATTAGGCATTGTTTGATAAACTTAATCAATGTTTCTTGTAAGAGGAATTACAAGAATTCTCCTCCAATGGCTTATCTATACGAACTTCAAAAGTCCATAAAAGTCACCAAGAGAACAGCAATGGAGACCATGGATATGTTTCCATACCCTCTCCCACTTAGCTTTTTATAACAAAGGGATACGCTATCTAATGCATAATTAAATACACATAAGCATGCATACATGAAATAAAGCACATAGAATATTATCACATAATCAAAATAATACTAGAATATTATTTTCCGACTATTATGGCTTTATCGCATCTCCGTACGCATCTTCTAGTCTTTAGTCTTCGTTCTTGAATGCTCCATGTGACGGGAATATTAATTCCAATATTTAAATCTATTTATTTTTAATAAATCCAAAAGTTACTTAATTCGAAAATTAAGTCAATCGAATAAATCAAAAATAAAATTAAATATTATTAATATTTTTATTTATTTATTTTCCTATCTAATTCTATTAAATCTCTAGAATAATCTATCCAAGACCCACTTGGAATATTCTAGAAGACATCTATAATAGAATAAGGAAATAAAATAAATTTATTTTATTTTCCCTTTCTACTTCATTAAATCTCTAGAATAATCTATCCAAGACCCACTTGGAATATTCTAGATGATTTCCATAATGAAATAAGGAAATAAAATAATTTAGGACTCCTAAACTTTCCAAAATTAATTAATTTCCATGTCCATGAAAATTCCCATAAAATAGGAATAATCAAATAGGAAATAAATTAATTTAATAATTAATTATTTTCCTTTCTAATTCCATTAAATCTCTAGAATCCTATTCCAAGTAGAACTTAGAATATTCTAGAAGACTTCCATAATAGAATAAGGAAATAAATTAATTCCAATTAATTCTTTTTCTATTTCCATGAGAATTCCCAAAACTAGGAATACTCAAAATAGGAAAACCGAATCAATTAGGAAAGTTGGATCTTGGTAGGAATAGCATGGGTTGGGGATCCCCACGCCATCCCCACCATCGACCGCCACTACCACCGCCGGCCAAGGCTCACGCGCCACCACCCTTGGTGGCCGGCGTGGCCGAGAGCCCTAGGGCAGCCCGGGCGATCGATCCTCATGGGATCGATCCTCGTGATCGATCCCCGGTCCTCCCTCTCTTCGTCTCCTCCGTCACACTTTTCCGGCGGTCGTTTCGTCATCGATCCAACGTAAATAAATTACAAATTTATTACTACGTTATCCGGCATCGATTCTACATGAAATCAACCTCATACAATTTCCGGAAAAATTAAGAACAAGCATTCACCACACAAGAACAAATATTGACATCACCGAGAGTTCAATAATCAAGAACATTATTATGACATTAATTAACAATAATTAAATCTAGCCATAATAATCGGAAACCCTGCAAGGTAGAACAATTTATCGAAAAATACCATGAACTAAAACAACGCTCTGATACCAATTGTTGGAAATCGATATCCCGGAATTAATAAATTAATTAAAATTAATTATCTAATTAATTCCGACCGAAATCCTTTGGAGATCGAATATCCGGAATTGTAGAAGTTGCGGAACAACAATTCCAACCGACTCCCGGTTGCCGGAACATCCCGCCACGAAGCCGGACTCAACCAAAACCTCAACCATGGGCGAACCCGGGCTGTTCGGTCGAGCCCTCGCAAGGGTTCGCGGCTGTCCTTGGCAGCCGCCTAGGGCTGCCCTTGGCAGCCCGCTGGGCACGCCGAGAACCCACGCGACCAGCCACGGGGATGCTTGAAGCATCCCGCTGACGCCCCGCGTCGTAGCGAGTCCCGCATGGGATCGTGGGGCTGATCGCAACAGCCCCGTAGCGCTGCCCGAACGCGGAGGAGGGGCTGCTCGCCGTGCGAGCAGCAGCGGCACCAGCCCGCTGCCCACGCGATCGAGCACGCGCTCGATCGCATCCCCGGCGTCCAGCCGGGGTCCTTCTTGCGTCGCCGGCGGTCGAAGCCCTAGGGCTCGACCGCCACCCTCGGCGTCCAGCCGAGGGTTCGTCCTCTCGATCCCGGCCAGGATCTCTCGACCTCCCGCGGTCCGGTGATCCTCGATTACCACCGCGAGGTCGATCCTCGTCCCCGGGTTCATACGTCCCTTGGATCTTGTTCATGATATTTTCACGATAATTAAAACGATAAAATCATAAAGAGGGTTTTACGATTTACCTCGTTCTCGTTGTTCGGAAAAACGTAGAACTCAATTTGACGACCTTGAGATCTTCCCACGTATTCCTTGCACTAGCTCGGACGTCGTGTGGGCGACGATCTACCGAACTCCATGGATCTCCTTCACGAACTCTCTAAACTAATCAAGTATGATTATCTTGTCTTGTCTAATTGTGAAGACCATGTAGTGCTTTTATAGGCTACGTGGGGGATCTTAAGGAGGTAGAATATTGGGCTTCCAATAATAGTGATTAAATTGAGCCCAAGCCCAAATCTATTAATCCTTACTATTATTAATTAATTCTATTTTCCACTATATAAAATTAATTGCACTCCCAATATTAAACCATATTATATCAAATAATATTTCTCCGGTAGTATTATTTATTCCGTGTATTTAAGATATAAATATCCATGAATAAAATTAATTTATTGCTAATTAATTTATTCATCTCTTGTAACCGAGACTAGTACCATTCATCCTTAATTATTATGCGGAACAAATCCACCTGCAGGGTTTACATAATAATTCCTTATGAACTCATCTCGGGGATATTATCAACCCTTACGGGATACACTTTCCCGTCAAGTATTCACGGCATGCCATATATAAAATATAGTGACCCAACTTAACCGGTAATTAACCCAATAATTAAATCGGTTAATTCCTTTGGAAAATCAAAGTCACTTATATTAAATATACACACCCGCAATAGTATCGGGGATTAAGAATAAAATACACTGAGACTTAAATTGATTATCGCCGGCAATCCTAATCGATAAATCTCAAACGATCCGCTCAATACACCAAGTGTACAAGTGTGATAAAATAATCAAGATAGATTATTTTCTCTCTCACACAACGACTATACCGATGGATTGGTCCGTGTCCATCTAGGTCGTGAGCAACTGTTCGATTAAATACGAGTAACCGATAGTATGATCTTCTGTGTGTCCATACAACACCATACTAACTACAACGTATAAAATCCAGGACTATAATTTGCATATATTTAATTATAAATAATTAAATGCAAATAATTGTTTATTTAATTAAATAGATTAATGGCAATGGATCGTGAGTTTCTGTTACTTAAATCTAGACATTAAGTACACAACTCCAACACCAGCACAGCCCGAGTCGCGCCCGTGCGCTCCAGCCGTGACACACGAGTCCAGCCGAGAGCCCCGCCACTCGCTCGGCTCTCCCCGCACACGACCCGTGCCGTCCCCGCGTCGCATCCGCGCGACTTCCGACGAACCTCGTTTCGTCCGATAAATCCCTGAGGTACTTACGATTAAATTTAGATTTAATTGTTTGCGTTAAATGTTTGCGCTATGTACTGTTAATGTTTGCGCTATGGGATTTTTAATTGATAAAGAAAAATTAATTGTGATTAATTTAAATGTAAATTAAATTCAAATTGATTCGAATTAAATAATATGATTATCTCAATTGTCAATTTGACGCAAACTGATTATGTGCACATGTTAATTAATTATATATGTGTAATTAATTAATTTGATTAATTTAATTGCACTTGATTAGAATTAAATAATATGATTATGTTAATTGTTAATCTGATGCAAATTAATTATGTGCGGATGTTTACATAATTAGAATTAAATAATAAGATTATGTTAATTGTCAATTTGACGCAAATTAATTATGTCTGCGCGTAATTAATTGTAATATATTAATATGATTAATATAATTGCGCTACAAGTAATATATTAATATGATTAATATAGTTGTGCTAGAAGTAATTAATTTATATGATAAATATAATTGCACTAGATTTAATTTGTGTAGTATGGGATGCATGAATTAAATATTTAATTATTTGATAATTAAATTAAATGGTGAATTATTGATTCTAATAGATTTGAATTAAATAAATTAATGCATGTAATATTGAAAATATGATTTTTAATAAAATAAAATAAATATAATGTAAAATGTTTACATTAATGAAAAACGATTTTTCATAAAATTTTTGTTTTCCGCTGCGTATACATGCACGATCCCCAACAGTTCTATGATGAGTTTTCAAGAGCATGCGTTTGGAATTCTACTATAATAAAACTACTATGCTAATGTACGTCGGAGAAGAATTTTTCTGATTTTTCTTATTATTAGTATTGAACAACCAATTTCATCGAAGATTGTGTAATATTATTCCTCCTAGATTTTTATAAAATTGCTACAATTTGAATCTTACTTTTGTATATTTATTAATTTTCCTCTCTATATAGAGGTGATGATCTATTAATAGTTACAAAATATGAATATATCATAATACTTTTAATATTTTTGCAATTTTACAAATTTTTAGAAATTTGTTTTGAATTTTATAAATAATTTGAGGACTACTATTATTAGATTACTGCTAAACTTATACATTTATATAATTAAGTACATAACAGCAACAATTAATTTAGTGTGCGAGTACTAAATTTCTATCTCATCCGTTTTATTTGTAGAAAAGTATTATATTATTTAATGAAAAACATAAATTTAATTAAATAATTTATTTAATAAATAATTGTATTAAAGAATAAGATTTTTCTTTAAAGTATTTTACTTTATAAACTTTGTATGTCAGCGTTTTGAATTGCAATCTAGGGTTACACAATTTTTGATATCTGCTTCTTGAGGAGAAGAAAACTTATTGTTCAGCATAAACCAGGTATGAAACAATATCTTTCGTGTTTTTACATTTTCACCATTCTCTATAGCTTGGGATCGTACTCTTCTAGAATATCATGTTCTGATTCTATTCAATAATGTTTTTTTTTGTTTTTTATGATTAATGTTTAATTATTTTCTCTATTGGTTTTCTTACACTTTGTTTATTCTATAGGATAACTTTGCTTTCAGTGTATTCTGCAGATAATTAATTTCTAGTGAGGATCTAAAATGTCTGATAACGGTAACAACAAAGGTCACGGGGAGAGTGTTCTTGATGTAGATAATTGTAAGTTTTTTTTTTTTCAATTTTCAGTTTGTTTGTGATGTTGATTTTTAATTCTATGATATTGTATTCAATTTACTCAAAAGTGATATTTGAATAAGGATACTATGTGTTAATTCAATTTAATATATGGTTTGTTGTTACTTGAGTGTATTGAATTGTTTGTAATCTTTTTTTGTTATTTTCTTTTTTGTTTTTTCTATTTTTAATCTGACGCTAAGAATAAATTATGTAGTCAGGATGGGGCTTAACTACACACCTATATTCCATGTTACTCTAGAACATGAAAATAACCCCGTGATTGTAAGTACACTCAATACTCTTGGGCATCCTTTTTGTTAATTTATATTATAACATTGTATTGGTTTATTGCCTAATGAATATTGTTGACAGGATTTTCCCTTAGAATTCCGGCAGAGATGCACGTGTGAAATTCCACTGATCACATATTTCAAAACACCTAATGGTCCAATGATGCCTGTTAAGTTAGATGTAGATTTCAGGCAACGGTTTTATGTGTGTAGGGGGTGGCCTGAATTCAAGGCAAGATATCAGATTTCTGAGGGTGATTTGTTGACATTCCAATGGATTCATCCATCACACTTCAATGTACACATTTATGATGTGGGCATCATTGAAATAAATTATGCTCCTGATTTACTCCCAAGTAGGTTTGAGTTAAGTGTCTCTGATCTCTCTTCCAGTTTTACTGTAACCATAAAGACACATCACCAGTATCGCCTGGTAAGTTCTATTTTAAATTCTATAATCTGCCTGTGTGTATTGCTTAATTTTACATTAACCAGCGTGTTTGAACTTTTTATTCAGACCATCCCAAGGCAGTTCGCAAAGGATACTAGGATTGAGCATGAGTCAAAATTGGTTCTCTCTTATGGTAGAAGTGTAAAAATTCCAGTCCGTTTGCGAAATGGAAAAGGAACTGATCGCAACCGTCTTTTTCTCGATTATGAGTGGTCCTCATTCTATTATACGAATAAATTTAAGGAAGGCATGAAGTTGGTGTTCACGTACGATCGTTCTTCTACTTCATTGATTGTGAAAATATTAGCTGCTGAAAATGTTTCTTCGTATTTCTAACATACTGGTATGGGATTATTGATGTTTTCTTTCTCGGATATTAAAATGTATCTTCTTATCGGATAATATGCATGTGTGCTTCTTATGTTTTTATTTTGGAATACTTATATGAAACTTTATCCTATATTCTGTACTATTCAACTTAATAGTTATCGATTTTGATTATCCGAATTTTGTTATGTCTGTGATAAGTATCATATTTAATAACACTTGAGCAATATTACGTATGTTTCAATTTAATATTTTTGTTAATATGAACAACTTGCAACAATACGAAGTATGTTTAATTAACATATGCAATATTTATAAATAAACATATGCAAGTTTCTTCAATGTACTTTGATTTGTTATTTATTTAATAAAATTTATAATATTTTTATTTAATTCATATTATTCTATTTATTGTTATAAAGATCACGTGTATTTTTATATATTTTTTAATTCGACACAATCAGTTGTTAATTTTTAATTAAAAAAACAAGTTAGTTATTATTATGTTTATTTTTTATATTTTTTAATTACGTAAATAAATTAAAGTTGAATATATTCAATTTATTTAAAATATCTTCAGATAACTTTGTATTTTAGTTCGGGCGTTTTTTTTTATATATAAGAATAATAATTATTCTAATTTAATTAATTAACCGTGTTTTAATTATGTATAGTTACTGATTCCTTAATCAATTAGTTAACTATTTAAGTAACTAAATAAACTTTATATTATTTAATTATCTCTGATTTTGAGTTATAATTTATAATTAACGATGTTATTTTTAATATAAATATTATAAAATGAAAAATCCATATATTACAATATTAATTATATTAATATCTTGGATATTATTTTATGTACTTTTAAATACACTTTAAATTAGGAATATGAAGAGTTTTTTTATTTTTCCGCTGGCTCTTTACTTAACTCTAACTTAATTTTCAAATTTCAAAACAAATCTGGTGTTAGTAAATCTGTAAAATGTTAATCTCGATTTATTGATTTTGTACTCCTCTCGCTAATCAGGTTTGAATCAATAACCCTAAATATATGCCTATTTTCAAATTAACAGTGACATGTATTTTTTTATTTGTTCTTGCTTATATTTTCCTTAGATTGATTGATTACAATATTTTATTCGTACGACAGGCATGAATTGCAGTATATATTCCGGTTGATCTTCGAAAGAAGGTCGTCGCAAGATCAATGATGTTGCAGTTGGTTGTGAGACTTTTATCCTGTTAATACTTTGATAAATCATGTGTTGCCGATTCCTTATTTTAACTGTGTCTGTGTTCACTGTTTATGCAATTAGGGTTAGCTCTTCTGATAGCTCGAGAGATTTAATTTTTTTTATTTGTGTATGCAATTAGTGTTGCGGTTTCTATCTGCTTGGTCGATTACTGGATTACCAAACTGTTTATTAAGTTAGGGTTAGGGTTCGAAGCTGCTTGATAGATTTATTTGTTTGTATCATTTATTATAATTATCCATTAGCTGTGTCTTTTTTTGGTTTCTATCATTGAATCAATTAACTGAATTTTGTCCAAATTTGTTTTTGATTTTGTTATAACACTATTCTGATCATATTTGTTCTCTTCTTTTATGATTTTTATTCTGAAGCAACAAGATGAATACCCTGCCCCATGAGATTTCACATTACTATATACGGTGGAGATATGGATAATATTGTAAGTATATATACTACGCTTGGTTCATATTTTTTTTTTCCTTTTGTAATTCTGTGTTTTGATCTATTAATTATTTTGCTAGATTATACCAACATCTTTTGTTGCAAAGTGCACGTACAGTATGCCATTGTTCACCAATCTCAAGACACCACGTGCTCCAATGCATCCTGTTGCGTTGGATAAAGACGAAGAAGGTCGTCTTCGAATAACGAGCGGTTGGCCGGAATTCCGGAAAAAATACAATATTACGAAAGGGCAGCTGTTGACATTCTGTTGGATCTCTGACTCCCACTTTAATGTACGCATTTACGGTGTTGATAGGGTTGAGATAACATACGATGTTGATGTCATCCGAAGTGGTCCGGAAGTACATTCATCCAGTCTTCCTAACAAGTTTTCTAAAAAACTTAAACAGCATCAGAAATACAAATTTGTAAGTGGTAATACTAACTCTTTTACTATTTCCGTTAGTTTATCATTTATTATTAAGTTTTCATTTTCATTCGCAGACGATTCCTAGAAATTTTGCCCAGGATACTGGTATTGAGAATAAATCTGAACTTACGATGTCCAATGGAAGAGGAGAAAAAATGTCCGTTTGTTTGCGAAGAAAAAGTGCATCTGACAAAAATAAAAGCATGTTTCTCGGCAATGGATGGACAGCATTTTATGTTAAGAATAAATTTGAGACTGGCATGACGTTGGAGTTCTACTACGATGTTGATTCAAAGACGTTGTGCGTCAAACCAGAACATGAATTGCTTTCCGATTCTGATATGGAGTGATAGACCGTAGTGTGTTTCGATTAGCACATTTTGTTTTAATATGAACTGTTCTAGATTTTAGTTTCAACTTTTTTTTTTTTGGTGCATTTCTTTCTATTCACCGCTTTAAGTTGGTGCATTTTGTGGTACTGCCCTTTTGACTTTTTCTCTCATTTTTATTATCGGATAATATGCATGTGTGCTTCTTATGTTTTTATTTTGAAATACTTATATGAAACTTCGTGCATTTCTGTACTTCTATTCAACTTAATAGTTTTCGGTTTTGATTATCCAAATTTTGTTATGTTTGTGATAACAATCATATTTAATAACACTTGAGCAACATGAGGTATGTTTCAATTTAATATTTTTGTTAATATGAACAACTTGCAAAATATGAAGTATGTTTTTAAGTATATTATTTTTGAATATTAATAACTTATTAGCTCATAAATGAAACAAACATACTTTGCGAATCTTAATAAAATATGATATTTTACTTTGTCACTCAGATGAAAATATTTAGAATCATATAGGTATTCTTTAATAAAATTGTAAACATATGCAATTTTTTTATTATAATATAAATAACACACATTTTCAATATGTCTATATATAAAGGTTTCATTCACATCCTTTACTTCCATACGGGAGTCAAAATACACACCAAAAACTAATCCTTTTAAGCTTTTACAAAAAATGGCTTTGCATGTTAACCACAGCAGCCAAGAACCTCCCTTGGCAACGGACGTGATCTGGGCGGCGGAGAGTTTTTGCATGATCTCTCTTGGCGTCCGTCGTCTGCCGTTGTCCACAGAATATGATCCTACTGCTACTATTGTTGTGCCGAAGAAGCCCTCTATTACTTTCCATATCAAGAAAATCCACGTTATATCTTCCTCGAGGCCGCCGTTGCCCTATCAGTGTGATATCTGCGGCGCGTCCTTTCGCTCATACCAATCCCTAGGCGGCCACAAGACCAGCCACCGACTCAAGATCTACGTGGCCCCCGCCGCCGCCGCAACGCGCTATCCAGAGCACGAGTGCTCTTTTTGCGGGGCGCGATTCTTCACCGGATGTGCTCTTGGTGGCCACAAACGGAGACACTTCAAAGGGACCATCTTGAAAAACAGCAAGCCATATGTATTTCGTTGATCATTAACCCGAATGTATCTTTTTGGCATGCATCAACTTGATCTAGGTCGATTAATATAATTTAGCGCAGCTATTATCAAGTTCTGTACTCAATTTTATGTATGTTTGTAAGAGATGCTTTTCAAATCTCACTTTTTGGGTTTTATCAATTACTTAATTACTTAATGTATTTAATATAATAACTGTTTAATTAGTAGTTTGTCTTTAATAGTTTTTTGTACTATTGTAACAACCGCAAAATTTCTATAAATTAATTAAGTAATATTGGCCCAATTAATAAATTTGCATACGAAATAAGTATACTATGCACGAGTTCAAAATTATTCGAAGTTCATATTAATTTGCATGTTGGGTCACATTTTGCATTTTGATTCATAATTAATTTCATTTAGTATTTAAGTCATGTAGAGATCCTCAAATTCCAATAATCTTATGAACACTTTGTACTTATTATATTATTATTATTAGTATTAGCATAAAACTATTACTTATTATTATTATTATTATTATTATTATTATTTATTATTATTATTATTATTATTAACAATATATTTTATAGTTTTAATATTTAGTAACAAACGTATAGGACTCTCAAACCCTATTCATTACCCATAGGGGTGTATACTTATATATACATGAACCCACTTCGCCTCTTTTCTTCCAATCCATAACAATCCCAATCACACAGTACATCAACCCCCTTCCTCACGATCGCAACAATCACAAGAATAACCCTCTTCCCTTTGCTAATCGCACATACAGAACATCATAAACATTCAATAGGCTATACCAAATTCAAGCCTCGTCGGAATTTTCCTAGACGAACCACAACCCGATCAATCAATGTCTAACCACCACCACCACTTGTTCGTTTACCCAGCTCGATCCCCGCAGCCGCAATCCGAAAAGTGAATCACCCCCAGCTGAGGCCGCCGGTGAAATCCTTGACAAGTTGCTGACCCTAGCAAAGACAACATAGATCGAGCCCTGTCATATGAACGTGCTGCTGAACCTCCACCCTTCTCGTCCACCTACAAGAAGTCAATCTCGAGCCTTCTGGATACGTAGTTGTTGATTACCCAGTGCTGCCGCCTCTATAAGATCAAGATCGATGTCCACCTCCGATTCCATCCTCCACCATATCTTCTCCTCGCCAAGAACTCTCCTCCCGACGAGGACCAGGATTTTCGTCTCTCCGCCGGCATCCGCCTAAGGTCGAGGCCCCGACGCCCCATTACCTAGAGTTCTTTGACCACATATTCAATTCATTGTTGTCGTTTCCCATACTCTGTTTCTATGGCGTACCCCTAGGAAGAAGAAGCATCAGCAGCAGGAGGTAATGAATTTAATTAGATATTTCTGATTTCGATTGGCCCAATTATTTTGTGTTCACACTAGACTCCATCCCTCATTGGTTTAACCCTTTCGGCCCTTTTATTTAACCCACTTCCATTATATATGGTTTAAGCCCCAATTTTATATAATAGTATGTTTCTACATATTTATCCCGAGCCCACGTACATTTCGAGCCCACGTACATTTCGAGCCCATAAATTCTCTATTCTACCCAGTTTTCAAGTTCAAGTCCAACCGTGAATTCTTTTGGCTCTTAAATTAAAGTCCACCATTTTAAATTAAAGTCCACTTCCATTAGTGTTCTAATCCCAATTCTCCTATACAGTAAATGCTTTTAATCCAATTCACCTTTTTAACTTACGAAACCGCCTCCTCACTTGATGATCAAAATATAAGGTGTATGTCTATTATTTATGTGCGTAATATATATATTAATATTAATGTTAGACAAATTTATTAAATGAAGGATTTATGGATATCGAGGATTAGGATTGCACGAGCATACATTTACGCATCTTTTTCGTCAAGTCAAGTTCTGCATTGTCAAGGTAGGGGTATTTCTAAAACCTTTTCAAATACAGTTCATATCATTGTATGGCACGCAGGTAATTGTTTGATATCGAGGACTTTATATTCTATTCATGTTATGTGCACATATTAGTCGCGCGACGAAATTCATGGCTGCAATCGCGTAATGAAATGACGTGGTTGTGGTATTATGGATGCATGCACGTAATGAAATGACGTGTTTGTAGTATTATGGCTGTATTCGCGTAATGAAATGACGTGTTTATGGTATTCATGGCCGTTTTAACGGTAACAAGTCAAGATAGTCGTGATCGCGTAATGAAATGACGTGGTCATGATGATGATCCAAGTTAGTTTATAAAGTTGAGAGTTATTCTGGTTATTTTCGTATCGTGCAATGTATGAACTGGTATCCCTACTGAGTTGTTGATAACTCACCCCTTTTTAAAACCCCATCTTTTCAGGTTGAGCGAAATCGGAGCGAGACGGGGATGTGGCGGCGATAGTAGTAGCAACATTTATTTTTAAAGACATTATTTTCTTTTATGTTTTCCGCTTTTGAAACTTCACAATTGAGTATTTTTATTTAAATTTGACTATTGAGGGTTGCTTTTTAGTTAAAGGTTTTATTATGAAAAAGTCGTTTTGACATTTTGTTATTTTAAATACTTCAATTTCTTTTGAAGAAATAAGAAAATACTCGATAGTTTATGTTATGAAAAATGGGCTTGTACTACATTGGATCTTTGTGACTAACTTTCAATTTTTTTTGTTCTTTATTTCAGAAAAAATATTTTATCTTGCAAGTTCTTCGAACCATATTCAAAGTCGGTGAACAATTTCATTCGTTTTGTGAAGATGACTCATACAACGGAAAAGTGTGTAATCGTTATTCAACCGTGCAATGGTATAAAATATCAAGGCCCACTACTAAAAACAGAGTCATAGACATCACTTCATATAAATCATCTTCAAATGCGCCTGATGTCATTGTATATATTTTAATCGGTTAAAAAATAACTGATTTAAATTTGAATAAAAACATCGTTTTTAAATAATATCGATTTAAATGAAGTTTTTTTAAAAAACAATTAAATCACTTGTATTGGTAAGTGATTTAATTAATATTTTTAAAAAAATCACTACTTTGTATAATCGGTTCTAAAAGTAAAACCGATTTAACTGCGATTAAAAATATTAAAAAAATTATAAGTTAAGATTTTGTTCATCTCTTTCAAACACTCTCTCGTACTCAAATCTTTTCACTTCACGCTGAGGTTCGTCGTTAGAGTGCTCCAAGGTCGCCAAGCAGGTCGAACACCTCTACTAGATGCTCCACTCCGCCGCCCGCCTCGCCACCTCCTCCGTTGGGTACACGCTCCAGGACTACGCCTCCGTCGTCGTCCAGACCATCCACGCGGCCTGTGATCTGAAGTTCGCACGCTCAACTAAGGTTCGTCTCCCTTCCGCTCACAATCTCTCATAACTCATCAGCCCTAAAAATTTCGCTCTGTGTATTCCCTTCTGTTGTCGATCGGACGATGTATAGTATGAAGAAAACAAGAATACCGAAGAAAAGAAATCAACAATAAAATAGAGAAGACAAGAATTTACGTGGAAACCCAACTGGGAAAAACCACGGGAGGAACGACGAACAATTCACTATAATATTGCTTCACGATTACAAGGATGATATACGCTCTAAACCCTCAAATCTCACGCAATAGCTATAGAATTATAATTGATGTTTTTTTTTCGTGTCATCTGTGTCAATGGAGCAGCTCTCTTTATATAGGGGGAAATCCTAATTAATGTATGGAAACATTAATACTCGCCCATAAGAGTCCTAGAAGGAGTAGGAAACAAATCCTATTTAAAATAGGAAAGAATCAAAATCCGCGTATGCTGAATCTGGGGACCTAGCGCGGCGCTAGGATCCTAGCGGGGCGCTAGCTTCCTGGCACGTTCGTGCTGACCCCGCAGAAGGTGTGCTGAAACTGGCACGTTCTATCCTAGCGGGACGCTAGGAACGTAGCTGGGCGCTAGCTTACGTTTTTCCAAATTTTGCGGTTTTGTGACACCAACTTCAACAAATCTCCACCTTGACACCAAACCGCTAACATCATTCGCCTATCGCCTTCCTCCAAAAGCCCTTAAGGGCTTAATCTCTCGATCGAAGTCCAACCAAGCTAGAGCAAAGCTCAAACTTGGTTGCGGGTAAACTCTTCGTCAACATGTCCGCCGGATTGTCGTGAGTACTAATCTTACTCACCTTAATATCGCCTCGAGCGATCACCTCACGGACAAAGTGATAACGAATATCAATGTGTTTTGTTCTCTCATGGAACACTTGATCTTTTGTGAGGCAAATAGCACTTTGACTATCACAAAAGATGGACGTCGTCTTTGAACCCTTCAAGAGCTCTCTAAACCAACCTCTTAACCATAACGCCTCCTTGCAAGCCTCGGTGACCGCCATATACTCCGCCTCGGTAGTTGATAAGGCCACCGTACTTTGCAAAATAGCTTTCCAACTTATAGCACACCCACCAATGGTAAAAACATACCCGGTAAGAGATCTTCTTTTATCTAGATCACCGCCATAGTCGGAATCCACGAACCCTCGCACATCATCTTGATTCCTCCCGAACACCAACTTCTTGTTAGACGTACCTCTCAAATAGCGCAACACCCATTGCACCGCCTTCCAATGCTCTCTTCCAGGATTCGCCATATACCGACTCACGGCACTCACGGCGTGGGCCAAATCCGGACGAGTACACACCATGGCATACATTAAGGACCCAACTGCATTAGAATAAGGGACTCGAGCCATATCCTCGATGTCCTTCTCCGTAGTCGGAGAGTAAGCAGAGGTAAGTCTAAATTGTGTTCCAAGGGGAGTACTTACCGGGTTCGCATTCTCAAGGTTGAACCGACGTAGCACCTTCTCTATATACCCCTTTTGGCCAAGATACAACTTGCCATCTCTTCGATCTCTTGTGATTTCCATTCCTAGGATCTTCCTTGCCGCACCAAGATCCTTCATCTCGAACTCCTTACTAAGTTTTGCCTTGACTCTCTCCACCTCCGACTTATCCTTAGCCGCTATCAACATATCGTCGACGTAGAGGAGAAGATAAACTAAAGACCCATCACGGCCTTTCCGAAAATACACACAACTATCATAGGAGCTCCTTCGGAAACCATTCTTAATCATAAACGTGTCGAAACGTTTATACCACTGTCTAGGAGACTGTTTCAAACCATATAGGGACTTCTTGAGAAAACACACCTTGTTTCCTTGGTTTGAACCCTCGAACCCCTCGGGTTGGACCATGTAGATATCTTCCTCGAGCTCCCCATGTAGAAAGGCCGTCTTCACATCCATTTGCTCAAGCTCCAAATCATGCATTGCCACAATGCCTAAAATTGCTCGAATCGAGCTATGCTTGACCACCGGTGAAAACACATCATTGAAATCTACTCCGGGAATTTGACTAAAACCTTTAGCCACCAATCTCGCCTTATATCTCTCGTCCTCAACCCCAGGGATGCCCTCCTTCTTCTTGAAGATCCATTTGCACTTGATGGCCTTCTTGCCTTTAGGGAGATCAACCAACTCCCAAGTGCCATTCTTATGAAGAGACTCCATCTCTTCTTGCATAGCTAGCATCCACTTGCCCGAGTCATCACAAGTAACCGCCTCGTCATATGAGGAAGGTTCCTCATACGAATCAACATCATCGGCTACACTCAAGGCATAAGCGACCAACTCATACTCGGCTAACCTTCTAGGTGGTCGAGTCTCTCGCCTTGGCCTATCTCTAGCTATGCATTGCGGCTCCACCTCTTTTGGATCTTCCGGAGTAGTCGAACTACTCGTCTCATCGGTCGGGGAACTTGACCCATCATCTTCCTCTTGCACCCTGTCCGGCTCCACCTCAATAGGAGTACTTGGAACCTCGAGATTCCCTTTAGACGCCCGATCACCAATCATAGAAGCCTCATCAAAGACTACATCACGGCTTAGAATGATCTTCTTCGTCTATGGACACCAAAGCTTGTATCCTTTAACTCCTTCCTTAAAGCCAACGAATATGCACTTCTTAGAACGTGCACTCAATTTCCCGTCGTTGACATGCATGTAGGCCGGACACCCAAACACCCTCAAGTCCTCATAATTTGCCGGAGATCCCTTCCACAATTCTTGTGGAGTCTTCTTATTAATCGCCATGGACGGGGATCGGTTGATAAGGTAACATGCTAAAGAAGCCGCTTCAGCCCAAAAACCTTTACTCAACCCAGAAGTTGCTAACAAGCAACGTACCTTGTCCATAATCGTGCGATTCATCCTCTCGGCTACTCCATTTTGCTGGGGCGTGTATCTCACAGTGTGGTGCCTCACAATCCCCGAACTCTTGCAGAACTGGTTGAATTCGTCGGACACAAATTCTAGGCCATTGTCCGTACGTAGGTTCTTCACGACTTTCCCGGTTTGTTTCTCTATCATCACCTTCCAATCTCTGAAGGTAGAAAACACGTCGCTCTTGTTCTTCAAGAAGAACGACCAAACCTTTCGGGAATAGTCATCGATGATGGTAAGCATGTAGGAAGAACCTCCAGTGGAGGGGACCGGGGATGGTCCCCATAAATCGGAATGGACATACCCGAGTATCTCTTTTGTCGTGTGAGCGCCAGTGGTGAACTTCACCCTCGTTTGCTTCCCAAAGACGCACTGCTCACAGAACTCCAACTTCGACAAGCCCTTATCCCCAAGAAGCCCTTGTCTACTCAACTCGGCCATTCCGGAATCACTCATATGCCCTAGACGCATATGCCAAAGTCTCGTCGTATCGACATCCTGGACCTTGGAATCACCCACGGCTACTTCGCCTTTCACCGTGGTCCCTTCAAGAACATAAAGCCTATTTGACTTACGTTCACCTCTCATAACGACCAACGAACCGCTGGCCACCTTCACGACTCCACCTTCTCCGGTGAATGAGTAACCCTTGAGCTCCAAAGTACTAAGCGAAATTAAATTCCGCTTTAAGCCGGGGACGAATCTAACCTCGCTTAGGGTGCGGATCGCGCCGTCAAACATCTTGATCCGGATGCTTCCTATCCCTTCGATCTTGCATGACGCGTTGTTTCCCATAGTCACCGCACCTTGTTCCACCTTTTCAAAAGACTCGAACCACTCACGATTCGGGCACATGTGGAACGTACATCCCGAGTCTATAATCCACTCCTCGCTTGATTTGGAGACCTCACCCAAAGCCATAAGGAGATCACAATAATTCTCGGCTACACCAACTTCACCGGAACTCTTCCCGGAATTATTGTTGTTGTTGTTGCCGCCTTCTCTCTCCAACCTATTTTTCAAGGTGTAGCAATCGGCTTTGATGTGACCCTTCTTCTTGCAATAGTTGCAAACCTTGTTACTATGTCGTGACTTCGATCGAGACCTCTGGCTCGATTTCTGAGTTGTCCGCCCACGGACATTCAACCCTTCGCTTGGCGTCTCTCCCGAATTAGGATTCTCCATCATCATAATATTATTCCTAGATGAGAGAGCCGAAATAACGTCTTTAAACGCGAGACTCTCTCGAGCGGAATATAGGAGAGTATCACGGAAGGTCGCCATAGAAGGGGGTAGAGAAATTAGGAGCCAAAACGCAAGATCATCATCTTCGATCTTCACGCCAATGTTGCCGAGGTCGGCAACCTTCTCCTTGAACTTCGCTACGTGCGCTTGGATCGAGGATCCCTCCGCCATCTTGAGGAAATAAAGACTCCTCTTCAAATTGTGCTTACTTGACACCGTCTTGGTGATGCACATCTCTTCAAGCTTCTCCCACAATTCTTTCGCTGTCTTCATCTCCATGATGTCCTCCGCCAAACTGTTCGATACATGGAGCCCTATGGTCGCCATAGCCATCTGATCGAGCGACACACGCTCGTCATGCTCCATATGAACCGGCATGTTGTCAATACCATTGAGGGCGATCTCTTGCTTCAGGGATCGTAGAACTAACCTCATCTTGTATTGCCAAATCGGGAACCTTGTGTTGAGATCCAGCATCGGTATGTCATACTTCACGCTCGTCATAGATCCTTAGCTCTGATACCACTTGTTGTCGATCGGACGATGTATAGTATGAAGAAAACAAGAATACCGAAGAAAAGAAATCAACAATAAAATAGAGAAGACAAGAATTTACGTGGAAACCCAACTGGGAAAAACCACGGGAGGAACGACGAACAATTCACTATAATATTGCTTCACGATTACAAGGATGATATACGCTCTAAACCCTCAAATCTCACGCAATAGTTATAGAATTATAATTGATGTTTTTTTTTCGTGTCATCTGTGTCAATGGAGCAGCTCTCTTTATATAGGGGGAAATCCTAATTAATGTATGGAAACATTAATACTCGCCCATAAGAGTCCTAGAAGGAGTAGGAAACAAATCCTATTTAAAATAGGAAAGAATCAAAATCCGCGTATGCTGAATCTGGGGACCTAGCGCGGCGCTAGGATCCTAGCGGGGCGCTAGCTTCCTGGAACGTTCGTGCTGACCCCGCAGAAGGTGTGCTGAAACTGGCACGTTCTATCCTAGCGGGACGCTAGGAACGTAGCTGGGCGCTAGCTTACGTTTTTCCAAATTTTGCGGTTTTGTGACACCAACTTCAACACCTTCGTTCTTCGTTAACTCTGAAGCCCTAATTTCTAGAAATCAATTACTAGCGTCTGTTCGTGTTGCCCTAAACCCTAATTTTCTTGTATTTCCCACAGTTCGTGCAGCACGCGTTCGCGGAGGTCGTAAGGTTGTTGGCTTCGACAGTAGGGTGTAAGGTTGTTGGCTTCGACTTCATTGAAGATATTTCTTCAGGTATGTCGCAAATCCTGCTTGCTAGGGTTGTTGGCTTCAACACTATCTGTTTCCAGTTTCCTGACTTCATCTGTTTAGTTTTTTCATATCAGGGTGCTAGGGTTTACAGGTTATTGATTTTGTTGTAAATTTCAATTTTACTGTGTGAAGTTATTTGGATTTCAATGATGATTATATTAATTTGGGAATTTTTGCAAAACCCCAAGTCGAAAGCTTACGATTACATTAGTTTGCAGTTTTCACCGGAGGAGGGCATTCATTGGGCACCAAATAATGATGCTTACGGTTTATACAGCGACTCTTACGAAAATCAGCACAACCTGAACACAGGGAGTAATGTGATTTATCATCAGGAGCCTGCTTTAATCCCTCCGTGGATGCATTGCCAGCAAACACCTCAAAACTATGTCGAGTTTATTGCCTAGAGTGGGTACCCTGAATTCTATGAAATTTCCACTCAAACGCCTAAGATGGGACTAGGAGATTCTTCTCAGTTGGTAAGCTGGTAGCAGCAGATTAATATGCACATGATGCTCAAATATGTAAATTAATTTATGTGTTTTCCTTCTATAGGAGGAACGTACCGAGTTTCCTAATGTAGGAAAATTTATTTACATTTTCATGGCCATTCTATATATATTTTTTTCATCTCCTTTTTTACTTCTCTGTTTGAGTGGTGGAACTTGTCATTATCATTTGAAGTTGTTGACAAAAGCACGGTACTCTATGCCAAGATTCAAAGGAGAACGGATTGTGGTTCTTTCACAGGTATGCCCACATGATTATTCACTTCCTCACCCAGGAACTTTGCAATTTAAAAATGGGATGTGTTTACTTGCAAAAAATGAAAAATATTCCTTGTTCACTTAATTTGCAAATTTTATTTTATTTTGAAACAGAGTTTTCTTTAATAAACATTTCATTTTCCATATTGATATTTGTATTTTTTTTCAATGTCATGACATAATACACATGTGCTTTTTGGTGGTACAGGTTCTCGCCAATGAAGTGAACATCGGATATGAAGATATGAGCAACGAACAGGCGAGTGAAACCTTGGCTAAATTTGGATGCAAATTTTCTTGTGAAGCCCGTCGAATACAATCAAAAGAGAAAGCCTACGCTGCTGACCGTGTAAGTATTAGTCCTTCAGTAAGTTGTGTGCGCATATTGATGACCGCGTTAGTTTCTGAATGTCTTTGTTTATTCTTTTAGTGTCGCAGACAGAGAATATCATATTGGGTAGATGCACTAAAAGAATTGATGTCCCATCCTGTAGATGTAAATAGTCGATCATTGCCGAAGGATTAACTCTTATTTCGTTATCAGATTTTTTTTCTTATTAAGAATGTTGACATGTTCTAAGAGGCTGGAGTCTATATTTCCATCATGAATGGAAAAAACAAAGCTGATTTTTCAGATTTTTGTATGTTTATCTTTAGCATTTCAAGTTATATTTAGTTGGAGCTAATTATTTAATCATAGTTCACCGTGTGATGAAAGTTTTTACTGATAGTAGGTAATTATGAACCTACAGCCACTTAGAAGTTGTGGGTGACTTTCCAAGGCGAGGTTAGTAAAGGAACTTTGCTGGATACTGTAATTGATCATGTGAAGAATTTGCAAAATCAAGTGAAGGTAAATTTCAATCCTAGTGATTTCAGCCCTTTAGTTTTCATTTTCTCCAAATCTGATGATTGGTAATTGACAAGTTTTTTCTTAAATTGCCATTCCATTGATTTCTTAGAGAAACTAGAGTTTCACGTAATGTTATCCAAGAATAAAAAAAACAGAACTGGCAATATTGTTTTTCTGACCATGATATCATATGGCATTATTGTTTTCTTGATGCCTACACACTAACACTGTCAAATTGGTTTTCATAATTTAATTGGTTAGGTATTTAATTTGTTAGGAATTTGTTCCTTATCGTGTTGATCGATTGAAAGAGGGAAAGGCTGATTGCTTGTTTCTTCTTCTGTATAATCCAGGGTATTCCGTTGTGATCGATTGAAAGAGGGAAAGGCTGATTGCTTGTTTCTTCTTCTGTATAATCCAGGGTATTCTGTTGTGTTTGCAGTTATTCATACTTCAAGCGGCTGTTGGAACTGCAATTGGCACACTCTTATATTCTGAATATGTTTTGGATATTTATCGGTTATTATGATGTTTATATTCAACCATGTTTTGGATTTATATCGGTGTTTGATCGAATATCTTGGATATTGGTTAACTTTGTCAATGTTTAAGGATGTTATTGAAGCAAATATTATGGTATTTATGTTTTTACTAATATATTTATATATTTGGTGTGATTTTAGTGTTAAGGACATCACTTGTAAAAGAGTAAAAGGATGTATCAAACTATAAAAGACATCACTTTTTGAAAATTAATGAAATTTACAATTATTATAGAAATCACAATGTGGAGTACATAAATCAATTTTAAATCGGGTAATAACCGATTTAACTGCTATATTCCACCCGATGTAAAATTGTAAAATTGTGTATAAATTACATTAGAAAATTTTATCTTTATCTCTTTTGTAAGAGAATATCATTTGTCCAATTTTGTCAATGCAACTAATGTGGTATTTTCTCCCGAGGTCAAGGAAATTGAGGATTTCAGTAAGAGGTATTCATGATATTTCAATGTTTTTTATACTCTGATTACTATGTATTCAATTCTTTTATGAATTCAAATTGAATTAAAAATAAATAATTTTTTTGTAGCATGTTTGGTTCTTCTTCTTTTGTCGATGTTTTGGATGGATGTTTTGCTAGCGACCCTGTTTATGCCCCTGCGGAGAAGGAGTTGTCAAGTAAATCGGCTGCGGTAGTCCTTTTGACCGCTCTCCTTTTTTGTAATCAGGTATGTTTATATTATTACTTTATTTTGTTAATTCTTTTAAGTTAACAAATTGGAGTATAAAATGGTATCTAATGCTGTTTTCTTATATGCATATGGTCACGTATACTATAGATTATGCTCTTATTTATATATTCATGTATGTTTACCTACTGGTAAGAATAGTATATATACATATGCTGTGTATCCATATATTTTTAAACAATCAAGTACAGGTGCACACGCACACAGTCACATACCAGTGAAGTATGTTCATGTTTGTAACCCCACATCGACAAGAATTTTTATATGATTTTATTTTTGATTCGTTTGTTAGCCTAGGATGGTTTGGATTGCTGGAAATATTACTGATATTGTGAAGGAAAGAGGATGGTTCCATGCAGTTTGCCCGGAGTGCAAGAACATCTCTGTTGATTCAAATTCAAGGCTTTGTTGTTCTTCGTGTGGAGATTATATCATTCCACATGCAATGTTTAATATTTATGTCCGTGTTTCTGATGGCTCTCACGATTTCCTCCTCTTATTGAAGAATAATTTATGCTTGAGGTTGATTGGAAACTCGGTGGAAGGTGTTTTTGATTCCATGATTTTGGTAATTTATTATTCATTATTAATTTTCATTGTTATATTAATCTTGAAAGTCTTATGATTATCAAATTTTTTTATAATGACATTTTTTCAGGATGACGAGTTTGATGATGCCGATGTCACGCTAGATCCTTCTATTCCCTTGGTTGTGAAAGATCTGATTAAAAAGGATCTTTTATTCCAAGTATCTATTCAAGGGAATGAGGATTCCAAATGTGAAGCCGTTTTCTTAGTTAACAATATCTGTTATGACAATAATTTAGTGTCAATGCACATGTCGAAATTGTACAGGGTTAAATTTGAGCCTAAATTTCCAGTGGGAGGTGATCTGTTGGTGTCTGAAAGTTGTGACTCCAGTGATGATACTGATCAGATCATGCATGATCTCAGCCCTGTCTCTGGTGAACATGTTGCCGACAATGATGAAGACGTTGCCTGAAAGAAGAAAAAGAAAAATGAAGGATCCTCATCCCACTTCCATTCAGAAGATTCTGGATCCGAGCGATGTGGAATTTATTCGTGGAGCACTTTTTAAATTATCAAGTTTTTAATGCTTTTGTTTTTTGTTAGATTTTTTTTTGTTTTGAAAACTGTTTGAATATTCTGTGTTGTGGATGTTTCTTGGTTTGTTGAATTTTTTTTGTGTGTTTGTAAACTGAAAACTCTTTTGGTTATGTGCTCATGCTTTGTCGTTTTATTGAAGTTTTTTGATAACTCCGTTTCAATATTTCTAACAGAATGCTTCCCTGTAAAGTTCATCGTCGATGTTGAGTTTCTCGATCTGAAACTCGCATCTCCGAGTGTAAGTTTTCAGTGCCCGTTACGGAAGAACTTCAAAGGGATTATCTTCAAAAACAACAAGGCTTATAGATTTAGGTGATTCTTAAAGACATAGGAGAATGAATCTTTTTTGCATGTATCAACTTGATCTAGATCGATTAATATTATTTAGCGCCATTATCAAGTTATGTACTTATTTTAGGTATGTTGTAGTATTTTTCCAAGTGAAAAATATTTATTTTAAATTAATAAAGTATAATAATTGTATTTTTTGAAAAAATATTGTGAAAGTAGTATGTAAGACCAAATTTGTTTCCTAAAATTAATAATGAAAACAATTTGTTTACTAGATACTGTATAAGTTAATGAAAAATATATTCATATGTTTTATATTTTTTTCTTTAATTTTTTTTTTAAACATGTAAATCCTAAAACAAGAACCTATTTATATTACAACAAAAGCTAGGTTTGTATGTAAATCAATGAAGCAATTCATAATTATTACTTTTTTTTTTGTTTTTTTTGGCTAACTACTAATCATTATATTCTTCTTGATACTTGCTAAGTGTTTACCACGCGCTTGGTAGGATTCTTCTATTTCAGGGTGAACCTCTTCACCTTCTCACTTTAATCAAACGGTTATCTAAGTTCGTACTTCACCTTTTACAGTTTTCAGAATTAGTTTGTATTTAAAAACTGTATCTTTAGGTTCTCTACAAACAACCGTATCCATTCTCTCTCTCAAACATGTCTCAATCTTACGCCTCTCTTAAACATCTTAATGATTTTAGTCCTGATCCTATTCTATTAGTAAGGATATGCAGGAAATGGATACATTCTTATCCGTCTGATACCCCTCGATCTTTAGAGGTTGTAATGGTTGATCTTCAAGTAAGTTTGTTTATTTTTTAGTACTATTAAATAATATATTATTTTTTGTTCACAGGTGGGTGAATTATATTGGTGTGTATTTCTGATTTTTGGTTTCTGTAGGGCTTCCGGATTCTAGGATCTGTACCGAAGAAGCTTATTTCGTGGTTTGATGGTGATCTTAAAGAGGGAATGTTATGCAATATTCGTAATATCACAGTTCTGCCGCAATTCGAATATCCGGTTCTAATCGATCACGACTTTATGATCGTTTTCAAAAAAGAGTCATTTGTCGGTCCAGCTATTTATCCGTGGTTTTCTAAATCTATCTTTGATATCAAAAATTTTAATGATATCGAGAGGAGTTTCCACTTGGCTAATGATCTTCTTTTGGGTATTTCTTTTTGTATCATAAATCATCTTTTAATATATTTGAATATATGGATTGTTAATATTAATTCGTTGTGGGATACGTTAAAACATTGTGTTCTTTTATATTTCAATTCAATTTTTTTTTTATATTTTCAGATGTTCTTGGTCGCGTCATTGCTGTGTATGATAAAGACTTGAATAAACCCGGATTGCATTTTCTTCTTCAAGATCTTGAGTAATTAATCTTTCTAAAATTATCAAGGGCTATTTTCTCCATTCCTTTATTTTAAACCATATTTACTAAATTGCATCTTTCTTACTAACTTTATATTTTTTTGTTCTTTATTTCAGAGAAAATATATTAACTTGCAAGTTCTTCAAACCATATTCAAAATCGGTGAACCACTTCATTCGTTTTATGAAGAAATCTGTTGAGATGGAAAAGTGTGTAATCATCATTCAACTGTGCAAGACCAAAAAATACCAAAGTTAGTTTTATTATCATTAAAAGTGCTGAACAAAATTTGAAAAATTATGTATAAATTACAATGGAAAATTTTATCTTTATCTCTTTTACAGGAGAATATCACCTGACCAATTTTTTCAATTTAACTAGAGTCGTATTTTCCCCCGATGTGAAGGAAATTGAGGATTTCAGTAAGAGGTATTCGTAATATTTCATTGTTTTTATTTTATTTTATACTTTGATTATTGTTTATCCAGTGTCTTTATGAATTCAAATTTAATTAAAATTAATGAAATATTATGTAGCATGTTTGGTTCTTCTTCTGTTGTGAATGTTTTGGATGAAGATTTTGCTATTGACCCTCTTTATGTCCCCGCGGAAAAGGAGTTTTCAGACAAATCGGCGGTAGTTATATCTTTATCCGCTCTGCTTTTTTGTAATGAGGTAAGTATATATCATTACTTGATTTTCTTAATTTTATTAAAGTAACGAATTGGTGTAGAAAATGGGATTCTGTCTTATATACGTATACTTATATCTATATACATTATGCTCTTATTGATATATAAGTGTATGTTTGCCTACTGCTAACAAAAGTATATATACATATGCTATCTATATATACATGTATTTTTAAACAATCAAGAATACGTGCGCACACTCACATGCACATACCATTTCATATATGCATGTATCTAAACCCACATTCACAAGTTTTTTATCTGTTGTTTTTTCTGTTTCCTTTGTTAGCCCAGGATGTTTTGGACAGCTGGAAAAATAACTGAAATTGTGAAGCAAAGAGGTTGGTTTCATGCAGTTTGCCCGCAATGCAAGAACGTATCTGTTGATTCATATTCAAGGCTGTGTTGTTCTTCGTGTGGTGATTATATAATTCCACACGCAATGTTCAACATATATGTGCGTGTGTGTGATGGCTCTTACAATTTCCTCCTTTTATTGAAAAATAATTTATGCTTGAGGTTGTTTGGAAAGTCAGTGGAAGGTGCTTTTGATTCTATGATTTTGGTAAATTATTATTCAATATTAATTTCCAATTGTTATATTAATCTTGAAATCTTTATGATTATCGAATATTTATTCTGATAACATCTTTTCAGGATGACGAGTCTGATGGTCCCGATGTCACTCTAGGTCCTTCTATTCACTTGGTTGTGAAAGGTCTGATTGGACAGGATCTTTTATTCAAAGTATCTATTCAAGGGAACGAGGATACCAAAAGTGAAGCCGTTTTCTTAGTTCACAATATCTGTTATGACAGTGTGTTAGTGGAACTGCACGTTTCGAAATTGAACAACAATAAGCCTAAATTTCCAGTGGAAGATGATCTAGCGGTGTCTGAAAGTTCTGACCCCAGTGATGATTCTGATCAGTCCATGCACGATCTGAGCCCTGTTTCCGTGATGGTACCAGCTGACGATGATGACACGCAATTGATGTCCAATTTAAGCCCTGTGTCAGGTGACTATGCTGTCGACAAAGATGAAGTACGCTCGGAGGAAGGAGTTGTCCGCAAGAAGCAAAGGAAAGATGAAGGTTCCTCAGCCCAAGTCCATTCAGACGATACTGGCTCTGAGTGATTTGGAATTTATTCGTGGAAAACTTTTTTAAATTATCAACTTTTTCGTGCTTTTGTTTTGTTGGAGTTTTTTTTTTTTTTTTTTTTTGAAAACTCTTTGAATATTCTCTACTGTGTGTTTAGTTGATTTATTGATGTTTGTGTGTTTTTAAAACTGAAATCTCTTTTGGTTCTGTACTCATGCTTTTTCGTTTTATTGAAGTTGTTTGAAAACTCCATTAAAGTTCATTGTCGATGTCGAGTTTCTCGATCTAAAACTCGCATCTCCAAACGTAAGTTTTCAGACAGTGTAGTATAGTATGAACTCTTGGATAGCATCGTCATATGAACAAGATACTTAGATAATAGTAGACTGGACTCTTTGTTTTTGTAATTAAAAATACAAGTACTATTTAATTTATATTTATTCCATAAAAATAAAATGAAGAATAACTTTCGTTGACTGCTTCAGTTTCTTTATATGATACTAAATTTTAGTTTTTTAAAATAGATTTAGGGTTTGTCTTTGTTCTTTCTTCTCCTTCTCCGGGTTTTTCTTTCTTCTCCTTCTCCAGAAATTAAAGAATACTCCAACGAGACATGAATTTCACCGGCGGAGAGGCTGAAAATTCGGCTTGCACTTCTGGAAGTTCCTCTAGCACTTCTGGAAATTCCGGTAGCACTTCAACTGAAGGTCGCGCAGAGATCGATATTGGTTTTTTTTCGACTTCAGGTCAAGGAAAGATCTGTCCCGGTGTAATTGATTGTGAGTCTTCTCTCCTTTTGTTACAGTAACAAATCTTTTGTTTCCGACTAGATTTTTCATATTAACTATTTGTTCCAAATTTGTTCTAGGTTTTCTACCCGCTTCATCGATTTATTTTTTTCTTAACTCATTTTCATTAAATTATTCTTTTAAATCTTGATAAAATAATTCACTTGAATCAGTTTTATATTATTTTATTATATATTTATATATAGTTAGTTATGTCTTATTTGTGTTTTTCTATGATTATGCGAATTAGCTGAACAATGTCCCAGATTATGGTCTTCGTATTTTAAAATATTTTGTCATGATATGTATTATCTTCTTATATTATAATTGTTTCTCAAGTTACAAGAAGAGTTCCCTGTCCAATGAGATTCCACATTACGATCAAAGATGGAGATAATGTGACTGTTGTAAGTATATATGTTGCGTTGATTTCCTATTTTTTGGTTTTCATCAACTCTGATTTTGACCAACTGCGCCTTTTGTAAGCCAATGCCAACATTATTCATTGAAAAGTGCTCTTACCGTATGCCTGTGTTCGCCGATATTAAGACTCCTTTTGCTCGAATTCATTCTGTTGTGTTGGGTGAAGACACCGACGGTCGTCTCCACATAGTAAGAGGTTGGCAGTAGTTTCGGGAAAAATATGAGATTAAGACGGGGCAGTTGTTGACATTCCATTGGAACGATCCATCCCACTTCAATGTGCACATTTATGATGTTGATGGGGTTGAGATAACCTATGATGCTGACCATGTCCGAAGAGGTCGGGAAGTAGATTTAAAGAGTCTCTCTCACAAGTTTTCTGAACTAATTTTAGACCATCGACGCTATCGTTTGGTAAGTACTACTGTAAGTTTTTTTTACTGTGCCAGTTCAATATAAATTTAATTCATGCATTTTTTCTATGATTTTCAGACGATTCCTAGATCATTCGCCATCAAGACTGAGCTTGAGAACAAATCAGAGGTGATCCTGTCAAATGGAAAAGGAATCAGAATGTCAGCCCGTTTGCGTAAACGAAGACGAAGTGATACAGATAAAAATAAGAGCATTTTTCTCGACAAGGAATGGCAGGAATTCTGTAATCAGAGTGAGTATTATGTTGACAAGGTGTTGGACTTCTACTACGATCGTACTTCCACCACGTTGTATGTTGTTCCAGAATTTGAAATGTTGTCTGCTTCCGACTCCTCCGATTGACGAATTAGAATATTTCTTAATTAGTATTTCTATTATTATTTTGAACTGATACATTGTTAAATTTTAACTGAAATATTTCTAGGATTTTCGAAATGTACTTGACTTTGAGCCCTTCGTTTGTGTGCATTTTGGGTGACATATTTAGATGTCTACTTTATGATTTTGTTTTGGATCTATAAACCAAGTTATGTTTATTAGTTTAGTATTTATCGGATTTTTTAAATTAAAATTTGTTTTTATTATAACAACTTATGATATTCAAGTTTTTCGTGCTTTTGTTTTGCTGGAGATTTTTTTGTTTGAGAACTCTTTAAATATTCTGTACTTTGGATAAGAATTGCAGAGGAGCAAATGGCAGTGGCTGAAGTGTTTGTTATGGATTGTTTGTTTGTTGAAGTGATATTTGTTGTAAAAGTTTATTGAAAACAATTATAAAAATTGCAAAGGGGGAGATGGTATTGGTGGTTGATGTTCTGCTTTTCCAATTACCAAATAAGACAAAAGAGAAGTTCAAGTGTTTGTTATGGATGGAAAAAGAGAGACTGCAGTTTCAATTACCAAAAAAAGAATGCAAAAGAGAAGTTGAAGTTTTTGTTTTTATTGATGGAAAAATAGAAATTTAGTTACACAAGTAATTGAAAAAAAAAATGACGACTTATTATTATTATTAGTATTATTATTATTATTTATTATAATAAAGATGAGTGTAATAAATATTTGATTAATTAATTTATATTTATTCCATAAAAAGAATTTTTTAAAATGGTATCCATTCTCCTAAATAGAGTAAAATAGTACAGTAGTATTTTTTTTCACAATTTAATTTTTTACCAATAATTATTCATCCTAATTTTCAATAATAATAATAATATTTATTTTATTTAGTTTTTTTAATTGAGAAACATCTTAATGGTTCTATATTCAATGAAAGGTCTTCATTGTTTCGTTAGGACTTATTTTAGTAAAATTTTCATTTAGGACAAGATCTCAATCCTAAAATTACACCCTAAATAAGTTTTATAATTATTTTTGACCGATTTGTCTTTTCATTAGAAGCACTTTTTATTAATTTGTTATTTTTTTTTATAATTCTTTGTCTTTTCATTATAAAGTTTTTTGGTAAAATCTAATGCAAGACATTATTTTTTATTATTATTATTTGTCTTTTCATTAGAAAAAAAAATGGTTAAACCTAATGCAACATGTTAGTTTTTTATAATTCTTTGTCTTTTCATTATTAGAAATTTTTTTGGTTAAACCTAATGCAACACGTATTCCCTTAATGGGATTTCCAAGAGAACCCTAATAATTTATTTATTTTTCAAAGCATCGATAACGATGCATTCTTCTTTATATTCTCTTTGCATTTTATTTGTTGTACTTCACTACCCTATACTTGAAAAATATATTGAGATAGAATGACTGACAATTTCCGTTCGTTGAAACACTTTACTCCTGTCTCTGACATTAACAAGGATAGAATGGACTGGAAGATACAAGTTCGAATTTGTAGGAAGTGGAAGACGACGGGCAATGGAAAAATTTCAGAAACCTTGGAGTTTTTGTTTGCCGATATTCAGGTTTTTTAGTGTCTTACGTATTTTTCAATTATCTTAATTGCAGTTAAAAATATACATATACTTATATATTTTTCCTTCGACTTTTGGCAGGGAACTAGAATTCATGCAATTGTTAAAAAGGTGCTCATACCTAAATTCCAGGATTTGTGCAATGAAGGAGATATTGTTACTGTCCATCAGTTCTCAGTTGTTGATAGGCCAAAGAACTTTCCTGTTGCGGATTTTGCATATAGGATTGTGTTCCATGGAAATACATATCTTGGTTCATGGTTCAAACATGAACAACAAATTTCCCAAGTCCATTTTCCAGTTCAAAGATTATTTGGAAATTCTAAGTGGCTCTCAAAAGGATGATGGTGGTTTATTTGGTATTTTTGTATTTTATATCTTAACATGTTTATCATTATATATTTTCTTATTCTTTCCTTACGTTAAATTGATGTAAACATCTGACTATGTGTTCATGCAAGATGTAATTGGCACTATTACTGATATTAATGACTCAAGGTTGAAGACCGATACGTCTGTCAAAGGCAACAAGAGTATTCAGTTCTTGCTTCAAGATCACCAGTACGTTTTGTATTTGTTTTTTAAAGTTAATTTCACGAATACTAAATATTAATCATTGAATTAACAGAGAGCTGAAAATTGAGTGCGTTCTGTGGGAACCCTATTGCCATGAGTTGAAAGAATTTGTTGAAGAGTTGAGAACAAACAAAGATAACCAAGTAGTGGTTATACAGTTGTGCAGAGCAAGGAAATTTAGAGGTAAAGAAATTACTCGAATAAATATTGATTTATATCATTACTTATAATTCTAACTTAATGAATATTTTAAAATTGTGTTGTATATTTTGTTGAAGGGGCGATTGGAGTTTCAAATACTTTTCATGCTACTAAAGTTATTGTTGATCAAAATTTGGAAGAGATTGTTGAGTACAAGAGCAGGTAATACTGTGTTTTTTTCATCAATGCTATAAATAACTCAGAATACTGACAATCATGTTGGAATTTATAATAAACAGGTTGCCAAATAATGTTGTGACAAGTTCTTTCGATGGTTCAAAAATATCAAGTGCATCTTTTGTCAGTGTAAAGGATGAGTTGCAGAACCCTTCTACTGTCTACTTAACTCTCCATGACTTGAAGAATTGTGAAGTGGTTAGTTTGTTGTCTATTATTTTAATTATAGCATTTATTTAACATTTATTTATTTAATAATTTATTTGTGTGAACTGAATTTTGCTGGGATTCGATGTCCCGGGCTATCAAAAAATTATGCGGAACCGATAACCCGACCGAAACCCCGTCGCCGGAAACCGATCACGAACACCACGTATCCGGAGTCCGACGAGGGAATCTGTTGGAAATCGATATCCCGGAATTAATAAATTTAAATAAATAAATTATCTAATTAATTCCGACCGAAATCCTTTGGAGATCGAATATCCGGAGTTGTAAAATTGCGGAACAACAACTCCAATCGACTCCCGGTTGCCGGAACATCTCGCCACGAACCACCACGTATATCCGGACTCAACCAAAACCCTAACCGCGGCTAATCCGCGGCTGTTCGGTCGAGCCCATGCACGGGGCTCGCGGCTGAACACGGCAGCCGCCTAGGGCTGCCCTTGGCAGCCCGCTGGGCATGTCCGAACCCTCGCGGACAGCCCCATCTCGAACCCTAGCAGCAGCCGAGCCACCGCCGTTCGAACGAGGCGCGCGCACGTCACCGGACGTGCGCTAGGGTTCAGCCCGCTAGGCACGCCCCAGCTGCCCCCCGGTTGATCGAGCTCCAGCCACGGTGGAACCCGTGGCTCACGATCACCCCAGCTGCCGCCAGCCACCGCCGCGCGAGCGGCGGTCCAGCCGTGCGAGCGGCAGCCCCTCCGCGTGAGCGGAGGCAGCGCCGTGCGAGCGGCGCTGGGCTGTCCAGCCGGCGTGCTCACGGGGATCCACCTCTTGCCGTGGATTCCTAGCCGCGGCGGTCCGGAGATCCTCGATCCCCATCGCCCGACACATCCTCGGTTTGGATCTCCGTCCCTCGGATCTTGGTTCACGATATTTTTACGATAATTAAACGATAAAATCATAAAGAGGGTTTTACGATTTACCTCGTTCTCGTTGTTCGGAAAAACGAAGAACTCAATTTGACGACCTTGAGATCTTCCCACGTATTCCTTGCACTAGCCCGGACGTCGTGTGGGCGACGATCTACCGAACTCCATGGATCTTCCTCTCTACTTTCTCTCTCTCTCTAGAATTGTGATCTTCAAGTTATGAGATGTAGAGAAGACCATGTAGTGCTTTTATAGGCTACGTAGGGGATCTTAAGGAGGTGGAATATTGGGCTTCCAATATTGAAGATTAAATTGAGCCCAATGCTCAAGTCCATTAATCCTTATCAATATTAATTAATTCTATTTTCCACTATATAAAATTAATTGCACTCCCAATATTAAACCATATTATATCAAATAATATTTCTCCGGTAGTATTATTTATTCCGTGTATTTAAGATATAAATATCCATGAATAAAATTAATTTATTGCTAATTAATTTATTCATCTCTTATATCCGAGACTAGTACCATTCAACCTTAATTATTATGCGGAACGAATCCACCTGCAGGGTTTACATAATAATTCCTTATGAACTCATCTCGGGGATATTATCAACCCTTCCAGGATACACTTTCCCGTCAAGTATTCACGGCATGTCATATATAAAACATAGTGACCCAACTTAACCGGTAATTAACCCAATAATTAAATCGGTTAATTCCTTTTGTAAATCAAAGTCACTTATATTAAATATACACACCCGCAATAGTTTCGGGGATTAAGAATAAAATACACTGAGACTCGAATCGATTATCGCCGGCAATCCTAATCGATGAATCTCAACGATCCGCTCAATACACCAAGTGTACAAGTGTGATAAAATAATTAAGATAAATTATTTTCTCTCTCACACAACGACTATACCGATGGATTGGTCCGTGTCCATCTAGGTCGTGAGCAACTGTTCGATTAAATACGAGTAACCGATAGTATGATCTTCTGTGCGCCCATGCAACACCATACTAACTACAACGTATAAAATCCAGGACTATGATTTGCATATATTTAATTATAAATAATTAAACGCAAATAATTGTTTATTTAGTTAAATAGATTAATGGCAATGGATCGTGAGTTTCTGTTACTTAAATCTAGACATTAAGTACACAACTCCAACAATCTCCCACTTGTACTAAGGTCTAGTCATTTCCTCCAAACTCCCGACTCCCATACTCATCACGTGCTTAAGTTGTACTTCCAAGAAGTACTATGTGAATGAGAACTCTAGGTTGCCGCTCTGAAGTTATCTTGGTGACTACAGCGTCGTCTCCCTCGACGATGACTCGTATCAGGTGGTACTTGCACTATGTGTTATCTTACACTTATGGACTCGTGATTTCTTACCATTTGCTATTGCACCGCTATTTACATAGCCTTTGGCAAATTAAGAATCACATCTAAGTCCCAGAGATTATCCCGGAGTTATACCAAACCTTCCGCTGCCTCTGAGGCCGCTATTTGGTTACCCATGGCAGAGTCCGAAAAGCATCGTGCTTATCACTCTTCCATGTTAAAACTCCTTCTCCTTTAATAGTGAAACACATAGCCTGATATCGACTTACACCGGTCCTCATTCGATTAGAAATCTAAGAGAATGTAATCCAAAGGAAAAACTCGTCTGCTTCGTAGTCTAGAACAGTACTTCGAAAGTACTTTTACGGCAGTCGAATATTCCTTTCCAGGATTACCTTGATATCCTCCCACTATGCTAACCGCATAGCCGATATCAGGTTCTTTTTTTCAACAATGCATTTATTAAGCTTTCCACACTCAAAGTGTAGGAAACTGCTTTCATTGCTTCTATCTCCTTTTGTGTTCCAAAACACATATCCTTAGATAGATGCATTCCGTCTCTGAAAGGTAACAAACCTTTCTCGGAATCTTGCATGTTAAAACGAACCATAATCATATATGTAAGATGTCCAGGAAAAGTACAATGTTCTTTCTAGAGATCCAAGATCTCAAGAACATGTCCAACTTCTTCCTTTATCTTTCATAATGATTCATCTAGACAACCATCATTTTATGTCTGATAACATCTTTACATTGTTGCCAATGATAAGAGTGTCATCTACATAAAACCTCCGAGAAACACCACCTTGTTTTCCATCACGTTTCCAATACACACAATTCGTCTATGCTTTTGATGAATCCATAAAATGGACTATCTCATCAATTTGCAAGTACCACGAACTCAATGCTTTGTTTCAATCCATAAATGGATCAACTAAGCTTGTACTCTAAATGATCTCGCCTCTTAGCAATAATTCTTATTGCTCTCCAAGAAGGCACATTTAGATCTAGTACGGCCTTCATGTAGATCCAGGGATCGATTTCATGTATACTAGGTCCAGAGTCCGATGACTCTTCTAGTCTTATGAATATCTCCGGTTGTCCCACAACCTCCCACTACAATGGCATTCCGGTGTATAAACAGTGATAACAGTAGGTGCAGTTAGTGGTGTACCGCTACTCGGTTCGGCCGGTTCTAAGTCTTAATCTTTCTCTCTCATTTCAAAGTATTACGTCACCTTGGGCTTGTGGTTCATTATATAGTCTTTCTCTAAGAACCGGGCGTTAGAACTTATAACGTCCTTCTGGTTCATAGTACTATTGAACACACATCTTTTTTTCTTCTAGGACATTCTACAACTGCATTTAAATGCGCCGTTGTTTTCAGATGTATCCATAGAACATAGGTAGTTCCGTATAACTCATGCTTTTACTATTTCTATAAGAGTTCCATTTCTTGTTTATGGCACACCATTTCTACACAACAGTGTATGGTGTAGTCATTTAGGATCAAATCCCAATCTCTGATCAGTATGCCATGCGTTCCTTAGACAGGTACTTGCCTCCGCGATCAAATCGCAGGCTACAAATGGATATACCTTGATGGTTCTCCACAATTGCTTAGTGTCCATTGACTTGTCAAAACACTTGCTTTTGTGGCACATCTGGTACTCTAATTCATTTCTCGACTAATCATCAAATGAAGTACTCGTACCTTATTGTCTGAGTGGACATAGGTCTGCATACATCAGAGTTAATCAATTCTTATACTTGTCCGGATCTTACATCTTATATCCATAAAGGATTGCTTAGTCATATTATCTTCCAAATTAGATTCTTAGGTCGGAAGGTCCACTCCTTCAACTTAATTGATCAAAATATCAATTTTCGACCCTTGAACTTCTTATTTGAATAAATATGACTCAGCATAAGAATCCACAAGTATAATTGATAAAGAAATCTCTTATTAGTAAAACGAGTTTCATACTACGGTTCGTTGCATCATGGTGGACTCAGGATTCATCATTTATATATTGCTAGCTAATGTACCAGAATAGATAATATCATTATTTCTTCTTATAACCATCAAATGATTAAAAGAAATAAAATATCCATTCATTAGAAATCCAGAACAAAGTTCTTTCTAATATGAAAAGTACATAAAAGCAATAACTCAAAATGAAATCCTATAAAATGTCCTCTACTGCAACTGCTGACTCCTCCACAGCATTGCCCATGTAGACTACGATCTTTTCTTTTCCCAGTCGTTAGGTTTCCTGGAACCTCTCGCATTTAAAATGCACATACCGTCAGTGGTTCCATATCTACACACCAGGTTCCGGTAGATAATACCACTGACTATGTTTTTCGACTAAAGAAAATTTCATACTTTCTTTGAGAGGATAATCAGACTTCCAGTACCCAGACTGTTTGCATCGAGAAGACTTGCCTATTGGCTTTCTCATCCCATCTCGTGGTCCAAGACACTTAGGACCACTGGGTTTCTTTGCTTGCTTTAATTTTCCCCCGATTTTGCCCTTAGGTTCAAAACCTTTGGCATTGGCTACAAGAGCTTGCGATTTCCGACTCAACTCGTCTAAAAGGTCAATCATCTCAAAAACGTTTTTAAGCGTTTCCTCGAAGCGACTGGCCTTTACGAGTATCCTCATCGCTTCTTGTCTAGCCGCCTATGTCATGTCTAAACACCTTGAGTTTGAACATGATACCATAATCAGTGGTTATTGCAAAAGCATTTTCCCACTTCTTAAAATCAGTCATTTCCTCATAAGTTAAGACATTTGTAGGCTCGGGAGGACAAAGCTCACTGAGTACAAACTTGTACTCTTTAACAGTTTGGGTAATGTCTAGATCTCTATTCCAATCATTACATTCAGGGACCAGTGAGTTTAAAATCCTTAAGTATCACATAAAGTGGGTTCAAGGCCATATCCTAATCTATGAGCACATATAACAACAAACAATCGACTTAATTTCCGATATTATCTCCCTCAAATAATATCATTAAACCACTAATCACATCTAAAATCCCATCAGATATGGCAAGCCACGTTGTGTGGACGTTTACCTATCCAAATGATTTAGCAATTAGATTTACTTCGGTCGTACATCAACTATAGCGTAACTTCGTTGGGAAGAATACTATAAAGCGTACCTAAGTGTAAACCATTACTCAGTACTAAGGTGAGTCGTTTGGAACCGCAACATCACCGCAAGCCACGTTGTGTGGACGTTTACGATAACTCACAATCCTTCACAACTCCCTATAACTGTCTACATCAATTAATCCAAAATCCGTCGATATAGCAAGCCACGTTGTGTGGACGTTTACTACACCAAGAGACTTTTATAATTGACTCCCAATTATTTGATTCATTTAATCTTGTAGATCAAGACGCGGAGAATCATAAGTGAAACTCGAAGTTTCTAACCAGTGATTCACCATGCGAACGACCCTATCTCTCATAAATGAGGGAGCCGAGCAGACAATCGATCTAGTCATCAAATGACACGAAAGTCTCTAATTTGTGTCCTCGACATGACCAAGTGGCTTTGGCTCCATTCCACTCCCCGGGGTGAGAATGAGTCGACTTGAAATCAGTTTTGGAAAGACAAATTAGGCATTGTTTGATAAACTTAATCAATGTTTCTCGTAAAAGGAATTACAAGAATTCTCCTCCAATGACTTGTCTATACGAACTTCAAAAGTCCATAAAAGTCACCAAGAGAACAGCAATGGAGACCATGGATATGTTTCCATACCCTCTCCCACTTAGCTTTTTACAATAAAGGGATACGCTATCTAATGCATAATTAAATACACATAAGCATGCATACATGAAATAAAGCACATAGAATATTATCACATAATCAAAATAATACTAGAATATTATTTTCCGACTATTATGGCTTTATCGCATCCCCGTACGCATCTTCTAGTCTTCAGTCTTCGTTCTTGAATGCTCCATGTGACGGGAATATTAATTCCAATATTTAAATCTATTTATTTTAATAAATCCAAAAGATACTTAATTCGAAAATTAAGTCAATCGAATAAATCAAAAATAAAATTAAATATTGTTAATATTTTTATTTATTTTATTTTCCCTTTCTACTTCATTAAATCTCTAGAATAATCTATCCAAGACCCACTTGGAATATTCTAGAAGACTTCCATAATGAAATAAGGAAATAAAATAATTTATTTTATTTTCCCTTTCTACTTCATTAAATCTCTAGAATAATCTATCCAAGACCCACTTGGAATATTCTAGATGATTTCCATAATGAAATAAGGAAATAAAATAATCTATGTCCATGAAAATTCCCATAAAATAGGAATAATCAAATAGGAAATAAATTAATTTAATAATTAATTATTTTCCTTTCTAATTCCATTAAATCTCTAGAATCCTATTCCAAGTAGAACTTAGAATATTCTAGAAGACTTCCATAATAGAATAAGGAAATAAATTAATTTCAATTAATTCTTTTCCTATTTCCATGAGAATTCCCAAAAAATAGGAATACTCAAAATAGGAAAACCGAATCAATTAGGAAAGTGAATCTAGGTAGGAGAACACGAGATCACGAGGACCCCGCGTCCCCCACCATCGATCGCCGGCCGGGGAGGAGCGCCGCCGCCACCTCAGCCCACGCGCCACCACCACCGGTGGCCGGCGTGGCCGAGGGTTCCCGCGGGCAGCCCCCACGCCCCCTTTCGATCGATCCTCATGGGATCGATCATCATGATCGATCCCCGGTCCTCCCTCTCTTCGTCTCCTCCGTCACACTTTTCCGGTCGTCGTTTCGGAATCGATCCAACGTAAATAAATTGCAAATTTATTACTACGCTATCCGGTATCGATTCTCTACGTGAAAACGACCTCAAACAATTTCCGGAAAAATTAAGAACAAGCATTCACCACACAAGAACAAATAACATCACCGAGAGTTTAATAATCAAGAACATTATTATGACATTAATTAATAAAATTAAATCTAGCCATAATAATCGGAAACCCTGCAAGGTAGAACAATTTATCGAAAAATACCATGAACTAAAACCTCGCTCTGATACCAATTGTTGGAAATCGATATCCCAGAATTAATAAATTTAAATAAATAAATTATCTAATTAATTCCGACCGAAATCCTTTGGAGATCGAATATCCGGAGTTGTAAAATTGCGGAACAACAACTCCAATCGACTCCCGGTTGCCGGAACATCTCGCCACGAACCACCGCGTATATCCGGACTCAACCAAAACCCTAACCGCGGCTAAGCCGCGGCTGTTCGGTCGAGCCCATGCACGGGGCTCGCGGCTGAACACGGAAGCCGCCTAGGGCTGCCCTTGGCAGCCCGCTGGGCATGTCCGAACCCTCGCGGACAGCCCCATCTCGAACCCTAGCAGCAGCCGAGCCACCGCCGTTCGAACGAGGCGCGCGCACGTCACCGGACGTGCGCTAGGGTTCAGCCCGCTAGGCACGCCCCAGCTGCCCCCCGGTTGATCGAGCTCCAGCCACGGTGGAACCCGTGGCTCACGATCACCCCAGCTGCCGCCAGCCACCGCTGCGCGAGCGGCGGTCCAGCCGTGCGAGCGGCAGCCCCTCCGCGTGAGCGGAGGCAGCGCCGTGCGAGCGGCGCTGGGCTGTCCAGCCGGCGTGCTCACGGGGATCCACCTCTTGCCGTGGATTCCTAGCCGCGGCAGTCCGGGGATCCTCGATCCCCATCGCCCGACACATCCTCGGTTTGGATCTCCGTCCCTCGGATCTTGGTTCACGATATTTTTACGATAATTAAACGATAAAATCATAAAGAGGGTTTTACGATTTACCTCATTCTCGTTGTTCGGAAAAACGAAGAACTCAATTTGACGACCTTGAGATCTTCCCACGTATTCCTTGCACTAGCCCGGACGTCGTGTGGGCGACGATCTACCGAACTCCATGGATCTTCCTCTCTACTTTCTCTCTCTCTAGAATTGTGATCTTCAAGTTATGAGATGTAGAGAAGACCATGTAGTGCTTTTATAGGCTACGTAGGGGATCTTAAGGAGGTGGAATATTGGGCTTCCAATATTGAAGATTAAATTGAGCCCAATGCTCAAGTCCATTAATCCTTATCAATATTAATTAATTCTATTTTCCACTATATAAAATTAATTGCACTCCCAATATTAAACCATATTATATCAAATAATATTTCTCCGGTTGTATTATTTATTCCGTGTATTTAAGATATAAATATCCATGAATAAAATTAATTTATTGCTAATTAATTTATTCATCTCTTATATCCGAGACTAGTACCATTCAACCTTAATTATTATGCGGAACGAATCCACCTGCAGGGTTTACATAATAATTCCTTATGAACTCATCTCGGGGATATTATCAACCCTTCCAGGATACACTTTCCCGTCAAGTATTCACGGCATGTCATATATAAAACATAGTGACCCAACTTAACCGGTAATTAACCCAATAATTAAATCGGTTAATTCCTTTTGTAAATCAAAGTCACTTATATTAAATATACACACCCGCAATAGTTTCGGGGATTAAGAATAAAATACACTGAGACTCGAATCGATTATCGCCGGCAATCCTAATCGATGAATCTCAACGATCCGCTCAATACACCAAGTGTACAAGTGTGATAAAATAATTAAGATAAATTATTTTCTCTCTCACACAACGACTATACCGATGGATTGGTCCGTGTCCATCTAGGTCGTGAGCAACTGTTCGATTAAATACGAGTAACCGATAGTATGATCTTCTGTGCGCCCATGCAACACCATACTAACTACAACGTATAAAATCCAGGACTATGATTTGCATATATTTAATTATAAATAATTAAACGCAAATAATTGTTTATTTAGTTAAATAGATTAATGGCAATGGATCGTGAGTTTCTGTTACTTAAATCTAGACATTAAGTACACAACTCCAACAAAATCGCCGCGAGGGCGAAACCCTAGCCGAGCCCCACGCGGGTTCGCGATCGCATGCACATGCGATCGCCGGGCTGCTCCGGTAGCCCTGGGCGGTGAGTCCGGCGACTCACCGCCGTCGTCGGAGGTGGGAGGGCACCACCAGCCGCGGCACCAGCCCGCGGCAGTCCCTCCCGGCGATCGAGCTAGGGCTCGATCGCCCCAGCCGCGGCATCCAGCCGCGGCTTCTCCTCGTGCGCCACCGCCGGCCAGGGAGGACCGGGGAGGTCGTCTGCCGTGGGGCCAGCCCACGGCGACTCCCCAGCGATCGACTTCACGTCGATCGCATGCCCCTTGCCGCGGTACCGGCGGTCGAAACCCTAGGGTTCGACCGCCCCTCGTTCGATCCCCACGGGGATCCAACGATCCCCGTATCTAGGTCTCGATGTTTTCCCGGATCGTCTTGTTCATGTATATATCACGATTAACGAACACATAATCAAAGAGGGGTTTTTAGATTATGTTACCTCAATTCGTTGTGCGGAGAAACGAATTAAACGTTGATGACCTTGCGATCTTCCTCCGTATTCCTTGCACCTCGTTCGAACGTCGTGTGGGCGACGATCTATCGAACTACTATGGATCTCCTTCAACTCTCTAGAACTATCAACTATTGATATTCTTGTCTTATGTTGTTATGAATTATGAAGGCCATGTAGTGCTTTTATAGGCTACATAGGGGATCATAAGGAGGTGGAATATTGGGCTTCTAATATTGAAGATTAAATTGAGCCCAATGCTCAAGTCCATTAATCCTTATCAATATTAATTAATTTATTTTCCACTATATAAATTAATTGCACTCCCAATATTAAACCATATTATATCAAATAATATTTCTCCGGTAGTATTAGTTATTCCGTGTATTTAAGATTTAAATATCCATGAATAAATTTATTTATTGCTCAATAAATTATATTCATCTCTTGTATCCGAGACTAGTACCATTCAACCTTAATTATTGTGCGGAACAAATCCACTCATGAGGTTTACACAATAATTCCTTATGAACTCATCTCGGGGATATTATCAACCCTTCCGGGATACACTTTCCCGTCAAGTATTCACGGCATGTCATATATAAAATATAGCGACCCAACTTAACCGGTAATTAACCCAATAATTAAATCGGTTAATTCCTTTGGAAAATCAAAGTCTCTAATATTAAATATACACACCCGCAATAGTATCGGGGATTAAGAATAAAATACTCTGAGATTTAAATTGATTATCCAAGGCAATCCTAATCAATAAATCTCAAGCGATCCGCCCAATACACCAAGTGTACAAGTGTGATAAAATAATTAAGATAAACTATTTTCTCTCTCACACAACGACTATACCGATGGATTGGTCCATGTCCATCTAGGTCGTGAGCATCTGTTTGATTAAATACGAGTAACCGATAGTATGATCATCTGTGTGCCCATGCAACACCATACTAACTACAACGTATAAAATCCAGGACTATATTCTTGCATAATTAATTAATAATAATTAAATGCAAATAATTGTTTATTAATTAAATAGGTTAAATGCTATGACCGGGAGTTTTACCGATACTTAAATCTAGACATTAAGTACACAACTCCAACAATCTCCCACTTGTACTAAGGTCTAGTCAATTCCTCCAAACTCCCGACTCCCATACTCATCACGTGCTTAAGTTATACTTCCAAGAAGTACTATGTGAATGAGCACTCTAGGTTGCCGCTCTGAAGTTATCTTGGTGACTACTGCATCGTCTTCCTCGACGATGACTCGTATCAGATGGTACTTGCTCTATGTGTTAACATCACTTTTGACTTATGACTTCTTCCAGTTTACCGTGCACCGCTATCCAATAGCCTTTGGTAAACTAAGAGTCATATCCAAGTCAAGAGGTTATCCCGGAACCTAACCAAAACTTCCGCTGCCTCTGAGGCTGCTTATTCGGTTATGAGAGAGTCTGAGAAGCGTCCTGCTTATCAATCTTTCACTTCATAGTTCCACCTCTTTCTAAAAGTGAACACATAGTCTGATATCGACTTACACTGGTCCTTCTCTGATTTAAGATCTGAGAATTTGTAATCAAAGAAGATTTTGTCTTGCTTAATAATCCAGTACTTCGCAAGTACTATTACAGCATCCGAAAACTCTTGTCTAGATTACCTTGATATCCTCCCACTACGCAAACCGCATAGTTGATATCAGGTTCTTGTTTTACAACATTGCATCTATGAAGCTTTCCATACTTGAAGTATAGGAAACTGCTTTGTCCTTATCTATCTCCTTCATGTGTTCGAACACATACCCTTTAGATAGATGTATATTCTGTCTCTGAAAGGAAATAACCTTTCTCAGAAGTATGCATGTTTAAAAACAAACCATAATCGTATAAGATATCTAGGGGAAGTACAATGTTCTTATCCTTAGATCGAAAGATCTTAAGAACATGCTCTAACTTCTAATCAATCTTATATCTCGATTTATTTAGACAACCATTATCTTATGTCTGACAACATTTTCTACATTGTTGCCAATGATGAAATTGTCATCTACATAAAATCTCCGAGAAACACCACCTTGTTTCTATTACATCTCCAATACATCTTTCGTCTATGCCTTTTGATGAATCCATCAAATGGACTATCCCATCAATTCGCAAGTTCTACGATTTATAGCTTTGTTTCAATCCATAAATGGATTTACTAAGCTTGTACTCTAAATGATCTTGCCTCTTAACAATAATCCTTATTGTTTTCTAAGCAGGCACATTTAGATCCAGTACCGCCCTCGTGCAGAGCTAGGGATCGATTTCATCTTTACTAGATCCAGAGTCCGAAACTCTTCTAGTCTTATGAACATCTCTGGTTGTTCAACAACCTCCCACTGCAATGGCGTCCCGATGTATAATAGTAATAACAGTAGGTGTAGTGTGTGGTGTACTTCTACTCGGTTTGGCTGGTTCCTAGTCTCTATCCATTTTTCTCATTCCAAGGTACCGCGTCATTTCGGGCTTTGTGGTTCTTCTAATAGTCTTTCTCTAAGAACCGGGCGTTACACGTCCTTCTGGTTCATAGTACTATAGAACACACAACACTTTGTTCATCTAGGATATCCTACAACCATATTGAATATGCCGTTGTCTCCAGGAATATCCATAGAACATAGGTAGTTCCAAACAACTTGTCCTTTTGCTATTAGAATTCTATTTCTTATTGACTCACCATCTCTACACGTAAGTGTATGGTGTAGTCATTTGAGACTTAATCTCAATCTTTGATTGTGTTATGTGGTAGCCTCCGCGACTAGGTCGCAGGCTTCCAATGGATATACTTTGAAGGTTCCCCATAATTGCTTTGTGACTAAAACACTTCGCTTTTATGGCACATCAAGCATTCTAATCCATCTTCGAGTATTCTTAAAAGGAATTACTCGTACCTTACACATATCATTGAACATTCTTAATACTTGTCCGAATTCTATCCTTTACCAAGGTATGCTTAGTTGTATTATCTTCCAAATTCAATTCTTAGGTCGGAAGGTCCATTCCTTCAACTATAATTGATTAAATCAATTTCGACCTTTTGAATTTTTATTTGAATAAATACTACTAAGTATAAGAATTCACAAGTATAATGTTTAATAAAGAAATACATCTAATAAGTAAAACAAGTTATACATAACGGATTGTTGCATCGTGGTAGACTAAGGATTCATCATTCATACATTGCTATCTAATGTACCAGAATAGATAACACTATTATTTCTTATCCAAATCATGAAATGATTAAAGAAATAAAATATCCATTCATAAATAATAGAAATCCAGAACTAAACGTTCTTTCTAAAATAAGGGGTACATAAAGCAATAACTTGAAATGAAATCCTAAAACTACTGAAAGCAGATAAATGTCTTCCACTGCAACCGCTGCTACCCCAACAGCTTCGCCCATGTAGACTCGAACTCTTCTTCTCTAAGTCGCCGGGTTTTCTGGAACCCCTGCATTCAAGAATGCACATACCGTCAGTGGTTCCATATCTACACACCAGAATTCTGGTAGATAATACCGCTGACTATGTTTTTACGGCTAAAGAAAAATTCGTACCTTTGAGAGGACATTCAGACTTCCAGTGTCCAGACTTATTGCATCGGAAGCACTTGCCTCTTGGCTTTGCAGCCCCCACTCGTGGTCCACTCCTCTTGGCACCACTGGGTTTCCAGGCTTGCTTCCTTTTCTTGCCCCTACCTCCAACAGCTTTCAAGCTTTTGGACTTGGTAGCTACAAGAGCTTGAGACTTGCCCTTCTTGTAGATCCCCTCTGCCGCCTTTAGTTCAGTCAGGAGTTGCGCAAGAGTATAAGATAGTTTACCCATATTATAGCTCATACGAAACTGCTCAAAACTAGGGGCCAGAGACTGGAGTATGATGTCGACTTGAGTCTCAGCATCAATAGAAGCTCCTAGGACCTCAAGTTCATTCAACAAACTCATCATCTTAAGAACGTGCTCCCCAACGGGCGTTCCTTCAGACTGAGTAGTCGACATGAGGACTCTCATGGCTTCTTGCCTAGCCGCACGATCTTGCTCCCCAAACATCTCCTTGAGGTTAAACATCATATCATAGGCAGTGTCCATCGGCTGATGTTGGGTTTGGAGTACATTTGACATGGAAGCCAAAATATAACACCTAGCCATTTCATCAGCCTTTTTCCACTTCCGATATGTCAGTTTTTCCTCATCAGTTGAGGCAGCCGTGGGCTCAGCAGGGCACACTTCATGGAGTACAAACTTGTACTCCTCAGAAGTCAGGACAATGTCTAAATTTCTCTTCCAATCAATGTAATTTGGACCAGTGAGCTTATGCTCCTTGAGTATCACAGAAAGTGGGTTCATAGCTATTCTCTAAACCTATAAGCACATTTAAACAAACAATTAATTTCATGTCCGATATTATCTCCCTCAAATAATATCATTAAATTACTAATTACATCTAAAATCCCATCAGGTAAGGCAAGCCACGTGGTGTGGACGTTTACCCACCTAAATGATTTAGCAATTAGTTTTTCTTTGGTCATACATCACTTATAGCGGAACTTCGTGGGGAAGAATACTATAACGCGTATCTAAGTGTAAACCATTACTCAGCACCAAAGTACATCGTTTGGAATTGCTACATCACCGCAAGCCACGTGGTGTGGACGTTTACGATAATTTCACAACTCTTCACAATTACTTACAACTGTCTACATCAATTAATCCAAAATCCGTCAGCATAGCAAGCCACGTGGTGTGGACGTTTACTACACTAAGAGACTTTTATAATTGACTCCCAGTTACAAGATCCATTCGATTTTCGTAGATCAAGACGCGGAGAATCATAAGTGAAACTCGAAGTTTCTAACCAGTGATTCACCATGCGAACGACCCTATCTCTCATAAATGAGGGAGCCGAGCAGACAATCGATCCATCTATCAAAGAATGGTACGAAGGTCTCTAATTTGTGTCATCCACATGACCAAGTGGCTTTGGCTCCATTCCACTCCCCGGGGTGAGAATGAGTCGACTTGAAGTCAGTTTCAGAAAGACAAATTAGGCATTGTTTGATAAACTTGATCAATGTTTCTTGTAAAAGGAATTACAAGAATTCTCCTCCAATGACATATCTATATGAACTTCGAAAGCTCATAAATGTCACCAAGAGAACAGTAATGGAGACCATGGGAATGTTTCCATCCCCTCTCCCACTTAGCTTTTTATAACAAAGGGATACGCTATCTAATGCATAATTAAACACATAAGCATGCATGCAAGTAATAAAGCACATATCACATAGTCAAATAATGCTAGGAAATTATTTTCCCGACTATCATGGCTTTACTCCTTCTTCATATGCATCTTCTAGTCTTCAGTCTTGGTTCTTGAATGCTCCATGTGACGAGAATATTAATCCCAATATTTAAATCTATTTATTTTTAATAAATCCAAAAGATACTTAATTCGAAAATTAAGTCAATCGAATAAATCAAAAATAAAATTAAATATTATTAATATTTTTTATTTATTTATTTTCCTATCTAATTCTATTAAATCTCTAGAATAATCTATCCAAGTAAAACTTGGAATATTCTAGAAGACTTCTATAATAGAATAAGGAAATAAAATAAATTAGGACTCTTCTACTTTCCAAGATTAATTAATTTCCATTACTATGAAAATTCCCATAAAATAGGAATAATCAATTAGGAAATAAATCAATCCTAAATTAACTTTTATTCCTTTCCAATTCTATTAAATCTCTAGGATCCTATTCCAAGTAGAACTCGGAATACTCTAGAAGACTTCCATAATAGAATAAGGAAATAAAATTAATTCCAATTAATTCTTTTCCTAATCCATGAGAATTCCCAAAAATAGGAAGACTCAAAATAGGAAAACCGAATTAATTAGGAAAGTAGTATCTTGGTAGGAGTAGCATGAGATCGGGAGACCCCACGCCACCCCACCTTCGATCGCCGGCCAGGGAGGAGCACCGCCGCCACCACCGGTGGCCGGCGTGGCCGAGAGTTCCCGCGGGAAGCCCCCTCGCCCCCTTCGATCGAACACCATGGGATCGATCTCATGATCGATCCCGAGCCCTAGTTCTCCCTCTCATCATCTCCTTCGTCACATGAGTTCTCCGGCGGTCGTCTCGGCATCGATCCAACGTAAATAAATTACAAGAATTAAATTACACTATCCGGTATCGATTCTATACATGAAATGGACCCTATACATTTTCCGGAAAACATAGAACGTAATAATAAATCCTAAATTCGGTCAACCCCCGAATTTTTACTATTACAAACATTCAACCACACAAAACGAATCTCGACATGTCCGAGAATTTAATAAACGAATAATCATGATAATTAATTAACACAATAATTAAATCCAACCATGATAGCCGGAAATCCCTGCAAGGTAGAACAATAATCGAACATATACATGAACACGAAACCAAACGCTCTGATACCAATTGCTGGGATTCGATGTCCCGGGCTATCAAAAAATTATGCGAAACCGATAACCCGACCGAACCCCCGTCGCCGAAAACCGATCACGAACACCACGTATCCGGAGTTCGACGAGGGAATCGCCGCGAGGGCGAAACCCTAGCCGAACCCCACGCGGGGTTCGCGATCGCATGCACATGCGATCGCCGGGCTGCTCCGGCAGCCCTGGGCGGTGAGTCCGGCGACTCACCGCCGTCGTCGGAGGTGGGAGGGCACCACCAGCCGCGGCACCAGCCCGCGGCAGTCCCTCCCGGCGATCGAGCTAGGGCTCGATCGCCCCAGCCGCGGCATCCAGCCGCGGCTTCTCCTCGTGCGCCACCGACGGCCAGGGAGGACCGGGGAGGTCGTCTGCCGTGGGGCCAGCCCACGGCGACTCACCAGCGATCGACTTCACGTCGATTGCATGCCCCTTGCCGCGGTACCGGCGGTCGAAACCCTAGGGTTCGACCGCCCCTCGTTCGATCCCCACGGGGATCCAACGATCCCCGTATCTAGGTCTCGATGTTTTCCCGGATCGTCTTGTTCATGTATATATCACGATTAACGAACACATAATCAAAGAGGGGTTTTTAGATTATGTTACCTCAATTCGTTGTGCGGAGAAACGAATTAAACGTTGATGACCTTGCGATCTTCCTACGTATTCCTTGCACCTCGTTCGAACGTCGTGTGGGCGACGATCTATCGAACTCCTATGGATCTCCTTCAACTCTCTAGAACTATCAACTATTGATATTCTTGTCTTATGTTGTTATGAATTATGAAGGCCATGTAGTGCTTTTATAGGCTACGTAGGGGATCATAAGGAGGTGGAATATTGGGCTTCTAATATTGAAGATTAAATTGAGCCCAATGCTCAAGTCCATTAATCCTTATCAATATTAATTAATTTATTTTCCACTATATAAATTAATTGCACTCCCAATATTAAACCATATTATATCAAATAATATTTCTCCGGTAGTATTATTTATTCCGTGTATTTAAGATTTAAATATCCATGAATAAATTTATTTATTGCTCAATAAATTATATTCATCTCTTGTATCCGAGACTAGTACCATTCAACCTTAATTATTGTGCGGAACAAATCCACTCATGAGGTTTACACAATAATTCCTTATGAACTCATCTCGTGGATATTATCAACCCTTCCGGGATACACTTTCCCGTCAAGTATTCACGGCATGTCATATATAAAATATAGCGACCCAACTTAACCGGTAATTAACCCAATAATTAAATCGGTTAATTCCTTTGGAAAATCAAAGTCTCTAATATTAAATATACACACCCGCAATAGTATCGGGGATTAAGAATAAAATACTCTGAGATTTAAATTGATTATCCAAGGCAATCCTAATCAATAAATCTCAAGAGATCCGCCCAATACACCAAGTGTACAAGTGTGATAAAATAATTAAGATAAACTATTTTCTCTCTCACACAACGACTATACCGATGGATTGGTCCATGTCCATCTAGGTCGTGAGCATCTGTTTGATTAAATACGAGTAACCGATAGTATGATCTTCTGTGTGCCCATGCAACACCATACTAACTACAACGTATAAAATCCAGGACTATATTCTTGCATAATTAATTAATAATAATTAAATGCAAATAATTGTTTATTAATTAAATAGGTTAAATGCTATGACCGGGAGTTTTACCGATACTTAAATCTAGACATTAAGTACACAACTCCAACAAATTTTTTATTTAAATTTTTATACCGAATTCATCATGTTTAGGTTTTGAAGGCTTGGGTTGTGGCATCTGTTGCCGAGGTTTTATATGAGAAAGCTTGGTTTTATACGTCTTGCATGAAGTGCAAAAAAAAGGTTGTAGATAAAGAAAACAAGTTGTACTTTTGTTCGTGTGATGATTCGTGTGATGATTTTGTTCTTGGATGTCAACGTTATAAAATACATATTAATGTGGTTGATGGTTCCGGTAATGCTGAGTTCTTGCTGTGGAATGAAATTTCTACGTTGTTAATTGGAAAAACTGCTTCTGAGGTTTTGGATGGTCTCACTAAGGTAAAATTTGTATCCAGTAAGGTAAGATTTTTGGTTTTTGTCTAATACATTCGAAAATATATTACAGATTTTTTTCCTTAATGGCATGGATGTTAATGTATATATAAATTCTTTGTGTATTTCAGGATTTTCTAAACAAAAATGTTGAAGGTGGTATAAACGATGTTGCTAAAGTTGATCTCCCGAGCCTGTTGACAAATTGATTGGAAAGGAATTTATGTTCAAGGTCAGTGTTGGGTTGAAGCATATTGAAGGGAGCGACCCTGTGTATGTTGTTGAGAAATTTTCCGATGATGTGGAAATGATCATGAAGCATAAAAAATTCAACCATGGAGTTCTTCCTTTCGGTTGGTGTTCTCTTGATGATGTTGTTGCTGAATCAGTCACCCCCAAGGGTAAAGAAGTTGTCAACTCGGGTGAAGGCTTCAAAACCCCTGAAACTAAGAAGATTACGAAAAGGAATTTGCAGTGCGCTTTACAGGATTCAGCGGGATCAGTAACTTCCAAGATCATCAAGACTGAAAAATAAAGTTGATGCAAGAATGTGTTCTCCGCCAATGTTTTCTCATTTTCATTTATGTATGCTTCGGACTTTATTATCGTGTTTCCTTTTTTTGTTGTGCTGCTACACAATTCTGTTTGGAATCCTTTTGGTGTTTTGCGGGTACTATTTTCTGTTTCGAAGTTTAAGTGTTTCAGCACTTGGAAACATTGGTTTTGATATTATGAAATATCTTTTGAAGAAGTAGCAACTTTCTTTGTTTAATTTGCAGTGTGATTTAATTGTTTGTGTTGCTGAATTATTTTTTTCCAGAGATGCATATCAAACCTGCTAAAATTAACCTAGACCAAAAATTTAAAATATTTTTATTTTTAAGTAATAATAATTATAAGCATCGATATTTCAACCAAAGAAAAATGATGATGTACGTTTCCTCAAAAGGATTATCATTATCTCTATATCTTTTTATAATACTATTTTCCTCTGTTCTCATCCTCATCCTTCTCTCAAAAAAATTCATTTTAGTGTTGTGTATTCAATTTTCTTCAACTTTTCTATGTCTCGGTTTCCATGTCTTAGTTTTGTCAGAGCTGCTCATGATTTATGGATTACTTCTACTAAAGTTCTGAACCTCTCTGATATTCCGAAGTGTTTAGAGGTATTATGCATATGTTGAAGGTACCGGTATACCGATCCAATCGATATACCGTGTGTGCGGAAGCGTGTAAAGCGATAGATCTACTATGCCATGATCTTAGTGCACACTTAATGTGTATAAGAACACATATAAACATATATATATACACATCCAATATATATATACATATATATATATATATATATATATATATATAAGGTTTAACGATTACTTACTTTTGGTGATCGTTGATTTCGGTTAAGGTGGTGTTGAGTCGATTGAACCACCTTAATGGATCAGCAACTCAAAGATCTCCTTGTGAATGAACTCTTCACTCCTTTGGATCGTCCGGATGTTGAAGCCGCACAAATGGCCCGGCCTCTACGTGTTGCACACGAACCCGGATAATGAATACCTTTGTTGCTTGAGAATGGATCTCCAAGATCACCTCTTTTCTCTCTATTTTAGTGGATTTTCGTGGCTGATGCAATTGTGTGTTGAAAATCTGATTTTCATCTATATAAGTGCATCATTATTCATCCCATTACACCCCTTTGTAACCTACAACATAATGGGCATCATAATGCACCATTAACATGCAAAGGGGTTACAAAGGAGGTGAAAGGTCATGCCACATACACATGCCACTATGCATTGTATGTGGTCCCACTTGCTTGTGTGGCATGCCATGTCACACTATGTGACATGCATCCATGCAAGCCATGCATCCCATGCATGGGAATTAAATCCACGTAAATATTGATTCTAAATCAATATATTTATCAAGCAATGGATATCAATATCGAGCTCGTGTGTGACCCTGTAGGTATGATTTTATCGATCAATATTATATTGTTCCCAACAATTAATATTATCGAATAATCATTTAACATCCATAGAAGACCTTATGACTTTATCGATTGCACACGTAGGATCGAAGGACATATCCCAACAATCTCCCACTTAACCTTCAGAGCCAGTGTGCTGCCAACTTCCTGTTGTCACTTTATGTCTAAGTTTGAACTTGAGGCAAGACTTGAGTCATCCTCAATCGGTTCAAACCTTTCTTGGACTTTGAGACAGACTGTAAAACCAGATTTATCACTATGATACGAATCTGGACGTGGCCACGTATTTTCCACAGTCTCAACTCTCCAAGTGGACGTTAAGACATGTATCACATTATAAAATGGAGGACAATCCCATCTTGTCAATCTAAGCTCTCCCACTTGCTTCCTGATATACCCAATAACAAGTTTTATAACCTCCTTTTACGAAAGGCGTTTACTTGTATCAAAGTACACCATTTCACAATGGAATCACTCTGGACTACTCAGGTCAGAGGAAATTGCTCGACAGTCAATGAAATAGTATTATGACTCGAAATCTTAAATACTATTCCAGTCGGGTCTGTTCGATCATTAGCTCCCAGCTAATATCTATGTAATTGTACTTGATGTCCCACATCACTAGCCCATGAAGCGGCGCTATAGTACACATTACAATCTAGTTCTTTGTATTATCGGTTTGTCCGTACTCGATTATACGAACCAGGAACAGCTATATGATTCAAGCATATCAGTTCAACCATTGGGACTTCATTATGCGGTAAGTCGACCTCATAACCCAATTGATATAACTTAATCATTTGGACAATTCATATAAATTAAACCATATTTATATGAAGAATTATGTATTATACATATGAGTGAATGTTTACCAAATCTCCAAAAGTATCTAATACAGTAATAGAAATCACAACCCATCTCTAAGATGTCTGATATCTATTGCAGTCATGAAAGCCTCAAGCTTAAACTGCTGGAGAGGTTTAGAAAGCGGGTTTGCAACCTTACCAAAAGTTGCAACTTTATTATCTCGATGTCTCCACAAAACTATCTCCCAAATAATGTGGAACTTCCTGAGCACCAGTTTTAGGCTTGTGGTGCTTCCTAGCTCATAGGCTTGCGCGATAACTCTACTATAAATAGAGAACTATCGGATGGGCTGAGCTAGTTACGCCACCTAGTTCATTCAAGAACTTTCAAATCCTAACTGCCAACATTACTGCATCCAATGCAATACTGTGCTCAGCTTCTGTAGTTTAATCAGCTATATTGCATTGCATGGAACTATTCCAGCAAATATCACTTCTAACCAGACAAAAGATATAACCAGATTAAAATCGGAAATTATCTTAGTCTGTTTTGAAGTTAGCATTCAAATAGCTTGTTAATATCAACTCTTTTTGTCTTCCAAAGACAACAAAATATTCTTTTGTCCATCTAAGGTACATAAGAATATTCTTGGTCGCAGTCTAACGCGCCTCACCTGGATTTCCTTGAAACTGACTCGTCATGCTCAAAGCATACGATACGTCCGGTCGTGTACATATCATGGCGTACATTATAGACCCTATTGCCGAAGCATAAGGAATGTTTTCCATCCTCTTTTGCTCATCAAGTCCCGTAGGGCCTTGCATCTTGCTAAGAGATGTGCCATGACTCATTGGAATGAGACCCTTTTTGGCGTCTTTCATTCTGAACTTATCAAGTATCTTATCAATATAGGTCACTTGACTAAGTCCAAACATCATTTTCGATCTGTTCCGACAGATCTTGATGCCCAATATGTACTGTGCTTCTCCAAGATCCTTCATTGAAAAACAATTCCCAAGTCATTCTTTAATAGAATTAAGCATAGAAACATTGTTTCCAATAAGGAGTATTTCACCGACATACAACACAATTAATACAACGTAACTCCCACTGATCTTCTTGTAAAACAAGACTCTTCCGAGTTCCTCTGAAATCCAAATCCCAGTATGGATTCATTGAACTGAAGATTGTTACTCCGATATGCATTCCTTATTCCATAAATAGAACTATAAGCTTGCATAATTTCTCAGCCTTATTAAGATCGATAAAACTCTTTGGTTGTGTTAAAACACATTCTCTTCTAGAATCCAATTCAAGAAGTTAGTTTTAACATCCAATATTACCATAACTCATTATCAAGATGAGTCACAATGGCTAAGTTAATCCGAATGAATAAATCACAACAACTGGTGAAAAAGATTGATCATAATCCACCTCGTGAATATAAAACTTTTACCACCGATATTGCTTTGAAAACCCTAGGTTTTCCATTCATGTCTATATTGATCTTGAAGAACTATTTTCACTCAATAGGTCTAGCCTCTTGATGCAAATCTATCAAGTTCCAAACTTTATTACCAGACATTGAAATCATCTCGGATTATATGGCACCATGCCAATTTTTAGTAGCTGCACTCGTCATAGCTTGGATATAGTTCGAAGGTTCATCGCTTTTCAAAAGCATGACTTCATATCTCTCATTGATCACAATACCTAAGTATCTGACTAAAAGAGATATATGCCTTCTGGACCTACAAGGGCTGGTATGGTTTCCAAAACCATAGGAATACTCTCAACCCAGTCTTGAGTATTCATCATTGGTTGTTCCACTTGAACCTCGTTCAAGATAACCGAGCTCCCACTGACTTTCTAGGAAAGATATCTCTTTTCAAGAAAATCACCATCTCGAGCAACAAAATATTGTTCTCAGATAGATCGTAGAATTTGTACCCTCGAGTTTCATATGGACATACCATAAGGAAACTTTTATCCCATTTGAGTTCAAGCCCTGTAGAGATAAATCTCTTCATAGAAGCTATAGAACCTCAAATCTTGATGAAAACAATTTAGGGACCCTCCCTTTCCATACCTAGTATGGTGTCTTTATCAACAGCTTTTGACAGTGTCCTATTCAGTGTATAGGTTGAAGTCAAGAATAGTGTGTTCCCAAAAGAGTTCAGTAGATCAATTAGACTCATCATCGATAGATCGAACTCTATCTAATAGAGTTAGGTTTCTCTTTTCCGAAACATAACCTTCATGTGCTTGTGAACTAATAGGTTCCACATACATCAGTATGGATCATCCCTAATTAATTACTCACATGTTCTCCTTTCTCCAAGAAAGATGACATTGTTATCTTTTCAATAACACATCATTCACATGTATCAAATGACTCCAAGTCAAATGATTCTAAAATTCCTTCTAAAAGAAGCTTCGTTACATGTTTAGATTTTGATTTGATCTAATCAACAATGTTTCAGTTATGTCTCATTGAGACTTATTCGATTTGGCCTTTGGTCTTAATGATATATGTGATTTTTTCAAGTTAAAGTATACATAAACCATATAATAATCGTGCCAAAACAAAGAATAATTCACAATTAAAATAGTTACCAAACTATTTAATAGTGAAAAATGAATCCATCAGTATCCAATACTGAACCAATATTCATTGTTTATTGAAGGTACGAAATTACATAGTTATAATACTAAAACAAAGCCCTAAGGCAAAACAATATCATATGATCATACGGCTAATGCAGCGACATTCGCTCCATTTATCGCCATAGATCGACATCTCTATTGACCAAACTTATACTTCTATGTAGTTCCTTCACATGCAAATGTGAGAACCACATTTGGCATCCAATACCCAAGAAGTAGAATTTGTGAAGTTTAATGTCTATAACATTAATACATGAAGTTGAAGCAACCCCGTTCTTCACATCTTCATTGAACTTTGGGCAAATTCAATTATTCCCAATAATTGAGTTTCATTCAAATTTCCCATTCAAAATTATCTCAATTGTTGGAGTTGTGTACTTAATGTCTAGATTTAAGTAACGGTAAACTCCCGGTCATAGCATTTAATCTATTAAATTAATAAACAATCGTTTGCTTTTAATTATTATTAATTAAATATATGCAAATCATAGTCCTAGATTTTATACGTTGTAGTTAGTATGGTGTGTCGGGCCCACACAGAAGATCATACTATCGGTTACTCGTATTTAATCAAACAATGGCTCACGACCTAGATGGACCCGGACCAATCCATCGGTATAGTCGTTGTGTGAGAGAGAAAATAATTTGTCTTAATTATTTTATCACACTTGTACACTTGGTGTATTGAGCGGATCGTTGAGATTCATCGATTAGGATTGCCGGCGATAATCGATTCGAGTCTCAGTGTATTTTATTCTTAATCCCCGATATTATTGCGGGTTTGTATATTTAATATAAGTGACTTTGATTTACCAAAGGAATTAACCGATTTAATTATTGGGTTGATTACCGGTTAAGTTGGGTCACTATATTTCATATATGGCATGCCGTGAATAATTGACCGGACAGTGTATCCCGGAAGGGTTGATAATATCCCCGAGATGAGTTCATAAGGAATTATTGTGTAAACCTCATGAGTGGATTCGTTCCGCACAATAATTAAGGTTGAATGGTACTAGTCTCGGATTAAAGAGATGAATAAATTAATTAGCAATAAATTAATTTTATTCATGGATATTTAAATCTTAAATACACGGAATAAATAATACTACCGGAGAAATATTATTTGATATAATATGGTTTAATATTGGGAGTGCAATTAATTTATATAGTGGAAAATAAATTAATTAATATTGATAAGGATTAATGGACTTGGGCAGTGGGCTCAATTTAATCTTCAATATTGGAAGCCCAATATTCCACCTCCTTTAGATCCCCTACGTAGCCTATAAAAGCACTACATGGCCTTCATAATTCATAACTTGAATAAGACAAGATTATCATACTTGATATTCTAGAGAGTTGAAGGAGATCCATAGGAGTTCGATAGATCGTCGCCCACCCGACGTTCGAACGGAGTGCAAGGAATACGTGGGAAGATTCAAAGGTCTTCAACTTGATTTCGTTTCTCCGCACAACGAATCAAAGGTATGATCATAAACTCCTTGTGTGATTTTATGTTCTATTTAATTGTGATACATACATGAACACACGATCCGGATAAACGACGAACCTCGGGGACGGGGATTCGAGATCCCCGGCGAGGATCGAAGGTGGCGGTCGAACCCTAGGGTTCGGACCGCCGGAACGCGAGGAACCCTCGGCTGGAGCCGAGGGGTGCGATCGATCACGAGGATCGATCGCGGGGTGCTGCGGGGTCACCCGTAGCCGCCTCGCATGAGCTACGGGTTCGCCCGCAGCGGTCGTGCGAGGGCGATGCCCTCGCTGGGCAGCGAGCCCGTGAGCTCGCTGCGGGGGCTGCTACGAGCAGCCCCGGGGATGCCGTGAGGCATCCCAGCGATCATCCGCGAGATGATCGCGAGCCCCGTGCGGGGGCTCGGCTGGGCGCGCGGGTTCGCCCGTGCGGTGCTCAGTCGAGCTCCGGCTCGTACGGTGGTTCGTGATCGGATCTCCGGCGATCGAGGATTTCGGTCGGGTTATTATTTTCCGCAATTTTTTTTAATGGCCCGGGATATCGATTTCCAGCAATTGGTATCAGAGCGTTTGGTTTCGTGTTCATGTATGTGTTCAATTGTGTTCTACCTTGCAGGGATTCCGACTATCATGGTTTAAATTAATTGTTAATTATTCGTTTAATTAATTGTTATTTAATTTTGCCATGATTATTCGTTATTAAACTCTCGGACTTGTCGAGATTCGTTTTGTGTGGATGAATGCTTGTAATAGTAAAAATTCGGGGGTTGGCCGAATTTAGATTTATTATTATTGTTCTATGTTTTCCGGAAAGTGTATAAGGTCGATTTCATGTATAGAATCGATACCGGAATTGTAAATTTATTTCTTGTAATTTATTTACGTTGGATCGATGCCGAGACGACCGCCGGAGAACTCGTGTGACGAAGAAGACGAAGAGGACGAAGAACCGGGGGGGTCGATCAACCCCATGATCGACCCCATGACCGAAGCCATGGGGAGGGGTCGATCGCCCCTCGGCTGGGGCTGCCGCCGGTATGGTGGTGGCCGGCCGGCTGGGAAGGCGGCGGCGGTGCCCTCTCCGGTGGTGGCGGCGGTCGGTGGTGGTGGTGGTGGTGCGGGGATACCCAACCCGTGCTACTCCTACTCCTACCTAGATTCTACTTACCTAATTGATTCGGTTTTCCTAATTGAGTTTTCCTATTTTTGGGAATTCTCATGGATTAGGAAAAGAATTAATTGAAATTAATTTTATTCCTTATTCTATTATGGAAGTCTTCTAGAGTATTCCGAGTTCTACTTGGAATAGGATCCTAGAGATTTAATAGAATTGGAAAGGAATAAAAAGTTAATTTAGGATTGATTTATTTCCTAATTGATTATTCCTATTTTATGGGAATTTTCATAGTAATGGAAATTAATTAATCTTGGAAAGTAGAAGAGTCCTAATTTATTTTATTTCCTTATTCTATTATAGAAGTCTTCTAGAATATTCCAAGTTTGACTTGAATAGATTATTCTGGAGATTTAATAGAATTAGATAGGAAAATAAATAAATAAAAATATTAATAATATTTAATTTTATTTTTGATTTATTCGATTGACTTAATTTTCGAATTAAGTATCTTTTGGATTTATTAAAAATAAATAGATTTAAATATTGGGATTAATATTCTCGTCACATGGAGCATTCAAGAACGAAGACTGAAGACTAGAAGACGCATACGGAGATGGAATAAAGCCATGATAGTCGGAAAATAATTTTCTAGCTTATTTTGACTATGTGCTATGTGCTTTATTGCTTGTATGCATGCTTATGTGTTTAATTATGCATTAGATAGCGTATCCCTTTGTTATAAAAAGCTAAGTGGGAGAGGGGATGGAAACATTCCCATGGTCTCCATTACTGTTCTCTCGGTGACTCTTATGGACTTTTGAAGTTCATATAGATGTGTCATTGGAGGAGAATTCTTGTAATTCCTTTTACAAGAAACATTGATTAAGTTTATCAAACAATGCCTAATTTGTCTTTCTGAAACTGACTTCAAGTCGACTCATTCTCACCCCGGGGAGTGGAATGGAGCCAAAGCCACTTGGTCATGTGGATGACACAAATTAGAGACCTTCGTACCATTCTTTGATAGATGGATCGATTGTCTGCTCGGCTCCCTCATTTATGAGAGATAGGGTTGTTCGCATGGTGAATCACTGGTTAGAAACTTCGAGTTTCACTTATGATTCTCCGCGTCTTGATTTACAAAATCAAATGCTTCAAGTAATTGGATGTCAATTGTAAAATTCTTTTGGTGTAGTAAACGTCCACACTATCGTGGCTTGCTGCATTGAATGGGATTTTTGGAACGATTGATGTAGACAGTTATAGAAGGGAGTGAAGGAAACGTAGGTTAACGTAAACGTCCACACTATCGTGGCTTGCGGTAACATGCGAATCTTAAACAAACTTCTTAGTAATGAGTAATGGTTTACACTTAGGTACGCTCTATAGTATTCTTCCCATCGAAGTAACGCTATAGTGATGTACGACCGAAGCAAATCTAATTGCTAAATCATTTGGATGGGTAAACGTCCACACTATCGTGGCTTGCCTTATCTGATGGGATTTTAGATGTGATTAGTGATTTAATGATATTATTTGGGGGAGATAATATCGGATATTAAATTGATTGTTTGTTTAAATGTGCTTATAGGTTTAGAGAATAGCTATGAACCCACTTTCTATGATACTCAAGGAGCATAAGCTCACTGGCCCCAACTATATTGATTGGAAGAGAAATTTAGACATTGTCCTGACTTCAGAGGAGTACAAGTTTGTACTCCATGAAGTATGCCCTGCTGAGCCCACGGCTGCCTCAACTGATGAGGAAAAACTGACATATCGAAAGTGAAAAAAGGCTGATGAAATGGCTAGGTGTTATATTTTGGCTTCCATGTCATATGTACTCCAAACCCAACATGAGTCGATGGACACTGCCTATGATATGATGTTTAACCTCAAGGAGATGTTTGGGGAGCAAGATCGTGCGGCAAGGCAAGAAGCCATGAGAGTCCTCATGACAACTACTCAGTCTGAAGGAACGCCCGTAGGGGAGCACGTTCTTAAGATGATGGGTCTGTTGAATGAGCTTGAGATCCTAGGAGCTCAAATTGATGCTGAGACGCAAGTCGACATCATACTCCAGTCTCTGACCCCTAGTTTTGAGCAGTTTCGCATGAGCTATAATATGGGTAAACTGTCTTATTCTCTTGCGCAACTCCTGACTGAACTGAAGGCGGCAGAGGGGATCTACAAGAAGGGCAAGTCTCTAGCGCTTGTAGCTACCAAGTCCAAAGGCTTTAAGCCTGGTGGAGGTAGGGGCAAGAGGAGGAAGCAAGCCTGGAAACCCAGTGGTGTCAAGAAGACTATACCACGAGTGGGGGCTGCAAAGCCAAAAGGCAAGTGCTTCCGATGCAACAAGTCTGGACACTGGAAGTCTGAATGTCCTCTCAGAGGTACGAATTTTTCTTTAGTCGTAAAAACATAGTCAGCGGTGTTATCTACCGGAATTCTGGTGTGTAGATATGGAACCACTGACGGTATGTGCATTTTGAATGCAGGGGTTCCAGAAAACCCGGCGACTTAGAGAAGAAGAGTTTGAGTCTACACGGGCAAAAGCTGTGGAGGAGGCAGTTGTTGCAATGGAAGACATTTATATTCTTTAGTAGTTAAATAGGAGTTCATTTCAAGATTATTGCATTATGTACCCTTTATTTTAGAAAGAACGTTTTGTTCTAGATTTCTATTATTTACGAATGGATATTTTATTTCTTTAATCATTGGATGGTTTTGATAAGAAATAATGGCATTATCTATTCTGGTACATTAGATAGCAATATATGAATGATAGATCCTAAGTCCACCACGATGCAACGAACCGTTCTATAACTTGTTTTACATATTAGATATATTTCTTCATTAAATCATTATACTTGTGAATTCTTATACTTAGTAGTATTTTCAAATGAGATTCAAATGGTCGAAATTGATTTAATCAATTATAGTTGAAGGAATGGACCTTCCGACCTAAGGATTGAATTTGGAGGATAATACGTCTAAGCAAACCTTTCTGGATAAAGGATAAAATTCAGACAAGTATTGAAAATGACTAGATATGCAGACATATGTGTAAATTAGAAAGGTACGAGTAATTCTCTCAAGAATACTCGGTAATGGATTAGAATACTTAATGTGCCATAAAAGCAAAGTGTTTTGACTAGTCAATGGACACAAAGCTATTATGGGGAACCATCAAAGTATATCCATTAGGAGCCTGCGACTCGGTCGCGGAGGCCATCACTTATCTAAGTAACACATAGCATAATCAAAGATTGGGATTCAATCCCAAAGGGCCGCACCATACACTTACGTGTAGAGATGGTGCGTTGTAAATAAGAAATGGAGATCTAATAGTAAAAGAACAAGTTGTTCGGAACCACCTATGTTCTATGGATATTCTTGGATACAACAGCATATTCAATATGGTTGTAGGATATCCTAGATGAACAAAATATTGTGTGTTCTATAGTACTATGAACCAGAGGGACGTCTCGTCCGGTTCATAGAGGAAGACTATTAGATGAACCACAAAGCCTGAACTGACGAAATACCTTGAAATGAGAAAAAGGACAAAAGACTGGGAACCAGCCAAACCGAGTAGAAGTACACCACATATTGCACCTATTGTTATTACTGTTATACACCGGGACGCCATTGCAGTGGGAGGTTGTTGGACAACCAGAGATATTCATAAGACTAGAGGAGTTCGGACTCTGGATCTAGTAGACATGAAATCGATCCCTAGCTCTGCATAAGGGTGGTACTAGATCTAAATGAGCTTTCTTGGATAAAAATAAGGTTTATTGTTAAGAGGCTAGATCATTTAGAGGACAAGCTTAGTAAATCCATTTATGGATGGTAACAAAGCTATAAATCGTGGAACTTGCGAATTGATGAGAAAGTCCATTTGATGGATTCATCAAAAGGCAAAGACGAAAGGTGTATTAGAGACATAATGGAAACAAGGTGGTGTTTCTCGGAGATTTTATGTAGATAACATTTTGTCATTGGCAACAATGTAAAAATATTGTCAGACATAAAATGATGGTTGTCTAAATAAATCAAGATATAAGATTGAGAAGAAGTTAGAGCATGTTCTTAAGATCTTATGATCTAGAGATAAGAACAGTGTACTTCTCCTAGGCATCTTATACGATTAAGGTTTGATTTAAACATGCATACTTCTGAGAAAGGTTATTGCCTTTCAGAAACAGAATGTACATCTATCTAAAGGATATGTGTTTTGAACACATGAAGGAGATAGATGAAGATAAAACAGTTTCCTACACTTTGTATGTGGAAATCCTTATAGATGCAATGTTGTAAAAAGACAACCTGATATCAACTATGCCGTTTGCGTAGTGGGAGGATATCAAAGTAATCTGGATAAGGGATGTTCGAATGCTGTAAGAGTACTTTCATAATACTGGCTTACGGAGCAAGACGAAATCTTCTTAGATTACAGATTCTCAGATCCAAAAATCAAAGAAGGGCCAGTGTAAGTCGATATCAGGCTATGTGTTCACTTTTAGAAAGAGGTGGAACCATGAAATGAAAGAGTGATAAGCAGGACGCTTCTCAGACTCTCTCATAACCGAATAGCAGCCTCAGAGGCAGCGGAAGTTTTGGTTAGGTTCCGGGATTACCTCTTGACTTGGATATGACTCTTAGTTTACCAAAGGCTATTGGATAGCGGTGCAAAGTAAACTGGAAGAGTTCATAAGTCAAAAGTGATGATAACACATAGAGCAAGTACCACCTGATACGAATCATCGTCGAGGGAGACGACGTAGTAGTCACCAAGATAACTTCAGAGCGGCAACCTAGATTGCTCACTCACATAGTACTTCTCGGAAGTACACTCTAAAGCACATGATGAGTATGGGAACCGGGAGTTTGGAGGAAATGACTAGACCTTAGTACAAGTGGGAGATTGTTGGAGTTGTGTACTTAATGTCTAGATTTAAGTAACGGTAAACTCCCGGTCATAGCATTTAATCTATTAAATTAATAAACAATCGTTTGCTTTTAATTATTATTAATTAAATATATGCAAATCATAGTCCTAGATTTTATACGTTGTAGTTAGTATGGTGTGTCGGGCCCACACAGAAGATCATACTATCGGTTACTCGTATTTAATCAAACAATGGCTCACGACCTAGATGGACCCGGACCAATCCATCGGTATAGTCGTTGTGTGAGAGAGAAAATAATTTGTCTTAATTATTTTATCACACTTGTACACTTGGTGTATTGAGCGGATCGTTGAGATTCATCGATTAGGATTGCCGGCGATAATCGATTCGAGTCTCAGTGTATTTTATTCTTAATCCCCGATATTATTGCGGGTGTGTATATTTAATATAAGTGACTTTGATTTACCAAAGGAATTAACCGATTTAATTATTGGGTTGATTACCGGTTAAGTTGGGTCACTATATTTCATATATGGCATGCCGTGAATAATTGACCGGACAGTGTATCCCGGAAGGGTTGATAATATCCCCGAGATGAGTTCATAAGGAATTATTGTGTAAACCTCATGAGTGGATTCGTTCCGCACAATAATTAAGGTTGAATGGTACTAGTCTCGGATTAAAGAGATGAATAAATTAATTAGCAATAAATTAATTTTATTCATGGATATTTAAATCTTAAATACACGGAATAAATAATACTACCGGAGAAATATTATTTGATATAATATGGTTTAATATTGGGAGTGCAATTAATTTATATAGTGGAAAATAAATTAATTAATATTGATAAGGATTAATGGACTTGGGCAGTGGGCTCAATTTAATCTTCAATATTGGAAGCCCAATATTCCACCTCCTTTAGATCCCCTACGTAGCCTATAAAAGCACTACATGGCCTTCATAATTCATAACTTGAATAAGACAAGATTATCATACTTGATATTCTAGAGAGTTGAAGGAGATCCATAGGAGTTCGATAGATCGTCGCCCACCCGACGTTCGAACGGAGTGCAAGGAATACGTGGGAAGATTCAAAGGTCTTCAACTTGATTTCGTTTCTCCGCACAACGAATCAAAGGTATGATCATAAACTCCTTGTGTGATTTTATGTTCTATTTAATTGTGATACATACATGAACACACGATCCGGATAAACGACGAACCTCGGGGACGGGGATTCGAGATCCCCGGCGAGGATCGAAGGTGGCGGTCGAACCCTAGGGTTCGGACCGCCGGAACGCGAGGAACCCTCGGCTGGAGCCGAGGGGTGCGATCGATCACGAGGATCGATCGCGGGGTGTTGCGGGGTCACCCGTAGCCGCCTCGCATGAGCTACGGGTTCGCCCGCAGCGGTCGTGCGAGGGCGATGCCCTCGCTGGGCAGCGAGCCCGTGAGCTCGTTGCGGGGGCTGCTACGAGCAGCCCCGGGGATGCCGTGAGGCATCCCAGCGATCATCCGCGAGATGATCGCGAGCCCCGTGCGGGGGCTCGGCTGGGCGCGCGAGTTCGCCCGTGCGGTGCTCGGTCGAGCTCCGGCTCGTACGGTGGTTCGTGATCGGATCTCCGGCGATCGAGGATTTCGGTCGGGTTATTATTTTCCGCAATTTTTTTTAATGGCCCGGGATATCGATTTCCAGCATCAATGTCAAAACGTGATAAATCGTAAGTGAAAAATCGAAGTTTTCTAACCACCGATATTATCATGCAATTGAAGCCCTATCTCTCATAAAATATGAGGGAGCCAACCAGACAATCGATTCACGCCATCCAATGGCTCGAAAGTATCTAATTTGTGTCATTGATGAACTTAAGTGTTTTGGATTAAATCACTCCCCGAGGTGTAAATAATCATAACCTTATAATCCATCAAATGAAAGACAAATTAGAAATTTGTTTTGAAATTGAATAAAATATGAACTTTTATATGTTTGCAAGTAGTGTCCAACACTTTTGCAGTAGACGCATTGAGATTCCCTAGGAACCCTAGTAGCCTTCTTGCCCATGCTCTTTTGACTACCCTATCCCATATCATAAGAATTTCCCTCTTAGGGTCCTTTTCTATCGCCGGCTCAGCAGCCTTGAGCATCCCGTGGAGCTCACGAAGCGATTTCTTCAAACCATTCATATGGAAAATTTAGCCTAAAGGCATTATAACCATCATGAGATTGAAGTATGAAATCGGTTGCCAAATAATCATCATAGGAAAATCTAGGCGGTCACTTGAAACAAATAATCCAATCATTTGTTGTACATGTGATTCCATAGATTTCCATTTTTCCAGCCTAGCTGAAGCGATGACCCTGGTCATACCGAACCGCTCAATCATAGTATGTTCCCCGAACATGCTATTGACTTGTTCAATGATATCATAGGAATTGGTAATCTAACACATTCTCTTTGTATTCGTATTTGAGGACCATCCTCAAATTACGATGTCAATCAAGAAAATTTTTTTTGTTCAATTTTTTTACAATCAAGAATTGAACCAAACTTGAATTGAGTTGATATTTGACATGATAAACTACAAAATAAAGATAACTAAAGTATGTAAACATCCACAAAGTGGTAAACAAATAAGGTTGTCTATCAAAACTACTTATTTGTTCCATTTTGTTCAATCGATATACAATATCTATGTTCCCTTGAACAAAATGATCCCAAGACCCTGATCTTGTGAATCCTTAAGCCGACTTAGTCCGCACTTAAGAAATCCAAGATAGGTAGACATCCCATGTCAATGACATCTAATGTCACTCTCGGTCGATGAGAGTCCCATTCTCATCTCATGTCTTGATAGCCACGCCTGTAGTGGATCTATCGATGAGAAAACCAAACTCACGTGTAAGGGTCTAACCCTTACTCCCACTTATCCTAAGATAACAAGTAGTACCCCGCTGAGGCGGACCTACCAACTTATGATCGAGGGCTTTATGGGTGTTGACGCTACCGTCGTGGAGTAGCGCAAAATAATATTTATAGTTCCTAAACTATTCACTAGCACAAGTACTAGTAGCAAGTATAGGGTCGATCCCACGAGGAGGCGATTTAGCTTATAGTTTTCCCGGCTTTGAATGCTCAATTGGGTTGTCACGTTTGAAAAGGTTTTGTTTTGGAGAGCAGTTGGGCACTTGGCCAACATTTGCTTGAACCTGACCCAGTAGTCATGGAAGTTCTCTCCTCCTCCCATCTTAATGCTGTTGATTTTCTTCCTCATCTGCTGGATGCGTGCAGCTGGGAAGTACTTCTCAAGGAACGTCTGCTGAAGCTGACTCCAGGTGGTCACTTCTCCAGCAGGTATAGTGTAAAGCCACTCTCGGGCACCTTCGGCTAGTGAGAAAGGGAAGGCTAGGAGCCTGATGTATTCCCCTAGCCCTTCACTTGCTCGGATGGTGCCACATGCCAATTCAAAATCTTGGAGGTGTCTCTGGGGATCCTCCAAGGGCATGTCACTGAACTTGGGCAAGATCTGTATGAAGCCGTGCTTCATCTCCCAAGTATTATTTTCAACCGTGGGCAAGGTGATGCCTGTTGGAAATCGATATCCCGGAATTAATAAATTTAAATAAATAAATTATCTAATTAATTCCGCCGAAATCCTTCGGAGATCGAATATCCGGGGTTGTCAAAATTGTGGAACGACAACTCCAATCGAAATCCCGGTTGCCGGAAATCCGCCACGAACCTCAACGGGGATAGCCCAACCAAACAAACCCTAACCGCGAACGAACACGGGCTGTTCGGTCGAGCCTCCGCGTGGGGCTCGCGGCTGTCCTTGGCAGCCGCCTAGGGCTGCTCGTAGCAGCCCCCTTTCATGCCCAGCCGACGCCCGGTGATCGCACGCCCAGCCACGGTCGAACCGTGGCTAGCGATCACCGCCAGCCCGCCGCCGTGCGAGCGGCGGTCCAGCCGCGCGAGCGGCGTCGCTCCGCCTGAGCGGTGCTCCTGCCGCGCGAGCGGGGCTGCTCCAGCAGCCCGCTGGAGTCTCGTGCGATGCGTACGGGGCTGCTCGCAGCAGCCCGCTGGACATGCACGGGAAGGGCTCGGACAGCCCGCGAATCCGCTACGGGAAAACCCGTAGCTCGCGGCCGAGTCCGTGCGTTCAAGTCCTCGGCGTCCAGCCGAGGCTCACGCCCCCTCGACCCATCCCGTCGAGCCGTTGAGCCGCCGGCGGTCCGGTGATATTCGATCACCACCGCCCGGTTCAACCTCGACATGGGTCTCGCCATCGGATCTTGGTTCATGATATTTCTACGATAATTAAACAATAAAATCATAAAGAGGGTTTTTACGATTTACCTCGTTCTCGTTGTTCGGAAAAACGAAGAACTCAATTTGACGACCTTGAGATCTTCCCACATATTCCTTGCACTAGCTCGGACGTCGTGTGGGCGACGATCTACCGAACTCCATGGATCTCCCTCTCTACTTTCTCTCTCTAGAATTGTGATCTTCAACTTATGAGAATAGAGAAGACCATGTAGTGCTTTTATAGGCTACGTAGGGGATCTTAAGGAGGTGGAATATTGGGCTTCCAATATTAATGATTAAATTGAGCCCAAGCCCAAATCTATTAATCCATTAATATTAATTAATTCTATTTTCCACTATATAAAATTAATTGCACTCCCAATATTAAACCATATTATATCAGATAATATTTCTCCGGTAGTATTATTTATTCCGTGTATTTAAGATTTAAATATCCATGAATAAAATTAATTTATTGCTAATTATTTTATTCATCTCTTATATCCGAGACTAGTACCATTCAACCTTAATTATTATGCGGAACGAATCCACCTGCAGGGTTTACATAATAATTCCTTATGAACTCATCTCGGGGATATTATCAACCCTTACGGGATACACTTTCCCGTCAAGTATTCACGGCATGCCATATATAAAATATAGTGACCCAACTTAACCGGTAATTAACCCAATAATTAAATCGGTTAATTCCTTTGGTAAATCAAAGTCACTTATATTGAATATACACACCCGCAATAGTATCGGGGATTAAGAATAAAATACACTGAGATTTAAATCGATTATCCAAGGCAATCCTAATCGATAAATCTCAAGCGATCCGCCCAATACACCAAGTGTACAAGTGTGATAAAATAATCAAGACAGATTATTTTCTCTCTCACACAACGACTATACCGATGGATTGGTCCGTGTCCATCTAGGTCGTGAGCAACTGTTTGATTAAATACGAGTAACCGATAGTATGATCTTCTGTGAGGGCCCGACACACCATACTAACTACAACGTATAGAATCCAGGACTATAATTTGCATATATTTAATTATAAATAATTAAATGCAAATAATTGTTTGTTCCATTAAATAGATTAATGGCAATGGATCGGGAGTTTCCGTCACTTTAATCTAGACATTAAGTACACAACTCCAACAATCTCCCACTTGTACTAAGGTCTAGTCATTTCCTCCAAACTCCCGACTCCCATACTCATCACGTGCTTAAGTTGTACTTCCAAGAAGTACTATGTGAATGAGCAATCTAGGTTGCCGCTCTGAAGTTATCTTGGTGACTACAGCGTCGTCTCCCTCGACGATGACTCGTATCAGGTGGTACTTGCACTATGTGTTATCTTACACTTATGGACTTGTGATTTCTTACCATTTGCCATCGCACCGCTATTTACATAGCCTTTGGCAAATTAAGAATCACATCTAAGTCCCAGAGATTATCCCGGAGTTATACCAAAACTTCCGCTGCCTCTGAGGCTGCTATTTGGTTACCCATGGTAGAGTCCGAAAAGCATCGTACTTATCACTCTTCCATGTTAAAACTCCTTCTCCTTTAATAGTGAAACACATAGCCTGATATCGACTTACACTGGTCCTCATTCGATTAGAAATCTAAGAGAATGTAATCCAAAGGAAATGCTCGTCTGCTTCGTAGTCTAGAACAGTACTTCGAAAGTACTTTTACAGCAGTTGAATATTCCTTTCCAGGATTACCTTGATATCCTCCCACTATACTAGCCGCATAGCCGATATCGGGTTCTTGTTTTCAACAATGCATTTATTAAGCTTTCCTCACTTAAAGTGTAGGAAACTGCTTTCATTGCTTCTATCTCCTTTTGTGTTCCTCATGCTGGAATTCGATATCCCGGGGTATCAAAAATTGCGGAACCGATAACCCCGACCGAAAACCCATCGCCGGAAACCGATCACGAACGCCACGAAGAACCGGGCTCGACAAGAGCATCGCCGCGGGACGAACCCGCGGCTAAACCCTAGCCGAACCCCATCCGCGGGGTTCGCGATCGCCGTGCATGGCGATCGCTGGGGCTGCATGGGGCAGCCCCCGGCGGTGAGTCCGGCGACTCACCGCCACCGCCAGGAGGGGCGGTCAGCCCCCAGCTGACCACCGCGGCAACAGCCGCGGTTCGCCCCGGCGATCGATCGCGTGATCGATCGCCTGCCCCGGCTCCAGCCGGGGCTCCTCCTTTGCACGCCGCCGGGCGAGGCGGCTGGGGGGGTTCACCCGCCGTGGCACCAGCCCACGGCGAACCTCCCCGCGATCGACTTCACGTCGATCACATGCCCCGGCGGTCCAGCCGGGGCTCCCTTGTCCGCGCGCAACCGGCGGTCGAACCCTAGGGTTCGGCCGCCCCTCTCGATCCCGACGGGGATCTCGAATCCCCGTATCCCGGTCTCGACGTTTTTCCCGGATCGTGCGTTCATGTATGTATCACAATTAATCCACATAAAATCATAGAAGGGAGTATATGATTTTACCTTTTAATTCGTTGTCCGTCTCTGAAAGGCAACGAACCTTTCTCGGAATTTTTCATGTTAAAACGAACCATAATCATATATATGTAAGATGTCCAGGAGAAGTACAATGTTCTTTCCCAGAGATCCAAGATCTCAAGAACATGTACAACTTCTTCCTAAATCTTTCATATTGATTTATCTAGACAACCTCATTTTATGTCTTGACAACATCTTTACATTGTTACCAATGATAAGAATGTTCTCTACATAAAATGGACTATCCCATCAATTCGCAAGTTCCACGATTCATAGCTTTATTTCAATCCATAAATGGATTTACTAAGCTTGTACTCTAAATGATCTAGCCTCTTAACAATAATCCTTATTGTTCCAAGCAGGCACATTTAGATCTAGTACCGCCCTTATGCAGAGCTAGGGGTCGATTTCATCTTTACTAGATCCAGAGTCCGAACTCCTCTAGTCTTATGAATATCTCTGGTTGTCCGACAACCTCCCACTGCAATGGCGTCCCGGTGTATAACAGTAATAACAATAGGTGCAGTATGTGGTGCACTTCTACTCGGTTTGGCTGGTTCCTAGTCTTTTGTCCTTCTTCTCATTTCAAGGTATTACGTCAATTTAGGCTTTGTGGTCCATCTAATAGTCTTCCTCTATGAACCGGACGAGAGACGTTCCTCTGGTTCGTAGTACTATAGAACACACAATACTTCGTTCATCTAGGATATCCTACAACCATATTCAATATGTCGTTGTATCTAGGAATATCCATAGAACATAGGTAGTTCCGAACAACTTGTCCTTTTACCATCAGATTTCCATTTCTTTATAACGCACTATTTCTACACGTAAGTGTAAGGTGCGGCCCTTTGGGATTGAACCCAATCTTTGATTATGCTATGTGTTATTCAGATAGGTGATGGCCTCCGCGACCGAGTCGCAGGCTCCTAATGGATATACTTTGATGGTTCCCCATAATCGCTTTGTGTCCATTGACTAGTCAAAACACTTTGCTTTTATGGCACATCAAGCATTCTAATCCACCACTTGAGTATTCTTGAAAGAATCACTCGTGCCTTTCTAATATACACATATGTCTGCATATCTAATCATTTCCAATACTTGTTTGAATTCTATCCTTTTTCAAGAAAGGTTTTGCTTAGACGTATTATCCTCCAAATTCAATCCTTAGGTCGGAAGGTCCATTCCTTCAACTATAATTGATCACATCAATTTCGACCATTTGAATCTAATTTGAAAATACTACTAAGTACAAGATTTCACAAGTATAATGATAAAGAAATATCTAATAAGTAAAACAAGTTATAGAACGGTTCGTTGCAATTGGGGTAGACTTAGGATCTATCATTCATATATTGCTATCTAATGTACCAGAATAGATAATGCCATTATTTCTTATCAAAATCATCCAATGATTAAAGAAATAAAATATCCATTCATAAATAATAGAAATCCAGAACAAAACGTTCTTTCTAAAATAAAGGGGTACATAAAGCAATAACTTTGAAATGAAATCCTATTTAACTACTAAAGCAGATAAATGTCTTCCACCGCAACCGCTGCCTCCTCTACAGCTTTGCCCGTGTAGACTCGAACTCTTCCTCTCTAAGTCGCCGGGTTTTCTGGAACCCCTGCATTCAAAATGCACATACCGTCAGTGGTTCCATATCTACACACCAGAATTCTGGTAGATAATACCGCTGACTATGTTTTTACGACTAAAGAAAAATTCGTACCTTTGAGAGGACATTCAGACTTCCAGTGTCCCATCTTGTTGCATCGGAAGCACTTACCCTTTGGCTTTGCAGCCCCCACTCGTGGTACAGTCCTCTTGACACCACTGGGTTTCCGAGCTTGCTTCCTTCTCTTGCCCCTACCTCCACCAGGCTTAAAGCCTTTGGACTTGGTAGCTACAAGCGCTTGAGACTTGCCCTTCTTGTAGATCCCCTCTGCCGCCTTTAGTTCAGTCAGGAGTTGCGCAAGAGTATAAGATAGTTTACCCATATTATAGCTCATACGAAACTGCTCAAAACTAGGGGCCAGAGACTGGAGTATGATGTTGACTTGCGTCTCAGCATCAATAGAAGCTCCTAGGACCTCAAGTTCATTCAACATACTCATCATCTTAAGAACGTGCTCCCCAACGGGCGTTCCTTCAGATTGAGTAGTCGACATGAAGACTCTCATGGCTTCTTGCCTTGCCGCACGATCTTGCTCCCCAAACATCTCCTTGAGGTTAAACATCATATCATAGGCAGTGTCCATCGACTCATGTTGGGTTTGGAGTACATTTGACATGGAAGCCAAAATATAACACCTAGCCATTTCATCAGCCTTTTTCCACTTCCGATATGTCAGTTTTTCCTCATCAGTTGAGGCAGCCGTGGGCTCAGCAGGGCACACTTCATGGAGTACAAACTTGTACTCCTCCGAAGTTAGGACAATGTCTAAATTTCTCTTCCAATCAATATAGTTGGGGCCAGTGAGTTTATGCTCCTTGAGTATCATAGAAAGTGGATTCATAGCTATTCTCTAAACCTATAAGCACATTTAAACAAACAATCAATTTAATATCCGATATTATCTCCCTCTAATAATATCATTAAATTACTAATTACATCTAAAATCCCATCAGATAAGGCAAGCCACGATAGTGTGGACGTTTACCCATCCAAATGATTTAGCAATTAGATTTGCTTTGGTCGTACATCACTATAGCGTTACTTCGATGGGAAGAATACTATAGAGCGTACCTAAGTGTAAACCATTACTCAGTACTAAGAAGTTTGTTTAAGATTCGCATGTTACCGCAAGCCACGATAGTGTGGACGTTTACGTTAACCTACGTTTCCTTCACTCCCTTCTATAACTGTCTACATCAATCGTTCCAAAATCCCATTCAATGCAGCAAGCCACGATAGTGTGGACGTTTACTACACCAAAAGATTTTTACAATTGACATCCAATTACTTGAAGCATTCGATTTTGTAAATCAAGACGCGGAGAATCATAAGTGAAACTCGAAGTTTCTAACCAGTGATTCACCATGCGAACAACCCTATCTCTCATTAGATGAGGGAGCCGAGCAGACAATCGATCCATCTTTCAAAGAATGGTACGACTGCCTCTAATTTGTGTCATCCACATGACCAAGTGGCTTTGGCTCCATTCCACTCCCCGGGGTGAGAATGAGTCGACTTGAAGTCAGTTTCAGAAAGACAAATTAGGCATTGTTTGATAAACTTAATCAATGTTTCTCGTAAGAGGAATTACAAGAATTCTCCTCCAGTGACACATCTATATGAACTTCAAAAGTTCATAAGAGTCACCAAGAGAACAGTAATGGAGACCATGGGAATGTTTCCATCCCCGCTCCCACTTAGCTTTTTATAACAAATGGATACGCTATCTAATGCATAATTAAACACATAAGCATGCATACAAGTAATAAAGCACATATCACATAGTCAAAATAAGCTAGAAAATTATTTTCCGACTATCATGGCTTTATTCCATCTCCGTATGCGTCTTCTAGTCTTCAGTCTTCGTTCTTGAATGCTCCATGTGACGAGAATATTAATCCCAATATTTAAATCTATTTATTTTTAATAAATCCAAAAGATACTTAATTCGAAAATTAAGTCAATCGAATAAATCAAAAATAAAATTAAATATTATTAATATTTTTATTTATTTATTTTCCTATCTAATTCTATTAAATCTCTAGAATAATCTATCCAAGTCAAACTTGGAATATTCTAGAAGACTTCTATAATAGAATAAGGAAATAAAATAAATTAGGACTCTTCTACTTTCCAAGATTAATTAATTTCCATGTCCATGAAAATTCCCATAAAATAGGAATAATCAAATAGAAATAAATTAATTTACTAATTAATTATTTTCCTATCTAATTCTATTAAATCTCTAGATTCCTATTCCAAGTAGAACTTGAAATATTCTAGAAGACTTCCATAATAGAATAAGGAAATAAATAATATTAATTCTTTTCCTATCTAATTCTATTAAATATCTAGATTCCTATTCCAAGTAGAACTTGAAATATTCTAGAAGACTTCCATAATAGAATAAGGAAATAAATAATATTAATTAATTCTTTTCCTATCTCCATGAGAGTTCCCATACTTAGGAATACTCAAAATAGGAAAACTTGAATCAATTAGGAAAGTGAATCTAGGTAGGAGTAGCACGAGATCACGAGGACCCCGCGCCCCCCCACCTTGATCGCCGGCTGGGAGCACCACCGCCGCCGTCCCCAGCCCACGCGCCACCACCACCGGCGGCCGGCGTGGCCGAGGAGCCCCGCGGGCAGCCCCTCCGATCGATCTCCATGGGATCGATCCCATCGATCCCAAGCCCTAGATTTCCCTCTCTTCATCTCCTTCGTCACATGAGTTCTCCGGCGGTCGTCTCGGCATCGATCCAACGTAAATAAATTACAAGAAATAAATTTACAATTCCGGTATCGATTCTATACATGAAATCGACCCTATACACTTTCCGGAAAACATAGAACGTAATAATAAATCCTAAATTCGGTCAACCCCCGAATTTTTACTATTACAAGCATTCATCCACACAAAACGAATCTCGACATGTCCGAGAGTTTAATAAACGAACAATCATGGTAAATTAAATAGTAATTAATTAAACGAATAATTAACAATTAATTAAACCATGATAGTCGGAATCCCTGCAAGGTAGAACGCAATTGAACACATACATGAACACGAAACCAAAACGCTCTGATACCAATTGCTGGAATTCGATATCCCGGGGTATCAAAAATTGCGGAACCGATAACCCCGACCGAAAACCCATCGCCAGAAACCGATCACGAACGCCACGAAGAACCGGGCTCGACAAGAGCATCGCCGCGGGACGAACCCGCGGCTAAACCCTAGCCGAACCCCATCCGCGGGGTTCGCGATCGCCGTGCATGGCGATCGCTGGGGCTGCATGGGGCAGCCCCCGGCGGTGAGTCCGGCGACTCACCGCCACCGCCAGGAGGGGCGGTCAGCCCCCAGCTGACCACCGCGGCAACAGCCGCGGTTCGCCTCGGCGATCGATCGCGTGATCGATCGCCTGCCCCGGCTCCAGCCGGGGCTCCTCCTTTGCACGCCGCCGGGCGAGGCGGCTGGGGGGGTTCACCCGCCGTGGCACCAGCCCACGGCGAACCTCCCCGCGATCGACTTCACGTCGATCGCATGCCCCGGCGGTCCAGCCGGGGCTCCCTCGTCCGCGCGCAACCGGCGGTCGAACCCTAGGGTTCGGCCGCCCCTCTCGATCCCGACGGGGATCTCGAATCCCCGTATCCCGGTCTCGACGTTTTTCCCGGATCGTGCGTTCATGTATGTATCACAATTAATCCACATAAAATCATAGAAGGGAGTATATGATTTTACCTTTTAATTCGTTGTGCGGAGAAACGAATCTAAGTTGATGACCTTACGATCTTCCCACGTATTCCTTGCACTAGCTTGAACGTCGGGTGGGCGATGATCCTCCAAGCTTATGGATCCTCTTCAACTCTCTAGAACTATCAAGTATTGATATTCTTGTCTTATGAAAAAGTGAAGACCATGTAGTGCTTTTATAGGCTACGTAGGGGATCTAAAGGAGGTGGAATATTGGGCTTCCAATATTAATGATTAAATTGAGCCCAAGCCCAAATCTATTAATCTCCCATTAATATTAATTAATTTATTTTCCACTATATAAATTAATTGCACTCCCAATATTAAACCATATTATATCAAATAATATTTCTCCGGTAGTATTATTTATTCCGTGTATTTAAGATTTAAAAATCCATGAATAAAATTAATTTATTGCTAATTAATTTATTCATCTCTTGAATCCGAGACTAGTACCATTCAACCTTAATTATTGTGCGGAACGAATCCACTCATGAGGTTTACACAATAATTCCTTATGAACTCATCTCGGGGATATTATCAACCCTTCCGGGATACACTGTCCGGTCAATCATTCACGGCATGCCATATATAAAATATAGTGACCCAACTTAACCGGTAATTAACCCAATAATTAAATCGGTTAATTCCTTTGGTAAATCAAAGTCACTTATATTGAATATACACACCCGCAACAATATCGGGGATTAAGAATAAAATACACTGAGACTCGAATCGATTATCGCCGGCAATCCTAATCGATGAATCTCAACGATCCGCTCAATACACCAAGTGTACAAGTGTGATAAAATAATTAAGACAAATTATTTTCTCTCTCACACAACGACTATACCGATGGATTGGTCCGGGTCCATCTAGGTCGTGAGCCACTGTTTGATTAAATACGAGTAACCGATAGTATGATCTTCTGTGTGACGTCGCACACCATACTAACTACAACGTATAGAATCTAGGACTATGATTTGCATATATTTAATTAATAATAATTAAAAGCAAACAATTGTTTATTAATTTAATAGATTAAATGCTATGATCGGGTGTTTACCGTTGCTTAAATCTAGACATTAAGTACACAACTCCAACACCTCAAACACATGTTCTTAGATAGATGCATTCCGTCTCTGAAAGGCAACGAACCTTTCTCGGAATTTTTCATGTTAAAACGAACCATAATCATATATATGTAAGATGTCCAGGAGAAGTACAATGTTCTTTCCCAGAGATCCAAGATCTCAAGAACATGTACAACTTCTTCCTAAATCTTTCATATTGATTTATCTAGACAACCTCATTTTATGTCTTGACAACATCTTTACATTGTTACCAATGATAAGAATGTTCTCTACATAAAACCCGAGAAACACCACTTTGTTCCATCACGTTTCCAATACACACGATTCGTTTATGCTTTGATGAATCCATAAAATGGACTACCTCATCAATTTGCAAGTACCACGAACTCAATTCTTTGTTCCAATCCATAAATGGATCAACTAAGCTTGTACTCTAAATGATCTTGCCTCTTAGCAATAATCCTTATTGCTTTCCAAGAAGGCACATTTAGATCTAGTACTGCCTTCATGTAGATCTAGGGATCGATTTCATGTATACTAGGTCCAGAGTTCGAAAACTCTCCTAGTCTTATGAATATTTCTGGTTGACCCACAACCTCCCACTACAACGGCATTCCGGTGTATAAACAGTAATAACAGTAGGTGCAGTTAGTGGTGTACCGCTACTCAGTTCTGCTGGTTTCCAGTCTTCTTCGTTCTCTCTCATTTCAAAGTATCACGTCACTCTGGGCTTGTGGTTCATCTCATAGTCTTTCTCTAAGAACCGGGCGGTAGAACTTATAACGTCCATCTGGTTCATAGTACTATTGAACACACGTCTTTTGTTCTTCTAGGATATTCTACAACCGCATTTGAATGTGCCGTTGTTTCCAGACATATCCATTGAACATAGGTAGTTCCGTATAACTCATGCTTTTCCTATCTCTATAAGAATTCCATTTCTTATTATCGACACACCATTTCTACACAAGAGTGTATGGTGTAGTCTCTTGAGATTAAATCCCAATCTCTGATTAGTATGCCATGCTTTCCTCAGACAGGCACTTGCCTCCGCGATCAAATCGCAGGCTAGAAATGGATATACATTGATGGTTCTCCACAATTGCTTAGTGTCCATTGACTTGTCAAAACACTTGCTTTTGTGGCACATTAGGTATTCTAATCCATTTCTTGAGTAATCATCAAATGAAGTACTCGTACCTTATTGTCTGAGTAGACATAGGTCTGCATACATCAGAGTTAATCAATTCCAATACTTGTCCGGATCTTATATCTTATATCCAGAAAGGATTGCTTAGTCATATTATCTTCCAAATTAGATTCTTAGGTCGGAAGGTCCACTCCTTCAACTTAATTGATCAAATATCAATTTTCGACCTTTGAACTTCTTATTTGAATAAACATGACTTAGCATAAGAATCCACAAGTATAATTGATTTAATAAAGAAATCTCTTATTAGTAAAACGAGTTTTATACTACGGTTCGTTGCATCGTGGTGGACTCAGGATTCATCATTTCTATATTGCTAGCTAATGTACCAAAATAGATAATATCATTATTTCTTCTTATAACCATCAAATGATTAAAAGAAATAAAATATCCATTCATTAGAAATCCAGAACAAAGTTCTTTCTAATATGAAAGGTACATAAAATCAATAACTCAAAATGAAATCCTATAAAATGTCCTCCACTGCAACTGCTGCCTCCTCCACAGCATTGCCCATGTAGACTACGATTTCTTCTTTTCTAAGTCGTCGGGTTTCCTGGAACCCTTGCATTTAAAATGCACATACCGTCAGTGGTTCCATATCTACACACCAGGTTCCGGTAGATAATACCACTGACTATGTTTCACGACTAAAGAAAATTTCGTACTTTCTTTGAGAGGATAATCAGACTTCCAGTACCCAGACTGTTTGCATCGAGAACACTTGCCTATTGGCTTTCTCGTCCCATCTCGTGGTCCAAGTAACTTAGAACCACTGGGTTTCTTTGCTTTCTTTTCCTTTCCCCCGATTCATGCCTTTAGGTTTGAAACCTTTGGCATTGGCTACAAGAGCTTGCGATTTCCGTCTCAACTCGTCTAAAAGGTCAATCATCTCAAAAACGTTTATAAGCGTTTCCTCGAAGCGACTGGCCTTTATGAGTATCCTCATCGCTTCTTGTCTAGCCGCCTATGTCATGTCTAAACACCAACTTGAGTTTGAACATGATATCAAAATCAGTCCTTTCCTCATTAGTTGAGACATTAATAGGCTCGAGAGGACAAAGATCATTGAGTACGAACTTGTACTCTTCAACAGTTTGGGCATTGTCTAGATCTCTATTCCAATCAATACATTTAGGGACCAGTGAGTTTAAAATCTTTACGTATCACAGAAAGTGGGTTCAAAGCCATTTCCTAATCTATGAGCACATATAACAACAAACAATTGATTTAATCTCCGATATTATCTCCCTCAAGTAATATCATTAAACCACTAATCGCATCTAAAATCCCATCAGATATGGCAAGCCACGTGGTGTGGACGTTTACCTACCCAAATGATTTAGCAATTAGATTTGCTTCGGTCATACATCACTTATAGCGTAACCTCGTGGGGAGGAATACTATAATGCATATCTAAGTGTAAACCATTACTCAGCACTAAAGTAAATCGTTAGGAATTGCTACATCACCGCAAGCCACGTGGTGTGGACGTTTACGACAACTTCACAACTCTTCACAATTTCTTATAACTGTCTACATCAATTAATCCAAAATCCGTTAGTATAGCAAGCCACGTGGTGTGGACGTTTACTACACCAAGAGACTTTTATAATTGACTCCCAATTACTTGATCCATTCGATCTTGTAAATCAAGACGCGGAGAATCATAAGTGAAACTCGAAGTTTCTTACCAGTGATTCACCATGCGAACGACCCTATCTCTCATAGAATGAGGGAGCCGAGCAGACAATCGATCTAGTCATCAAATGACACGAAAGTCTCTAATTTGTGTCCTCGACATGACCAAGTGGCTTTGGCTCCATTCCACTCCCCGAGGTGAGAATGAGTCGACTTGAAATCAGTTTTGGAAAGACAAATTAGGCATTGTTTGATAAACTTAATCAATGTTTCTCGTAAGAGGAATTACAAGAATTCTCCTCCAATGGCTTATCTATATGAGCTTCGAAAGTTCATAAAAGTCACCAAGAGAACAGCAATGGAGACCATGACATTGTTTTCAATCCCTCTCCCACTTAGCTTTTTACAATAAAGGGATACGCTATCTAATGCATAATTAAATACACATAAGCATGCATACATGAAATAAAGCACATAGAATATTATCACATAATCAAAATAATACTAGAATATTATTTTCCGACTATTATGGCTTTATTGCATCCCCGTATGCGTCTTCTAGTCTTTAGTCTTCGTTCTTTGAATGCTCCATGTGACGGAAATATTAATTCCAATATTTAAATCTATTTATTTTTAATAAATCCAAAAGTTACTTAATTCGAAAATTAAGTCAATCGAATAAATTAAAAATAAAATTAAATACTATTAATATTTTTATTATTTTTATTTTCCTTTTCTAATTCCATTAAATCTCTAGAATCCTATCCAAGACCCACTTGGAATATTCTAGAAGATTTCCATAATGAAATAAGGAAATAAAATAATTTAGGACTCCTAGTCCTTCCAAATTAATTCCTTTCCTAATCCATTAAAAATTCCATAAAGGAATAATTAAATAAGGAAAAATTAATTTAGGACTCCTAAACTTTCCAAATTAATTATTTTCCTAATCCATTAAAAATTCCATAAAGGAATAATTAAATAGGAAAAATAAATTAATTCTAAATTTATTCCTTTTCCTAATCTATGAATAATCCCCAGAATAGGAATAATCAATAAGGAAAAATAAATTTATTCTAAATTTATTCTTTTCCTATTCCATGAGAATTCCCAAAAAAAGGAATACTCAAAATAGGAAAACCGAATAATTTAGGAAAGTTGGATCTTTACCGGAACGAACACGGATTGGGGATCCCCGTGTCCATCCCCGTAGCATCGACCGAGGGTCGCCAACCGCCCGGCTAGCCTCACCGGCGATCCACCACCACCGGTGGAGTCGGCGGTTCCGGCCAGCCACGATTGAGGAATCCCCGCGGCTGGCGATCACCGCCAGCCCGCCGCCGCGCGAGCGGCGGTCCAGCCGCGCGAGCGGCGTCGCTCCGCCTGAGCGGTGCTCCTGCCGCGCGAGCGGGGCTGCTCCAGCAGCCCGCTGGAGTCTCGTGCGATGCGTACGGGGCTGCTCGCAGCAGCCCGCTGGACATGCACGGGAAGGGCTCGGACAGCCCGCGAATCCGCTACGGGAAAACCCGTAGCTCGCGGCCGTGTCCGTGCGTTCAAGCCCTCGGCATCCAGCCGAGGCTCACGCCCCCTCGACCCATCCCGTCGAGCCGTTGAGCCGCCGGCGGTCCGGTGATATTCGATCACCACCGCCCGGTTCAACCTCGACATGGGTCTCGCCATCAGATCTTGGTTCATGATATTTCTACGATAATTAAACGATAAAATCATAAAGAGGGTTTTTACGATTTACCTCGTTCTCGTTGTTCGGAAAAACGAAGAACTCAATTTGACGACCTTGAGATCTTCCCACGTATTCCTTGCACTAGCTCGGACGTCGTGTGGGCGACGATCTACCGAACTCCATGGATCTCCCTCTCTACTTTCTCTCTCTAGAATTGTGATCTTCAACTTATGAGAATAGAGAAGACCATGTAGTGCTTTTATAGGCTACGTAGGGGATCTTAAGGAGGTGGAATATTGGGCTTCCAATATTAATGATTAAATTGAGCCCAAGCCCAAATCTATTAATCCATTAATATTAATTAATTCTATTTTCCACTATATAAAATTAATTGCACTCCCAATATTAAACCATATTATATCAAATAATATTTCTCCGGTAGTATTATTTATTCCGTGTATTTAAGATTTAAATATCCATGAATAAAATTAATTTATTGCTAATTATTTTATTCATCTCTTATATCCGAGACTAGTACCATTCAACCTTAATTATTATGCGGAACGAATCCACCTGCAGGGTTTACATAATAATTCCTTATGAACTCATCTCGGGGATATTATCAACCCTTACGGGATACACTTTCCCGTCAAGTATTCACGGCATGCCATATATAAAATATAGTGACCCAACTTAACCGGTAATTAACCCAATAATTAAATCGGTTAATTCCTTTGGTAAATCAAAGTCACTTATATTGAATATACACATCCGCAATAGTATCGGGGATTAAGAATAAAATACACTGAGATTTAAATCGATTATCCAAGGCAATCCTAATCGATAAATCTCAAGCGATCCGCCCAATACACTAAGTGTACAAGTGTGATAAAATAATCAAGACAGATTATTTTCTCTCTCACACAACGACTATACCGGTGGATTGGTCCGTGTCCATCTAGGTCGTGAGCAACTGTTTGATTAAATACGAGTAACCGATAGTATGATCTTCTGTGTGGGCCCGACACACCATACTAACTACAACGTATAGAATCCAGGACTATAATTTGCATATATTTAATTATAAATAATTAAATGCAAATAATTGTTTGTTCCATTAAATAGATTAATGGCAATGGATCGAGAGTTTCCGTCACTTTAATCTAGACATTAAGTACACAACTCCAACAATGCCCAGTGGTTTCAGATTCAAGTTCTCTGGGAACATCGTGTCCCTCAACGTCTTGGCTCTCTCTTCTCCCATCCTTGATCGCGCAGGTGACCTGGATGTGTTCGGTGAATCTTCTCTCGATGTGTCCGAGATCGACTCTCCTGTCTCAGTTATGGTCAACTGAGTTACTTGAGCGGCACGTGCTACTGCTTGCTTTTGTCTTGCTGCTTTTCGATTCTTCCTTGCGGTTCGCTCGATTTCAGGATCAAATAGTAGCCCTGTATCCTTGCTTCCCGATGAGTCAGAATCCTGCATACAAAAATAGGTCAAGCGTTAGCACAGAAAACTATTGGCTTGGAATATTGCCTCCCCGGCAACGGCGCCAATTTTGACGCTACCGTCGTGGAGTAGCGCAAAATAATATTTATAGTTCCTAAATTATTCACTAGCACAAGTACTAGTAGCAAATATAGGTTCGATCCCACGAGGAGGCGATTTAGCTTATAGTTTTCCCGGCTTTGAATGCTCAATTGGGTTGTCACGTTTGAAAAGGTTTTGTTTTGGAGAGCAGTTGGGCACTGCCGAACCGTGGTCACCGTGTTTACTTGACTGAAAATAACAAATAACTTAAACAGAAATAAAACTAGCATGCAACCTAATTAATAGACTGAGCAATTAACAAACTCGACTAATCAAATAAGAAGAAACAAATAAAGACTAAAGTATCCAGGCATTGACTCCCCTGACTTCCCCCTTGACCTATGTGCTGCCGATCATCGGTACGTATATCATTTTGCTAACAGTTTTGTCTTCCAGTTATAGATCCCAAGTATTAACATCCCTATAATGTCACGCATATTAATACCCCGAACCCTTATTCGCTCTTATGTTTAAGTCCTGCTAGATCTCTCTCAACAAGTCTCCTGACGTTGACCAATTCTGTTGGAAATCGACTACCCGGGACATGTCCGTTCGACTACTCGAACTTCCGGACAAGCCCAGTCGACCCTCGGCGTCCCTACTTACCTCAACGCGAAGCCCCAGACCCGAAACACGCCCAGCCATTGCACCGAAGGTGCAACCGCGCGTTTCGAGGGCTTCTGCCCTGTCTGTCGGCCGACGCCGTAAGGCTGTCGCCCGACAGGGCTGTGTCGGCCGACACATATAGCTGTCGGCCGACAGCGTCGCGATTCCAGCAGCGGATCGCGCCCGTTCAGCCATTTCCGACGCGTTTTTCTCGATCCGACCACCGTGCTGGAAGTCAGAAACTTCCCAGCGGTCCGAGGAACACGAATCCAAGCCACGGAAACCAATCGATGATTTGTTGTGCAATTACGTAGAAAGTAGAAACGAAACGAAGCGGAATTAGGGTTTCGATTCTATACCTTTGTTGCGTGATTCGGAGAAGCCGAATAGGCGAACACCCTGAGATCTTCTAGTGTGTATCCTAGCCCTCGATACCGGACGTTGTGTGGGCAACGATCCTCCGGTTCTCTTCTCTTCTTCTTCTCTCTTGAACCTTTCTCGCTCTCTTTATTTTCTTACGCAGAAAAATAAAAGACTGCGTTCTGTAGGTCTAGAGAAGAGAGAAATAGGGATATATATAGGCCACACTAGGGACCTTAGGACAATTAATTAATTAGGCTAAATTGTGATTTAATTAAACCGGTGTCCTTAAAAGAAAACCTTTAATTAAATCCAATTTTAATTATAATTAATTCCACTATAAAATTATAATTGAATTCCCAATTAATTAATCTATATTATTTTACCAATAATATTTCCGCCGAAATTACATATATGATTTTCCCCGTGTTTAAGATATCGCATGTCCATGAATTAATTAATTACTAATAATTAAATTAATTCATTTCTTATTATCCGAGACTAGTACCACTCATCCTTATTATCATGTGGAACAAATTCACCTGCAGGGTTTACATGATAAACTTTATGAGCTCATCTCGGGGACATCATCAACCCAATAAATGGGACACGGTTTCCTGTCTATAATCTATAGCATGCCGTGTGTACAATTTCGATTCCCAATATACCGAGGATATTGATTAATCAATTAGTCTCACTCATTGGTACATTAAAGAACCGAGCATTGGACACACGCACCTATAATTATATAGGGATTAGGAACTCATATATCCATAATATATGAGGTCTAGTTCGATTACTCCGATTAGTACAAATCGAACGCCCTCCCGTGGTCCTGCTCAATACACCGAGTGTACGAGTATAACATAATAGTCAAGACCAACCATTACCCAGTCACACTACGACGTACCGATGGATTGTCCCTGTCCATCTAATTCGTGAGCTACTGTTCGATAGTATACGAGTTACCGACAGTATGATCTTCCGCGTGTCTCCTCACGCCATACTGTCTACAACGTATATATCTAGGACTATAGCATAGAGTGTATATAAAACAAAATGCGAACTGTTTGATTAATAGATAATGAAAAACACAGATAAGGAGTTTCCATATTGTCACTAAACTAGACGTTTAGAATATAACTCCATCAATCTCCCACTTATACTAAAAGTCTAGTTGCTCTCTCCCATACATCCGATACCCATCCCCTTCACGTGTCTCTTGAACGCTTCCGCTGGAAGTGCCTTCGTAAAGGGGTCTGCCAGGTTATCCGCTGATGCAATCTTGGTGACAACCGCATCGCCTCTCTTGACGATGTCTCTAATCAGGTGGTACTTGCGATCTATGTGTTTACTCGCATTGTGGGCTCGTGGTTCCTTCGCATTTGCCACTGCACCGCTATTGTCACAATAAATTGTAATAGCTCTAGGCAAATCAGGAACCACATCTAAGTCCATAAGGAAGTTCCGGAGCCACACCGATTCTTTAGCTGCCTCAGAGGCTGCTACATATTCGGCTTCCATGGTAGAGTTCGAAATGCATTTCTGCTTGACACTCTTCCATGAAACTGCTCCACCTCCCAATGTGAACACATAGCCTGATGTAGACTTTCGCTTTTCCTTATTAGATTGGAAATTCGAATCTGTGTAACCCACAGGGATCAACTCGGACGCTTTGTAACTCAGAACATAATTCCTAGTCCTTCGCAGGTACTTAAGTATGTTCTTTACAGCAGTCCAGTGACCCTGTCCGGGGTTACTCTGATATCTAGCTACCATGCCTACGGCATAGCAGATATCAGGTCTCGTACACAACATGGCATACATTAGACTTCCTACTGCCGAAGCATAAGGAACCGTCTTCATGTAATCTATCTCGTTTTGTGTCTTGGGACACATATCCTTAGATAGATGAATTCCATGGCAGAAAGGTTGAGAACCTCTCTTGGAATTCTGCATATTGAAACGAGCCAGAATCGTATCAATATATGAAGCTTGGGACAAGCTCAATGTTCTTTTCCGGCGATCCCTTATAACCTTGATCCCAAGAACATGCCCAACTTGTCCTAAGTCTTTCATATCGAATTGCTTGGACAACCATCCCTTTATGTCTGATAACATCTTCACATTGTTGCCAATTAGAAGGATGTCGTCTACATAAAGCACGAGAAACGCCACACTGTTTCCGTCACTTCTCCGGTATACACACGACTCGTCCATGCTTTGAATGAATCCATAAGACTGGATGACCTCATCAAACCGCATGTTCCAAGATCTAGAAGCTTGCTTCAATCCATAAATGGATCGGTTTAGCTTACACACTAGATGCTCTTGGCCTTTCTCAATGAAACCCTCTGGCTGTCTCATATAAATGGTCTCGTCAAGATTCCCATTCAAGAATGCTGTCTTGACGTCCATTTGCCACACCTCATAATCCATATAAGATGCTATAGACAAAAGAATCCGGATCGACTTTAGCATAGCTACCGGCGAGAAGGTTTCCCCATAATCGATCCCTTCTTTCTGAGTATACCCTTTCGCAACAAGCCTAGCTTTGAAGGTTTCAACCTTCCCGTCAGATCCTCTTTTCCTCTTGTACACCCACTTGCAACCAATGGCTTTTACACCTTTGGGCGGTGCTACAAGATTCCAGACCTGATTTGAATCCATTGATTCAATCTCAGATTTCATCGCCTTTTGCCAAGACTGAGCATCATGATCTTTTACCGCCTCCTCATAGGTCCAGGGGTCGGCTTCATGTTCTCCAGATAACAAGTCCGAAGACTCACCTATAAACATGAACCTGTCGGGTTGTCGGACAACCCTCCCACTACGACGACGCTCCGGTGTAACCTCAGTAACTACAGGTGCAGACTGTGGTGGCGTATCACCCGGTTGGGTTGGATCTAAGCCTTGATCGTCCCCTCTCAGTTCATTAAGTATTATCTTACTCTTGGGCTTGTGGTCCATTACATAATCCTCTTCCAAGTACCGAACGTTGGTGCTAACAACGATCTTCTGGTCCTTAGGACTATAAAATAAATCACCTTTCGTTCCTCTAGGATATCCTACAAACAACCGAATATCTGAACGTGATTCCAACTTATCAGCCCCATGCTTCAGCACATGTGCTGGACTACCCCAGATCCGAATGTGTTTCAAGTTTGGCTTACGCCCGGTCCACAATTCCGAGGGTGTATTAGAGACTGTTTTAGAAGGAACTAAGTTCAGGATATACGCCGCTGTTTCCAAGGCATATCCCCAGAACGAAACTGGTAAGTCTGAATAACTCATCATAGATCTTACCATTTCCATAAGAGTCCTATTCCTTCTTTCTGCTACACCATTCTGCTGGGGCGTGTATGGTGCAGTCATCTGGGAGTCAATCCCATTCTCTAATAAGTACGCCTTAAACTCTCCCGAGAGGTACTCCCCTCCACGATCAGATCGTAGAGTCTTTATGGATTTACCATGAAGGTTCTCCACAAGAGCTTTTTACTCCTTGAACTTGTCAAAGCACTCGCTCTTGCGGCGCATCAGGTATATAAATCCATACCTTGAGTAATCATCAGTGAAGGTCACAAAAAATTCGTAACCTCCTCTCGCTTGGACAGATAAAGGCCCGCACAAATCAGAGTGAATCAATTCTAGTACTTCCTTGGATCTATACCCTTTATCACTAAAAGGTCGCTTGGTCATTTTTCCTTCCAAGCATGATTCGCAGATTGGAAAGTCCTCATCTTTCACATCACTGAGTATTCCATCAGTTATCAATCTTTGAATCCTACTCAAGTTAATATGACCTAGCCTAAGATGCCATAAGTACTTTTGATTCATTCTAGAAGGCTCCTTTCTCTTATTGGTACTAGATGTGTTATACGACTCAACTCTTTGCATCGTGGGATTCAGTATATATAAGCTGTCTATCAATGTACCAGAACAGATATAATCACCATTCTTCTTTGTTGGAATTCGATATCCCGGGCTATTAAAATTTGCGGAAACAATAACCCGAACGAAAACCTTCGCCGGAGATCACATGAACACCGACTCATCCGCCGGAGTCCGACCATCGGAGACCACGCGCCCGAAGACGCGTAGCCCGCCCCCGGCCGAACCCCCGCGAGCCGGGGTGTTCACGCGATCGAAGGATCGATCGCATGGAGCGATCGATCGGGGAGGGGCTGCCCAGCAGCCCCCGCGGCGAGTCCGGCGACTCGCCGCCGCCTGGAAGGCTGGCCCGCCTCCAGCAGGGCCGCCGCGGGTCACAGCCCGCGGCCAGCGATCGATCATGACGATCGATCGCACCCCCGGCGTCCAGCCGGGGTTCGCCTTTCCACGCCCGCGCGAAACCCTAGCCCGGGCGATCGCTTGTGGTCCGGTGGTTTCGCCACCACCACTCGATCGTCCCCCGTTCATGGTTTCGTACCTCGGATCTTGTTCTACGGTATTCTCGATAAACCAAAATCAAACAATCAAGGGTGTTTAGATTTTTACCTTTCGATTCGTTGTTCGGAGAAAAGAATTCAAGACGACCTTTTGAATCTTCCCACGTATTCCTTGCACTAGCTTGAACGTCGGGTGGGCGACGATCTTCCAAGCTTATGGATCCTCTTCAACTCTCTAGAACTATCAAGTATTGATATTCTTGTCTTATGAAAAAGTGAAGACCATGTAGTGCTTTTATAGGCTACGTAGGGGATCTAAAGGAGGTGGAATATTGGGCTTCCAATATTAATGATTAAATTGAGCCCAAGCCCAAATCTATTAATCTCCCATTAATATTAATTAATTTATTTTCCACTATATAAATTAATTGCACTCCCAATATTAAACCATATTATATCCAAATAATATTTCTCCGGTAGTATTATTTATTCCGTGTATTTAAGATATAAATATCCATGAATAAAATTTATTTATTGCTTAATAAATTTATTCATCTCTTTTATCCGAGACTAGTACCACTCAACCTTATTCATTATGCGGAATTAAATCCACTCGCGAGGTTTACATAATAAATCCTTATGAGCTCATCTCGGGGATATTATCAACCCTTCCGGGATACACTGTCCGGTCAATCATTCACGGCATGCCATATATAAAATATAGTGACCCAACTTAACCGGTAATTAACCCAATAATCAAATCGGTTAATTCCTTTGGTAAATCAAAGTCACTTATATTGAATATACACACCCGCAACAATATCAGGGATTAAGAATAAAATACACTGAGTCTCAAATCAATTATCGCCGAGCAATCCTAATTGATGAGTCTCAATCGATCCGCTCAATACACCAAGTGTACAAGTGTGATAAAATAATTAAGACAAATTATTTTCTCTCTCACACAACGACTATACCGATGGATTGGTCCGGGTCCATCTAGGTCGTGAGCCACTGTTTGATTAAATACGAGTAACCGATAGTATGATCTTCTGTGTGGGGCCCGACACACCATACTAACTACAACGTATAAAATCCAGGACTATGATTTGCATATATTTAATTAACAATAATTAAAAGCAAATGAATGTTCGTATTTAATAGGTAAATGAAAGTGTACAAGGAGTTCAGAATACTCAAATCTAGACATTAAGTATACTACTCCAACAATCTCCCACTTATACTAAGGTCTAGTCTTATCCTCCAAACTTCTGACTCCCAAACCCTCCAAGTGCTTGAAATAAACTTCCTTAGGAAGTATCTTGGTAAAAGGGTCCGCTAGGTTGTCCTCCGAAGCTATCTTGGTGACTATCGCATCGCCCCTCTTGACGATGTCTCGAATCAGGTGGTACTTGCGCTCTATGTGTTTCATAGCACTATGGGACCGTGGTTCCTTACTGTTTGCCACTGCACCGCTATTATCACAATAAATTGTCATAGCCTTGGGCAAACTCGGAATCACATCTAAGTCCTGGAGGAAATTAAGGAACCAAACTGACTCTTTCGCTGCCTCTGAGGCTGCAACATATTCAGCTTCCATGGTAGAGTCTGAAATGCACTTTTGCTTAACACTCCTCCATGATACGGCTCCACCTCCCATAGTGTACACATAGCCTGATGTCGACTTTCGCCGGTCCTTATCAGCTTGGAAATCCGAATCCGTATAACCCAAAGGAATCAGATTGTCTGCCCCGTAACTTAGAACATAATCCTTAGTATTTCGCAAATACTTGAAAATGCTCTTTACGGCAGTCCAATGAGCCTTTCCAGGGTTACTCTGATATCTCGCTACTACGCCAACTGCATAGCAGATATCAGGCCTCGTGCATAACATTGCATACATCAAGCTTCCCACAGCCGAAGTGTAGGGAACTGCTTTCATTTCATCTTTCTCCTTTTGTGTCCGAGGACTCATTTCCTTAGAAAGATAAGTTCCTTTACTGAAGGGCAGCTCACCCTTCTTGGAATCTTGCATGTTAAAACGAGCCAGAATCGTGTCTATGTAAGATTGCTGGGATAGGTACAATGTTCTACTCCGACGATCCCTTATAACCTTGATCCCTAGAACATGCCCGACTTCTCCCAAATCTTTCATATCGAATTGTCTAGACAACCATCCCTTTATGTCTGATAACATCTTCACACTGTTGCCAATGAGAAGAATGTCGTCCACATAAAGCACGAGAAACACCACCTTCTTTCCATCACGTTTCTAATACACACACGATTCGTCCATGCTTTGACTGAATCCAAAAGATTGGACTACTTCGTCAAATCGCAGGTTCCACGATCTCGAGGCTTGTTTCAATCCATAAATGGATCGATTAAGCTTGCACACTAGATGATCTTGCCCCTTAGCAATGAATCCTTCTGGTTGTTTCATATAAATCGTCTCGTCAAGACTTCCATTTAGGAAAGCTGTCTTGACATCCATTTGCCACACCTCATAATCCATATGAGCTGCTATGGATAAGAGAATCCGGATCGACTTTATCTTGGCTACCGGCGAGAAGGTCTCCTCATAATCGATTCCCTCTTTCTGAGTATATCCTTTCGCAACAAGCCGAGCTTTAAAGGTTTCAACCTTTCCGTCAGATCCTCTCTTTCTCTTGTAGACCCATTTACACCCAATTGGCTTTACGCCGTTTGGTGGTTCTACAAGATCCCAGACTTTATTAGAATCCATAGATTCAATTTCGGATTTCATCGCTTTCTTCCAAGAAGGCGCATCTATATCTTGTACTGCCTCGTCATAGGTCCAGGGATCGATTTCATGAACTCCAGGTCCAGAGTCCGACGACTCACCCAGTCCAATCCATCGGTCTGGTTGTTTAACAACCCTCCCACTACGACGGCGTTCCGGTGTATTAACAGTGATAGTGTCAGGTGCAGATTTTAGTGGTGTATCTATACTCGGTTCGGCTGTGTCTAGGTCTTCAGTGTTACCTCTCAATTCATCAAGCATTATGTCACTCTTGGGCTTGTGGTCCATGACATAGTCTTCCTCCAAGAACCGAGCGTTAGTACTTATAACGATCTTCTGGTCCTTAGGACTATAGAACATGCCACCTTTAGTTCCTCTAGGATATCCTATAAACAACCGCACTTCAGTACGAGGTTCTAATTTATCGGCACCTACCTTCAACACATGTGCAGGGCACCCCCAGATCCGAACGTGTCTCAAGCTAGGCTTGCGCCCGCTCCATCGTTCCATGGGTGTTGAAGGAACCGTTTTAGATGGAACCAAGTTCAGAATGTGCGCCGCTGTTTCTAAGGCATATCCCCAGAACATGATAGGTAAGTCCGAGTAACTCATCATTGATCGCACCATTTCTATAAGAGTTCTATTCCTTCTTTCTGACACACCATTTTGCTGGGGAGTATATGGTGATGTCATTTGGGAATCAATCCCATTCTCTGCCAATTATGCCTTGAATTCTCCAGATAGGTATTCGCCTCCGCGATCAGATCGCAGGCATTTAATGGATTTACCTTGAAGGTTCTCCACAAGAGCCTTGAACTCCTTGAACTTGTCAAAGGATTCGCTCTTTCGGCGCATCAGGTATACAAATCCATACCTTGAGTAATCATCAGTGAAAGTGATGAAGTACTCGTACCCTCCCCTTGCCTGAGTAGACATAGGTCCGCATACATCAGAGTGAATCAAATCCAATACTTGTTCAGCCCTTCGTCCTTTACCAGAAAAAGAACGCTTGGTCATTTTTCCCTCTAAACAGGATTCGCAGGTTGGAAGGTCCTCTCCTTCAACACCACTGATGAGACCATCAGCTTTCAACCTTTGAATTCTATTTGAGTTAATATGACCTAGCCTTAAGTGCCACAAGTATAATTGATTCATCCTAGAAGGTTCCTTTCTCTTATTGGTGTTCGTAGATGTGTTATTACTCTCGGTTAGTTGCATCGTGTTAGACTCAGGATTTAACACATACAAATCGTCCATCAATGTCCCAGAACAGATAATCTCACTGTTTCTTCTTATGATCACCGAGTGGTCAAAAGAGACAGAATATCCATTCATAATAAGTTTAGAAACCGAAATTAAATTCTTTCTAAAGTTGGGTACATAAAGACAATTATGTAAAACTAAAATCCTATCACTACTGAAGCGTAAGTGAACGTCTCCCACTGCAACAGCCGCCACCTTCGCGGCATTGCCCATGTAGACCACGATCTCTCCCTCTCTAAGTCTCCGGGTTTCCTGGAACCCCTGCAATGAATTGCAGACATGATCAGTGGCCCCCGTATCTACACACCAGGTGCTGGTAGATAACACCACTGACAATGTTTCGGTGACTAAGGAAAATTTCGTACCTTTGATGAGAGGACAATCAGACCTCCAGTGCCCAGACTGCTTGCATCGAAAGCACTTGCCTCGCGGCTTGCTCTTCCCAATCCGTGGTTCAAAACCACTGGGCTTCTTTGCTTGCACTTCCAACTCGGCCACTAGAGCTTGTGATTCTCTGATCATACTTATCAGTTCAGTTCTTTTGAAATCGTTTTTAAGCGATTCCTCAAGAGGACTGAACTTGATGAGTATGTCAATCACCTCTAGTCCGGCTTCCTTAATATGTCCTAACATCTCCTTGAGGTCATTTTCAATGTCCTCATCAGTTGGGATAATAGTGGATTCGGAAGGCTCAACAGTCTGAACATTGTCCAGATTTCTTTTCCAATCAGTACTATATGGAACCAGTGAGTTTTCATCTTTAAGTATATCACAAAGTGGGGTCACAGTCATTCCTAACCTATAAGCACATAAAACAAACAAACAATTTAATATCCGATATTATCTCCCTTAAATAATATCATTAAATCACTAATCACATCTAAAATCCCATCAGGTAAGGCAAGCCACGATAGTGTGGACGTTTACCCACCCAAATGATTTAGCAATTAGATTTCCTTCGGTCGTACATCATCAATAGCGTTACCTCGATGGGAGGAATACTATGAAGCGTACCTAAGTGTTAACCATTACTCAGTACTAAGAAGTTTGTTTGAGACTCGTACATCACCGCAAGCCACGATAGTGTGGACGTTTACGTTGACACACGGATCCTTCACTCCCTTCTATAACTGTCTACATCAATCGATCTAAAGTCCCATTCAATATAGCAAGCCACGATAGTGTGGACGTTTACCATACCAAAAGACTTATACAATTGAAATCCAATTACTTGACCCATTCGATCTTGTAAATCAAGACGCGGAGAATCATAAGTGAAACTCGAAGTTTCTAACCAGTGATTCACCATGCGAACAACCCTATCTCTCATAAATGAGGGAGCCGAGCAGACAATCGATCCATCTATCAAAGAATGGTACGACTGCCTCTAATTTGTGTCCTCGACATGACCAAGTGGCTTTGGCTCCATTCCACTCCCCGGGGTGAGAATGAGTCGACTTGAAATCAGCTTTGGAAAGACAAATTAGGCATTGTTTGATAGACTTAATCAATGTTTCTCGTAAGAGGAATTACAAGAACTCTCCTCCAATAACTTATCTATATAAACTTCAAAAGTTTATAAAAGTCACCAAGAGAGCAGCAATGGAGACCATGGGTATGTTTCCATACCCTCTCCCACTTAGCTTTTTACAATAAAGGGATACGCTATCTAGTGCATGAAAATAAACACATATAGCATGCATACATGTAATAAAGCACATAATATTATCACATAGTCAAAATAATTACTAGAATATTATTTTCCGACTATTATGGCTTTACTTCATCTCCGTACGCATCTTCTAGTCTTTAGTCTTCGTTCTTGAATGCTCCATGTGACGAGAATATTAATTTCCAATATTTAAATCTATTTATTTTTAATAAATCCAAAAGATACTTAATTAAAAAATTAAGTCAATCGAATAAATCAAAAATAAAATTAAATATTATTAATATTTTTATTTATTTTATTTTCCCTTTTTACTTTATTAAATCTCTAGAATAATCTATCCAAGACCCACTTGGAATATTCTAGATGATTTCCATAATGAAATAAGGAAATAAAATAACTTAGGACTCTTCTACATTCCAAGATTAATTAATTTCCATTTCTATGAAAATTCCCATAAAATAGGAATAATCAATTAGGAAATAAATCAATCCTAAATTAACTTTTATTCCTTTCCAATTCTATTAAATCTCTAGGATCCTATTCCAAGTAGAACTCGGAATACTCTAGAAGACTTCCATAATAGAATAAGGAAATAAAATTAATTACAATTAATTCTTTTCCTAATCCATGAGAATTCCCAAAAATAGGAATACTCAAATAGGAAAATCCGAATCAATTAGGAAAGTAAATTTCCGGGAGAGCACGAAGATCACAAGGACCCCCGCGCCCCCCACCGGACCGCCATCACCGGCCGAGGTCCACCGCCGCCACCGCCCAGCCGGCGCGCCACCACCACCGGTGGCATCGCCGCCGAGAGGCGCGAATTCGGCGCCTCACCATGCGATCGATCGATCCTCATGGATCGATCATGGGGATTGATCGATCCTTGTCCCGTTCACCCTCACGATCATCTCCTTCGTCACGTGTCTTCTCCGGCGGTCGTTTCGGCATCGATCCAACGCAAAATAAATTACAAAATAAATTTTACACTATCCGGTATCGATTCTATACATGAAATCGACCTATACATTTTCCGGAAAAAATAGAACGTAATAATAAATCCTAAATTCGGTCAACCCCCGAATTTTTACTATTACAAGCATTCACCACCAAAAACGAATCTCGACATGTCCGAGAGTTTAATCAATCCAACATACATGACAAAATAAATTAAACGAATAATAAATTAAGCCATAATAGTCGGAACCCTACAAGGTAGAACAATTTTATCGAAAATACCGCGAACGTAAACCACTCTCTGATACCAATTGTTGGAATTCGATATCCCGGGCTATTAAAATTTGCGGAAACAATAACCCGAACGAAAACCTTCGCCGGAGATCACATGAACACCGACTCATCCGCCGGAGTCCGACCATCGGAGACCACGCGCCCGAAGACGCGTAGCCCGCCCCCGGCCGAACCCCCGCGAGCCGGGGTGTTCACGCGATCGAAGGATCGATCGCATGGAGCGATCGATCGGGGAGGGGCTGCCCAGCAGCCCCCGCGGCGAGTCCGGCGACTCGCCGCCGCCTGGAAGGCTGGCCCGCCTCCAGCAGGGCCGCCGCGGGTCACAGCCCGCGGCCAGCGATCGATCATGACGATCGATCGCACCCCCGGCGTCCAGCCGGGGTTCGCCCTTCCACGCCCGCGCGAAACCCTAGCCCGGGCGATCGCTTGTGGTCCGGTGGTTTCGCCACCACCACTCGATCGTCCCCCGTTCATGGTTTCGTACCTCGGATCTTGTTCTACGGTATTCTCGATAAACCAAAATCAAACAATCAAGGGTGTTTAGATTTTTACCTTTCGATTCGTTGTTCGGAGAAAAGAATTCAAGACGACCTTTTGAATCTTCCCACGTATTCCTTGCACTAGCTTGAACGTCGGGTGGGCGACGATCTTCCAAGCTTATGGATCCTCTTCAACTCTCTAGAACTATCAAGTATTGATATTCTTGTCTTATGAAAAAGTGAAGACCATGTAGTGCTTTTATAGGCTACGTAGGGGATCTAAAGGAGGTGGAATATTGGGCTTCCAATATTAATGATTAAATTGAGCCCAAGCCCAAATCTATTAATCTCCCATTAATATTAATTAATTTATTTTCCACTATATAAATTAATTGCACTCCCAATATTAAACCATATTATATCCAAATAATATTTCTCCGGTAGTATTATTTATTCCGTGTATTTAAGATATAAATATCCATGAATAAAATTTATTTATTGCTTAATAAATTTATTCATCTCTTTTATCCGAGACTAGTACCACTCTACCTTATTCATTATGCGGAATTAAATCCACTCGCGAGGTTTACATAATAAATCCTTATGAGCTCATCTCGGGGATATTATCAACCCTTCCGGGATACACTGTCCGGTCAATCATTCACGGCATGCCATATATAAAATATAGTGACCCAACTTAACCGGTAATTAACCCAATAATCAAATCGGTTAATTCCTTTGGTAAATCAAAGTCACTTATATTGAATATACACACCCGCAACAATATCAGGGATTAAGAATAAAATACACTGAGTCTCAAATCAATTATCGCCGAGCAATCCTAATTGATGAGTCTCAATCGATCCGCTCAATACACCAAGTGTACAAGTGTGATAAAATAATTAAGACAAATTATTTTCTCTCTCACACAACGACTATACCGATGGATTGGTCCGGGTCCATCTAGGTCGTGAGCCACTGTTTGATTAAATACGAGTAACCGATAGTATGATCTTCTGTGTGGGGCCCGACACACCATACTAACTACAACGTATAAAATCCAGGACTATGATTTGCATATATTTAATTAACAATAATTAAAAGCAAATGAATGTTCGTATTTAATAGGTAAATGAAAGTGTATAAGGAGTTCAGAATACTCAAATCTAGACATTAAGTATACTACTCCAACATTCTTGACAATAACAGAATTATCAAAAGAAACAGAATATCCATTCAAAACCAACTTAGAAACCGAAACAAGGTTCTTTCTAAAATTCGGTACATAAAGACAATTATTCAATACTAAAACTTTATTATTAAAAGATAAATAAACATCTCCCACTGCAACCGCCGTCACTTTCGTAGCGTTGCCCATGTAGATGGTGATCTCTCCCTCTCTAAGCCACCGGGTTTCCTGGAACCCCTGCAAAGAATTGCAGACATGATCAGTGGCTCCCGTATCCACACACCAGGTACCGGTGGATAACACCGCTAAACATGTTTCAGTGACTAAGGAAAAGTTCATACCTCCTTGTCTGAGAGGACAATTAGACTTCCAATGTCCAGACTGCTTGCAACGGAAACATTTGCCCTTAGGCTTGTTCACTCCATTCCGTGGTGCACCATTACTGGGTCCACTGGGTTTCCATTGTTGCCTTTTCTTTCTTTTGCCGCCCGGAGGCCTAGAAAGATCCAACTTCACAGCCGCAAGCACTTGTGATTTTCTTAACTCACTCACAAATTCCATTCTTTTGGAATCGTTTTCAAGTGATTCCTTAAGAGGACCGAATTTCTTGAGTAAGTTAATCACCTCTTGTCCGGCTTCCGCACTATGTCTTAACATCTTCCTGAGTTCATCTTTTATGTCCTCATCAGTTAAGACTTCAGTGGGAGTAGAAGGTTTAACGGTCTGGACAATGTCCAAGTTTCGCTTCCAATCATTATAGTTTGGACCAGTGAGTTTGTTTTCTTTTAGTATCATAGACAGCGGGTTGAGTGCCATATCTATAAAAGAGACAAATCAAACAGTCAAATTTAATTCGATATTAACTCCCTTAATTAATATCATTAAATTTACCAATCAATCCTAAAATCCCGTCAGACTAGCATGCCACTTTCTTGTGGACGTATACTAATCCAAACGATTTTATAACTGGACTTTTACTTCGGTCGTACATCATTATAGTAGTGACTCCGATGGGGAGGATACTATAAAGCGTACCTAACTGTGTACCATTTCTCAGTACTAAGTCAACCGCTCGGGAACTACATATCCACCGCAAGCCACTTTCTTGTGGACGTTTACGTTGACATGCGGTCCTTTACGATTTTCTATAACTGTCGAGCCTCAACTAACCCAAAGTTCCGTTTTCATTTAGTAAGCCACTTTCTTGTGGACGTTTACTAAACAAACAACTTTGTTAATTGAATTTAATTTATTAAATTTCACAATTTTATTAATCAAAGCTTGATATCTCGTAAGTGAAACTCGAAGTTTCTAACCAGCGATCAATCATGCAATTGAGCCCTATCTCTCACAAAGTGAGGGAGCCAATCAGACAATCGATCTAGTCATCGAATGACTCGAAAGTCTCTAATCTGTGTCATCGACATAACCAAGCGCTTTGGCTCCATTCCACTCCCTGGGGTGAGAATGAGTCGAGTTAAAATTAGTCTTTGAAAGACAGATTAGGCATTGCTTTTGAAAAATATAATTGTTCAATTCTATAAGTAGAATTTAATTCGAATTTTGATCCAGTGATATCCTTGTGTCGACTTTATCCGATAGGGAGGATGACACTAAAGCCAACTCGTAAGTCAACACACATCACCATCAAAACAGAGAATGGAGACCGCGGGATTGTTTCCAATCCCTCTCCCACTTAGTATTTTACGAAAAGGGATAACATGCATAAACAATTAAGCATAATAATAAAGCACGTAAAACAAGCATAAAGCATTTAACGTAGTCCCGATTATTATGGCCTTAAGTGTTCTCCAATGCACGTCTCTTGGATCTCGTTGCTCGTCTCGGTCTCGGACCACCACCGACTCGCTCGAGGGTCAAGAGACGAACTCCTCCCACTGGAGCCTCGTCTCGAGCCTCGTTGAGTCGCTCGTGGGGCCGAACGAACCCCAGCCTCGCTGCTGCCCGTTGCCGGTTCGTCTCCTCGACTCTCGTTTCTCCGGGATTCGATCTCGTCTCGATCCACCAAAATTAGCAAGAAAAATTACAAGAATAAATCTACTAAATCCGGCATCGATCCTATACAGGGTGATCGATCCTATACATGCCCGGAAAAAACAACTGAAATAAATAAATAAACCTAACGACTCAACCCGTCGTTTTTATCTATTACAAACAAGCAACGTTTTCCAAAACAAAACAATCTCGACAAGCCCGAGAGTTTAACAAACCACAACAAAATTATCATACAACATCCCATAATGTTGGCCATAATAATCGGGTTCAACCTGCAAGCAATTCGTACGAATAACACAACAAACCGAATAACCGGCTCTGATACCAATTGTTGGAAATCGACTACCCGGGACATGTCCGTTCGACTACTCGAACTTCCGGACAAGCCCAGTCGACCCTCGGCGTCCCTACTGACCTCAACGCGAAGCCCCAGACCCGAAACACGCCCAGCCATTGCACCGAAGGTGCAACCGCGCGTTTCTAGGGCTTCTGCCCTGTCTGTCGGCCGACGCCGTAAGGCTGTCGCCCGACAGGGCTTTGTCAGCCGACACATATAGCTGTCGGCCGACAGCGTCGCGATTCCAGCAGCAGATCGCGCCCGTTCAGCCCTTTCCGACGCGTTTTTCTCGATCCGACCACCGTGCTGGAAGTCAGAAACTTCCCAGCGGTCCGAGGAACACGAATCCGAGCCACGAAAACCAATCGATGATTTGTTGTGCAATTACGTAGAAAGTAGAAACGAAACGAAGCGGAATTAGGGTTTCGATTCTATACCTTTGTTGCGTGATTCGGAGAAGCCGAATAGGCGAACACCCTGAGATCTTCTAGTGTTTATCCTAGCCCTCGATACCGGACGTTGTGTGGGCAACGATCCTCCGGTTCTCTTCTCTTCTTCTTCTCTCTTGAACCTTTCTCGCTCTCTTTATTTTCTTACGCAGAAAAATAAAAGACTGCGTTCTGTAGGTCTAGAGAAGAGAGAAATAGGGATATATATAGGCCACACTAGGGACCTTATGACAATTAATTAATTAGGCTAAATTGTAATTTTTTTAAACCGGTGTCCTTAAAAGAAAACCTTTAATTAAATCCAATTTTAATTATAATTAATTCCACTATAAAATTATAATTGAATTCCCAATTAATTAATCTATATTATTTTACCAATAATATTTCCGCCGAAATTACATATATGATTTTCCCCGTGTTTAAGATATCGCATGTCCATGAATTAATTAATTACTAATAATTAAATTAATTCATTTCTTATTATCCGAGACTAGTACCACTCATCCTTATTATCATGTGGAACAAATCCACCTGCAGGGTTTACATGATAAACTTTATGAGCTCATCTCGGGGACATCATCAACCCAATAAATGGGACACGGTTTCCTGTCTATAATCTATAGCATGCCGTGTGTACAATTCCGATTCCCAATATACCGAGGATATTGACTAATCAATTAGTCTCACTCATTGGTACATTAAAGAACCGAGCATTGGACACACGCACCTATAATTATATAGGGATTAGGAACTCATATATCCATAATATCTGAGGTCTAGTTCGATTACTCCGATTAGTACAAATCGAACGCCCTCCCGTGGTCCTGCTCAATACACCGAGTGTACGAGTGTAACATAATAGTCAAGACCAACCATTACCCAGTCACACTACGACGTACCGATGGATTGTCCTTGTCCATCTAAGTCGTGAGCTACTGTTCGATAGTATACGAGTTACCGACAGTATGATCTTCCGCGTGTCTCCTCACGCCATACTGTCTACAACGTATATATCTAGGACTATAGCATAGAGTGTATATAAAACAAAATGCGAACTGTTTGATTAATAGATAATGAAAAACACAGATAAGGAGTTTCCATATTGTCACTAAACTAGACGTTTAGAATATAACTCCATCAAATTCGACACTATGTGACCGCATGAGTCTAAGTTGATCAAGTCGCCTTCATCCTCCAAGCAAACCCGGAATGGCCAATAGCATGCCTGGACAGACCCAAGTCATACGACCACATCTCCAGCAACATGTTGTACTTCGCGGACGCCCAGTCTCCCGGTCGCGTTGATCCACGTACTCCTGTGTTAGGCAAGTCGGGGTTCCCACTGGTCACTGTAGGATTGCCCAAGTCCCTAACATGCTTAAGTTACTACCCTGTTGAATCGGGAACAAAACTCACCTAGTTGCTGTCATCAATAAGCCTCTCGGCACGATCACGTCTTAGGGTTGGTCAGGTTCTGTCTTTGCCCAGATACAAACAGATTAGCTACTTGACATAATTAAAACAGAAATTAAAACTAAGGCAATTAGACGAACTGAAATATGCATTGAAAACGGGAAATTGTTCAACAACGGAAATAAACTAAGTACGGAAATTGAAAGCATAAAACATAAAGATTGTTTTTGGCCTGTAGGCTTAACAGAAAATAAACGCCAGCGAGTGGTGTTGCTCACGCGGCCGCCTTCTTCTTGCTGGTCAGGTAGGGTTCCGATCCGGTTTCTTCGCTGCTCATGTGTCTCCTTTCTTCATCAGTCACTTCTTCTTAAATAGACGGGCTTCAGATGATGAGAGACGTGTCGGGGAAAATACCTCCAAGTGCGGACGAGAGTCCTACTTGGGTTGGAGTTTGAATCTGGCCGCCTTTGAAGACTCCGCAAATTCCAGGACTCCTGGTACACCGACTGCCCAACGTTCCGTCTCCGTCAATGTTAGTGCTTGCCCATGTACTTCCTTCTCTGGCTGATTGAGGTAGCGGACCATGTGCGGTACTTGGTCGAACTCAAATCTTGCTCCACCTGCTGACGTCCTGGTTGCTTGCTCAACTCTGCTGGACCCTTTTCGTCAGTCTGGCTTGATCAACGAGTGCTCTTGACCATGGAAGGTGATTTCCTTGCCTCTATCACACAGTGCGCTCCTCTTTCCACTCCTTTACCTGCCCACCTGCAAAACTTGCCCAAGTACCCAAACGTGCCCTCCCAGACACAAATAAAGTAAAAACAAACTAAGGACTCGATTTACTTGACTCTAAAAAACCTAAAAATGAGCCAAAAAATATGGCTCATCAGGTGTGATGTTTTGGACAAGACATTATACTCATTATTTTGGGAACTTGCATGCATAGGTTTGTTTATATGTAAGTTGAACGTTTATAACATAAAACAACCTATAACTAGCAAAGCAAATAAATACGAAATCGAAAGGCCCCTAGAACCTCACAACTCTCTAACGAAAAGATTAAAAGCAACAAAATAGGCCTTGAACATCTTCTGGACTGGTCCTCGCCCGCCGTATCAGTTCCGTGCTCGCCGATTTAGGTCAACCTTAGTCCGTAACCCAAAAACCACGACCGGCGCCCGCCGTTTTACAAACGGCGGTCGCCGAACACCACTGGCGGTCGCCGTTATGGAAACGGCGGTCGCCAAAAGGGTATAGAAAGAGGCTGACCTAAAAACAGCCTTTCGGCGGTCGCCGTTTCCAAAACGGCGCCCGCCGAATAAATTCGGCGCCCGCCGGAGCACAAACGGCGCTCGCCATTTTGCTCCAGCAGCCCGGTTTTCGCCCGTTTCGCTTCGTTTTCTTTCGTTTCTTCTCGTTTTCGCCGGAGAGCCGAGATCCTCCATCGAACCATGGACCAAGTCCATTGCTTACAAGTAGTACAATACAAATATAATAGAAAAACCTATCTATTACAAATGATTCCAAGGGACGCAGCCCTCAAAAGACTATGGCCAATCGAAACGAAAAAAACGACAATTTCATTCACCCGACCACTAATGGTGGCCGGCCTTACATCTAATCACATAATCACAATTAAACAAATAATCCAATTATGTTGATTAAACTTCTTGTGTCCAACACAAAAGTGTGCACGAGCCCTAGGCTCTGATACCAATTGAAGGTACCGGTATACCGATCCAATCGATATACCGTGTGTGTGGAAGCGTGTAAAGCGATAGATCTACTATGCCATGATCTTAGTGCACACTTAATGTGTATAAGAACACATATAAACATATATATATACACATCCAATATATATATAGATATATAATGTTTAACGATTACTTACTTTTGGTGATCGTTGATTTCGGTTAAGGTGGTGTTGAGTCGATTGAACCACCTTAATGGATCAGCAACTCAAAGATCTCCTTGTGAATGAACTCTTCACTCCTTTGGATCGTCCGGATGTTGAAGCCGCACAAATGGCCCGGCCTCTACGTGTTGCACACGAACCCGGATAATGAATACCTTTGCTTGCTTGAGAATGGATCTCCAAGATCACCTCTTTTCTCTCTATTTTAGTGGATTTTCGTGGCTGATGCAATTGTGTGTTGAAAATCTGATTTTCATCTATATAAGTGCATCATTATTCATCCCATTACACCCCTTTGTAACCTACAACATAATGGGCATCATAATGCACCATTAACATGCAAAGGGGTTACAAAGGAGGTGAAAGGTCATGCCACATACACATGCCACTATGCATTGTATGTGGTCCCACTTGCTTGTGTGGCATGCCATGTCACACTATGTGACATGCATCCATGCAAGCCATGCATCCCATGCATGGGAATTAAATCCACGTAAATATTGATTCTAAATCAATATATTTATCAAGCAATGTATATCAATATCGAGCTCGTGTGTGACACTGTAGGTATGATTTTATCGATCAATATTATATTGTTCCCAACAATTAATTTTATCGAATAATCATTTAACATCCATAGAAGACCTTATGACTTTATCGATTGCACACGTAGGATCGAAGGACATATCCCAACATATGTTTATTAATTAATTTATGTCTATTTTATTTAAAGTTCAATTTTATTTAATTAAATTCTTTTTTTTTGTAGTCAAGTAATATTTGTAGCGTTGGATGGATAACTGAAATTGTTAGCACAAGAGATTGGTTTTATACATTTTGTTTTGATTGCAATGAATATCCTCTTGTTAATGATTCCAGTTTGGTTTGCCAAGGCTGTGATGAGTATCTTATTAAAAACGCAAAGTACGATATCTTCATTCGTGTTACTAATGGCCGCGATATTGTAGTGTTGCGTTTGTTGGATCAAGTTGCTATGCAGCTTCTTTGTAAAACTGTTCAAGATGCTTTTCAGAAGATGGTTATGGTAATATTATCTCTTCTTTATATAAATATTTTTAATTATAAAATGATTAGTAATTAAAATTTTTGATTCTATAAATATCATTATTTTACAATATATCCAAAATAATTTTTTCATAATTAAATATTTGTCATCTTTGCAGGATACATTTAAAGAAGTTGATGGCAATTGCGTTCGCGTAGAAATTAATCTTAAACGTATTCTTCCAGAACCAATCTTCAATCTTATTGGAAAAGAAATTTTGTTCAATGTCGTTGTTCCTTCCAGCCAAGTTGAAGAATCTGAATTTGCTTATGTTGTTGATGAGTTATCCACTGATCGTTTTCTTATCGACATGAACAAGCACCTCTTTTTCAAAGATGAATCTCCTTCTTCAGATGCCACGAGGAACATGGTTTCGAAAACGGCAGCTTCTTTTTAAATTACAATATTTCTATTTAGTATTATCTTTTAATCTTTTTAGTTTTGAACAATATTTATTTTTGTAATTCTAAATATTCAGTACTCTCTATTATCACTATTTACTTATGGGTACTTAAATTAAGTAATGATGATAAATTTAATCTTCATTTTATTTTAGTATTATAATTCATATTCAAATTAATAAAATTCTTAAATTAAATTTTTATTTAATAATTCTACCCTTTAATAATAAAATTAATATACATTTTATATTTGGAAATAATCATTATATAATATCTTTCTAATATTTTCTACATATTTTTTTCCTAATATGTTTATATTAATTGTATTGTTTTTCATTAAAGAAAATGAATAACAAAAAAAAAAAATAGATGAATACCATACGCAAATACATTAATATTTCATTAATATAATATATAATACCAAGTATATATTAAATAGTATTTATGCTAAAAATAATCAACTCCATGCGCATGGTATGGTTTATCCCCTCCAGAGGGAAACGTGAATACCATACGCAATTACATTATTCTTTTCCACAAGTTATGTTTCCTAATCATTATTAATGTTAAAACCTTTAAATATTTTTCCTAGCTATTATATATATATATATGCTGAATGAATTGCAAATGTTGTCAAGGGCATCAGGTGCTGGTCAAGAAAACGACTCCAAAGCATCGTGTGCTGGTCAAGAACACGACACCAAAGCATCACGTGGTGGGGAAGAACCCTAATTGATTCTAAATATTTCTTATTATGAATTGATTTATTTTCTTATTTTGCCATGCATGTATTATACATAAAGAGATAAATTTATATACATCCTTATTGATTATTTACTCTTGATTTCTTATTTAACAGTAATATATATATACTCTTGATATATATATATATATATATATATATATCAAGTTCTTGATATCAATGTCAACCAAGAGGAAAAAAAAATCAGGTGAGAAAGCGAGTTAAGAATTTTCAACAAAAGTTCTTCTGTATCATTCCAATGTTTTTGAGATCTGTATATTTATAAAAGTCGATAATAATTTCTCACTAATTCCTATATGGAAAGATAATATTTCCAAACGAGCGGAAAATACGAAGAAAGCTCGGTCTACAACGAACTATTTCGGTAATCTTATTATTTTCGAGCAATGTTGTTAATAAACAATAAATACATTTTATTTTACAAGTTATATTTTCATACGATCAACGTGTTTCGTTAAATCTTTTTATCTTTTTGTTATCTATCTACAATCAGATGGTTTTATTTTAGAGTCGTCTACCGTGAATGCATGTTCCTCGAGCAACCCTCCTTTATCAGTTACTACCGATCAGAATATACGACGGATCAAGATTGTCGATTTGGGTAAACAATTCGATTGCGTACAAGTCCAATGTAGTCTGCTGATCTATTTCAAAAATTTTAACCTTTATATTATTATCGAAGAATACATTACTGATAACATTTTATGATTTCTTTAGGCGTATCTACTAATAAATCTCCTATTGTCGAGAGTGGTCACAGTTCAGTTTTGATAAATAGTGGTATGGCGACATGCGAAGGATCAACTTCAAATGCTCGAATTCAAAATAATGTAGTCCCTTCAGTAGTAAACAGAACGATCGGAGCTCCAAAGTGGAAGGGAAAAGAAAATCAGCGCCAAGTGCTTGCGCATTGAATAATCAAGGACTTTCTAAGGAGAATGCAAAATATCCAGGTTAATCTTTTTCAGCCGCAGCCCGCATGCATTATTTTTAATTTACTTTGTAATAAGCATGAATTAATAAAAGTTTTAAAATTTTCATTTCTTTTAAGGTTATCACGACATTGGCGATCCGATTTGGAAATGTATTCATTGCGGTGCTAAATTCTGGAGAGATGAGAGAATAGAAAAGACCAGAAATATTTCAAGACTTCCAAAGTATAATTTGTGCTGCGTTCATGGTTAGTATTTGTTATTATATTTTATGTCATTTGTGTATTCATAATGATATTTTTTTTGGTAGATAATTTGCTTTACTTATATATAGTATTAGGATAGTTAAACAACTGTTTTTTTGGTACTCAGGTAAAATTAAGTTACTAGCCATCCTGGACCCTTCACAAAAGTACAAAGATTTATTGTACGGAAATGGCCCGATGAGTAAAAAATTTCAAAAGTCAATGCGAATGTACAATATGATCTTTTCTTTCACTTCAATGGGAGGGAAGATCGACAAATCATTTATTGACGGAAGGGCAGCTCCAATTTTCAGATTAAATGGCGATAATTATCATTTAATTGGTAGTTTACTCCCAACCCGAAGCGATAGAGCTATGTTTGCTCAACTGTACATCTACAACACTGAAAATGAAGTAGTAAACAGGATTAATTCCGTAAGGTTAGATGTTTTGATTAATTTATGGTATTCAATTATTTGCATTGAGATTGCGGATTTTATTTTTTTATTATTATTTAAATTCTTATAAATTTAATTAATATCGCATTGTCTGTTTAACAGTAACGATGCAGACAAACATGCTCAGCTACAAGATGCTGAGTTTCATGCCGAGATCATCTCTCTTCTCAAGAGCGTACTGAATGAGAATAATATGTTGGTTCTTTGGTTTCGCTATGCCGGTGAAAAGATACGTGAACATAGTGAAAATTTGTTCACTGAAGATGACATTAAACTGAGGTTGATTTGCCGAAGGAGTTCTGATGGCCAAATATACAATTTGCCAACTGTTTCGGAGGTGGCGGCTTTAATTGTTGGAGATCTTGATAACCTGGAGGATCACAGGGATATTATTATTGAAACTCGATCAAAGACTTTACAGCGCATAAATGAGTTGCATGTGTCGTATTTGCCGCTCCAGTATCCGTTGCTATATTTGTACGGAGAAGACGGATTTAGAGATGACGTTCCTCATCGTGAAACGACTAGGAGTAAAGAAGTTAAAAAAAAAGGTTTCAATGAAAGAGTACTTCTCTTACATGCTGCAGGAGAGGGATACAGAATCTCCTCATATTCTTTTTTGACGACGTTTATTTCAACAATTCTTGGTTGACGCTTATACGATGGTTGAGTCGTACAGAATTACTTACATAAAAAATCATCAGCAGGATTTCAGATGTGACTCTTACGCTGCGTTGGGCGAAGCATTAATTAGTGGGGAGACTAACCTGGCAGAAACTGGTAAAAGAATTATTTTGCCTTCTTCTTTCGTTGGTGGTGCCCGATTCATGATACAGAATTATCATGACGCAATGGTTGTATGTAGGTGGGTAGGATATCCAAATTTGTTTATTACTCTCACGTGTAATCCGAAGTGGGATGAAATAGAGAGGTATTGTAAAGAAAGAGGATTGACTGCAAATGATCGACCGGATAGTCTTTCTCGAATGTTCCACACTAAGTTAGACAACATGTTGAGAGATATTCATCAGGGAAAGCTGTTTGGGGAGTTATCAGCGAGTTAGTGCATCCTTTATCTATTTTTAATTTTCAACTGCTCTTATTTAATTAGTTTAAAGTTTTATATTATCATTGTGTTTAATTCTTATATTCAGTTGTTTATACTATCGAGTTTCAGAAACGTGGAATGCCGCATGCTCATATTCTACTGTTCATAAAAAATTTCCCCCAAACAGCAAGTCCAGGTGTCGTCGACGGTATTATATCTGCGGAGATTCCTGGTTGCAAGGAAGATCGGGAATATTATGACGCGGTCAGTGAGTTCATGATTCATGGTCCGTGTGGCGTAGCAAATAAAAAATCACCGTGCATGGATGGATGTCGATGTACAAAAAAATTCCCGAAGAAATACGTTGATCACACAACGGTAGATAATGATGGCTTTGTCGTTTACAAAAGAAGGGATGATGGCAGGACAATATTAAAGGGAGGAATTGAACTTGACAATAGGTATGCTTTTAGGATATTTCGTTTTATTTATGCTTAGATAATAAAAAATAAAATTCATCTTTGAATACTTCGTTCAGAATGTCATTCTATAAAATTCATCTTCTTATAATCTCATTGGGTTCATATTTTTTTCAGGTCTGTTGTTCCCCATAACCCTTATGTAACAACCGAAAATTTTATATTAATTAATTAAGTAATTTTGGCTCAATTAATAAATTGCTAACGAAATAATTTCTAATAATTGCATAAGTTCTAATCAATTGAAGTCATGTTAATTTTCATGTTGAGTCACATCATGATTCACAAGTAATTTCATTTAAAATTCATGTTTCATATAGTTATCCTCAAAGTCGATAAGCTTATTAGAAATAATCTTATTAAAAATATTCTACACTTACATGAATATTATTATTATTATTATTATTATTATTAGAGAGTATTTCTCTTGAATAGTCTCTTGCTCATTATAGATCCCTTATTGTGTAAGCCCATATTAGTTTATTAGTTAAGAGCCTTGTAATTTGTTTGCACTCCTTTCGGCCCTTTCGAGAAACCGCACCTCACGAGAACTCTACATACCAAAACCCTAGTGCTGAATTGCTTATATAAGAATTAAGTTCTTTCATTCAATTCCTTCATCATCCCTTTCGTCCTCCCCGTACAACTCAAAGCATCCCACACAACAAACCAAGCATCAATTGTTCCTTCAATTGTTACCACCAAACTCATCCCTTACCCGTCTGTATAAAATTCTCTCAATCACAAACCATAATTTGTACGCATACCCAGCCCGAATCCCTGCTGCCAACAAACCTCTCCCCGCTGCCGTCGTGCTTTTTGCCGGAAAAGATGGAGCAGATAGTCAGTCGAACCTTGGTGCGAGAACCCAAGGCGTTAGCAAGTCGCAGCAACCGCAACCGCAACGTGAATCTACCCCAATCGAGGCTGTCTGTGAAACCCCCACGAGCTGCTACATGTCATAAGCAACGAGACCTTCCGTCAATGGAGACTGTTGGGATATGTCCTTCGATCCTACGTGTGCAATCGATAAAGTCATAAGGTCGTCTATGGATGTTTAAATAATTATTAGATAATATTAATTGCTGGGAGCAATATAATAGTGATCGATAATTATACCTACAGGGTCACACACGAACCGAAAATACGAGCTATAAGTGTTTGCTAAAATGAGTCGATTTGGAATCGATAAATATATAAACTAGGTTTATATTCGATGTGATTTACGTACATGCATGGGATGCATGGCTTGCATGGAATGCATGTCACATGGTGTGACATGGCATGCCACGCAAGCGAATGGGACCACATCCAATGCAATGTGGCATGAGGATGTGGACATGACCATTCAAATTCACCATTAACACACCTTAATGTGTGATAATGATTCTACATCAATTACACCATTATGGGGGGGGGGGGGGGGGGTTACAAAGGTGTTATTTCATGGTTTAATAGGTGAGAAAATGCTGATTTTCTCACCACAATTGCATCAGCCACGAAAATCCACTAAAATAGAGAGAAAAGAGGTGATCTTGGAGATCCATTCTCAAGCAAGCAAAGGTATTCATTATCCGGGTTCGTGTGCAACACGTAGAGGCCGGGCCATTTGTGCGGCTTCAACATCCGGACGATCCAAAGGAGTGAAGAGTTCATTCACAAGGAGATCTTTGAGTTGCTGATCCATTAAGGTGGTTCAATCGACTCAACACCACCTTAACCGAAATCAACGATCACCAAAAGTAAGTAATCGTTAAACCTTATATATATATATATATATATATATATATATATATATATATATATATTGGATGTGTATATATATATATATGTTTATATGTGTTCTTATACACATTAAGTGTGCACTAAGATCATGGCATAGTAGATCTATCGCTTTACACGCTTCCGCAGACACGGTATATCGATTGGATCGGTATACCGGTACCTTCAATTGGTATCAGAGCCTAGGGCTCATGCACACTTTTGTGTTGGACACAAGAAGTTTAATCAACATAATTGGATTACTTGTTTAATTGTGATTATGTGATTAGATGTAAGGCCGGCCACCGTTAGTGGTCGGGTGAATGAAATTGTCGTTTTTTACGTTTCGATTGGCCATAGTCTTTTGAGGGTTGCGTCTCTTGGAATCATTTGTAATAGATAGGTTTTTCTATTATATTTGTATTGTACTACTTGTAAGCGATGGACTTGGTCCATGGATCGATGGACGATCTCGGCTCTCTGGCGAAAACGAGAAGAAACGAATCAAAACGAAGCGAAACGGGCGAAAACCGGGCTGCTGGAGCAAAACGGCGGGCGCCGTTTTGGAAACGGCGACCACCGAAAGGCTGTTTTAAGGTCAGCCCCGTTCTATACCCTTTTGGCGACCGCAGATTTGGAAACGGCGACCGCCATGTTGGAAATCGACTACCCGGGAAGCGTTCGTTCTCTCGCTCGAACATCCGAACGCTCCCAGTCGACCTCCACGTCCGTTACTTCGTTCGCGTGACAGCCCGTGTCCCGAATCACGCCCAGCCGTCGTCCCGGAGGACAACCGCGCGAAACGGGGCTGGTCTGCCTCAATCGACGCCCGCCGATTGCAGATCAGCGGTCGCTGGAGGAGCTGCAAACGGCGATCGCCGTTTGCCCTCTGGCGACCGCCGTTTGTCCGCGAACAGCAACGCGACGTTTCTGTTCCGGGCTCGTTTCTGGTCCGTTCTTCCTCTTCTGACCACCGATCCGGAGGTCCTCGACCTCCCAGTAGTCGAGGAACACATACCACGACTCCCGAGACCCGATCGTTCGTACGATGTATTTTTAACGAAATCAGAGATCGAAAAAAATGCGGAATTAGGTTCGATCTCATACCTTTGTCGCGTGATTCGGAGGAGCCGAATTGTTGAGACCTTAGACGTTTCTAGCGTATGCCTCTTCCCCGATTCCAGCCGTTGTGTGGGCAACGATCTGCTGGATTCTCCTTTTCTGCTCTCTCTTCTCAAACCAGCGTAGAAATTATTCTCTGAGAATAATTATTATTGCGTTAACTTTTATTTTTAACAGAGAAAACTTTAATTGCGCTAACAATTATTTTTCTCTGCTGAAAATAATTATTGCGGCGTAGCGTAGGTTTAAGAGAGGCAAGGGGGGTTTATATAGAGTTACACTAGGGATCTCTTAGGTAAATAAATCCCGGGCTAAATTGCAATTTAATTAAACCGGTGTCCTTAAAAGAAAACCTTTAATTAAATTCCACAATTTTAATTATAATTAATTCCACTATAAAATTATAATTGAATCCCCGAAATTAATTTAATATTATTTCAACAATAATAATTCCGCCAAAATTTCATATACGAGTTTCCCCGTGTTTAAGATATCGAACGTCCACGAATTTATTTAATTACTAATAATTAAATTAATTCGTTTCTTATTATCCGAGACTAGTACCACTCATCCTTATTATCATGTGGAACAAATCCACCTGCAGGGTTTACATGATAAACTTTATGAGCTCATCTCGGGGACGTCATCAACCCGATAAACGGGACACGGTTTCCTGTCTATAATCTATAGCATGCCGTGCGTACAATTACGATCCCCAATTTACCGAGAATCTCGACTAATCATTTAGTCTCACTCATTGGCATATTAAAGAACCGAGAATTGGACACACGCACCTATAATTATATAGGGATTAAGAATTCGTATATCCGTAATTTCTGAGGTCTAGTTCGATTACTGCGATTAGTATAAATCGAACGCCCTCCCGTGGTCCTGCTCAATACACCAAGTTTACGAGTGTAACATGATAGTCAAGACCGACTATCTACCAGTCACACTACGACGTACCGATGGATTGTCCCTGTCCATCTAAGTCGTGAGCTACTGTTCGATAGTATACGAGTAACCGACAATATGATCTTCCGCGTGTCTCCTCACGCCATACTGTCTACAACGTATACATCAAGGACTATTGCATTAAATTCAATCATGCTTGAATCATATCTCGAATTAAGGTATAGATAAGGAGTTCCGTATTTGCACTAAACTAGACATTTAGAATACAACTCCATCAATCTCCCACTTATACTAAATGTCTAGTCGCCCTCTCCCAAACATCAGATTCCCATAACCTTATCACGCCTACCAAACGCTTCCGCTGGAAGTGCCTCTGTGAACGGGTTTTACCAGGCAATCCTCTCAATCCTATCTAAGTGACAACTGCATTGTCTTACTAGACGATCTTTCGAATCAGGTGGTACTTGCGCTCTACGTGTTGTCTCCCACTGTGGACTCGTGGCATTTCAAGTTTGCCAATACCGCTATTCAAAATAGCTTTGGGTAAACTAGAAACCACATCTAAGTCCCTTAGGAAGTTCTGGAGCCACACTGACCTTTTAACTGCCTCAGAGGCCGTTATCCTTTCAGTTTCCATGGTAGAGTCTGTAATGCATTGCTGCTTTACATTCTTCCATGTGACTGCTCCACTTCACAGTGAGAACACATAGCCTGACTTCGACTTTCAACTGTCCCTGTTTGATTGGAAATCCAATTCTATGTAATCCAAAGGAAACAACTTGACTGCTTTGTAACTCAGAACATAATTCATGGTCCTCTGCAGGAGCCTAAACATGTTCTTTACATCAGTCGAGTGATCCTTTCCAGGATTACTATGATATCTCCCCACCATGCCGACGACATAGTAGATATCAGTCTCGTGCATAGCATTACATACATTAAGCTTCCCACCATTAAGGTGCAGGGAACTGCTTACTCTTCATCTATCTCCTTTATTGTGTCGGACACAAAAACTTTAGATAGATGAATTCCACATCAAAAAGGTGAAGACCTTTCTTGGAATTCTGTATGCTGCAACGAGTAAGAATTGTATTTATGTATGAGGCTCGAGATAAGTTCTATGTTCTTTTCTGGCGATCATTTATTACTTTAATCCCAAGAACATTCCTGACTTCTCCTAAGTCTCTTACATTGAATTACTCGGACAACCATCCCTTTATGTCCGATAACATCTTTCATATTGTTGCCAATTTAGAAGGATGTCTTCTACATAAAGAATGAGAAAACACCACATCTTTTCTGTCACTTCTTTATTACACACAGGACCTAAACATGCCTTTAATGAATCCATGAAATGGATTTTCTCATAGGTCCGCATGTGTCCAAGATCTTGAAGCTTCCTTCAATCCTAAGATTGATTAAGCTTGCTTACCGAATGCTCTTGGCTCTTTTCGATGAATCCCTCTGGCTGTCCCACACAGATGGTCCCGTCAAGACTTCGATTTAGGAAATCCGTCTTGACTTCCATCTTCCATGTGAAGACAAAAGAATCCGGATCGACTTTAGCATAGCTATCGGCGAAGAATTTTACTCATAATAGATCCCTTTCTTTCTGAGTGCACACTTTCGCAACAAGCCTAGCCTTAAGGTTCACACCTTCCCGTCAGACCCTCTTTTCATCTTGTACACACACTTGCAACCAATGGCTTTTACACCTTTGGGCGGTGCTACAAGATCCCAGACATGATTTAAATCCAAAGATTCAATCTCATATTTCATCGTCTTTTACCAAGACTGAGCATCTTGATCTTTCAGCGTCTCGTCATAGATCCAGGGGTCGGCTTCATGTTCTCCAGGTAACAAGTCCGAAGACTCTCCTATAAACATGAACCTGTCGGGTTGTCTAACAACCCTCCCACTACGAAGACGCTCCGGTGTGTCTTTAGTGAATAAAGATTACAGTAGTGAACTACTCAGTTAGGCTGGTTCTAAGTCTTGATCAGTCCCTCTAAGCACATTAAGTATTACCCTACTCTTGGGCTTGTGATATTGCATATATATAGTCCATGTCTAAGAACCGAACATTGATGCAATCAACAAACATCTGGTCCTTTGGACTATATTACATATCTCAATTCGTTTTCTTAGGGTATCCTATAAACAGCCGAATATCTGTACAAGTTTCCAAAGGAATCAAGTTCAGGATAAACGCCGTTGTTTCCAAGCCATATCCCAAAACCGAATTAGGTAACTCCGAATAACTCATTGTCTACTTTCCCATATCTATAAGAGTCCTATTCCTTCTTTACAACACATTATTTTGCCGAGGCATAAATGGTGTAGTCTGTCGGGAGTTAATCCCATTTTCTGATAAGTATGCCTTACTCCTCAAAGAGGTCTGCATATATCAGAGCGAATCAACTCTAGTACTTTCTTGAATCCTTTCCCTTTAACCGTAAAGGGTTGGTTGATCATTTAAACTTCCAAATATGATTCGAAGGTTGGAAGGTCCTTTCCTTCAACCTAGCTGAGTGGTCCATCAGCTTTCATCCCTTGAATCGTACTTAAGTTAAAATGATTTAGCCTAAGATTCCATAAGTACATTTGATTCATCCTAGAAGGATCTTTACTCTTATTGGGTTTCGATAATGTGTTATTAGCTCAAGTGTGTTGCATCGTGGAAGAACACGGATTTAGTATTAAATTGTCTATCAATGTACCAGAATAGATAATATCCCTGTTTCCTATTCAGATAAGTATGAAACTATCAGAAGAAACGGAATATCCATTCTAAGCCAATTTAGAAATCCGAAATGAAATTTCTTTCTAAATACCGGCACATAAAGACAATTTATTAGAACTAAAGTCCTACCGTTAAAACCATTTAACATCTCCCACTGCAACGGCTGTTACCATAACAGTATTGCCCATGTAGGTTATTACTTCTTTCTTTCTAAGTCTCCGGGTTTCCTGGAACCCCCGCATTTAGGTGCAGACATGATTAGTGGTTCCCGTATCCACACACCAGGTACTGGTGGATAACACCACTGAGCATGTTTCGGTGACTAAGGAAGAGTCAACTTGTTGTTGCTTGAGAGGACAATTAAAACTCCCAGTATCCAGACTGCTTACAACGGAAGCACTTGCCCCTTGGGCTTGCTTGTCCCATTCCGTGGTCCAGATATATTAGGCCCACTGGGTTTCCGTACTTGCTTCTTCTTCCTTTTGCCGCCTGAAGGCCTAGGAAGAGCCAATTTCTCAGCCACAAGTGCTTTGAGAGCCTATAAGGATTCTCTCAGCCGCTTGAAGTTCAACCAGGAGCTCCGCCAATGAATAAGACCTCTTATCCATGTTATAGTTTAGGCGGAACTGCTCAAAACTTCTCGGCAGAGACTGGAGCACAATATCAACCTGGGTTACCCCATTGATAATTATTCCCAGAATCTCTATCTCATTAAGATAGCCCATCATTCTAAAAACGTGATCCCTCACGGGCGTTCTTTTCCGACATGATGGCCGTCATGAGTTGCCTCATTTCACTTTGCCCGGCTGTCCTGTCCTGATAACCAAAAACTTCTTGAGGTTAAGCATCATATCATAGGTAATGGTCATGGCATGATCCTCATGTCGCAGCACTTTTGACATGAAAGTCATAATGTTGCTCCGCGTCATCTCATTAGCCTTGATCCATTTCCAATGAGCTTCCTTTCCTCAGTAGTGGAAGCATCATTTGGTTCAGCAGGTCAATTGACTTGGAGTACATATTTGGACTCCTCTGCAGTTAGGACAATGTCCAAGTTACCTCTCTTATCCATACAATCAGGTTCAGTGAGTTTATTGACTTTTAATGGGAATAATACCATATAAAACAAACAATGAGTTTAATTCGATATCATTTCCCTCAAGTGATATCATTAAACTACCAATCATTTCCAAAATCGCATCAGACATAGCAAGCCACGTTCTTGTGGACGTTTACCAGTCCAAATGATTTTATGATTGGATTTCACTTCGGTCGTACATCATCATAGCAGTGACTCCGATGGGGAGGATACTATAAAGCGTACCTAAGTGTATACCATTTCTCAGTACTAAGTCCACCGCTCGGGAACTACATGTCCACCGCAAGCCACGTTCATGTGGACGTTTACGTTGACATGCGGTCCTCCACGACTTTCTATAACTGTCGAGCCTCAATTAATCCCAAAGTTCCGTTTCCATTTAGCAAGCCACGATAGTGTGGACGTTTACTAAAACAAACAACTTTGTTAATTGACTCTTACATTTATTAAATTTCACAATTTATTAATCAAAGCTTGATATCTCGTAAGTGAAACTCGAAGTTTCTAACCAGCGATCAATCATGCAATTGAGCCCTATCTCTCACAAGGTGAGGGAGCCAATCAGACAATCGATCTAGTCATCGAATGACTCGAAAGTCCCTAATCCGTGTCATCGACATAACCAAGCGCTTTGGCTCCATTCCACTCCCCGGGGTGAGAATGGGTCGAGTTAAAATTAGTCTTTGAATGACAGATTAGGCATTGCTTTTGAGAAATATAATTGTTCAATTTTATAAGTGGATTTTAAATTCGAATTTTGATCCAGTGATATCCGTGTGTCGACTTTATCCGATAGGGAGGATGACACTAAAGCCAACTCGTAAGTGACACACATCACTATCAAAACAGAGAATGGAGACCGCGGGATTGTTTCCAATCTCTCTCCCACTTAGTATTTTACGAAAGGGATAACATGCACGATAAATAAAGCATAAATAAAACCACGTAAACACACAAAAAGGATTTAACGTGATCCCGATTATTATGGCCTTTAAATATCTTCGATGCACGTCTTCTCGGATCTTCGTCTCGTTGCTCGTCTCGGTCTCGATCCACCACCGACTCGTCTAAGTGCCAAGAGACGAACCCCTCCCACTGGAGTATCATCCCAGGCCTCGACGAGCGATCTGTGGTGTCCGTCGAACCCCCGCGGCACTGCTGCCCAAGATCCAGCGAAACGGCGACCGCCGTTTGCCCTTCAGGAGCCCGCGGGTTCGACTTCTCGACCCTCGTTCGTCCAGCCTTCGATCTTCTCTCGATCCACCAAGTAGCAGTAACATTACAAAGGTAAAACATACTACTTCCGGCATCGATCCTATACAGGTTGATCGATCCTATACAATCCGGATAAAACGAAAACCGAAATAGAAAAACCTAAACGACTCAACCCGTCGTTTTAACTATTACATGCAAGCAACGATTTAAAACAAAAATCTCGACAACCCCGAGAGTTTAACAAACCACAACATACAGTACATACACATGACCATAATAATCGGGTTAACCTGCAAAACAATTCTCGCAAAACATACAAAGAACGTACAAAACCGACTCTAATACCAATTGTTGGAAATCGACTACCCGGGAAGCGTTCGTTCTATCGCTCGAACATCCGAACGCTCCCAGTCGACCTCCACGTCCGTTACTTCGTTCGCGTGACAGCCCGTGTCCCGAATCAAGCCCAGCCGTCGTCCCGGAGGACAACCGCGCGAAACGGGGCTGGTCTGCCTCAATCGGCGCCCGCCGATTGCAGACCAGCGGTCGCTGGAGGAGCTGCAAACGGCGACCGCCGTTTGCCCTCTGGCGACCGCCGTTTGTCCGCGAACAGCAACGCGACGTTGCTGTTCCGGGCTCGTTTCTGGTCCGTTCTTCCTCTTCCGACCACCGATCCGGAGGTCCTCGACCTCCCAGTAGTCGAGGAACACATACCACGACTCCCGAGAACCGATCGTTCGTCCGATGTATTTTTAACGAAATCAGAGATCGAAAAAATGCGGAATTAGGTTCGATCTCATACCTTTGTCGCGTGATTCGGAGGAGCCGAATTGTTGAGACCTTAGACATTTCTAGCGTATGCCTCTTCCCCGATTCCAGCCGTTGTGTGGGCAACGATCTGCTGGATTCTCCTTTTCTGCTCTCTCTTCTCAAACCAGCGTAGAAATTATTCTCTGAGAATAATTATTATTGCGTTAACTTTTATTTTTAACAGAGAAAACTTTAATTGCGCTAACAATTATTTTTCTCTGCTGAAAATAATTATTGCGGCGTAGCGTAGGTTTAAGAGAGGCAAGGGGGGGTTTATATAGAGTTACACTAGGGACCTCTTAGGTAAATAAATCCCGGGCTAAATTGCAATTTAATTAAATCGGTGTCCTTAAAAGAAAACCTTTAATTAAATTTCACAATTTTAATTATAATTAATTCCACTATAAAATTATAATTGAATCCCCGAAATTAATTTAATATTATTTCAACAATAATAATTCCGCCGAAATTTCATATACGACTTTCCCCGTGTTTAAGATATCGAACGTCCACGAATTTATTTAATTACTAATAATTAAATTAATTCGTTTCTTATTATTCGAGACTAGTACCACTCATCCTTATTATCATGTGGAACAAATCCACCTGCAGGGTTTACATGATAAACTTTATGAGCTCATCTCAAGGACGTCATCAACCTGATAAACGGGACACGGTTTCCTGTCTATAATCTATAGCATGTCGTGCGTACAATTACGATCCCCAATTTACCGAGAATCTCGACTAATCATTTAGTCTCACTCATTGGCATATTAAAGAACCGAGAATTGGACACACGCACCTATAATTATATAGGGATTAAGAATTCGTATATCCGTAATTTCTGAGGTCTAGTTCGATTACTGCGATTAGTATAAATCGAACGCCCTCCCGTGGTCCTGCTCAATACACCAAGTGTACGAGTGTAACATGATAGTCAAGACCGACTATCTACCAGTCACACTACGACGTACCGATGGATTGTCCCTGTCCATCTAAGTCGTGAGCTACTGTTCGATAGTATACGAGTAACCGACAGTATGATCTTCTGCGTGTCTCCTCACGCCATACTGTCTACAACGTATACATCAAGGACTATTGCATTAAATGCAATCATGCTTGAATCATATCTCGAATTAAGGTATAGATAAGGAGTTCCGTATTTGCACTAAACTAGACATTTAGAATATAACTCCATCACGCCAGTGGTGTTCGGCGACCGCCGTTTGTAAAACGGCGGGCGCCGTTCGTGGTTTTTGGGGTACGGACTAAGGTTGACCTAAATCGGCGAGCACGGAACTGATACGGCGGGCGAGGACCAGTCCAGAAGATGTTCAAGGCCTATTTTGTTGCTTTTAATCTTTTCGTTTGAGAGTTGTGAGGTTCTAGGGGCCTTTCGATTTCGTATTTATTTGCTTTGCTAGTTATAGGTTGTTTTATGTTATAAATGTTCAACTTACATATAAACAAACCTATGCATGCAAGTTCCCAAAATAATGAGTATAATGTCTTGTCCAAAACATCACACCCATAAAGCCCTCGATCATAAGTTGGTAGGTCCTCCTCAGCGGGGTACTACTTGTTATCTTGGGATAAGTGGGAGTAAGGGTTAGACCCTTACACGTGAGTTTGGTTTTCTTATCGATAGATCCACTGCAGGCGTGGCTATCGAGACATGAGATGAGAATGGGACTCTCATCGACCGAGAGTGACATTAGATGTCATTGACATGGGATGTCTACCTATCTTGGATTTCTTAAGTGCGGACTCAGTCGGCTTAAGGATTCACAAGATGAGGGTCTTGGGATCGTTTTGTTCAAGGGAACATAGATATTGTATATCGATTGAACAAAATGAAGCAAATAAGTAGTTTTGATAGACAACCTTATTTGTTTACCGCTTTGTGGATGTTTACATACTTTAGTTATCTTTCTTTTGTAGTTTATCATGTCAAATATCAACTCAATTCAAGTTTGGTTCAATTCTTGATTGTAAAAAAAATTGAACAACACAAATTTTCTTGGTTGACAACGTAATTTGAGGATGGTCCTCAAATACGAATACAAAGAGAATGTGTTAGATTACCAATTCCTATGATATCATTGAACAAGTCAATAGCATGTTCGGGGTGTTGGAATTCGATATCCCGGGCTATTAAAAATTGCGGAATTCATAGCCCGATCAAAAACCCATCGCCGGAGATCACATGAACGCCGTTGCACGCGCCGAAGCACGACCGAACGCACGACGTGGCCGAAGCCACGCGCACGCCCAGCCGAGCCCCCGCGGCTAGGGCTTCATGCGATCACCGATCGCACGCCGGCGATCGGTTGGGGTGGGGCTGCTCCAGCAGCCCCCGCGGCGAGTCCGGTGACTCGCCGCCGCCTGGAGGCCCTCGCCTTCACGGCGAGGTTGGGCACGGCACCAGCCCGTGCCCAGCGATCGACCCCTTGCGGTCGATCGCACACCCTCGGCCCAGCCGAGGGTTCGGCCCCCTTGACCCGCCGAAACCCTAGGGGCGATCGCCCGTGGTCCGGTGGCTTCGCCACCACCACGCGATCGTCCTCTACTCCGGGTTCGATCTTCGGATCTTGTTCTACGGTATTCTCGATAAACCAAAACCGAATAATATCAAGGGCGTTTAGATATTGTACCTTTCGATTCGTTGTTCGGAGAAACGAAATCAAGATGACCTTTGAATCTTCCCACGTATTCCTTGCACTAGCTTGAACGTCGGGTGGGCGACGATCCTCCAAGCTCTATGGATCTACTTCTCTCTCTACTTTCTCTCTCTAGAAGAATTATGATCTTCAACTTATGAGAATAGAGAAGACCATGTAGTGCTTTTATAGGCTACGTAGGGGATCTAAAGGAGGTGGAATATTGGGCTTCCAATATTAATGATTAAATTGAGCCCAAGCCCAAATCTATTAATCTCCCATTAATATTAATTAATTTATTTTCCACTATATAAATTAATTGCACTCCCAATATTAAACCATATTATATCCAAATAATATTTCTCCGGTAGTATTATTTATTCCGTGTATTTAAGATTTAAATATCCATGAATAAAATTTATTTATTGCTTAATAAATTTATTCATCTCTTTTATCCGAGACTAGTACCACTCAACCTTATTTATTATGCGGAACAAATCCACTCGCGAGGTTTACATAATAAATCCTTATGAGCTCATCTCGGGGATATTATCAACCCTTCCGGGATACACTGTCCCTTCAAGAATTCACGGCATGCCATATATAAAATATAGTGACCCAACTTAACCGGTAATTAACCCAATAATTAAATCGGTTAATTCCTTTGGAAAATCAAAGTCACTAATATTAAATATACACACCCGCAATTGTTTCAGGGATTAAGAATAAAATACTCCGAGACTTAAATCAATTATCACAGAGCAATCCTAATTGATAAGTCTCAAGCGATCCGCTCAATACACCAAGTGTACAAGTGTGATAAAATAATTAAGATAAATTATTTTCTCTCTCACACAACGACTATACCGATGGATTGGTCCGTGTCCATCTAGGTCGTGAGCAACTGTTTGATTAGATACGAGTAACCGATAGTATGATCTTCTGTGTGCCCATGCAACACCATACTAATTACAACGTATAAAATCCAGGACTATAATTTGCATATATTTAATTAACAATAATTAAAAGCAAATGAATGTTCGTTATTAATAGGTAAATGAAAGTGTACAAGGAGTTCAGAATACTCAAATATACTACTCCAACACGGAGAACATACTATGATTGAGCGGTTCGGTATGACCAGGTTCATCGCTTCAGCTAGGCTGGAAAAATGGAAATCTATGGAATCACATGTACAACAAATGATTGGATTATTTGTTTCAAGTGACCTCCTAGGTTTTTCCTATGATGATTATTTGGCAACCGATTTCATACTTCAATCTCATGATGGTTATAATGCCTTTAAGCTAAATTTTACATATGAATGGTTTGAATAAATCGCTTCGTGAGCTCCACGGGATGCTCAAGGCTGCTGAGCCGGCGATAGAAAAGGACCCTAAGAGGGAAATTCTTATGATATGGGATAGGGTAGTCAAAAGAGCATGGGCAAGAAGACTACCAGGGTTCCTAGGGAATCTCAATGCGTCTACTACAAAAGTGTTGGACACTACTTGCAAACATATAAAAGTTCATATTTTATTCAATTTTAAAACAAATGCCTAATTTTTCTTTCATTTGATGGATTATAAGGTTATGATTATTTACACCTCGGGGAGTGATTTAATCCAAAACACTTAAGTTCATCAATGACACAAATTAGAGACTTTCGAGCCATTGGATGGCGTGAATCGATTGTCTGGTTGGCTCCCTCATATTTTATGAGAGATAGTGCTTCAATTGCATGATAATATCGCTGGTTAGAAAACTTCGATTTTTCACTTACGATTTATCACGTTTTGACATTGAGATCATTTTGAATGGGAAATTTGAATGAAACTCAATTATTGGGAATAATTGAATTTGCCCAAAGTTCAATGAAGATGTGAAGAACGGGGTTGCTTCATCTTCAGGTATTAATGTTATAGACATTAAACTTCACAAATTATACTTCTTGGGTATTGGATGCCAAATGTGGTTCTCACATTTGCATGTTAAGGAACTACATAGAAGTATAAGTTTGGTGAATAGAGATGTCGATCTATGGCGATAAATGAGGCGAATGTCGCTGCATTAGCCGTATGATCATATGATATTGTTTTGCCTTAGGGCCTTGTTTTAGTATTATAACTATGTAATTTCGTACCTTCAATAAACAATGAATATTGGTTCAGTATTGGATACTGATGGATTAGTTTTTCACTAATTAAATAGTTTGATAACTATTTTAATTGTGAACTATTCTTTGTTTTGGTACGATTATTACATTATTTATGTATACTTTAAACTCAACAAATCATATATAACATTAACACCAAAGGCCGAATCTTCTGAAATGCACTTTTGCTTAACACTCTTCCATGATACGGCTCCACCTCCCATAGTGTACACATAGCCTGATGTCGACTTACGCCGGTCCTTATCAGCTTGGAAATCCGAATCTGTGTAACCCAAAGGAATCAGATTGTCTGCCCCGTAACTCAGAACATAATCCTTAGTATTTCGCAAATACTTGAAAATGCTCTTTACGGCAGTCTAATGAGCCTTTCCAGGGTTACTCTGATATGTCGCTACTATGCCAACCGCATAACAGATATCAGGCCTCGTGCATAACATTGCATACATTAAGCTTCCCACAGCCGAAGCGTAGGGAACTGCTTTCATTTCATCTTTCTCCTTCTGTGTCTGAGGACACATCTCCTTAGAAAGATAAGTTCTTTTACTGAAGGGTAGTTCACCCTTCTTGGAATCTTGCATGTTAAAACGAGCCAGAATCGTGTCTATGTAAGATTGCTGGGATAGGTACAATGTTCTATTTCGGCGATCCCTTATAACCTTGATCCCTAGAACATGCCCGACTTCTCCCAAATCTTTCATATCGAATTGTATAGACAACCATCCCTTTATGTCTGATAACATCTTTACACTGTTGTCAATGAGAAGAATGTCATCTACATAAAGCACGAGAAACACCACCTTCTTCCCATCACGTTTCCAATACACACACGATTCGTCCATGCTTTGACTAAATCCAAAAGATTGGACTACTTCGTCAAACCGCAGGTTCCACGATCTCGAGGCTTGTTTCAATCCATAAATGGATCGATTAAGCTTGCACACTAGATGATCTCGCCCCTTAGCAATGAATCCTTCTGGTTGTTTCATATAAATCGTCTCGTCAAGACTTCCATTTAGGAAAGCTGTCTTGACATCAATTTGCCATACCTCATAGTCCATATGAGCTGCTATGGATAAGAGAATCCGGATTGACTTTATCTTGGCTACCGGCGAAAAGGTCTCCTCATAATCGATTCCTTCTTTCTGAGTATAGCCTTTCGCAACAAGCCGAGCTTTAAAGGTTTCTACCTTTCCGTCAGATCCTCTCTTTCTCTTGTAGACCCATTTACACCCAATTGGCTTCACGCCGCTTGGTGGTTCTACAAGATCCCAGACTTTATTAGAATCCATAGATTCAATTTCGGATTTCATCGCTTTCTTCCAAGAAGGCGCATCTATATCTTGTACCGCCTCATCATAGGTCCAGGGATCGATTTCATGAACTCCAGGTCCAGAGTCCGAAGACTCACCCAGTCCAATCCATCGGTCTGGTTGCTTAACAACCCTCCCACTACGACGGCGTTCCGGTGTATTAACAGTGACAGTGTCAGGTGCAGATTCTAGTGGTGTATCTATACTCGGTTCGGCTGTATCTAAGTCTTCCTTGTTACCTCTCAACTCATCAAGTATTACGTCACTTTTGGGCTTGTGGTCCATGACATAGTCTTCCTCTAAGAACCGAGCGTTAGTACTTATAACGATCTTCTGGTCCGTAGGACTATAGAACATGCCACCTTTAGTTCCTTTCGGGTATCCTACAAACAGCCGTAATTCTGATCTAGGTTCTAACTTATCGGCACCTTGTCGCAACACATGTGCTGGACATCCCCAGATCCGAAGGTGCCTGAGGCTAGGCTTGCGCCCGCTCCACCTTTCCATGGGTGTGGTGGGTACCAATTTTGTTGGAACCATGTTGAGAATGTACGCCGCTGTCTCCAAGGCATGTCCCCAGAACATAGTAGGTAAGTCCGAGTAACTCATCATTGAACGCACCATCTCCATAAGAGTCCTATTCCTTCTTTCCGACACACCATTCTGCTGGGGAGTATATGGTGATGTCATTTGGGAATCAATCCCATTCTCTGCTAAGTATGCCTTGAATTCTCCAGACAGGTACTCGCCTCCGCGATCAGATCGCAGGCATTTAATGGATTTACCTTGAAGGTTCTCCGCAAAAGCCTTGAACTCCTTGAACTTGTCAAAGGATTCGCTCTTGCGGCGCATCAGGTATACAAATCCATACCTTGAGTAATCATCAGTGAAAGTGATGAAATACTCGTACCCTCCCCTTGCCTGAGTAGACATAGGTCCGCATACATCAGAGTGAATCAAATCCAACACTTGTTCAGCCCTTCGTCCTTTACCAGAAAAAGAACGCTTGGTCATTTTTCCCTCTAAACAGGATTCGCAGGTTGGAAGGTCCTCTCCTTCAACACCACTGATGAGACCATCAGCTTTCAACCTTTGAATTCTATTTGAGTTAATATGACCTAGCCTTAAGTGCCACAAGTATAATTGATTCATCCTAGAAGGTTCCTTTCTCTTATTGGTGTTTGTAGATGTGTTATTACTCTCGGTTAGTTGCATCGTGTTAGACTCAGGATTTAGCACATACAAATCGTCCACCAATGTACCAGAACAGATAATCTCACTGTTCCTTCTTATGATCACAGAGTGGTCAAAAGAAACAGAATATCCATTCATAATAAGTTTAGAAACCGAAATTAAATTCTTTCTAAAGTTGGGTACATAAAGACAATTTTGTAAAACTAAAACCCTATCACTACTAAAGCGTAAGTGAATGTCTCCCACTGCAACAGCCGCCACCTTCGCGGCATTGCCCATGTAGACCACGATTTCTCCCTCTCTAAGTCTCCGGGTTTCCTGGAACCCCTGCAATGAATTGCAGACATGATCCCCCCGTATCTACACACCAGGTGCTGGTAGATATCACCACTGATAATGTTTCGGTGACTAAGGAAAATTTCGTACCTTTGATGAGAGGACAATCAGACTTCCAGTGCCCAGACTGCTTGCATCGAAAGCACTTGCCTCGCGGCTTGCTCCTCCCAATCCGTGGTTCAAAACCACTAGGCTTCTTTGCTTGCACTTCCAACTTGGCCACTAGAGCTTGTGATTCTCTGATCATACTTATCAGTTCATTTCTTTTGAAATCGTTTTTAAGCGATTCCTCAAGAGGACTGAACTTAATGAGTATGTCAATCACCTCTAGTCCGGCTTCCTTACTATGTCCTAACATCTCCTTGAGGTCATTTTCAATGTCCTCATCAGTTGGGACAATAGTGGATTCGGAAGGCTCAACAGTCTGAACATTGTCCAGATATCTTTCTCAAACATTACTATAGGGAACCAGTGAGTTTTCATCTTTAAGTATATCACAAAGTGGGGTCACAGTCATTCTTAACCTATAAGCACATAAAACAAACAAACAATTTAATATCCGATATTATCTCCCTTTAATAATATCATTAAATCACTAATTGCCTCTAAAATCCCATCAGGTAAAGCAAGCCACGTTAGTGTGGACGTTTACCCACCCAAATGATTTAGCAATTAGATTTTGCTTTGGTCGTACATCATTATAGCGTTACTTCGTTGGGAAGAATACTATAAAGCGCACCTAAGTGTAAACCATTACTCAGTACTAAGGTGAATCGTTTAGAATTGTTACGTTACAGCAAGCCACGTTCGTGTGGACGTTTACGACAACTCGCAATCCTTCACAATTCCCTATAACTGTCTACATCAATTATTCTAAAATCTCATTCAGTATAGCAAGCCACGTTCGTGTGGACGTTTACTATACCAAAAGATTTATATAATTGAAATCCAATTACTTGATCCATTCGATCTTGTAAATCAAGACGCGGAGAATCATAAGTGAAACTCGAAGTTTCTAACCAGTGATTCACCATGCGAACAACCCTATCTCTCATAAATGAGGGAGCCGAGCAGACAATCGATCCACCTTCAAAAGATGGTACGACTGCCTCTAATTTGTGTCCTCGACATGACCAAGTGGCTCTGGCTCCATTCCACTCCCCGGGGTGTGAATGAGTCGACTTGAAATCAACTTTGGAAAGACAAATTAGGCATTGTTTGATAAACTTAATCAATGTTTCTCGTAAGAGGAATTACAAGAACTCTCCTCCAATAACTTATCTATATAAACTTCAAAAGTTTATAAAAGTCACCAAGAGAGCAGCAATGGAGACCATGGGTATGTTTCCATACCCTCTCCCACTTAGCTTTTTACAATAAAGGGATACGCTATCTAGTGCATAAAATAAACACATATAGCATGCATACATGTAATAAAGCACATAGTATTGTCACATAGTCAAAGTAATAAAGCACGACGTGGCCGAAGCCACGCGCACGCCCAGCCGAGCCCCCGCGGCTAGGGCTTCATGCGATCACCGATCGCACGCCGGCGATCGGTTGGGGTGGGGCTGCTCCAGCAGCCCCCGCGGCGAGTCCGGCGACTCGCCGCCGCCTGGAGGCCCTCGCCTTCACGGCGAGGTTGGGCACGGCACCAGCCCGTGCCCAGCGATCGACCCCTTGCGGTCGATCGCACACCCTCGGCCCAGCCGAGGGTTCGGCCCCCTTGCCCCGCCGAAACCCTAGGGGCGATCGCCCGTGGTCCGGTGGCTTCGCCACCACCACGCGATCATCCTCTACTCCGGGTTCGATCTTCGGATCTTGTTCTACGGTATTCTCGATAAACCAAAACCGAATAATATCAAGGGCGTTTAGATATTGTACCTTTCGATTCGTTGTTCGGAGAAACGAAATCAAGATGACTTTTGAATCTTCCCACGTATTCCTTGCACTAGCTTGAACGTCGGGTGGGCGACGATCCTCCAAGCTCTATGGATCTACTTCTCTCTCTACTTTCTCTATCTAGAAGAATTATGATCTTCAACTTATGAGAATAGAGAAGACCATGTAGTGCTTTTATAGGCTACGTAGGGGATCTAAAGGAGGTGGAATATTGGGCTTCCAATATTAATGATTAAATTGAGCCCAAGCCCAAATCTATTAATCTCCCATTAATATTAATTAATTTATTTTCCACTATATAAATTAATTGCACTCCCAATATTAAACCATATTATATCCAAATAATATTTCTCCGGTAGTATTATTTATTCCGTGTATTTAAGATTTATATATCCATGAATAAAATTTATTTATTGCTTAATAAATTTATTCATCTCTTTTATCCGAGACTAGTACCACTCAACCTTATTTATTATGCGGAACAAATCCACTCGCGAGGTTTACATAATAAATCCTTATGAGCTCATCTCGGGAATATTATCAACCCTTCCGGGATACACTGTCCCTTCAAGAATTCACGGCATGCCATATATAAAATATAGTGACCCAACTTAACCGGTAATTAACCCAATAATTAAATCGGTTAATTCCTTTGGAAAATCAAAGTCACTAATATTAAATATATTTACCCGCAATTGTTTCAGGGATTAAGAATAAAATACTCCGAGACTTAAATCAATTATCACAGAGCAATCCTAATTGATAAGTCTCAAGCGATCCGCTCAATACACCAAGTGTACAAGTGTGATAAAATAATTAAGATAAATTATTTTCTCTCTCACACAACGACTATACCGATGGATTGATCCGTGTCCATCTAGGTCGTGAGCAACTGTTTGATTAGATACGAATAACCGATAGTATGATCTTCTGTGTGCCCATGCAACACCATACTAACTACAACGTATAAAATCCAGGACTATAATTTGCATATATTTAATTAACAATAATTAAAAGCAAATGAATGTTCGTTATTAATAGGTAAATGAAAGTGTACAAGGAGTTCAGAATACTCAAATCTAGACATTAAGTATACTACTCCAACACGGGGAACATACTATGATTGAGCGGTTCGGTATGACCAGGGTCATCGCTTCAGCTAGGCTGGAAAAATGGAAATCTATGGAATCACATGTACAACAAATGATTGGATTATTTGTTTCAAGTGACCGCCTAGATTTTTCCTATGATGATTATTTGGCAACCGATTTCATACTTCAATCTCATGATGGTTATAATGCCTTTAGGCTAAATTTTCCATATGAATGGTTTGAATAAATCGCTTCGTGAGCTCCACGGGATGCTCAAGGCTGCTGAGCCGGCGATAGAAAAGGACCCTAAGAGGGAAATTCTTATGATATGGGATAGGGTAGTCAAAAGAGCATGGGCAAGAAGACTACTAGGGTTCCTAGGGAATCTCAATGCGTCTACTACAAAAGTGTTGGACACTACTTGCAAACATATAAAAGTTCATATTTTATTCAATTTCAAAACAAATGCCTAATTTGTCTTTAATTTGATGGATTATAAGGTTATGATTATTTACACCTCGGGGAGTGATTTAATCCAAAACACTTAAGTTCATCAATGACACAAATTAGAGACTTTCGAGCCATTGGATGGCGTGAATCGATTGTCTGGTTGGCTCCCTCATATTTTATGAGAGATAGTGCTTCAATTGCATGATAATATCGCTGGTTAGAAAACTTCGATTTTTCACTTACGATTTATCACGTTTTGACATTGAGATCATTTTGAATGGGAAATTTGAATGAAACTCAATTATTGGGAATAATTGAATTTGCCCAAAGTTCAATGAAGATGTGAAGAACGGGGTTGCTTCATCTTCAGGTATTAATGTTATAGACATTAAACTTCACAAATTCTACTTCTTGGGTATTGGATGTCAAATGTGGTTCTCACATTTGCATGTTAAGGAACTACATAGAAGTATAAGTTTGGTGAATAGAGATGTCGATCTATGGCGATAAATGGAGCGAATGTCGCTGCATTAGCCGTATGATCATATGATATTGTTTTGCCTTAGGGCCTTGTTTTAGTATTATAACTATGTAATTTCGTACCTTCAATGAATAATGAATATTGGTTCAGTATTGGATACTGATGGATTAGTTTTTCACTAATTAAATAGTTTGATAACTGTTTTAATTGTGAACTATTCTTTGTTTTGGTACGATTATTACATTATTTATGTATACTTTAAACTCAACAAATCATATATAACATTAACACCAAAGGCCGAATCGAATAAGTCTCAATTAGACATAACTGTAACATTGTTGATTAGATCAAAATCTAAACATGTAACGAATCTTTTTTTAGAAGGCATTCTAGAATCATTTGACTTGGAGTCATTTGATACATGTGAATGATGTTTGATGGAAAAAAATAACAATGTCATCTTTCTTGGAGAAAGGAGAACATGTAAGTGATTAATTAGGGATGATCCATACTGATGTATGTGGAACCTATCAGTTCACAAGCACATGAAGGTTATGTTTCGTAAAAGAGAAAACAAACTATATTATAGTTCGACCATTCGATGAGAGGTCTAAATGAACTACTGGTCTCTTTTGGGAACACAAAATTCTTGACTTCAACTTATACACTGAATAGGACGCTGTCAAAAGCTGTTGATAAGACACCATACTAGGTATGGAAAGGGAGGGTCCCTAAATTGTTTTAATCAAGATTTGAGATTCTAAAGCTTCTCTGACGAGATTTATCTCTATAGAGCTTGAACTCAAATGGGATAAAATTTTCTTTATGGTATCCATAAGAAACTCGAGGGTACAACTTCTACGATCTATCTGAGAACAATATTCTGTTGCTCGAGATAGTGATTTTCTTGAAAAGAGTAATCTTTCCTATAAAGTCAGTGGGAGCTCAGTTGTCTTGAACGAGGTTCAAGTAGAACAAACTGATATGGATACTCAAGACTTGGTCGAGAGTACTCCAGTGGTTTTGGAAACCACACCTAACCCTCGAAGGTCTGGAAGGGTTAGAACTCAACCTAACAAATACTTAGGTATTCTGACAAATGAGAGCTTTGAAGTCATGCTTTTAGAAAGCAATGAACCTTCGACATATACCCAAGCTATGACGAGTTCAGATTCCGAGAAATGGCAGGGTGCCATGAAATCCGAAATGAAATTGATGTCTGAAAATCAAGTTTGGAACTTGGTTGATTTGCTTAAAGGGGCTAGGCCCATTGGAAGCAAATGGATTTACAAGATAAATACAGACATGGATGGAAAACCTAGTGTTTTCAAAGCAAGGTTTGTGGCAAAAGGATTTTTTCACGGGGTGGTTTATAATGAAACCTTTTCACCAATTGCTATAATTAATTCGGATTCTCTTAGCCATTGCAGCTCATTATGATTATGAGATATGGCAAATGGATGTTAAAACCGCCTTCTTGAATGGGATTCTAGAATAGGATGTGTTTATGACACAACCATATGGTTTTATCGATCCTAATTGTTGGAAATCGATATCCCGGAGTATCAAAAATTGCGCAACCGATAACCCCGACCGAAATCCCATCGCCGGAAACCGATCGCGAACACCGCACGAACCGGAGCACGACCTAGGCGTCACCGCGGGCAAGCCCGCGGCTAAACCCTAGCCACGCCCCCGCCGGGGCTCGCGATCGCCGTGCATGGCGATCGCATGGGGCTGCATGGGGCAGCCCCCGGCGGTGAGTCCAGCGACTCACCGCCACCGCCAGGAGGGGCGGTCAGCCCGGCTGACCTATCGCGGCTCCAGCCGCGGTGTTCCCTCGGCGATCGATCTCGCGATCGATCGCCCACCCCGGCCAAGCCGGGGTGCCTCCTTGCGCACGCCGCCATCGAGGCGGCGGGGATCCGCCACGGCACCAGCACGTGGCATCCCCAGCGATCGACCCTAGGTCGATCGCATGCCCCGGCTCCCAGCCGGGGCGTTCCTTGCGCGCACGCCGGCGGTCGAACCCTAGGGTTCGGTCGCCCCTCTCGATCCCGACGGGGATCGCACGATCCCCGTATCCCGGTCTCGACGTTTTTCCCGGATCGTATGTTCATGTATATATCACAATTAATATCACATAAAATCACACAAGGGAGTTTATGATTTTACCTTTGATTCGTTGTGCGGAGAAACGAAATCAATTAAAGACCTTTAAATCTTCCTACGTATTCCTTGCACCTCGTTCGAACGTCTGTGGGCGACGATCCTCCGAACTCTATGGATCTACTTCACGAACTCTCTAGAATATCAAGTATGATAATGTAACATCCCATTGTTATTTACATAAACTAAAGAGGATTTTCTTACTTTTCAAAATAAATTGTAGTATTTAAAATAAAAAAATGTCAAAACGACTTTTCATAATAAAATCTTTAACTAAAAATAATAACCCTCAATAGTCAAATTTAAATAAAAAAAATACTCAAGTATGAAGTTTCAAAAGCGGAAAGCATAAAAGAAAATAATATCTTTGAAATAAACGCTGCTACTACTATCGCCGCCACATCTCCGTCTCGCTCCGATTTCGCTTAACCTGAAAAGATGGGGTTTTAAAGGGGTGAGTTATCAACAACTCATTAGGGATACCAGTTCATACATTGCACAATACGAAAGCAATCGAAATAACTATCAACTTTATAAACTAACTTGGATCATCATCATGACCACGTCATTTCATTACGCGATCACAACTATCTTGACTTGTTACCGTTAAACGGCCATGAATACCATAAACACGTCATTTCATTACGCGAATACATCCATAATACTACAAACACGTCATTTCATTAGGCGAATGCAGCCATAATACCACAACCACGTCATTTCATTACGCGATTGCAGCCATGAATTTCGTCGCGCGACTAATATGTGCACATAACATGAATAGAATATAAAGTCTTCGATATCGAACAATTACCTGCGTACCATACACTGATATGAACTGTATTTGAAAAGGTTTTAGAAATACCCCTACCTTGAAAATGCAGAACTTGACTTGAAAATAACGATGCGTGAATGTATGCTCGTGCAATCCTAATCCTCAGTACTCGTAAATCCTATATAATAGCGATTATCATTAATATATAGGCTTGATCGACCAAATCAAAAGTTAACGCACTGATTGAAATAAGGGCAGAAGTTGAACTGGAATATTGGGGTTGACTACGCTAAGTGGGTTTAGACTCAAACACTATATTTATACGATTAGAGTACAATACTTAAAGAAAACTATAAGCCTGCTGGTACCAGAAACCTTTTCTCCTTGCCTGCCTATAGAAAATCCCAACTTTACTTTAAACTCTCCATAGAAATCAAACAAAGGAATACGTGCTTAAGTCCAATATAAAAAGAAACCCACTTCACCACTAATGAAAAGCTCAAATGAATCAATACAGAAACTCCAATTCATTAGATTTAATATAAAAGGGTAAACTTGGAGGATTAATTGGCTTGGAAAAACAACAAAAAAGAATTACGTAAGATTGAAAATTTTAAGAAAAGGCTCCTGGACAGTTCAAGACTGAATAAAATGTCTTTGATTAATTTATTTTTTTTAACCAATTCACAAAATAGGAAAAGATGAGATTCATGTGATTTCCTAAAGAGATATTCTGGAACGAGGAGCAACACAACCGAGAAGGGAAAATTGATCAAGAAAAACAAGAGGGCCAAAAATTTTAAATTACACCTTACTTACGTTGGTCCCACAGATGACGAACAGAAACTTCAATAAAAGTAACGAAATTCTGGGTTTGGTTCCTAGAAAACGAATTACCAGATTCAAGCAATAGTTTGAAATTGTATTGATGAAAGAGTACATAAGGGGAATTTGATTGAGGACAGCAAAGTAGAAATTAAACCATACCTACGCTGCTTACGGAGAAGGCGGAAGTGCTGGAAAAGTAAAGAAAACGAGATTTTGGCGATGCGTTGAAAGAAAACTTGAGGGATGGAAAACTGACTACGCTAGAAGACTAGAGGATTTATATATATACATATACTTAGGGTTCCGGAATAATGGAATTATTATTACTATTATTATTATTATTATTATTATTATTAAAAGACTATTTAGAATTTGAGAATACTACATGCTTATGCATAATATGTTTCAAATAAGGTGCAACACATAACATGAAATTGATCTCTCAATATATGAACGTCAAACATAAATAAATGCAATTATTGAATACTCAATTAAACTAGAACAATTAATTAAACAAGTATTGAGATAATTATTTCGTACGCAAATTTTAATTGGGCCAAAATTACTTACTTCATTATTATAGAATTTTCGGTCGTTACAACCTTCCCACCTTATAAGAATTTCGTCCTCGAAATTCGTTACGTACCTCTTGCGAAAAACTCAGGGTATGTGGTTATCATCTCTTCTTCACGCTCCCAAGTAGCTTCTTCATCGCCATGACGTGTCCACTTAACTTTGATTAAAGACACATCTCGATTTCTCAGCTTGTGGATTTTCCGGTCCAGAATCCTTTCCGGCATTTCATCATAAGATAAATCTTTATCAACTTGTATCTCCTCATAGTTCACAACATGACTTGGGTCATGTACGTACTTCCTCAGCATCGAGACGTGAAATACATTGTTCACTAAGGTCAAATTTGGCGGTAAAGCCAACTCGTATGCCAAACTTCCGATTCGTTTAAGAATCTCAAAGGGACCAATGTACCTTGGTCTCAACTTCCCTCTATTTCCGAATCTTATAACTCCTCTCGCAGGAGCTACCTTAAGGAAAACATGATCACCGACTTCAAAGTGTAAGTCCTTACGCCGACGATCAGCATACGACTTTTGTCTATCTTGAGCCTCTTTGATAAGAGCATGTATCTTTGCTATTGCTGAAACAGTCTCCTCGACAATTTCAGGGTCCAAAATCTTCCTCTCACCCACTTCACTCCAATATAGAGGCGATCTACACTTCCTTCCGTAGAGTGCTTCGTATGGGGCCATTTTAATAGTCGAGTGGTAACTGTTGTTGTACGCGAATTCCACTAATGGCAAGAGATTCTCCCATTTACCTCCGTTATCGAGCACACATGTTCTCAACATGTCCTCTAGAGTTTGTATCGTTCTTTCAGACTGACCATCCGTCTGAGGATGATACGCGGTCACTACTAGAAACAGGCTAATAGACATCAGTTATTAACCGATGTCTATTAATTTCCCGACTGATGTCTAGGTAGGAGATGTCTATAGTAGGCCTACTATAGACATCAGTTTATACCCGATGTCTTTATAGTGAATAGATATCAGTTAGTAGAATCCCGACCGATGTGGTTAAATGTAAGCATATCTGTCAATACCCGATACATAATCCATCCGTAATAACCGATATCTAAAGTATGGTTTTAACATCAGTTGTTTGTTCAAAAAGCGATTTTACTGTGACTACTCATATCTATTTATGTCAAATTCGACTGATGTCGTATATATGTTAATACATCCATTTTGTTCGATAAAGACGACATCATAACACATAAATTGCACCAAATATAATATTAAAAATTTAAAATATCCATAATATTCAATATCCAAAATGTCAAATTATCTTTCCAAAATGTCGAAATATTGTTAGGTATTCCTTCACCGACCGATACTACACTGTCATCCACAGGGTTTGGGCCTCCAGAAGACCTTGACATCGATTCAAACAGCTTCTCAATCTCCGGCTCACACCTTGTGAAACTCCGACTCCAGAAGTTATACCGAGGAATCTAAAAAGATCAATAAATGAAATGTTTTAGAAGACATGACTATGGAACAAGAAATGGAGGGATAAACAATTAATAATATCTTTACTTTGATGAGGTCGATAAATGTTATCAAAAACCCCAAGGATGAGGCATATTGACTATCAGACGTTCAAGCAGGACCCGAGTGATTTGCTCCTGGATCATTTCCTGCTCAATGTAGAATGAAACAATAAAAAATAGGCTATAGTTTTATTTACAAATAGGGCTGGCAATTTGGCTTTAGTATCACCATGAGAAATTAAGGAGGAAAATTCCAAAAGAAGCCACACATACGCACCTGGTTTGATTCGGCGAAGAGGTAAAGGAGGATGAAAGAGAAGTAGTGTGTGTTTTTATTGGGATAACGTAATTGGTTGGCAACAGCGTTGAGGAAAAGGTAGCGGCCCTCAGTGTCCAGCTCCATTATCAATGCCTGGAATATGTCCAAGGCAGCACTAACAAGGAACGAAATCATATTAGCCATTGACTGCGAATGAGATGGGGTTCTTGCCTGCAGCTGCTGAATAGCCTACACGACAAATAAATAATGAATAACATATACCAGTGTAGAAGGTTATGCCAATTTCCAAATTATTATTGAGTCCAGTTCAAACAATATAACAGTGAGTTTAATCTGATAAAAAAATAAACGGACATTAAAATTACAAGCATGCCACTGATATTTGATTATGTTTTACTAAATTTCTGAATCAAAAAGGGGAGGGGATTTTGTCAATAAAATACACATCTCAAGGGGGCACTTGTAAATTTGTTACACGTTGCTGGAACTATTTGTAATAGGCAACCAAAGATAAATAGTTTTTGTAACTATCCTTAATTATTTTCAAAAACATCTATCAGCAAAAATGAATCGTGGAATAAAATATACCTGCATCCCAACATAAAGTACGAGACTTCATCAATGTGTTCATGTAATATATGAAGGGTTCAAACAACACAAGGATAAATCATAAGTAGTTTGAAAACAATTACGGTGGACTGATTAAATAAAAAATAAAAACTAATTAATCGGTTCTATCAAACCTTCCATGCATAATGTGAAGAGCAATCAAACAAACTATTTTGTTTGCTGTCAGACAGAACACTAAAACAAATATGTATAATATGATAGATAACATGGTCTTGAACATCAATTCCAAGCAACATTAACTAACTTATATTTCTCCCTACCAGGTCAGGGTTCCACATGAGCATATCAAGTAATGTTTACAAAATGAAAAATCAGAAGGATAATAAGAGAAGAAAGTGAGAGGGGAAATAAATAAAAACACCAATTCATTAACTAATCCCTATTTTATAAATTAAAATCCTACTACAGATGTATTTTCCCATTCGCTTCACAGATGATCACTCACTTTTGCTGATTTATTACAACTCCAAATACCGAAATGGGGTGAACTAGCAAATCCCAATACACAGGTCAATATACTCCAGCAATTATGCGTAGAAATTGATTTACGGGACTGAACATATGATCGAGTGAGTACCTTCGAAGATAGCCATGGAGCTGCTGAGCGGTGAATCATGAATCAGCGGCAGATCCGAATCTTCTTCGACGGTGGTGGTGGTCGGAGAGAGAGGCGGTTCTGGGTGGTCTGATCTGGGCCGTTGTCGGAGCGGGTGGTGTGCGGCGGTTCGGGAACGAAGCTGAGGCAAGGGGGCGCGACGGTTGGAGGTCGGAGCGGACTGTTGGAGTGCAGGATGTGGTCGGCCGGAGTAGAAACTTGAACACGGGCCAGGGCCGAAATCGATTTGGGGGAAATTGGGTGTTTGATTTAGGGTATAAAATTGAGTGATTTTTGTGAGGGATCGTAGGTTACGAAGGGTGGAGAACAAGAATTTGATGTTTAATTCGAACATTCATGGTTAGAATTGAATATTGTTTTGGAAAAATCGAAGGTTGGGTTTCTGTGTTTGAGAAAGTGTCGAAGGAGAAGAGAAGAACGGGGCAATTTTAAAAGAAGTGAAAATACTTTGAAAATTTTAGATTTTTTTCAAAGAGATAGTATTTGAAAACTTGAATTGGGATAATTAGGATTTTTAGATTTTTTTTATAAAAAACTTTAAAATCGGTTCTATTTTAAGAACTGATGTTTAAAAAATTGTCAATTTCAATACTACACTTTTAACATCAATTGCACAAATAGCTGATGTTAATAAGTCTTGTCATATCAATATTTCTTTGACTGATGTTAATAATATCAAGCACATCTGTTGCATAACTGAATGACGTTAAAGAGGTGATGTCTATTTGACAGATTCTAGTAGTGGGTACTGAACTTCAACTTCGTTCCCATAGCATCATGTAAACTTCTCCAAAACCTTGAAGTGAATCTCGGATCTCTATCCGATACAATTGATACTGGAGTACCATGCAACCTCATTATCTCGCGAATGTACAACTGCGCGAGTTGATCCATACTGAACCTCATCTTCACCGGTAGAAAATGTGCAGATTTTGTTAATCGATCAACGATCACCCAAATTGCGTTGTTCCCTCTTGCTGACCGCGGTAAACTTACCACGAAGTCCATAGTCACGTGCTCCCATTTCCACTCGGGTATTTCCAATGGTTGAAGTAAACCAGAAGGTCGTTGGTGTTCGAATTTAACTTGCTGGCATACTAAACACTTTTGCACGAATAACCCGATGTCTCTTTTCATACTTCTCCACCAGAATGACTCTCTCAAATCGTGATACATCTTTGTCCCTCCTGGATGTGCCGTGTAAGGCGTACAATGTGCTTCTTCTAGGATTTCCTTCCTCAAAGTCTCATCCTTCGGCACGCACATCCTTTTCTTAAATACTAGGACACCATCTCCCGTTTCAGAAAAACCCTCAACGCTCCCTTCACGAACTCGGGTCTTTATCTTCAATAGGAAATTATCCTTCTCCTGAGCTTCTTTAATCCTTTCCACTAGTGTAGGATGAATCGCCAATGCAGATAACATTGCTTCTGTACTGCGAGGTTGCGAAATAATTTCGATTCTCAGGTCCTCAAACTCTTTCTGAAGTTGCTCTTGATTCGTCAGTAAACTTGCTACGTGCCCTGTAGCTTTTCGACTTAAAGCATCTGCCACCACATTCGCCTTTCCAGGATGATAATGAATTGAACAGTCATAATCCTTGACAAGCTCTAACCATCTTCGTTGTCGCATATTCAACTCCTTCTGCGCGAAGATATACTTCAAACTCTTGTGATCGGTGTATATATCGCATTTCACTCCATATAAGTAATGTCTCCAAATCTTCAGTGCATGGATTACAGCAGCTAGCTCCAGGTCGTGTGTAGGGTAATTCACTTCGTGTGTCTTTAGCTGTCGGGAAGCATAAGCTATCACTTTCCCATGCTGCATTAACACGCAACCCAATCCTTGTTTGGAGGCATCACTATAGACCACAAAACCATCATTACCGCTTGGAATTGTTGGAAATCGACTACCCGGGAGGCGTTCGTTCGATTGCTCGAACATCCGAACGCTCCCAGTCGACCTCCGGTGTCGCTACTTCGTTCGCACGACAGCCCTTGACCCGATTCACGCCCAGCCATCGCCCCGAAGGACAACCACGTGAACCGGGACTGGTCTGCACTAAAACAGCGCCCGCTGTATGCAGACCAGCGGTCGCTGGTGGAGCTGCAAACATCGGTCGATGTTTGCCCACCAGCGGGCGCCGTTTGTCCGCGAACAACAACGCGATGTTGTTGTTCCGGGCTCGTTTCCGGGTCGTTTTTCCTCATCCGACTACCGATCCGGAGGTCCTAGAACCCCCAGTAGTCGAGGAATACAATCCACGACCCCGGAACCCGATCTATGTTCATGTATGATCAACGAGTAAAAGAGATCGAATAAATGCGGAATAAATGTTCCGATCTCATACCTTATCGGTCGATTGTTGAGACCTTAGTGATTGCTAGTGTATGCCTCTTCCCTTGACTCCAACCGTTGTGTCGGCAACGATCCGTTGGGTCTCCTTTTCTGCTTTCTCCTTTCTACCAGCGTTAATATTTCTTTTCTCTGATGAAAGAAAATATTTGCGCTATACAATTTATTTTTACAGAGAAAAATGTTTTTGCGTTAACGCAATAATTTTTCTCAGAAAAATAAAAAGCTGCGGAATGTAGGTTTAGGATAGACAAGGTAGGGATATTTATAGAGTTACACTAGGGACCCCTTAGGTAAATAAATCCCGGGCTAAATTGCAATTTAATTAAACCGGTGTCCTTAAAAGAAAACCTTTAATTAAATTCAATTTAATTATAATTAATTCCACTATAAAATTATAATTGAATTCCCGAAATAAATTTAATATTATATCAACAATAATATTTCCGCCGAAATTACATATACGACTTTCCTTGTGTTTAAGATATCGAACGTCCACGAATTTATTTAATAACTAATAATTAAATTAATTCGTTTCTTATTATCCGAGACTAGTACCACTCATCCTTATTATCATGTGGAACAAATCCACCTGCAGGGTTTACATGATAAACTTTATGAGCTCATCTCGGGGACGTAATCAACCCGATAAACGGGACACGGTTTCCTGTCTATAATCTATAGCATGCCGTGCGTACAATTAAGATTCCCAATTTACCGAGTATCTCGACTAATCAATTAGTCTCACTCATTGGCATATTAAAGAACCGAGAATTGGACACACGCACCTATAATTATATAGGGATTAGGAATTCATATATCCGTAATCTCTGAGGTCTAGTTCGATTACTTCGAATAGTATAAATCGAACGCCCTCCCGTGGTCCTGCTCAATACACCAAGTGTACGAGTGTAACATAATAGTCAAGACCAACTATTACCGAGTCACACTACGACGTACCGATGGATTGTCCCTGTCCATCTAAGTCGTGAGCTTCTGTTCGATAGTATACGAGTAACCGACAGTATGATCTTCCGCGTGTCTCCTCACGCCATACTGTCTACAACGTATATATCTAGGACTATTGCATTCAAGTACATGATAGACAAAATGCCGACAGTTTGATTAATAGATAATGAAAACACAGATAAGGAGTTCCATACTGTCACTAAACTAGACATTTAGAATATAACTCCATCAATCTCCCACTTATACTAAAAGTTTTGTTGCCCTCTACCATACATCTGATACCCATCCCCTTCACGTGTCTCTTGAACGCTTCCGCTGGAAGTGCCTTCGTAAAGGGGTCAGCCAGGTTATCCGCTGATGCAATCTTGGTGACAACCGCATCGCCGATGCACCGCTATATGTCTCTAATCAGGTGGTACTTGCGATCTATGTGTTTGCTCGCATTGTGGGCTCGTGGTTCCTTTGCATTTGCCACTGCACCGCTATTGTCACAATAAATTGTGATAGCTCTAGGCAATTTAGGAACCACATCCAAGTCCATAAGGAAGTTCCGGAGCCACACCGATTCTTTAGCTGCCTCAGAGGCTGCTACATATTCGGCTTCCATGGTAGAGTCCGAAATGCATTTCTGCTTAACACTCTTCCATGAGACTGCTCCACCTCCCAATGTGAACACATAGCCTGATGTAGACTTTCGCTGATCCTTATCAGATTGGAAATCCGAGTCTGTGTAACCAATAGGAATCAACTCGGACGCTTTGTAACTCAGAACATAATTCCTAGTCCTTCGCAGGTACTTAAGTATGTTCTTTACAGCAGTCCAGTGACCCTGTCCAGGGTTACTCTGATATCAGCTACCATGCCAACGGCATAGCAGATATCAGGTCTCGTGCACAACATGGCATACATTAGACTTCCTACTGCCGAAGCATAAGGAACCTTCTTCATGTAATCTATCTCCTTTTGTGTTTTAGGACACATATCTTTAGATAGATGAATTCCATGGTAGAAAGGTTGAGCACCTCTCTTGGAATTCTGCATGTTGAAACGAGCCAGAATCGTATCAATATATAAGGCTTGGGACAAGCTAAATGTTCTTTTCCGGCGATCCCTTATAACCTTGATCCCAAGAACATGCCCAACTTGTCCTAAGTCTTTCATATCGAATTGCTTGGACAACCATCCCTTTATGTCCGACAACATCTTCACATTGTTGTCAATTAGAAGGATATCGTCTACATAAAGCACGAGAAACACCACACTGTTTCCGTCACTTCTCCGGTATACACACGACTCGTCCATGCTTTGAATGAATCCATAAGACTGGATAACCTCATCAAACCGCATGTTCCAAGATCTAGAAGCTTGCTTCAATCCATAAATGGATCGGTTTAGCTTACACACTAGATGCTCTTGGCCTTTCTTGATGAAACCTTCTGGCTGTCTCATGTAAATGGTCTCGTCAAGATTCCCATTCAAGAATGCTGTCTTGACGTCCATTTGCCACACCTCATAATCCATATAAGATGCTATAGACAAAAGAATCCGGATCGACTTCAGCATAGCTACCGGCGAAAAGGTTTCCTCATAATCGATCCCTTCTTTCTGAGTATACCCTTTCGCAACAAGCTTAGCCTTGAAGGTTTCCACCTTCCCGTCAGACCCTCTTTTTCTCTTGTACACCCACTTGCAACCAATGGCTTTTACACATTTGGGCGGTGCTACAAGATTCCAGACCTGATTTGAATCCATTGATTCAATCTCAGATTTCATCGCCTTTTGCCAAGACTGAGCATCTTGATCTTTAAGCGCCTCGTCGTAGGTCTAGGGATCGGCTTCATGTTCTCCAGATAACAAGTCTGAAGACTCACCTATAAACATGAACCTGTCGGGTTGTCGAACAACCCTCCCACTACGACGACGCTCCGGTGTAACCTCAGTAACTACAGGTGCAGACTGTGGTGGCGTATCACCCGGTTGGGTTGGATCTAAGCCTTGATCGTCCCCTCTCAGTTCGTTTAGTATTATCTCACTCTTGGGCTTGTGTTCCATTATATAATCCTCTTCCAAGAACCGAGCGTTGGTGCTAACAACGATCTTCTGGTCCTTAGGACTATAAAATAGACCACCTTTCGTTCCTCTAGGATATCCTATAAACAACCGAATATCTGAACGAGATTCCAACTTATCAGCCCCATGCTTCAGCACATGTGCTGGACAACCCCATATCCGAATGTGTTTCAAGTTTGGCTTTCGCCCGGTCCACAATTCTGAGGGCGTCTTAGGGACTGATTTAGAAGGAACTAAGTTCAGGATATACGCCGTTGTTTCCAAGGCATATCCCCAGAACGAAAATGGTAGGTCTGAGTAACTCATCATAGATCTTACCATTTCCATAAGAGTCCTATTCCTTCTTTCTGCTACACCATTCTGCTGGGGCATGTATGGTGCAGTCATCTGGGAGTCAATCCCAATCTCTAATAAGTACGCCTTAAACTCTCCCGAGAGGTACTCTCCTCCACGATCAGATCGTAGAGTCTTTATGGTTTTACCATGAAGGTTCTCCACAAGAGCTTTGTACTCCTTTAACTTGTCAAAGCACTCGCTCTTGCGGCGCATCAGGTATATAAAACCATACCTTATTTAATCATCAGTGAAGGTTACGAAATATTCATAACCTCCTCTCGCTTGGACAGATAAAGGCCCGCACAAATCAGAGTGAATCAATTCTAGTACTTCCTTGGATCTATACCCTTTATCACTAAAGGGTCGCTTGGTCATTTTTCCTTCCAGGCATGATTCGCAGGTTGGAAAGTCCTCATATTTCACACCACTGAGTATTCCATCAGTTATCAACCTTTGAATCCTGCCCAAGTTAATATGACCTAGCCTAAGATGTCATAAGTACTTTTGATTCATCCTAGAAGGCTCCTTTCTCTTATTGGTACTAGATGTGTTAAAAGACTCTACTCGTTGCATCGTGGAATAATCAGGATTCAGTATATATAAGTTGCCTATCAATGTACCAGAACAGATATAATCAACATTCTTTTTGACAATAACAGAACTATCAAAAGAAACTGAATATCCATTCAAAACCAACTTAGAAACCGAAACAAGGTTCTTTCTAAAGTTCGGTACATAAAGACAATTATTCAATACTAAAACTTTATTATTAAAAGATAAATGAACATCTCCCACTGCAACCGCCGCCACTTTCGTAGCGTTGCCCATGTAGATGGTGATCTCTCCCTCTCTAAGCCGCCGGGTTTCCTGGAACCCCTGCAAAGAATTGCAGACATGATCAGTGGCTCCCGTATCCACACACCAGGTACCGGTGGATAACACCGCTAAACATGTTTCAGTGACTAAGGAAAAGTTCATACCTCCTTGTTTGAGAGGACAATTAGACTTCCAATGTCCAGACTGCTTGCAACGGAAACACTTGCCCTTGGGCTTGTTCACTCCATTCCGTGGTGCACCATTTCTGGGTCCACTGGGTTTCACAGCCACAAGTGCCTAAGACTTCTTAAAGATTCCCTCTGCCGCCTGGAGTTCAGTCAGGAGTTCCGCCAACGAATATAACCTCTTGTTCATGTTATAGTTCAGGCGGAACTGCTCAAAACTCCTAGGCATAGACTGGAGCACTATATCGATCTGGGTTTCCCCATCGATAGCTCCTCCCATAATCTCTATCTCATTCAGATAGCCAATCATCCTAAGAATGTGATCCCTCACGGGCGTTCCTTCGAACATGGTGGCCGTCATGAGTTGCCTCATAGCATCTTGCCTGGCTGTTGTTGGAGTTGTGTACTTAATGTCTAGATTTAAGTGACAGAAACTCACGATCCATTGCCATTAATCTATTTAACTAAATGAACAATTATTTGCGTTTAATTATTTATAATTAAATATATGCAAATTATAGTCCTGGATTATATACGTTGTAGTTAGTATGGTGTGCGACGTCACACAGAAGATCATACTATCGGTTACTCGTATTTAATCGAACAGTTGCTCACGACCTAGATGGACACGGACCAATCCATCGGTATAGTCGTTGTGTGAGAGAGAAAATAATCTGTCTTGATTATTTTATCACACTTGTACACTTGGTGTATTGAGCGGATCGTTGAGATTCATCGATTAGGATTGCCGGCGATAATCGATTCGAGTCTCAGTGTATTTTATTCTTAATCCCCGATATTATTGCGGGTGTGTATATTCAATATAAGTGACTTTGATTTACCAAAGGAATTAACCGATTTAATTATTGGGTTAATTACCGGTTAAGTTGGGTCACTATATTTTATATATGACATGCCGTGAATACTTGACGGGAAAGTGTATCCCGGAAGGGTTGATAATATCCCCGAGATGAGTTCATAAGGAATTATTATGTAAACCCTGCAGGTGGATTCGTTCCGCATAATAATTAAGGTTGAATGGTACTAGTCTCGGATATAAGAGATGAATAAATTAATTAGCAATAAATTAATTTTATTCATGGATATTTATATCTTAAATACACGGAATAAATAATACTACCGGAGAAATATTATTTGATATAATATGGTTTAATATTGGGAGTGCAATTAATTTTATATAGTGGAAAATAGAATTAATTAATATTAATGGATTAATAGATTTGGGCTTGGGCTCAATTTAATCATTAATATTGGAAGCCCAATATTCCACCTCCTTAAGATCCCTGATGTGTTTGTTTTTGTGTGATTTTTCTTCTTTAGTTTCATGTCGTCTTGTGTTATTTTTGTGTCGTGTCGGGTGAATTGCTTGTGGTTTGGTGCGTTTCATGTGTTGGTGTAGTGTGCAGGGAACATTTGGCGATAGGAGCAATTTGTGGAACTATCTTGGAGTTGACGAGTAGACGAGGCGACAAGAAGACGAGGCAACGAGAGGACGAGCCAAGACGAAACTGCCCAACAGAGCAGGCGGCCGCCTGACCCCCCAAGCGGCCGCCTGGTGCCCGTAGCAGAACGGCCTGACTCAGACCCCACGCGGCCGCCTGACCCCCCAGGCGGCCGCCTCGCTGACTTGCAGCAGATTTCTGGACATTGGGTCAAGCGGCCGCTTGACCCCCCTAGCGGCCGCTTGGTCCCCCGTTTTCTGAAGCGGTTGACTTCCGTTGACCGACGCGATTTGTACTTGAGTAGGGTTTTACCCTATGAAAAACACTTTTTCAATTTCTGTTTTTTTTACGCACTTGGAGACGACTGATTGGGTGCTTAGGGAGAACACTTGGAGACTCTTTTTCATCTTGTTTGATCGATCATTGTTTGAATTGTTTTGAATTCTCGGACCTTGGCAAAAGTCGGATTAGCTACCGACGGATGCTTATTGTTGGATTTGAGAATTGATCTAGTAAGACCTTCTTTTATTCCTATTGCTTCGTTTCAATTTGGTGATTCAATTATTAGCTTTGATTTTTACTTTTCAAATTTGTTTCATGAAATTCATTTCTCTTAGATTCAATTGCTCTTTGATTAAAATTATGAATCTCGAAACCCTAGTTCATTTTAGTTAGATTGTTTTTATGTTCTTGTCTTTTCGATTCTTAAATTAAATTTAGATTTTAAACAAAACCCAAAAATCAACCAATGCATTATGCTATTTCATTTTCGTTCCTTCGTTGCAAACAATTAAACACACGTACGCGCCGATAGTAGTGTTCATCGAGACCGACTCGGGCGAGTTGTTTTCACAACTAGTTCGATACAAAATTTAATTGATTTCGCCGCTATAAAAACGACTTATCAATTTGGCGCCGTTGCCGGGGAACACTTTAGGCACTAGTATTAGTGTTTAGGTGTTTGCAACAATTTCTTTTTTTTTATTTATTTTTCTTTTTATTTACTTTACTCGTTGTTCAGGTGCGTTTGATCTCTTTTTGGTTTTTGTTGGTGTATGGTAGGTACTCGAAGTCGAACTACCGAACTTGCACCCGTGATCGAAAACATCAATAGACGCAGGAGCATCGGTCGGTTTACGAACGGAGACGACGATTCTTCATCGGACTCTACCACTACCGACACCGAACCAGAGAGTGAACTGACGACCATGGCTGAGGCTATAAACAACGGAAACAATGGCAACAATGGCAACAACGGAAACAATGGCAATAATGGCAACAACGGAAACAACGGAAACCGTGCCCAACCATTCCTCTTTGGAGATCTGACGCATCCTCAAATCGACGGAGCTAGCTCGTGCATCGTCCTAAATGATGCCGCTCGGAGATACGACCTCAAGGCTCACCATCTTGCTCAGCTCCCTCAGTTTTCCGGAACCGCTAATGAGGACGCCCTTAACTTCGTCAGGGAATTCTATACGGCTTTGCACGCATTCCCTCTCGGAGCACTCGATGATGATCAGCTCCGGTTGAAGTGTATTCCGTATGCCTTGAGAGATAGGGCGAAGAACTGGCTGCTATCCTTGGAGCCGGACTCGATCACTAGCTGGAAGGACATGTACCGGGAATTCATCACTCGGTTCTATCCTCAGCAGAAGACCTTCGACTTGAAAGGTCAGATATGTGCCTTCGAGCAAGAGCCGGGGGAATTTTTTCATGAGACTTGGGAGCGATTCCGGAGCCTACTGAGGCAATGCCCACACCACGACCTCACTCCCAACTCGATCATCCAGTTTTTCTACAAGGGCTTGAGCAGAGAAGATCAACGAGAGGTGAAAACCGCAGCCGGCGGAAATATCAGTAGTCGGAACAGTGATGAGATGATGGAGATCTTCAAGTCATTATCAGCCGAGTCAAGGCAAACAAGTTCAAGAGGAAGTAGTAACTATGCCAGGTCCGATGGGAGTGTTAATGCTCAGTTGGCAAAGCAAGTCGCCGACCTAACTAAGAAGGTTCAGATGCTCGAGACCACTGAGGAGCAGCCAAAGCGACAGATCTATCGAGTTGAACCGTGTAGCTTATGCGGGGAGATAGGCCATTTCTCGAGCACGTGTGGTCAAGGCATGCCATCGCCACCTCAGATGATGGATCAGAACTACGGTCCCGAGGTACAGGTGAATGCGATGCAGGGGTACAATCAACAGGGCAACCAGAGGAATGACCCCTACTCTAACACGTACAACCCGTCCTGGAGAAATCATCCCAACTTCTCTTGGAAACAAGACCAGCCACAGACCCAGGGACAAGGTTCTCAGACGAACTACAATAATCAGAACCGGTCCCAGAATCAGGGGTATCAGAATGCAGGCAACCAGAACTGGCAGAATAATCAGAACTACCAGAGGCCTCACTATCAGCAGTCTCATCAGCCCGTTTATCAGGCCCCACCTCCACCTCAGCAGCCGCCTCAGAAGAGTTCCGACTTAGATGAAAAATTTGCGGCATTTATGTCCTCGACACAGGGGTACATGCAACATAACCAGCAGAGGATGGATGGGTTGGAATCCTCATTGACCAATCAGAATTCGACGATTAAGAGAATCGAGAATCAAGTCGGGCAAATGGCTGGAAAAATTAATGAGTTGACACAACCGAATCAAAAAGACAAGCTTCCTAGCCAGTCACATCAGGCTAAAGCCGTTACCGTTCTCCGCAGTGGTCGAGTGATCGACAATAAGGTTCAAATTCCTAACCGAGAGCAGATACATGAGCAGGAGGTTGAGGAAGAAACGGAGGAGGTCATAGTAGAAGAGGAACCGACTGAGCTGATTCAGCCGGATATCCCAGCAAGAGAGCCCGAACCGAGCACCCACACTTTGTATAAGACGAGCAACCCGTATCGACCTCCGCTACCGTATCCGGGCCGAATGAAGAATGATAAGCAAGATAGGCAATTCTCCGAAATTTACAAGTTGCTTTCGAGGGTCAACGTGAATTTACCACTTCTCGACATCATTCGGAATGTGCCCGCTTATGTGAAGTTTTTCAAGGAGCTCGCCTCGAACAAGAGGAAATTTGTTGATGACGAGAAGGTAGTCGTCACCGGTGTAGCGAGTGCAATACTTCAGCACCCTATTCCTCCGAAGCAGAGTGATCCGGGGAGTTTCAATGTGACGATTGCGGTTGGGAATGGCCGTGAAGTGTCAGGCATGCTCGATCTTGGAGCCGGCATTAATCTAATGCCCTATGCCGTTTATGAGAAGCTGGACTTGGGTGAACTCAAACCCACCCGTATGTGTTTACAGTTAGCCGACCGATCCATTCGGTACCCGAAGGGGATCCTAGAGGACATCCTCGTGAAAGTTGGGGGACTTATTGTCCCCGTCGATTTCGTTGTCCTCGACGTCTGACACGTCCCGGAAAATGGTCGGGACCATTCACTTCTTTTGGGTAGACCATTCATGGCCACGACGAAGACCGTGATCGATGTCGAGAAGGGAACCTTGAAAATGACCGTGCTAGGTGAAGAAGTGCGCTTCTCCGTGCGAACCGAGAGAGCCGAACCTGCTGCCCACTCTATGGAGACGTGTTCGTTTGTTGACTCCGTGGATGCCGAGGTGACCCTAAATTTCGTTGAGGAGAATAACCCCGAAGAAGAAAGTGAGGTCGATACACGAGTCGATGATCTCAAAGAAGAAGAAATAAGCTCGCGGACAACCGAGATCGAGGCTCCCGCTAGCAAGGTTGAACTTAAGGAGCTACCGAAGCACCTTAAGTATGTGTTCTTAGACGACGGGGAACAAAAACCAGTGATCATTTTTGCCGAGCTATCCGCCGAGGAAGAAGACGCTTTGGTAAAGGTCCTGAAAAAGAATAAGAAGGCGTTCGGATGGAGTTTGGGAGATATTCGAGGGATCGATCCTTCCACTTGCATGCACCGCATTGAACTTGAACCGAACGCTACTCCGAAAAGAGACGGGCAGCGACGTCTCAACCCCGTTCTAATGGAAGTCGTCAAGAAAGAGGTTTACAAGCTACTTGAAGAGGGGTTGATTTACGCTGTTGCGGATAGCCGTTGGGTAAGCCCGGTCCATGTAGTGCCGAAGAAGGGAGGGATCACGGTCGTGGAAAATGCCAAAGGCGAGTTGATACCGACGAGAGTCACCACCGGGTGGCGCATGTGCATTGATTATCGGAAGCTCAATGCCGCGACTCGCAAAGATCATTTTCCTCTTCCGTTCATTGATCAGATGTTAGATAAACTCGCCGGTCATAAATTTTATTGTTTTCTTGACGGTTTATCTGGTTATTATCAGGTGGCTATTGCACCGGAGGATCAGGAGAAGACGACGTTCACCACGCCTTTCGGCACTTTTGCTTGGAGGAGGATGCCGTTCGGGTTATGCAACGCACCCGGAACATTCCAGAGGTGCATGATGTCTATTTTCTCCGAGATGATCGGCGACTACCTTGAGGTATTCATGGATGATTTTTCCGTTTTCGGTAACTCATTTTATGATTGTTTGGACAAGATTGACAATGTGTTGAATAGGTGCATTGACTCCGACTTGACCTTGAGTTGGGAGAAGAGCCACTTTATGGTGCCTAGTGGGATCGTCCTTGGGCATGTCGTGTCCGAGAAGGGTATCGAGGTCGATAAGGCTAAGATAGAAGCCATAGAAAAATTACCTCCGCCGATCAACGTTAAGGGGATTCGTAGTATTCTAGGGCATGCCGGTTTCTACCGGAGGTTCATCAAAGATTTTTCAAAAATTAGTCAACCCTTATGTCGCCTTTTGAGTCAAGATGTAGAGTTCAAATTCGATGAGAAGTGTTTAGATGCGTTTAACAACCTTAAGGAGAAACTTGTCACCGCCCCTATAGTAGTTGCACCGAATTGGGAAGAGCCTTTCGAGATAATGTGTGATGCCTCTAATTTCGCCGTAGGAGCCGTCCTAGGACAGAGGGTCGAAAAGTTGCTTAGGGTCATCTACTACGCTAGCCACACCTTAAATAGTGCTCAAGCTAATTATACGACCACCGAGAAGGAGTTGCTAGCCGTAGTGTTCTCCTTAGATAAATTTAGACCCTACATCATAGGCTCTAGAGTCATTGTTCACTCCGACCACCAAGCCCTTAGATACCTTTTGGCTAAGACCGAAGCTAAGCCTAGGTTGATTAGGTGGATCCTACTTCTCCAAGAGTTTGATGTTGAGATTAGGGATAGGAAGGGATGTGAGAATGCCGTAGCGGACCATTTGTCTAGAATGGAGCATCATACCGAATTCGTTAAAAATCATGCTTTTGATGTTATCCCTGACTTTTTTCCTTATGAAACGGCGATGGCCATCACCCCCGTACCTTGGTATGCGGATATTGTGAATTATTTGGTTGCAGGGGCATTAAGGACGGACATGAATTCTCAAGAGAGGAAGCGATTCGAGCATCTATCCCAAAATTATTTTTGGAGTGACCCGTACCTTTACAAGTTTGGAAAAGATGAAGTGATACGACGATGCCTACCGGAGGACGAGCAACCACATGTGCTTAAGTGTTGCCATCACGACGAGAGTGGAGGACATTATGGAGGTCAGAAGACCGCCTTCAAAGTACTCCAATCAGGTTTATTTTGGCCATCCCTTTTTCGTGACGCACAAGAGTATTGTAAATCTTGCGATAGGTGTCAAAGAATGGGTAATATTAGTAAGAAAGATGAGATGCCCATGAATATAAATCTTGCCGTTGATATTTTTGATGTTTGGGGCATAGACTTCATGGGACCGTTCCCTAAGTCTAATGGCTTTGAATATATTTTACTTGGCGTGGATTATTTGTCGAAGTGGGTCGAAGCAATCCCCACTAAGACTTGGGATACTAAGGTTGTTCTCAAGTTTGTGCAGGAGAATATTTTGTGTAGGTTCGGATTTCCCAAGGCCATTATTAGCGATGGTGGAAAGCATTTTTGTAACAAGCTATTCGAGAAACTCATGGTCAAGAATGGGATCAACCACAAGATATCGACTCCTTACCACCCTCAGACATCGGGCCAAGCTGAGACTAGCAACCGTCAAATCAAAGCCATTCTCGAGAAGACCGTTCGACCCTCACGTAAAGATTGGTCCGACAAACTTAACTCGGCATTATGGGCGTACCGAACCGCATACAAGACAGTAATTGGGATGAGTCCTTATAGGATTGTGTTCGGGAAATATTGCCACTTGCCGGTTGAAGTGGAACATAGAGCTTATTGGGCAATTAAAGCCACGAATATGGATCTTATGCAAGGAGGAGAAAATCGAGCTCTAACATTGTCCGAGTTAGAGGAATTGAGGAACGAGGCGTACGAGAATTCCCGAATTTATAAAGACAAGGTGAAAGACTTCCATGACAAGCGAATCAAGAATAAGGAACTCAAGGCCGGGATGAAAGTCCTTCTCTACAATTCGCGCCTCCGGCTCTTTCCCGGTAAACTCAAGTCCCGTTGGAGTGGACCACATGAGGTGATTGAAGTATTTCCTTATGGTGTCGTCAAGCTCTACAACGAGCATACAAAAGAGACGATACAAGTTAATGGCCACCGAGTGAAGCCGTACATTGAGCCCTATATGGAGGGAAACTCACAGAAAATCGGAGTAGATTCGATTCTACTCGAGGATGCCTCCTATGAGTAAAGGGATTATTGGTCGAGCTCGAGACGATAAACGAGCGTCGCGTGGAGACTAGTCCACGGACCGTAATGCTCTTTCGGTTCCCAAAATGAGCGCCCCGTGGGGGCCTACCCACGAATTGTCAAGCTCACGACGTTAAATGAGCAATATTACAGTCAGAGCACCTGAGTTTTATTATGGGAGTTGCTAGGAATCGAGCCGAGGAAGGAATGAATACATAATTAAACTATAAGGGCTGGGATACAGCGAGGAGCCCGCTACACCCCCCAAGCGGCCGCTTGGGGGTCCTTCCAGCAACTTCTGAGTATCGGGGCAAGCGCCCGCTACACCCCCCAAGCGGCCGCTTGGGGGTCCTTCCAGCAACTTCTGAGTATCGGGGCAAGCGCCCGCCACCCCCCCCAAGCGGCCGCTTGGGGGTCCCTCCAGAACCTCCTGGTCCGCACACCACGCGGCCGCCTGACCCCCCAGGCGGCCGCTCCACTGAAGTTTTTTTTAAAAAAAAAAAAAAAAAATAATGAAAAAGGGGTTGGTTTTAATTGTGTATTTCGAATTGAGAAAGGGTCTAACCCTAATACACACAACACCCGCCTCCCTTCCTCTCCATACACAAAATCAGATTCTTTTACTCCCCAAATTCAAAATACCCTAACCGATCGCAGCCGCCACCATCTCCGACCACCGCGACCGTTCATCCCCGCCACCTGCTCAGCCCGCCGCTCCGACCCACCACCCGCCATCTCTCCGGCAGTCCGCGAACCACCGCCGAGCCCGCGCACCTCCTGCTCTGCCTCCGTCGACCCAATTCGGCATCAGCCCGCTTCCATCTCCTCCGCCGTCGAGCCGAGCCTCCCTGCTTCCTCCAGTCGATTAGCACCGCCAGGTACGACCACCTCTGCGACTCCGACCGCCGTTCAAATCAACTCAGGCAGCCCCGTCACAGTCCCGGGAATAGCTCCGTACACCTCGACTCCCTCCGGTAATTTTCTATACTTGCTCTCATTTCCGTTTATGGCTCCGAAACGAAGTGCTCCGAAACGTCCACGTACCGGAGAAGCGTCGTCTTCTGGTCCGGCCCCCGAACCCGAGTTCCATGATGTCGACCTTAGTATGGATTACGGGGCTAACTTCCCCATTTTCGACATCAATGAAGGAGACCTCTTTCTCCGTTTCAAGGAACAAATGAACAAGGCAATTTTGCCTCGCCCGATAGATTGGAAAATGGTCGACGCATTAGGAGGGGAGTTCAAAACAAACCTCGAGGTGATATTGGATAGGTTGGGTTTGAAGAAATATTCGAAGATGGACTTTGGCTACTCCGAGATGCTAGGGCTCGAGATGTTGTGTACGGTCGATGTGATAGATGAGAAGGTAATGACTTGTAGGTTGATGGGGCACGACTACTCCTTTACTATTGCCGACATGGAAGATGCCTTCGGTTTTCCCTCGTCCAAGGTTACTAGAGCTATAACCGAGAGTTTCAATGCACACTCGACTTGGGAAAAGTTCGCGGGAGGTGCTTCGTGGGTCGCTGGGGGTTCACAAGAAGTCTATCTCATCGACTTTGCCATGATTGTCGCCCACCGGTTCCTCTCTTTCAACATCTCGGGGAAGAAGGAGGGAAGCAAAGTTAATACTACGGAGCTCTATTTTCTGAGTCAAGCGGCTCGTGGAAAGCGTTGTTCTCCGGTTCCCTATATTTGGAACCAAATAAAGGCATTGAAAGGCCGCGGCGTGTGCCTCCCCGCATTCTTCCACATCGCCACCGTTTTGGCATCCTACAAGAAGCTCGTTGATTTCACGGGCCCCGTCCCCGATCATTTGGTTTTCATTCGGAAGCCCGAGAGGATAAACGCAAAGATGCTCAAGAGATACCTCACGGACAACAACACTATCAAGAGTTACAATGATCGCTTCGGGAGCACCGCACCGGAGCCCGAGGTTCCCGAACTCGAAGATTCGGCTACTAACCAAGAGTCCGATGCTCCTCCGGCACCTCGCCCCGCTTATGGACGCATGCATCCGGATGACCTCGCCGCCATTTCTAACATGGTCGATGCCCGTCTCAACGACTACGAGGAACGCTCCAAACGCTACCACGACGAACGCTATGACGCCTTGACTTCTAGCCTCGCCAACCTCACTTCGATGTTCCGAGGCCAATACCCGCCGCCTTCCGAGCCATGAGGATCGACCGTACCTTCGTACGGTCGCGGTATGTACATAGTTTCTTTCCTTCTCTTTTGTGTCGTGTTTTCTCTTTTCGCTTCTATTTCTTTGTTGCTTGGGGTGGTTTGTTTTCTTTCTTTTGTGTAGGTCGTCACTCCTCGACACTCTTGGAATAATCGGTTGGGTTCGCACTTCCGGAGCTCTCTATCCATGAGGACACGGATTAGCCCAAGTGTGGGGGGGTTTGCTTTCTTACCTCTAGCTTTATTTTCCCTTCTTTGTGCTTTTTGTGTGATTATCTCTTGTGTGGTTGATGTTGATTATCTTGTGTGGTTGATGTCGTGTCCACTACCCCCATTTTATGTGCTATGATTTTCATGAGAGCATGCAATAGATGATTCATATGCCGAGTCTTTTATTTCGTTCCTTGGAAGTTAATGATGGATGTTTGGTGCTAGAGGTCGGTACATGAATAATTTTGACCCCGTGACTAGTCGTTGTGAAGTGAATTGAGATAATTGCATGTTGCTATGTCACTTTCCGAATAACCTTGTGAGATTTTGAGCCGTATTAGCTTTGTTCTTCGTGTGATATCTTTCGTTGCATTTCTCGAGCTTCTTACTTTCTTTGTTCTATGTCATGTGTGCCCGTATGGACTAGAGATAACTAAACCGTGCTTAGATTGCTATTTGAGACTTTATGTCATAACTTGCTTGATCTTGAAAGTGATTGGGATAGGATCGATTAGGATAACCCTTTTTAACCTCTCTTTGTTGACCCAGAGCCCGTCGAGGGACACCCTAGTAGCCCCGTTGAGCCTACGTTAAGCCTTTTTCTTCTTGTCCTATTTACCGTGAAGGAGGGAGACGAAGGATTCATTTGGTTGGGGTGTGAGTTGGAGGGTGTTGAGTTTTTGTGATTTTTGCATTTGTAATAATTTCGAGACATGTTATAAGTCTCCAAAAAAAAAAAAAAAAAAATAGAAAAAGAAAAATGAGACAAGTTATAAGTCTCCAAAAAAAAAAAAAAAAATAGAAAATTGAGACATGTTTTAGTCTCCAAAAAAAAAAAAAAAGAGTTTTATAAGTAGTAGAAGCAAATAATATGTATAGTCGTTTGCTCGGGTTGATTTGTAGAGTGTTGGTGCACGTTTCATTGATGGAGGTGTAGGGGATGTTGTGTAATTTGACGGATGTTTGGTGTGGAGGAGACGCGTGATTGTACAAGATTAGTCCACTTTATCCCAAATATTCCCGAATACCCTTAGCCGAGCCCCATTACACCCGATTTATCGATCTCCCTTGATTCTTGAGATAGCATACTTTGATTAGTGGAGAATACGATTTGAGTACGTGTTTAGTTGATGTTCTTAGGCATACATGATGTTATTTGAAGCTCATCCTTTGTTCCATTTGTGCTTATTTTCTTTCTTGAGTGCACAAGTTATTCATTGTTGTATCTTTCACTTGTGTACGTTTTTGAGTGGAGCCCCTTCTCGAGAGTAAAAGAATAGAGTGAATCTTAGCGAGGGAAGGTGAGTGGTGACTTGTGAGGACTCTCTTTTGATCTTTGTAGCTTCTAGTCATTTCGGGTCAAGTTTATTCATGTTTACTTTTTCCGTACGCACCTGGGGTTTATTCGTAGCTTTTGAGGGATTGAATATTTGATTGGCATATTGATTGATTCGTGTTGTGCTCTTGTGATCGTTTGCTTGAGGACAAGCAAGAAACCAAGTGTGGGGGAGTTGATGTGTTTGTTTTTGTGTGATTTTTCTTCTTTAGTTTCATGTCGTCTTGTGTTATTTTTGTGTCGTGTCGGGTGAATTGCTTGTGGTTTGGTGCGTTTCATGTGTTGGTGTAGTGTGCAGGGAACATTTGGCGATAGGAGCAATTTGTGGAACTATCTTGGAGTTGACGAGTAGACGAGGCAACGAGAGGACGAGCCAAGACGAAACTGCCCAACAGAGCAGGCGGCCGCCTGACCCCCCAAGCGGCCGCCTGGTGCCCGTAGCAGAACGGCCTGACTCAGACCCCACGCGGCCGCCTGACCCCCCAGGCGGCCGCCTCGCTGACTTGCAGCAGATTTCCGGACATTGGGTCAAGCGGCCGCTTGACCCCCCTAGCGGCCGCTTGGTCCCCCGTTTTCTGAAGCGGTTGACTTCCGTTGACCGACGCGATTTGTACTTGAGTAGGGTTTTACCCTATGAAAAACACTTTTTCAATTTCTGTTTTTTTTACGCACTTGGAGACGACTGATTGGGTGCTTAGGGAGAACACTTGGAGACTCTTTTTCATCTTGTTTGATCGATCATTGCTTGAATTGTTTTGAATTCTCGGACCTTGGCAAAAGTCGGATTAGCTACCGACGGATGCTTATTGTTGGATTTGAGAATTGATCTAGTAAGACCTTCTTTTATTCCTATTGCTTCGTTTCAATTTGGTGATTCAATTATTAGCTTTGATTTTTACTTTTCAAATTTGTTTCATGAAATTCATTTCTCTTAGATTCAATTGCTCTTTGATTAAAATTATGAATCTCGAAACCCTAGTTCATTTTAGTTAGATTGTTTTTATGTTCTTGTCTTTTCGATTCTTAAATTAAATTTAGATTTTAAACAAAACCCAAAAATCAACCAATGCATTATGCTATTTCATTTTCGTCCTTCGTTGCAAACAATTAAACACACGTACGCGCCGATAGTAGTGTTCCTCGAGACCGACTCGGGCGAGTTGTTTTCACAACTAGTTCGATACAAAATTTAATTGATTTCGCCGCTATAAAAACGACTTATCAATCCCCTACGTAGCCTATAAAAGCACTACATGGTCTTCTCTATTCTCATAACTTGAAGATCACAATTCTAGAGAGAGAAAGTAGAGAGGGAGATCCATGGAGTTCGGTAGATCGTCGCCCACACGACGTCCGAGCTAGTGCAAGGAATACGTAGGAAGATCTCAAGGTCGTCAAATTGAGTTCTACGTTTCTCCGAACAACGAGAACGAGGTAAATCGTAAAACCCTCTTTATGATTTTATCATTAATTATCGTGAAAATACCATGAACCAAAGATCCGAGAACGAACCCCGGACCGAGGGCCGAACGCGTGGTGGTGGTCGTCGTAGACCACCGGACCACCGCGATCGGCGGATCCACGGTGGGGATCGTGCGCATGCACGCGGCAAGACCCTCGGCTAGGCCGAGGGTGGCGATCGAAACCCTAGGGTTCGATCGCCGTCGGAAAGGAGAAGCCCCGGCTGGTTGCCGGGGCATGCGGTCGACTTCATGTCGACCGCGGGGTGCCACGGGCTGGTGCCGTGGCGGTACCCCGCTGCTCCTGGCGGCGCGTGCGAAGAGGAGCCCCGGCTGGACGCCGGGGCGAGCGATCGAACCCCGTGGGGTCGATCGCTGGGCAGCCGCGGCTGGAGCCGCGGCGGGTCTGCTGGGCAGACCGCCCTCCTCGACCGGCGGTGGCGGTGAGTCGCCGGACTCACCGCCGGGGGGCTGCTCGGAGCAGCCCCGGGGATGCTTGGCATCCCGGCGATCGCACAACCGCGATCGCGAGCCCCATGCAAGGGGCTCGGCTAGGGTTTGCCGTGGGTTCAACCCACGGCGGCTACTTTGGTCGAGTCCCGGCTTGCGTGGTGGTTCGCGGTGGTTTCCGGCGAAAGGTTTTTTCGATTGGGTTGTCGGTTCCGCAATTTAGACAATCCGGATATTCGAAGGATTTCGGTCGGAATTAATTAGTTAATTTATTTATTTAAATTTATTAATTCCGGGATATCGATTTCCAACAATTGGTATCAGAGCGTTGGTTTTAGTTCATGGTATTTTTTGATAAATTGTTCTACCTTGCAGGGTTTCCGATTATTATGGCTAGATTTAATTATTGTTAATTAATGTCATAATAATGTTCTTGATTATTGAACTCTCGGTGATGTCAATATTTGTTCTTGTGTGGTGAATGCTTGTTCTTAATTTTTCCGGAAATTGTATGAGGTTGATTTCATGTAGAATCGATGCCGGATAACGTAGTAATAAATTTGTAATTTATTTACGTTGGATCGATGACGAAACGACCGCCGGAAAAGTGTGACGGAGGAGACGAAGAGAGGGAGGACCGGGGATCGATCACGAGGATCGATCCCATGAGGATCGATCGCCCGGGCTGCCCTAGGGCTCTCGGCCACGCCGGCCACCAAGGGTGGTGGCGCGTGAGCCTTGGCCGGCGGTGGTAGTGGCGGTCGATGGTGGGGATGGCGTGGGGATCCCCAACCCATGCTATTCCTACCAAGATCCAACTTTCCTAATTGATTCGGTTTTCCTATTTTGAGTATTCCTAGTTTTGGGAATTCTCATGGAAATAGGAAAAAAATTAATTGGAATTAATTTATTTCCTTATTCTATTATGGAAGTCTTCTAGAATATTCTAAGTTCTACTTGGAATAGGATTCTAGAGATTTAATGGAATTAGAAAGGAAAATAATTAATTATTAAATTAATTTATTTCCTATTTGATTATTCCTATTTTATGGGAATTTTCATGGACATGGAAATTAATTAATTTTGGAAAGTTTAGGAGTCCTAAATTATTTTATTTCCTTATTTCATTATGGAAATCATCTAGAATATTCCAAGTGGGTCTTGGATAGATTATTCTAGAGATTTAATGAAGTAGAAAGGGAAAATAAAATAAATTTATTTTATTTCCTTATTCTATTATAGATGTCTTCTAGAATATTCCAAGTGGGTCTTGGATAGATTATTCTAGAGATTTAATAGAATTAGATAGGAAAATAAATAAATAAAAATATTAATAATATTTAATTTTATTTTTGATTTATTCGATTAACTTAATTTTCGAATTAAGTAACTTTTGGATTTATTAAAAATAAATAGATTTAAATATTGGAATTAATATTCCCGTCACATGGAGCATTCAAGAACGAAGACTAAAGACTAGAAGATGCGTACGGAGATGCGATAAAGCCATAATAGTCGGAAAATAATATTCTAGTATTATTTTGATTATGTGATAATATTCTATGTGCTTTATTTCATGTATGCATGCTTATGTGTATTTAATTATGCATTAGATAGCGTATCCCTTTGTTATAAAAAGCTAAGTGGGAGAGGGTATGGAAACATATCCATGGTCTCCATTGCCGTTCTCTTGGTGACTTTTATGGACTTTTGAAGTTCGTATAGACAAGTCATTGAAGGAGAATTCTTGTAATTCCTTTTACGAGAAACATTGATTAAGTTTATCAAACAATGCCTAATTTGTCTTTCCAAAACTGATTTCAAGTCGACTCATTCTCACCCCGGGGAGTGGAATGGATCCAAAGCCACTTGGTCATGTCGAGGACACAAATTAGAGACTTTCGTGTCATTTGATGACTAGATCGATTGTCTGCTCGGCTCCCTCATTTATGAGAGATAGGGTTGTTCGCATGGTGAATCACTGGTTAGAAACTTCGAGTTTCACTTATGATTCTCCGCGTCTTGATTTACAAGATTAAATGAATCAAGTAATTGGGAATCAATTGTAAAAGTCTTTTGGTGTAGTAAACGTCCACACTATCGTGGCTTGCTACATTGAATGGGATTTTGGAACGATTGATGTAGACAGTTATAGAAGGGAGTAAAGGAGCGTATGTTAACGTAAACGTCCACACTATCGTGGCTTGCGGTGAATATGCGTGTCCCAAACAATCTTCTTAGATACTGAGTAATGGTTTACACTTAGGTACGCTTCTTAGTATTCTTCCCATCGAAGTAACGCTAATGATGATGTACGACCGAAGGAAATCTAATTGCTAAATCATTTGGATAGGTAAACGTCCACACTATCGTGGCTTGCCATATCTGATGGGATTTTAGATGTGATTAGTGGTTTAATGATATTATTTGAGGGAGATAATATCGGAGATTAAATCGATTGTTTGTTGTTATATGTGCTCATAGATTAGGAGATGGCTTTGAACCCACTTTATGTGATAACTAATGATTTTTAAACTCACTGGTCCCTGAATGTAATGATTGGAATAGAGATCTAGACATTACCCAAACTGTTGAAGAGTACAAGGTTGTACTCAATGAGCTTTGTCCTCCCGAGCCTATTGACATAGGCGGCTAGACAAGAGGCGATGTGGATACTCATAAAGGGCAGTCGATTCGAGGAAACGCTTAAACACGTTTTTGAGATGATTGACCTTTTAGACGAGTTGAGACGGAAATCGCAAGCTCTTGTAGCCAATGCCAAAGGTTTCGAACCTAAGGGAAAAATCGGGGGAAAGGAAAAGCAAGCAGAGAAACCCAGTGGTCCTAGGTTTCTTGGACCACGAGATGGGACGAGAAAGCCATGAGGCAAGAGTTCTCGATGCAAACAGTCTGGGTACTGGAAGTCTGATTATCCTTTCAAAGAAAGTACGAAATTCTTCTTTAGTCGTAAAACATAGTCAGTGGTATTATCTACCGGAACCTGGTGTGTAGATATGGAACCACTGACGGTATGTGCATTTTAAATGCAAAGGTTCCAAGAAACCTAACGACTTGGAAAAGAAGAAATCGTAGTCTACATGAGCAATGCTGTAGAGGAGGCAGCAGTTGCAGTGGAGGACATTTTATAGGATTTCATTTTGAGTTATTGCTTTTATGTACCTTTCATATTAGAAAGAACTTTGTTCTAGATTTCTAATAAATGGATATTTTATTTCTTTTAATCATTTGATGGTTATAAGAAGAAATAATGATATTATCTATTTTGGTAAATTGACTAGCAATATATAAATGATGAATCCTGAGTCCACCACGATGCAACGAACCGTAGTATGAAACTCGTTTTACTAATAAGAGATTTCTTTATCAATTATACTTGTGGATTCTTATGCTGAGTCATGTTTATTCAAATAAGAAGTTCAAAGGTCGAAAATTGATATTTGATCAATTAAGTTGAGGGAGTGGACCTTCCGACCTAAGAATCTAATTTGGAAGATAATATGACTAAGCAATCCTTTATGGATATAAGATGTAAGATCCGGACAAGTATAAGAATTGATTGACTCTGATATATGCAGACCTATGCCTACTCAGACAATAAGGTACGAGTACTTCATTTGATGATTACTCGAGAAATGGATTAGAGTACCTGATGTGCCACAAAAGCAAGTGTTTTGACAAGTCAATGGACACTAAGCAATTGTGGAGAACCGTCAAGGTATATCCATTTGTAGCCTGCGATTTAATCGCGGAGGCAAGTACCTGTCTAAGGAATGCATAGCATACTGATCAAAGGTTGGGATTTGATCCCAAATGACTACACCATACACTGTTGTGTAGAAATGGTGTGTCGTAAACAAGAAATGGAACTCTTATAGAGATAGTAAAAGATGAGTTATACGGAACTACCTGTGTTCTATGGATATGTCTGGAAACAACGGCGCATTCAAATGCGGTTGTAGAATATCCTAGAAGAACAAAAGATGTGTGTTCAATAGTACTATGAACCAGAAGGACGTTATAAGTTCTAACGCCCGGTTCTTAGAGGAAGACTATTAGATGAACCACAAGCCCAAAATGACGTGATACTTCTGAAAAGAGAGAAAACGATAATGACTGGAAGCCAGCCAAACCGAGTAGCGGTACACCACTAACTGCACCTACTGTTATCACTGTTTATACACCGGAATGCCATTGTAGTGGGAGGTTGTGGGACAACCGGAGATATTCATAAGACTAGGAGAGTCTTCGGACTCTGGACCTAGTATACATGAAATCGATCCCTAGATCTACATGAAGGCCGTACTAGATCTAAATGTGCCTTCTTGGAGAGCAATAAGGATTATTGCTAAGAGGCGAAATCATTTAGAGTACAAGCTTAGTTGATCCATTTATGGATTGAAACAAAGCATTGAGTTCGTGGTACTTGCAAATTGATGAGATAGTCCATTTTATGGATTCATCAAAAGCATAGACGAATCGTGTGTATTGGAAACGTGATGGAAAACAAAGTGGTGTTTCTCGGAGGTTTTATGTAGATGACACTCTTATCATTGGCAACAATGTAAAGATGTTATCAGACATAAAATGATGGTTGTCTAGATGAATCATTATGAAAGATAAAGGAAGAAGTTGGACATTTTCTTGAGATCTTGGATCTCTAGAAAGAACATTGTACTTTTCCTGGACATCTTACATATATGATTATGGTTCGTTTTAACATGCAAGATTCCGAGAAAGGTTCGTTACCTTTCAGAGACGGAATGCATCTATCTAAGGATATGTGTTTTGGAACACAAAAGGAGATAGAAGCAATGAAAGCAGTTTCCTACACTTTGAGTGTGGAAAGCTTAATAAATGCATTGTTGAAAACAAGAACCTGATATCGACTATGCGGTTAGCATAGTGGGAGGATATCAAGGTAATCCTGGAAAGGAATATTCGACTGCCGTAAAAGTACTTTCGAAGTACTGTTCTAGACTACGAAGCAGACGAACATTTCCTTTGGATTACATTCTCTTAGATTTCTAATCGAATGAGGACCGGTGTAAGTCGATATCAGGCTATGTGTTTCACTATTGAAGGAGAAGGAGTTTTAACATGGAAGAGTGATAAGCACGATGCTTTTCGGACTCTGCCATGGGTAACCAAATAGCGGCCTCAGAGGCAGCGGAAGTTTTGGTATAACTCCGGGATAATCTCTGGGACTTAGATGTGATTCTTAATTTGCCAAAGGCTATGTAAATAGCGGTGCAATGGCAAATGGTAAGAAATCACTAGTCCATAAGTGTAAGATAACACATAGTGCAAGTACCACCTGATACGAGTCATCGTCGAGGGAGACGACGCTGTAGTCACCAAGATAACTTCAGAGCGGCAACCTAGAGTGCTCATTCACAAAGTACTTCTTGGAAGTACAACTTAAGCACGTGATGAGTATGGGAGTCGGGAGTTTGGAGGAAATGACTAGACCTTAGTACAAGTGGGAGATTGTTGGAGTTGTGTACTTAATGTCTAGATTTAAGTGACAGAAACTCACGATCCATTGCCATTAATCTATTTAACTAAATGAACAATTATTTGCGTTTAATTATTTATAATTAAATATATGCAAATTATAGTCCTGGATTATATACGTTGTAGTTAGTATGGTGTGCGACGTCACACAGAAGATCATTCTATCGGTTACTCGTATTTAATCGAACAGTTGCTCACGACCTAGATGGACACGGACCAATCCATCGGTATAGTCGTTGTGTGAGAGAGAAAATAATCTGTCTTGATTATTTTATCACACTTGTACACTTGGTGTATTGAGCGGATCGTTGAGATTCATCGATTAGGATTGCCGGCGATAATCGATTCGAGTCTCAGTGTATTTTATTCTTAATCCCCGATATTATTGCGGGTGTGTATATTCAATATAAGTGACTTTGATTTACCAAAGGAATTAACCGATTTAATTATTGGGTTAATTACCGGTTAAGTTGGGTCACTATATTTTATATATGACATGCCGTGAATACTTGACGGGAAAGTGTATCCCGGAAGGGTTGATAATATCCCCGAGATGAGTTCATAAGGAATTATTATGTAAACCCTGCAGGTGGATTCGTTCCGCATAATAATTAAGGTTGAATGGTACTAGTCTCGGATATAAGAGATGAATAAATTAATTAGCAATAAATTAATTTTATTCATGGATATTTATATCTTAAATACACGGAATAAATAATACTACCGGAGAAATATTATTTGATATAATATGGTTTAATATTGGGAGTGCAATTAATTTTATATAGTGGAAAATAGAATTAATTAATATTAATGGATTAATAGATTTGGGCTTGGGCTCAATTTAATCATTAATTTTGGAAGCTCAATATTCCACCTCCTTAAGATCCCCTACGTAGCCTATAAAAGCACTACATGGTCTTCTCTATTCTCATAACTTGAAGATCACAATTCTAGAGAGAGAAAGTAGAGAGGGAGATCCATGGAGTTCGGTAGATCGTCGCCCACACGACGTCCGAGCTAGTGCAAGGAATATGTAGGAAGATCTCAAGGTCGTCAAATTGAGTTCTACGTTTCTCCGAACAACGAGAACGAGGTAAATCGTAAAACCCTCTTTATGATTTTATCATTAATTATCGTGAAAATACCATGAACCAAAGATCCGAGAACGAACCCCGGACCGAGGGCCGAACGCGTGGTGGTGGTCGTCGTAGACCACCGGACCACCGCGATCGGCGGATCCACGGTGGGGATCGTGCGCATGCACGCGGCAAGACCCTCGGCTAGGCCGAGGGTGGGGATCGAAACCCTAGGGTTCGATCGCCGCCGGAAAGGAGAAGCCCCGGCTGGTTGCCGGGGCATGCGGTCGACTTCATGTCGACCGCGGGTTGCCACGGGCTGGTGCCGTGGCGATACCCCGCTGCTCCTGGCGGCGCGTGCGAAGAGGAGCCCCGGCTGGACGCCGGGGCGAGCGATCGAACCCCGTGGGGTCGATCGCTGGGCAGCCGCGGCTGGAGCCGCGGCGGGTCTGCTGGGCAGACCGCCCTCCTCGACCGGCGGTGGCGGTGAGTCGCCGGACTCACCGCCGGGGGGCTGCTCGGAGCAGCCCCGGGGATGCTTGGCATCCCGGCGATCGCGCAACCGCGATCGCGAGCCCCATTCAAGGGGCTCGGCTAGGGTTTGCCGTGGGTTCAACCCACGGCGGCTACTTTGGTCGAGTCCCGGCTTGCGTGGTGGTTCGCGGTGGTTTCCGGCGAAAGGTTTTTTCGATTGGGTTGTCGGTTCCGCAATTTAGACAATCCGGATATTCGAAGGATTTCGGTCGGAATTAATTAGTTAATTTATTTATTTAAATTTATTAATTCCGGGATATCGATTTCCAACAGCTACCCTATCCTGACTACCAAACATCTCCTTGAGGTTAAGCATCATATCATAGGCAGTGGTCATGGCCTCATGCTGATGTTGCAGCACATTTGACATAGAAGCCAAAATGTAGCACCGCGCCATCTGATCAGCCTTGACCCACTTCCGATGAGCTTCCTTTTCCTCAGGAGTGGAGGTATCAGTAGGTTCATCAGGACAAACCTCATGGAGTACATACTTGTACTCCTCAGCAGTTAGGACAATGTTCAAGTTTCGTTTCCAATCAACATAGTTTGGACCAGTTTGTTTGTTTTCTTTTAGTACAATGGACAGCGGGTTGAGTGCCGTATCTATAAAAGAGACAAATCAAACCGTAAAATTTAATTCGATATTAACTCCCTTAATTAATATCATTAAATTTACCAATCAATCCTAAAATCCCATCAGACTAGCATGCCACGTTCATGTGGACGTATACTAGTCCAAACGATTTTATAACTGGACTTTTACTTCGGTCGTACATCATTACAGCAGTGACTCCGCTGGGGAGGATACTGTAAAGCGTACCTAAGTGTATACCATTTCTCAGTACTAAGTTAACCGCTCGGAAACTACACGCCCACCGCAAGCCACGTTAGTGTGGACGTTTACGTTGACATGCGGTCCCTTTACGATTTCCTATAACTGTCGAGCCTCAATTAACCCAAAGTTCCGTTTCCGTCTAGTAAGCCACGATAGTGTGGACGTTTACTAAACAAACAACTTTGTTAATTGAGTTTCATTTAATAAATTTCACAATTTCGTTAATCAAAGCTTGATATCTCGTAAGTGAAACTCGAAGTTTCTAACCAGCGATCAATCATGCAATTGAGCTCTATCTCTCACAAAGTGAGGGAGCCAACCAGACAATCGATCTAGTCATCAAATGACTCGAATGTCTATAATATGTGTCATCGACATAACCAAGCGCTTTGGCTCCATTCCACTCCCCGGGGTGAGAATGAGTCGAGTTGAAATTAGTCTTTGAAAGACAGATTAGGCATTGCTTTGAAAAAAACTTAAGTGTTCAATTCTGTTGGAGTTGTGTACTTAATGTCTAGATTTAAGTATCGGTAAACTCCCCGTCATAGCATTTAACCTATTTAATTAATAAACAATTATTTGCATTAAATTATTATTAATTAATTATGCAAAATATAGTCCTGGATTTCATACGTTGTAGTTAGTATGGTGTGCATGGGCACACAGAAGATCATACTATCGGTTACTCGTATTTAATCGAACAGATGCTCACGACCTAGAGGGACACGGACCAATCCATCGGTATAGTCGTTGTGTGAGAGAGAAAATAATTTACTTAATTATTTTATCACACTTGTACACTTGGTGTATTGGGCGGATCGCTTGAGATTTATTGATTAGGATTGCCTTGGATAATCAATTTAAATCTCAGAGTATTTTATTATTAATCCTTGATACTATTGCGGGTGTGTATATTTAATATTAGAGACATTGATTTTCCAAAGGAATTAACCGATTTAATTATTGGGTTAATTACCGGTTAAGTTGGGTCGCTATATTTTATATATGACATGCCGTGAATACTTGACGGGAAAGTGTATCCCGGAAGGGTTGATAATATCCCCGAGATGAGTTCATAAGGAATTATTGTGTAAACCTCATGAGTGGATTTGTTCCGCACAATAATTAAGGTTGAATGGTACTAGTCTCGGATATTAGAGATGAATATAATTTATTGAGCAATAAATAAATTTATTCATGGATATTTAAATCTTAAATACACGGAATAAATAATACTACCGGAGAAATATTATTTGATATAATATGGTTTAATATTGGGAGTGCAATTAATTTATATAGTGGAAAATAAATTAATTAATATTGATAAGGATTAATGGACTTGAGCATTGGGCTCAATTTAATCTTCAATATTGGAAGCCCAATATTCCACCTCCTTTAGATCCCCTACGTAGCCTATAAAAGCACTACATGGCCTTCATAAATCATAAGACAAGAATATCAATAGTTGATAGTTCTAGAGAGTTGAAGGAGATCCAGAGGAGTTCGATAGATCGTCGCCCACACGACGTTCGGACGAGGTGCAAAGAATACGTAGGAAGATCGCAAGGTCATCAACACGTTAATTCGTTTCTCCGCACAACGAATTGAGGTAACAAAATCATAAAACCCCTCTTTGATTATGTGCTCGTTAATTGTGATGTATACATGAACGCACGATCCGGGAAAACGTCGAGACCGGGATACGAGGATTCGAGATCCCCGTCGGGATCGAGAAGGGGCGGCCGAACCCTAGGGTTCGACCGCCGGTTGCGCGCGGACGACGGAGCCCCGGCTGGACCGCCGGGGCATGCGATCGACGTGAAGTCGATCGCGGGGAGGTTCGACGTGGGCTGGTGCCACGGCGGGTGAACCCCCCCAGCCGCCTCGCCCGGCGGCGTGCAAAGGAGGAGCCCCGGCTGGAGCCGGGGCAGGCGATCGATCAGGCGATCGATCGCCGGGGCGAACCGCGGCTGTTGCCGCGGTGGTCAGCTGGGGGCTGACCGCCCCTCCTGGCGGTGGCGGTGAGTCGCCGGACTCACCGCCGGGGGCTGCCCCATGCAGCCCCAGCGATCGCCATGCACGGCGATCGCGAACCCCGCGGATGGGGTTCGGCTAGGGTTTACCCGCGGGTTCGTGCCGCGGCGATGCTCTTGTCGAGCCCGGTTCTTCGTGGCGTTCGTGATCGGTTTCCGGCGATAGGGTTTCGGTCGGGTTATCGGTTCCGCATAATTTTTGATAGCCCGGGACATCGAATCCCAGCAATTGGTATCAGAGAGTTTGGTATCGTGTTCATGTATACGTTCGATTATTGTTCTACCTTGCAGGGATTTCCGGCTATCATGGTTGGATTTAATTATTGTGTTAATTAATTATCATGATTATTCGTTTATTAAACTCTCGGGCATGTCGAGATTCGTTTTGTGTGGTTGAATGTTTGTAATAGTAAAAATTCGGGGGTTGACCGAATTTAGGATTTATTATTACGTTCTATGTTTTCCGGAAAATGTATAGGGTCGATTTCATGTATAGAATCGATACCGGATAGTGTAATTTAAATTCTTGTAATTTATTTATGTTGGATCGATGTCGAGACGACCGTCGGAGAACACGTGTGACGAAGAAGACGAAGAGGACGAAAAACCGGGGGGGTCGATCATCCCCATGATCGATCCCCATGAGGATCGATCGACCCCACCATGGGGGCTGCCCGTTAGGGCTTCCGGCCACGCCGGCCACCGGTGGTGGTGGCGCGTGGCTAGGGGGCGGCGGTGGTGGTGCCCGGTGATGGTGGTGGTCGGCGGTGGGGGTGGTGTGGGGATCCCCAACCCATGCTACTCCTACCAAAGATTCACTTTCCTAATTAATTCGGTTTTCCTAATTGAGTTTTCCTATTTTTGGGAATTCTCATGGATTAGGAAAAGAATTAATTGGAATTAATTTTATTACCTTATTCTATTATGGAAGTCTTCTAGAGTATTCCGAGTTCTACTTGGAATAGGATCCTAGAGATTTAATAGAATTGGAAAGTAATAAAAATTAATTTAGGATTGATTTATTTCCTAATTGATTATTCCTATTTTATAGGAATTTTCATAGTAATGGAAATTAATTAATCTTGGAAAGTAGAAGATTCCTAATTTATTTTATTTCCTTATTCTATTATAGAAGTCTTCTAGAATATTCCAAGTTTTACTTGGATAGATTATTCTAGAGATTTAATAGAATTAGATAGGAAAATAAATAAATAAAAATATTAATAATATTTAATTTTATTTTTGATTTATTCGATTGACTTAATTTTCGAATTAAGTATCTTTTGGATTTATTGAAAATAAATAGATTTAAATATTGGGATTAATATTCTCGTCACATGGAGCATTCAAGAACGAAGACTGAAGACTAGAAGACGCATACGGAGATGGAATAAAGCCATGATAGTCGGAAAATAATTTTCTAGCATTATTTTGACTATGTGATATGTTCTTTATTACTTGTATGCATGCTTATGTGTTTAATTATGTATTAGAGCGTATCCCTTTGTTATAAAAAGCTAAGTGGGAGAGGGGATGGAAACATTCCCGTGGTCTTCATTACTGTTCTCTTGGTGACATTTATGAGCTTTCGAAGTTCATATAGATATGTCATTGGAGGAGAATTCTTGTAATTCCTTTTACGAGAAACATTGATTAAGTCTATCAAACAATGCCTAATTTGTCTTTCTGAAACTGACTTCAAGTCGACTCATTCTCACCCCGGGGAGTGGAATGTGTTGGGGGATAAAAAAACCAATTTGTACACGGGGAGGACGGGCCCGCCCACCGCTCTTGAAAGCGGTCGTAAGAGATCGGGGTCGAACCCCAGGTACGAGTCCATGCAGTCCAGGCGAAGGATGACCCCGGGAGACCAGCAGAAGGGAAGAGCCCCGAGAATCATCACGAGTTCGCTCCGAGGCAACAATGTTCCCGGGCCAAATTCTCGGAAATCCCCCAAGGGGACCCAACCGGGTCCCGGACCCGGATGCCTGCAGCGCGTCCGAGGCGCCGTCACGGGCCGAGTTCAAGAGGCAGCAGGGATCCGTGGGTCGTCCAGAGAGGCAAGAGGAAAAGCCCTCCCACTCAGGATTCCACGACGAGATCCGCGCCAGACGCCTCAGACACCGTACCCCGGAACTCGCATAAACCCAATGCAAAATCGTGCCTCGGCATTTAATGATCAAAGATTAGATCTTAAACGTGTCCTGATGTCGTGGCTCTGCATGAGCATGTGCTCTCGCCTATAAAAGCCGACCCCCTCGTCTCATTGTAAGGGCGGCGAAAATTACCGAATAAAAGAGATATAGAAAGAAAGACATTATCTTCTTCAGCTCGGAATTCTTATCCTTTTCCCCCGGGGTCTAGAAATTTCAACCCTTTCTACATATAAATTCACATGATTTGGTAGTCGTTGCGAAACCCTCATATCCACCCCGTATCTCACCCTCTCCAACAAAAACGACCCAAAACAGTTGGCGCTAGAAGGAGGGGGTTGTATTTCTAGACCCAGGAAAAAAAGCCGTAGAAGAAGCTATGTCCGACCAGGAGCAAGACGGAGCCACGGCGTCAGACTCTTCGAGATCTGCCACTCAGAGGAGATCAGAGCGAGGAAAGATGCCCGTGGAAGATGAACCCGCGGTCCCGGCACCGACCACGCACGGATGCTATCCCGCGTCGGAGGCCGAGATCCACTTTAAGGAGCCAGGTTCTCGACGAGTCGCTCGTCGCCAGGTGCGGAGCAGTTCCGAAGCGCGACGTTTGAAGCGCCACCTGCTCACCGAACGGCACAACCGGCGCGCGCACCCCGGCCCACGCCGTGATCCACCAGTTCCCGCCACCCCGGCTCTCTTCTCGGGCAGTATGCTCGATACCCCCGAGAAGATCGACGAAGTAATGGCCAGCTTGGCCCAGCGTAAGCACGCTCTTACTATTCCTATACCTCTATCATCGAGAAAACAGGTTAAGGCCAGCGCTTTCGACCGACTGGGGCCAGGACAGGCAAGCCGTGACCAGCGCATCGCCCCGGCTAGAAGGCTGATGTTCGACTTAAACGACCCAGCCGAGTACCTGTTCACATCATCAGCACACGGGGCCCCGGACCCCGGGGCAGATTTGCGAGAGACTTTGGGGAAACGTGATCCTCACCCCGTCGCCCCGGTCCCGATCACGCCGGGACCCGAAGCAGGCCTCCGAGACCTGTACGAAAAAGTGAGCGAGGTAGAGAGAAGGCTCGCCGAGGCACAGGCAAAACCCGAGCGGGTCGACTTCTGCAAGGAGCCTTTGGCCCTGGAGGTCGAGCACGCCACCATGCAGTACGAGATCCAGCCTCTGCAGACCGCTCTTTACGACGGGAAGACCGATCCCGAGGTCCATCTCAGCCGCTTCCGCACCTACATGTCGGGACGGGGTGCCAGCGACGCCACCAGGTGCAGGCTGTTCCCCCTCACCCTTGGGGACACGGCCCACAAGTGGTTCGCGGGGCTACCCTCCCGATCCATCCACTGTTTTGACGACTTGGTCCAACGCTTCGTCGCCCACTTCGCCTCGAAGGTCAATCGACTCGAGCAGAGCCAGAGGTTGATCGGTGTTAGGCAGGCGGCGGACGAAAGGGACGAGTCATATGTGGACCGAGTAGGGGATATCCTGATCGGCGGCGAAGAAGTCGGTGACGATTTAAAATTGCACACGGCCATGAGTGGGCTCCGAAAGAACTCGGAGCTTTTCAAACACCTGATGCTTTGTTACCCGCGAAGTTACGAAGACTTCCGCATTAAAGCCGGGGCCCAGTGTTGGTTCCAGCGACTTATGCGGGGAAACGAAAGTGCTCCAGAGCGAAAGAGTCAGGACCCGGAGCCCGCGGACCGGAGGACCACCCACGCCCCGCGGAAGGCCCCTTACAAGCCTTACGAGCAGGGCCGCCCGCTGCCCAGCTATAAAGAGATGGAGGTGAAGCTCGTGGAACAGACCGGTCAGGACGCCCTAACCATGATGGAGATTTTGCTAGCCGTGGGGGGAGACATTTTGGTAAAACCGGGGCCCATGCGAGCCCCCGAAGGAAAATTAGACAGAAGGCTGTGGTGCTCTTTCCATGACCAGCATGGGCACGCTACAGGCCAGTGCAGACAGCTGCTCCGACAACTTTGGAAACTGTTTAAGGACGGAAAGCTCTGGGATTTACTCTCGCGCCCCGGACCCCGGGGCGATGGGACGGCGGCTCGAGGCAACCCCGGACAGAAAGGAGCGGGTCACGACCCGCAAACCCACGACCAACACCGGGCCCAGGGAGGCCAAATTCTCATGATCGGCGGGCTACGCCCGATAGCCAGCGATAGCAAACGAAAGAGGAGGCGTGAACTCGAGGTGTGGCAGGTTTATCACGCGACGCGACCGGCCCCGCCCCCCGGGATCACGGAGAAGGCGGAAATCTCGTTCTCTTCCGCGGACAAGGATGGTGTGACCTTTCCTAAAAGGGACGCCCTGGTAATTAAAGCCCCCATCTTGGGGATGGAGGTCTCGAGGCTGCTAATCGATAGCGGGGCCCACTGCAATATCCTTTACAAGCAAGCCCTGGATCAGATGGGCCAGCTCGCCCAATATATTCTCCCGTGCGACCTTAGACTCAAAGGTTTCGGAAGCGACGTGGTGACCCCCTTTGGTACGATCACGTTACCTCTCGAGCTGGCAGACTGCGTCAAGCCCGAAGTCAAGGTGTTGAGAAACCTCGAGTTCGTAATAATAGATAGGGCTAGCGGGTACAACGCACTTCTGGGGAGACCCTTCTTAGAAGCTTTCGAAGCTGTGGCCTCCACCTACTATTACTGTATCAAGTTCCCCGTCCCCTCCGGAGCTATTGGCACCGTGAGAGGGGACCAGCTAATGGCAAAAAAGTGTTTGCTCTATTCAAATTCTTATGAACTAACGGACCCAACGGCGGAAGCCGCGACAGATACCTCCCGAGTAAATCAGCTTTTAGCTAGGCTAAGTACCCCAGGAGCCCAAACGAGCGTGTTTGACCTAGACCCCCCAACCTCCCGGGGGCCAGTGGAGAGGACGTCCAACACGGTTGCCTCGGTCCCCGTCCTCGAGGCCGGCGTCGCGCCGGGGACGGGGCAAGAGGGCGCCATGATCGACCCGAGCTCCAGCACGGGCGAGCGAGTTGTCGGCCTCGGGACGGGGAAGGACCTCGAGCCCCCAAGCATCAGTGAGTCTAGTCTCGACCCTTTCCCCGAAACCCGTCTCCGGAACGACCGCGGAGTCGAGGCCCTCGAGGCACCCATGCAATGCGAGGTCGGAACCCCGGAGCTCCCCCGACAGGTGTGGCTCGGTTCCCTCATGAACCACGGGACCCGGGTAGACCTCGAGTCTTTCTTAAAAACCAATTTGACCACATTCGCCTGGAGCAGCGGAGAGCTCGGGAGAGTCGACCCGGAGAATGCCAGTCACCGCCTCCGCTTGGATCCCAAGCGCCGTCCGGTAGCCCAAAGACGGAGGAAAATGGGGCCCGAGAAGGGAGAAGCACTAACCGCGGAGGCCCACAAGCTCTTGAAGGACGGGCTAATACGCCTCGCCCCGCACGACGCGACGTGGGTATCAAACGCGGTGATGGTGCGGAAAACGGGGGGCAAGTGGAGGCTCTGCATCGACTACTCCGACCTCAATGAGGCGTGCCCCAAAGACCATTTTCCAATGCCCCACATTGACCAATTGGTCGACAGCACCGCGGGCCACGCGATGTTCTCCATTATGGATGCGAGCTCCGGGTACCACCAGATTCCAATGGATCCCGAGGACACCCGCCACACCGCTTTCTACACGGGGAGCAACGTGTACTGTTGGGAACGGATGCCGTTCGGCCTAAAGAACGCCGGGGCCACCTACCAAAGGCTGGTCAACACCATGTTCGCCGGAGAGATCGGCAAAACGGTAGAAGTATACATTGACGACATCATTGTGAAAAGTACGATCGAGACAGACCACGTCGCGGACCTCGCTCGAGTCTTCGAGATCCTCGGGGCGTACAACATGAGGCTGAACCCCAAGAAATGTCATTTCGGGATCAAGAGAGGAATGTTCCTGGGACACGTGTTTGGGGAATATGGGCTCGAGCCCAACCCAGCAAAAATCAAGGTTGTGCTCGACATGGCCGAGCCACGGGACGTAAAAGGAGTCCAACGGCTCACCGGTTGCCTCGCAGCGCTCAGCCGGTACGTATCGCGACTCGGGGACAAAACCCGCCCATTCTTCGGATCAATAAAAAACCAAGAGTTCCACTGGAAGAAGGATAGCCAGGATGCCTTCAGACGGATCAAGGAATACCTCGCGGGACCCCATATCCTAACGGTCCCCAAAGCAGGGGAGAAACTTTTTCTTTACCTCGCCGCGTCTGAGTGCGCATTGAGCGCGGTGCTCGTCCGAGCCGAGGGCACTCTCCACCTACCCATCTATTTCGTAAGCCATGTTCTCCACGAGGCGGAGACTCGGTACACACCGCTCGAAAAGTTGGCGTACGCTCTGATAATTTCGGTCCGCAAGCTCAGGGCATACTTGTTCGAGCACCCGGTAGAAGTGCTCACCACAATGCCCTTACGACAAGTCATGCATCGTTCCGATGTGACGGGTAGATTGCTCCGATGGAGCCTGGAGCTGAGCCAGTACGATATCACTTTCGCTCCCCGGACCGCGATAAAGGCACAGGCACTTGCGGATTTTGTCGTCGAGCTGACTTTTCCCCAGCGGAGCACGGGTCAAGCACGCCCCTGGAGACTTTACGTGGACGGGTCGTCTACAAGTGCGTGCTCGGGGGCCGGAATGGTGCTCCTCGGGCCAGACGGTGACTCGTTTGCCCACGCGGTGAAATTCGAATTTCCCGCGACAAATAACGAAGCAGAGTACGAGGCACTCGTAGCGGGCCTCGAGATGTCCATCGCGGTAGACGTCCCACAACTCCATGTGTTCATGGATTCGCAGCTAGTAGTGAACCAAGTCACGGGCGATTACGAAGCCAAAGGCGAACAAATGATCAAGTACCTCGAGCTGGTGTGGAAGTTGTGCGGCAAGATACCCGATGTCCGAATCGAGCAAATCCCCAGGGAACAAAATTCACAAGCCGACGCGCTATCCAAGTTGGCCTCATCCGAAGGATCCGCAGATCTATCCCGAGTCGTGCTAACACATTTAAAGACACCCTCGGTCGACGCCCGAGAAGAAATTCTTCCCGTAGTCCCGGAGTCCGGGACCGACTGGCGAGACGCGATCAAAGGATTCATCGAGTCCGGGGCCCTGCCCCCGGACAGAGTCGAGGCTAAACAGCTCCGCATACGGGCTGCAAGGTACTCTATTCTGGGATCCCAACTTTATCGCAGGAGTTTTTCTATGCCTTTGTTAAAATGTATATCCAGGGACGAGGGAGCCAAAGTCCTATCCGAAATCCACGAAGGCATATGCGGTAATCACGCCGGCGGTCGGTCTCTAGCCCACAAAACCATGGGCCAAGGTTTCTACTGGCCGAGCCTACGCCGCGACGCCGCCGAGTTCGCAAAGAGATGTGTCCAGTGCCAACTCATGGGCCCCAACATCCTCACCGCGCCCGGGACCCTCAAGGCACTGTACTCCCCGTGGCCTTTCGCCCGGTGGGGCATAGACATCATCGGCCCGCTGGCCACCGCCCCGGGCGGAGTCAAATTCGCGTTTGTCGCGGTCGACTACTTCACCAAATGGGCCGAGGCGGAAGCAGTCCAGAAGATCGATCAACCCCAAGTAATCAAATTCATCTGGAAGAACATCATATGCCGGTTCGGGTTTCCCGAATCCATCATCTCGGACAACGGCAAGCAGTTTGACGGCGAGCGAGTTGCGGATTTTTGCGAGCTATGGGGTATAAGGAGAGCGTTTTCGACCCCGTACCATCCGCAGTCCAATGGGCAGGTCGAGGCGGTGAATAAAATTTTGAAGCACACCATCAAGGCAAAGCTGGAGTTACGAAAAGGAAGATGGGCGGAGGAGCTGCCGGAGGTGCTGTGGTCATACCGCACCACGGTAAAAAACGCAACAGGAGAGACACCGTACGCCCTCGCGTTCGGTACGGAGGCCGTGATCCCGACTGAGGTGATAGTGCGTTCACACCGCACCGCCCAGGACGTCACCCCGGAGAACGAGGCAGTACTGCGCCTCGAGCTAGATCTCCTTGAGGAGAGGAGGTTGAGTTCTGACTCCCTCAATGCGATGAACAAACGGCGGATTGCCAAGTTATACAATACGAAGGTTAGGGCCCGAGAGTTCAGCCCCGGGGAGTTGGTGTTGAAAAAATTACTAGGAACCCACTCCGGGGCCCTCGGGCCGACATGGGAAGGACCTTTCCGAGTAGCGACGTGCTTGGAGAACGGGGCCTACGCCCTGGAATTGATGGACGGTACCCCAGACCAATACCGATGGAATGCGTTGCACCTGAAGAAATTCTACCCGTAGAGGAGTAAAACCGGAGCAGGCTCGAGCCCCGACAAAGCCGACGAACGGAGTTATATGTATATGCTCTAAGACAGCAAAAATAAAAACGAGCACCCACGAGTGTCGGAGAATTTGAAACAATTCCCTATGATTTGCGTATTGTCGTTTAGTCGAGAAAAAGACCTAACTTGCCTAAGACCCGGGAACCGGAGGTTGCAATAACACAATCCCGGGGCACGGGCAGCGGGGACAATACAAAAATAATTTGTGGACTCATCCGCAAAAGCCCAAAAGGCCACGAACCCATTCAGTCTTCAACTTTGGCGACTCTAGAGTAAGAACGATATTTACCATGTCCCAAGTTGCGAGCACGGGGGGAAGAAAATAAAAGCTATCAAAAGCCACAAAAAACCCGCTTCAACCAAATCCCCAAACCCACAAAGGCTCCGCGAAGCCTAGGGTCGAGGAGGTCCGGGTACTAAATAAACCAAGCATTCAAACTAGGGTTTAACTTAACCCCAAACATCTAACTTGTCAAAGAACAAGGGGTCAAAACATGCAAAATTGATAAACAAATATCAAAAACATCAACTCTAGTACCCCGGAGTCCGGGGTAACTCTATCCCCGGAGCCCACAACTCGGGGGAGTCACAATGAAAACCTCGCGAGTCCGGGGCCGAAACGAGGTCCAAAAGCACCTTACCTTTCTCTGACTCGGAATAAACGTTTCAAAAGCAAGACAAATCTTGTAAGAGAGCAAAGCGTAAGTAAACAAGGGGTTATCCCGAGACAAACATAAAATTCCGGGCCACTGCCCCACACCAAATCCAAACCGAACACAAACAACCACAAGAAATTGTCTTAAGGCCGAAGCCCTTAACAGAACAAAACGAAAATAAATGATTAAAATTCAGGAGAAGTAAGCAGGGAAACCTTCGAGACCACCTCAAGCCTGCGACCCCGGAGACTTCGGCGCCGAGACCGGGTCAACCACAGGAGTCTCTTCCATCGCGACATCGGCATCAGCTTCAACCCGTTCCTCAGCGGGCTGGGCGCTCTGATCAGCCTCAAAGCCTTCGTAGAAAGCATCGATGCTCTGCTCAGGGAAGCCGGCGACGACACCATCCAGAGCGGCCACCTGTCGAGGAGAAAGCCCATCTTCGACTCTCGGAGAGCCACCAGTCGCACTAACCGCAGTGGTAGCCTCGCCCGCCTCGGATCCGGCCTCCGTCAATTTCCCCTGAGCCGGAGCGGGCAGCCTAATTAGTGGTTGCTGGGGACGGACCAGGCGGTCGTAGCTCGGCCACCACTTCATGTCGATGTGGAAATCTTCCTCAAGGTCGAGGTACTCCTGGTAAAGCCGAGGATCGAGGACCCGGGTGCTCATATACTTCTTCCAATACTCCAGCACGCGATCCCGAGCCGCCACATCGTTTTTCGTGTGAGCGTACCGAACGGCGTCAGCCAGACCACTCGAATAGAAATGGTCATTGAGCACACGGTGGTCGGTCCACGGGCTAGCTAACTCGTCTTCGAGGACGGCGATCCGAGCCCGAGCTTCCTCCAATTGCTCCCGGAGGGCCGCGGCCTCCCCAGTCCGGGCCTCAAGGGACTCGGTGAGTTTCGCCACCTCCCCATTCACATCAATGATTTGCTGCGACAGAACCGTGGCTCGAGACTTAAGAGCCGTGGCCTCCGCGCCCGCTATCTCCAACTTATCATTCCGGTATTCAGCCAACTCGCGCCACATATCCCGATCCTTCGAGGCCGCCGCAAGGGCGGTGGTGTAATCCTTAACCTCCGACATAAGGTGGTCACTCTGGGCGATCACCTCCTCATTTAGCCGAGCCATCTCCCCAACCTGTTTATCCTTCGCCAGAGCAGACGCTTTCCACTGTTCCACCGACGCGGTGAGCTGCTCGATCTGACGGGCCTGGTTCTCCGACCACTCGAACCCCGCGGCGCTGACAACAGCGGCCTGGCTAATCAGCATCGTGCCCAGCATGAAGGTGTGGTCCCGGCGGCCAACCATGCCCTGCAGCTCGTGGGTCCATGACCGGCCGAGAGCACTGAGGGCCGCACCAACCGGGGTCCCAGGGGTGACCACCGGGAGCGCGGGGCCGTAGCCGGCCAGATAATCCCGAATCACGGGAGGCATGTCCGGAGTGGCGTCCATGATCCTGCGTAGAAAGGAAAGGCGAGGTCGCGTTTAGACAAGTAAAAAGATACCCAAAACCCCGAAAGACACCCCCGAGACATGGTCTAAAAATCGGAGTTTCTAAACTACCAAACGAGGGGTTCGGTTTAGATCATACCTCTGCTGACGGCTCGGGTCAACGCCGTAGTACGGCGAGCATCCCATCACGATTGGTGAAAGTCCGGAGCCTTCAGGCGCAGTCATTGGCAATTGACCAGGGCCAAGGTCCGGGGCCTCGGGGTCCTCGGTGGCTTTGCGTTTCCGCGACTCGCCGGTAACCGAGCCCTCAACCCTGTCGAGGGGGGCGGCCTGAACAGGGGCGAACAAGGGAGGGCAATCCACGGCTTCCACCCTCGCCAGTTGCTCCGAGACCCGGGGCCCGAAGTCCGAGGTCAGGTCGATCAAATCCTTCTCGCCGATGCGGGGCAGCACGGGGCCACTCTCCGCTGCCCGCTCGGGCGCGGCGGACTCGACCACCCCGGCGGAGGCAGTCGGAGAGGAGAGGCGCATCCCGATCAGGGTGACCTCGGGGCGCGAAGGGACCACGGAGGTCGAAGGGCCTGCTGAGCCAACCGACCGACTCCGGGAGGCCGGGATCGGGTAGTCCGACCCCTTGCGGTCTGTAATCCCGGGGAATCCAGACATTCTCAGCCGAGGGCGATCCTCAAAAATAAAAGTACGAGGGGCTGCAATCGAGACCCGTTTAGAAACATGAAATCAAAAGTACATATGATGAACAAAACAAACCACGATTCGGTCACTCACCGGGGTACGGATCGTGGAGGTGTCGCGGCGGGCAAAGGAGGCGCGCGTTCAGAAGGAGATCCTCACGACAGAGGACGGTGGCTTGGCGTTCGGTCGAGGTGTACGCTTCGGCGATCTTCAAGGCTACCTGGTAGTCCCAGTTCAAGGGCCCTTCCCTCCGAGTGCTGACACCTGACCAAGGACATGAAAAAGTTAAGAATCAGCAAAGGTGAATTCGGGCCAAAAATAGCGCGACTCACTCAAAATCTTCTCAGAATATCTCGTGGGAATATCAATCTCTCCCTCCGGAGTCAGGGTGCGCCAGGCCCCGGAGACATAAAGCCATCTCGGCCACGGATTATCGACCTTCGATGACTTTACCCCGACGGTGGGAATCCCCTCGCGACCCCTCACGGTGAAGCGCCCGTTTAGCCCACCAGTACTCGAGATCCCAAAAGAGCGACGGATCTCGGCGTCGGTCAACACCCGGATCAGCCCTGAACTGCCCAGGAGGGACAGAAAGGCCATGATCTGGGCCCACCCGTTGGGATGGATCTGGTGCGGAGCCACCCGCCAAAATCGCAACGCCGCCGTCACCGACGGGTGCAACGGGAAGCGTAGCCCGAGGTCCAGGGCATCCGTCCCCACGGCCACCATCCCGGGCGGCGGGCAACATGGGGATTCTCCCGGAGCCGGGGCATGGAGGTGCACATCCACTGGCACCCGCCACGGGATTCGCCTCCGCTCGATTATCGCAGCAGTAATCACGCTGGGTTTGCCGTGATCGCCCCATTTGGGAGTGTGGCACTCGGCAGGCGGCGCGTACGGTTCACGAACAGCGGCCACGTAGGGGTTGGACCGGTAGTAGGTTGGGTAGTCGAGAGGAGCGAGCGGCGGAAATTTCTCGTCCATCAAGCTTAGAAACTGAGCGTGGAGAGAGTGGATGTCGGTTTCCTAGTCGGAGCTAGATGAGGAATTACTCGACGCGGTGGCGCCACCAGAACTCGCAACCGATCCTTCCGCCTCGACCATGACCTCGTCATACGGACTCGACATCTTCTCGAAATAGGAGCAACAGATTTGGACAGGAAAAAGTTAAAGACGAAAGGGAACGATTACCTTAATTTCGGTGGAGTTAGGGTTGTGAATCGCCGCAGCACGTAAGGAAGTGGGCAACAATCACGGCAGGTTTTTTTGGAGAGATATGCACGCAAGACGTGAAGGGGCGGGAGCGGTTACCCGTAAAACACACTCGAGTTTTCCCTTTTTTCCAAGCAGCCCAACGAGGCCCATTGGGCACGATTGGGCCCAACAGGATCCCAATGATTGCCCCTAGATCGCTCGCCCCTGCAACCCTACTGGATAGGTCCGAGGCCCGGGCTCAGAACGTCAGGTAGCCCGGGGTCCAAACGGCAAGCGGCCCCCGGGTCAAGAACCTGAAGGCTCAATGCGCGAGCCCCGGGGCGCGCCTACCTGAACCACGGCGTTCGAAGGCAGGGTCCCCCTCGCCTAGGAGGCTTGTCGAGGGAAATCAAGTTGTTCGTTCCCACAAAGAGAAGATGTACAAAGAAAACAGAATTAACCGAAGCAAAAAGAGTTGCAGATTTCTCAAAATAGCGGATTCTTATTTAGATTCTTTACACCGGAGGGAGGAGCCCCCGCTACATCATCGGAAAAAGAAAGAAGAAAATGTACAGGAAAACCCTAAAAAGAGAAAAACCCTAGCCTAGTCTACTCCCCGACGGGATTTCTATCTAAGCCTAGACCGGGCCAAGCCGTCGCCGTCGACCACGAAAACCCTCGGCGTCTCGTCCCTATCCCACCGAACTCGCACGCGCCAGTCTGGGCCAAGGCCCACATGGCGGCAAAAGGTCCTCCATCCTTTGCCGGAGAGACGGAGGCGATCCCCGCGGCGCACCAAGTGCATAGGCCAGTCCTGGCCCAGCTCGTCCCGGAGAACTGTGCTCCGTTTCTCCAGCCCCCGAAAGCGGACGGTTAGGGGTGGTGGCAGCCTCGCTACCGGACGACGCCGGAACTCCGGGAGGGTCCGGGAGTGCCAGTAGCGAGCGACCTCTAGTGAAGGGGGGACGGACAGGTGGCTGTCCCCGGCGTCCGGATCCGAGTCGGAGGAAACGTCGAATATGTCCGGCGCCTCCTGAACCGGCTCCCCGACCGCCTCAGGCTCCTCGTCGGAAGAAATGTAGACTATCTCCGGCGGGTTGTAGTCGTTACTTCCTACAGACGAGCTCACCATTCTGGTTTGTGTCGGGGGTAAGGTTTTTTCTTTTTCTCGCCGGAGAAGACGACCGGAGAAGGGCTTGAAGGAGGTTCGAGGTCGGACGAATGATTGGATTAGGATCGGATTTTAAAAAAGTGCCCAGAAGATGTGACACCCCGAAAAGGCGTCATCATTAGCCTGGGGAACCGCCGCGACCGTCCGAATCCCAAGGAGCCGAACGGAGCCGGGCTGGGGACAAGCGCGCGGGGCCCGGGCTCCGAACCAAAGAGGGGGAAGAAAAAGAGATTTTCTATTTTTCTTAATTCATTTATTCATTATTTCAGAAAAGTCACACCAAGATGCGACCCCCGGGCCCCGAGGCCCGGATTACAATATAAAACAAAGGGGTAGACAACATAAAAGGCATCGAGGTGCGACGCGAAGACAACGAACGGCCCCGCCGCTCGCTCAGAGTGAGACCGGCGGAACAGGAACTAGGGACCCGTCCCCACGGGTGACGGCAATGTTGATATCCTCCACTTCCGACCAGCGAAGCTCTACCCGCCAATCATCTTGGAGTTGCATGTGTTGGACATACACCGCCCAGCCGATACCTCCAATCCCCAAGCGGTTGCCACCGGGAACTAAGTCAAAAACCCAGAGGCAACCGGACGAGTCGCTGACAGCCAGCATGGCGGGCCACACATGCCTATACATCTGTGCAAAGGGAGACGGCATCAAGAGGGCCTCGCGGTGATAACGGGAGTTGAACTTACGGGACACGACGTAGCGACGAACGCCGGAGCCCGCCGTCTCCACCGCGACTCGTCACCAGGTTCACGATCCCGAAGTTGGACGATGGGGCCCACCGCGGAACTGGCGGTTCTCTGAGGTTGAGCAGACATGAGAGGAGAAAGATAAGAAGAGCGGTCACCTAGACCTCATTATATAGTCCGAAAGACCGAACAACGGCCACACATCTCAACGCCACCTCCCAAAGTCACCACTCCGCGAGCACGGCATTTATATAGTGGTTTTCAGCTTTTCAGACGCCCCACAGGTCTGAGAGCACCCAGGCCGAGACGAATCCCTCGAAGGAAGGCAGGGAGGCATGCAGGTCAGACAACCACTAACCACATCATTTAAAGATGGCCCGACCATCGGGAAAGTCAACCGAGTCCACATAAGGAAATAAAGGACGTCGGCCCACGGGGAGGACGGGCCCGCCCACCGCTCTTGAAAGCGGTCGTAAGAGATCGGGGTCGAACCCCAGGTACGAGTCCATGCAGTCCAGGCGAAGGATGACCCCGGGAGACCAGCAGAAGGGAAGAGCCCCGAGAATCATCACGAGTTCGCTCCGAGGCAACAATGTTCCCGGGCCAAATTCTCGGAAATCCCCCAAGGGGACCCAACCGGGTCCCGGACCCGGATGCCTGCAGCGCGTCCGAGGCGCCGTCACGGGCCGAGTTCAAGAGGCAGCAGGGATCCGTGGGTCGTCCAGAGAGGCAAGAGGAAAAGCCCTCCCACTCAGGATTCCACGACGAGATCCGCGCCAGACGCCTCAGACACCGTACCCCGGAACTCGCATAAACCCAATGCAAAATCGCGCCTCGGCATTTAATGATCAAAGATTAGATCTTAAACGTGTCCTGATGTCGTGGCTCTGCATGAGCATGTGCTCTCGCCTATAAAAGCCGACCCCCTCGTCTCATTGTAAGGGCGGCGAAAATTACCGAATAAAAGAGATATAGAAAGAAAGACATTATCTTCTTCAGCTCGGAATTCTTATCCTTTTCCCCCGGGGTCTAGAAATTTCAACCCTTTCTACATATAAATTCACATGATTTGGTAGTCGTTGCGAAACCCTCATATCCACCCCGTATCTCACCCTCTCCAGCAAAAACGACCCAAAACAGAATGGAGCCAAAGCCACTTGGTCATGTGGATGACACAAATTAGAGACCTTCGTACCATTCTTTGATAGATGGATCGATTGTCTGCTCGGCTCCCTCATCTTATGAGAGATAGGGTTGTTCGCATAGTGAATCACTGGTTAGAAACTTCGAGTTTCACTTATGATTCTCCGCGTCTTGATTTACGAAAATCGAATGCTTCAAGTAATTGGGAGTCAACTATAAAAGTCTTTTGGTGTAGTAAACGTCCACACGAACGTGGCTTGCTATGCTGAATGGGATTTTTTGGAAATAGTTGATGTAGACAGTTATAGGGAATTGTGAAGGATTGTGAGTTATCGTAAACGTCCACACTAACGTGGCTTGCGGTGACGTAGCAATTCCAAGTGATTCACCTTAAAACTGAGTAATGGTTCACACTTAGGTACGCTCTATAGTATTCTTCCCATCGAAGTAACGCTATAGTGATGTACGACCGAAGCAAATCTAATTACGAAATCATTTGGATAGGTAAACGTCCACACTATCGTGGCTTGCCATATCTGATGGGATTTTAGATGTAATTAGTAATTTAATGATATTATTTGAGGGAGATAATATCGGACATTAAATTAATTGTTTTTTTATATGTGCTTATAGGTTTAGAAAGTAGCTATGAATCCACTTTCTGTGATACTCAATGAACATAAACTCACTAGTCCCAATTACATTGATTGGAAGAGAAATTTAGACATTGTCCTGACTTCTGAGGAGTACAAGTTTGTACTCCATGAAGTGTGCCCTGCTGAGCCCACGGCTGCCTCGACTGATGAGGAAAAAGGAACATATAGGAAGTGGAAAAAGGCTGATGAAATGGCTATGTGTTATATTTTGGCTTCCATGTCAAATGTACTCCAAACCCAACATGAGCCGATGGACACTGCCTATGATATGATGTGCAACCTCAAGGAGATGTTTGGGGAGCAAGATCGTGCGGGTAGGCAAGAAGCTATGAGAGTCCTCATGTCGACTACTCAGTCTGAAGGAACGCCCGTTGGGGAGCACGTTCTTAAGATGATGAGTTTGTTGAATGAACTTGAGGTCCTAGGAGCTTCTATTGATGCTGAGACGCAAGTCGACATCATACTCCAGTCTCTGGCCCCTAGTTTTGAGCAGTTTCGTATAAGCTATAATATGGGTAAACTATCTTATACTCTTGCGCAACTCCTGACTGAACTAAAGGCGGCAGAGGGGATCTACAAGAAGGGCAAGTCTCAAGCTCTTGTAGCTACCAAGTCCAAAAGCTTGAAAGCTGTTGGAGGTAAGGGCAAGAAAATGAAGCAAGCCTGGAAACCCAGTGGTGCCAAGATGAATGGACCACGAGTGGGGGCTAGTAAGCCAAGGGGCAAGTGCTTCCGATGCAACAAGTCTGGAGACTGGAAGTCTGAATGTCCTCTCAAAGGTACGAATTTTTCTTTAGTCGTAAAAACATAGTCAGCGGTATTATCTACCAGAATTCTGGTGTGTAGATATGGAACCACTGACGGTATGTGCATTCTTGAATGCAGGGGTTCCAGAAAACCCGGCGACTTAGAGAAGAAGAGTTCGAGTCTACATGGGCTAAGTTGTTGGGGTAGCAGCGGTTGCAGTGGAAGACATTTATCTGCTTTCAGTAGTTTTAGGATTTCATTTCAAGTTATTGCTTAATGTACCCCTTATTTTGAAAAGAACTTTTGTTCTGGATTTTCTTTATTTGAATGGATATTTATTTCTTTAATCATTCAGTGATTTAGATAAGAAATAATGGTGTTATCTATTCTGGTACATTTTAGATAGCAATATATGAATGATGAATCCTTAGTCTACCACGATGCAACAAACCGTTATGTATAACTTGTTTTACTTATTAGATGTATTTCTTTATCATTATGCTTGTGAATTCTTGAATTCGGACAAGCATTGAGAATGATTCATGATTAATGCAGTAACATGTGTAATTAGAAAGGTACGAGTCATTCTTTCAAAGAATACTCGAAGATGGATTAGAATACTTGATGTGTCTGAAAAGCAAAGTGTTTTTCAGTAGACACAAAGCTATTATGGGGAACCTTCAAAGTATATCCATTGGAAGCCTGCGGCTTGTTCGCGGAGGCTATCACCTATCTAAACGACACATAGCATAAATCAAAGATTGAGATTAAGTCTCAAAGGACTTCACCATACACTGGAGTGTAGACATGGTGTGTCAGGAATAAGAAATGGAATTCTAATAGTAAAAGGACAAGTTGTTCGGAACTACCTATGTTTTATGGATATTTCTGGATACAACGGCACATTCAATGTGGTTGTAGAATATCCTAGGAGAACAAGTAATTGTATGTTCAATAGTACTATGAACCAGAGGGGTGTTCTCACCCGGTTCTTAGAGGGAGACTATTAGATGAACTACAATGCCCTAACTGACAAGGTACTTAAAAATGAGGAAAAGAAAGACTGAGAACCAGCCTAACCGAGTGGTAGTTCACCACTAACTGCACCTAATGTTATTACTGTTATACACCAGAACGCCATTGCAGTGGGAGGTTGTTAAGCAACCGGAGATGTTCATAAGACTGGAGGAGTTTTGAACTCTGGATCTAGTAGACATGAAATCGATCCCTAGCTCTGCATAAGGGGCAGTACTAATCTAAATGTGCCTACTTGGATAGCAATAAGTATTATTGTCAAGAGGCGAGATCATTTAGAAGTACAAGCTTAGTGAATCCATTTATGGATTATCACAAAGCTGTAAATTGTGGAACTTGCGAACTGATGAGATAGTCCAAGTGATGGATTCATCAAAGTGCATAAGACAAAGAAAGGTGTGTTAGAGACGTAATGGAAACAAGGTGGTGTTTCTCGGAATTTTATGTAGATAACACTTCATCGTTGGCAACAATGTAAAAGTGTTGTCAGACATAAAATAAAGGTTGTCTAAATGAATCGAGATATAATATTAAGAGTAAGTTAGACCATGTTCTTAGAATCCTTCGATCTCTAGACAAGAACATTTGTACTTCTCTTAAGATATCTTATGCAATTATGGTTCGTTTTAAACATGATAATTCTGAGAAAGGTTATTGCCTTTCGGGAACAGAATGCATCTATCTAAAGGTATTTGTTTTGAACACTTAAAGGAGATAGATATAGACAAAGCAGTTTCCTACACTTCGAGTGTGGAGAGCTTTGTAAATGCAGTGTTGTAAAACTAGAACCTGATATCAACTATGCGGTTAGCATAGTGGGAGGATATCAAAGTAATCTGGATAAGGGATATTCGAATGCTGTAAGAGTACTTTCAAAGTACTGGCTTACGGAGCAAGACGAAATCTTCTTGGATTACAGTTTCTCAGATCCAAAATCAGAGAAACACCAGTGTAAGTCGATATCAGGCTATGTGTTCACTTTTAAAAAGAGGTGGAACCTAAAGATGAAAGAGTGATAAGCAGGATGCTTCTCGGACTCTCTCATAACCGAATAGCAGCCTCAGAGGCAGCGGAAGTTTTTGGTTAAGTTTCGGGATGACCTCTGAACTTGGATATGATTCTTGGTTCACCAAAGGCTATGTATATAGCGGTGCATGGTAAACTGGAAGAAGTCATAAGTTCAAAAGGTGATGATAACACATAGAGCAAGTACCACCTGATTCGAGTCATCGTCTAGGGAGACGACGCAGTAGTCACCAAGATAACTTCAGAACGGCAACCTAGATTGCTCATTCACATAATACTTCTGGGAAGTATAACTTAAGCACGTGATGAGTATGGGAGTCAGGAGTTTGGAGGAAATGACTAGACCTTAGTACAAGTGGGAGATTGTTGGAGTTGTGTACTTAATGTCTAGATTTAAGTATCGGTAAACTCCCCGTCATAGCATTTAACCTATTTAATTAATAAACAATTACTTGCATTAAATTATTATTAATTAATTATGCAAAATATAGTCATGGATTTCATACGTTGTAGTTAGTATGGTGTGCATGGGCACACAGAAGATCATACTATCGGTCGTATTTAATCGAACAGATGCTCACGACCTAGATGGACACGGACCAATCCATCGGTATAGTCGTTGTGTGAGAGAGAAAATAATTTATCTTAATTATTTTATCACACTTGTACACTTGGTGTATTGGGCGGATCGCTTGAGATTTATTGATTAGGATTGCCTTGGATAATCAATTTAAATCTCAGAGTATTTTATTCTTAATCCCCGATACTATTACGGGTGTGTATATTTAATATTGGAGACTTTGATTTTCCAAAGGAATTAACCGATTTAATTATTGGGTTAATTACCGGTTAAGTTGGGTCGCTATATTTTATATATGACATGCCGTGAATACTTGACGGGAAAGTGTATCCCGGAAGGGTTGATAATATCCCCGAGATGAGTTCATAAGGAATTATTGTGTAAACCTCATGAGTGGATTTGTTGCGCACAATAATTAAGGTTGAATGGTACTAGTCTCGGATATAAGAGATGAATATAATTTATTGAGCAATAAATAAATTTATTCATGGATATTTAAATCTTAAATACACGGAATAAATAATACTACCGGAGAAATATTATTTGATATAATATGGTTTAATATTGGGAGTGCAATTAATTTATATAGTGGAAAATAAATTAATTAATATTGATAAGGATTAATGGACTTGAGCATTGGGCTCAATTTAATCTTCAATATTGGAAGCCCAATATTCCACCTCCTTTAAATCCCCTACGTAGCCTATAAAAGCACTACATGGCCTTCATAAATCATAAGACAAGAATATCAATAGTTGATAGTTCTAGAGAGTTGAAGGAGATCCATAGGAGTTCGATAGATCGTCGCCCACACGACGTTCGGACGAGGTGCAAGGAATACGTAGGAAGATCGCAAGGTCATCAACACGTTAATTCGTTTCTCCGCACAACGAATTGAGGTAACATAATCATAAAACCCCTCTTTGATTATGTGCTCGTTAATTGTGATGTATACATGAACGCACGATCCGGGAAAACATCGAGACCGGGATACGAGGATTCGAGATCCCCGTCGGGATCGAGAAGGGGCGGCCGAACCCTAGGGTTCGACCGCCGGTTGCGCGCGGACGAGGGAGACCCGGCTGGACCGCCGGGGCATGCGATCGACGTGAAGTCGATCGCGGGGAGGTTCGCCGTGGGCTGGTGCCACGGCGGGTGAACCCCCCCAGCCGCCTCGCCCGGCGGCGTGCAAAGGAGGAGCCCCGGCTGGAGCCGGGGCAGGCGATCGATCGCCGGGGCGAACCGCGGCTGTTGCCGCGGTTGTCAGCTGGGGGCTGACCGCCCCTCCTGGCGGTGGCGGTGAGTCGCCGGACTCACCGCCAGGGGCTGCCCCATGCAGCCCCAGCGATCGCCATGCACGGCGATCGCGAACCCCGCGGATGGGGTTCGGCTAGGGTTTAGCCGCGGGTTTGTGCCGCGGCGATGCTCTTGTCGAGCCCGGTTCTTCGTGGCGTTCGTGATCGGTTTCCGGCGATAGGGTTTCGGTCGGGTTATCGGTTTCGCATAATTTTTGATAGCCCGGGACATCGAATCCCAGCAAATTCTATAAATGGAATTAAATTCGAATTTTGATCCAGTGATATCCGTGTGTCGACTTTATCCGATAGGGAGGATGACACTAAAGCCAACTCGTAAGTGACACACATCACTATCAAAACAGAGAATGGAGACCGCGGAATTGTTTCCAATCCCTCTCCCACTTAGTTTTTACGAAAGGGATAACATTCACATGCATATAAAATTAAAGCATAATAAAGCACGTAAACACGCAAAAAGCATTTAACGTGGCCCGATTATTATGGCCTTTAAAATTCTTCGATGCACGTCTTCTCGGATCTTCGTCTCGTTGCTCGTCTCGGTCTCGGTCCATCACCGACTCGTCTAAGGACCAAGAGACGAACCCCTCCCACTGGAGTATCGTCCCGGGCCCTCGAAAAGCGATCCATGATGTCCGTCGAACCCCCGCGGCGCTGCTGCCAAACCTTAAACAGCGCCCGCTGTATGCAGAACAGCGGTCGCTGGAGGAGCTGCAAACGGCGACCGCCGTTTGCCCTCCAGCGGGCGCCGTTTGTGCACAGTAGGCTGCGGGTTCGACTTCTCGACCCTCGTTCATCCGGCCTTCGATCTCTTCTCGATCCACCAAGTAGCAGCAACATTACATAGGTAAAACATACTACTTCCGGCATCGATCCTATACAGGTTGATCGATCCTATACATCCGGATAAACGAAAAAACGAAAAACGTAAAACCTAAACGACTCAACCCGTCGTTTTAAATATTACATTCAAGCAACGTTGTAAAAAACAAAGATCTCGACAATCCCGAGAGTTTAACAAACCACAACATACAGTACATAAACATATGACCATAATAATCGGGTTATCCTGCAAAACAAAACTCGCAAACAATACAAGAACGTACAAACCGGCTCTGATACCAATTGTTGGAAATCGACTACCCGGGAGGCGTTCGTTCGATTGCTCGAACATCCGAACGCTCCCAGTCGACCTCCGGTGTCGCTACTTCGTTCGCACGACAGCCCTTGACCCGATTCACGCCCAGCCATCGCCCCGAAGGACAACCACGCGAACCGGGACTGGTCTGCACTAAAACAGCGCCCGCTGTATGCAGACCAGCGGTCGCTGGTGGAGCTGCAAACAGCGGTCGCTGTTTGCCCACCAGCGGGCGCCGTTTGTCCGCGAACAGCAACGCGATGTTGCTGTTCCGGGCTCGTTTCCGGGTCGTTTTTCCTCATCCGACTACCGATCCGGAGGTCCTAGAACCCCCAGTAGTCGAGGAATACAATCCACGACCCCGGAACCCGATCTACGTTCATGTATGATCAACGAGTAAAAGAGATCGAATAAATGCGGAATAAAAGTTCCGATCTCATACCTTATCGGTCGATTGTTGAGACCTTAGCGATTGTTAGTGTATGCCTCTTCCCTTGACTCCAACCGTTGTGTGGGCAACGATCCGTTAGGTCTCCTTTTCTGCTTTCTCCTTTCTACCAGCGTTAATATTTCTTTTCTCTGATGAGAGAAAATATTTGCGCTATACAATTTATTTTTACAGAGAAAAATGTTTTTGCGTTAACGCAATAATTTTTCTCAGAAAAATAAAAAGCTGCGGAATGTAGGTTTAGGATAGGCAAGGTAGGGATATTTATAGAGTTACACTAGGGACCCCTTAGGTAAATAAATCACGGGCTAAATTGCAATTTAATTAAACCGGTGTCCTTAAAAGAAAACCTTTAATTAAATTCAATTTTAATTATAATTAATTCCACTATAAAATTATAATTGAATTCCCGAAATAAATTTAATATTATATCAACAATAATATTTCCGCCGAAATTACATATACGACTTTCCCCGTGTTTAAGATATCGAACGTCCACGAATTTATTTAATTACTAATAATTAAATTAATTCGTTTCTTATTATCCGAGACTAGTACCACTCATCCTTATTATCATGTGGAACAAATCCACCTGCAGGGTTTACATGATAAACTTTATGAGCTCATCTCGGGGACGTAATCAACCCGATAAACGGGACACGGTTTCCTGTCTATAATCTATAGCATGCCGTGCGTACAATTACGATTCCCAATTTACCGAGTATCTCGACTAATCAATTAGTCTCACTCATTGGCATATTAAAGAACCGAGAATTGGACACACGCACTTATAATTATATAGGGATTAGGAATTCGTATATCCGTAATCTCTGAGGTCTAGTTCGATTACTTCGAATAGTATAAATCGAACGCCCTCCCGTGGTCCTGCTCAATACACCAAGTGTACGAGTGTAACATAATAGTCAAGACCAACTATTACCCAGTCACACTACGACGTACCGATGGATTGTCCCTGTCCATCTAAGTCGTGAGCTTCTGTTCGATAGTATACGAGTAACCGACAGTATGATCTTCCGCGTGTCTCCTCACGACATACTATCTACAACGTATATATCTAGGACTATTGCATTCAAGTACATGATAGACAAAATGCCGACAGTTTGATTAATAGATAATGAAAACACAGATAAGGAGTTCCATACTGTCACTAAACTAGACATTTAGAATATAACTCCATCAGGAATGGTAAGAACTGGAGCTGTAGTCAATTTCTTCTTGAGTTCTTGGAAACTCTCTTCACACTTCTCTGTCCATACAAACTTCACACCTTTCCTCGTTAATTGCGTCATCGGCAAAGCGATCTTGGAGAAAGCTTCTATGAATCTTCGATAATAACCAGCCAACCCAAGGAAGCTGCGTATCTCTCCAACGTTCTTAGGTGAACTCCAATCATTGACCGCTTCAATCTTAGCTGGGTCCACCTCAATACCTTGAGCAGTAACAACGTGACCGAGAAAAGTTACACGATTGAGCCAAAACTCACATTTCGAAAATTTAGCATACAACTTCTCTCGCCTCAACGTTTCCAAAACAGACCTCAGGTGTTCTTCGTGTTGAGCTTCATCTTTCGAGTAGATCAATATGTCATCTATGAATACAATGACAAACTGATCCAAAAAGGGCTGAAAAACTCTGTTCATCAGGTCCATAAACACTGTAGGTGCGTTTGTTAGACCAAAAGGCATCACTGTAAACTCATAGTGCCCATATCGAGTTCTGAAAGCTGATTTTGAGACATCCGAGTCTTTTATCTTAAGTTGATGATATCCCGATCTCAAGTCGATCTTTGAGAATACACTAGCCCCTCTTAATTGATCAAAGAGATCATCAATTCGAGGTAGTGGGTACCTGTTCTTAATGGTGAGTTTATTCAACTCTCTGTAGTCGATGCACATCCTCAAGGACCCATCTTTCTTCTTCACGAACAACACTGGTGCGCCCCAAGGGGAGACGCTCGGTTGAATTAATTTCTTATCCAATAACTCTTGAATCTGATCCTTTAGTATCTCAAGCTCCATGGGTGCCATTCGATAGGGTGCCTTCGATACTGGTGCCGCTCCAGGAACCAGATCAATAGTGAAATTCACTTGCCTACTAGGAGGGGGTCCTGGTAGGTCCTCAGGGAAAACATCTTCAAATTCACACACAATCGGTACATCAGTCGGAGTCAGCTTCTCCGAACGGATGTCCATAATATTCACCAAATACCCTTGGCAATCCTTCTTCCTCAACATCTTCATTGCCTTTAATGCTGACACTAAACGTGGTATCGACTTGTTTCTCGTTCCAAGCAACGTGACTTCCTCCTCTCCTGGCCTCCGAATGATGACTTTCCTCTCCCGACATATGATATTAGCGTGATTATCTTTTAACCAATCAATTCCTAGTATAACATCGAAGTCTTTCATCTCTAATACGTGAAGATTGGCTTTTAAGGTCTTGATGTTAAATTTCATAGCTACGTCTTTACAAAGGAGGTTAGATTCCATCGTTTTACCGGAAGGTATACTAATCTCCAAGGTGTCTTTCACTATGTTGCAGTCATGTCTTACTCGAGTAAAATACTTAGCAAATATGAAAGAATGTGTTGCACTCGAATCAAACAAAACCAAAGCAGGTACATCAGAGATAGTGAGCATACCTGTCATAGCATCTGATCCTTCATCCGACTCTGGCTCATGTCCTCCCATGGAAAACACTCTAGCTACGCCCTTCTTGTTGTTTTCCTGCGCCTTTGGACGATTACATTTGTAGTACGGGTGCCCTGGCTGTCCACAGTTGTAGCAAACTCTCTGGCCGTATAAGCACTCTCCCGGGTGTCTCTTTCCACACTTAGCGCATGGTGGTATAGTAGGAGTAAAACTCCCTGGCCCATTCTCCTCGGTCCGGACTTTCTTACCCTCGATTCCCTTGCTTCCAGAGCTCCCAGCTTGGTTATTGAAGTTCTTGTTCCTTCCAGTGAAGTTACCACCTTTTTGTTGCTCCCATTTGCGCTTACCAGATGGATTACTAACACTAGTCTGAGTAGGCGTTGCTTGAATCATGCGAGAAGATATGGCTTGAGCACGCCCCACTACGTCAGCATAAGTCGTAAGCATTAGTCCTGCCATAATGGTACCAATCTCTGGTCGAAGTCCCCATTCAAACCTTTTTGCTTTCCTCTCATCAGTGTTGACTAAATGTTCGGCAAAACGGGATAGCTGATTGAAGTTGCGCTCATACTCCTCCACAGTCTGGTTTCCCTGCTTGAGTTCAAGGAACTCAGTCTCCTTAGCATCCCAGTATGATTGAGGGAAGTACTTTTGCATTAGCACCTCCTTGAACTGTTCCCAAGTCATAGCTGCCACCTGAGCCATATGAGTGCGCCTGTAAGAATCCCACCAGTGGGCTGCATCCTTAATCATCTGAAATACGGCACATGAAATCTTGTGTTCATCTGCGCATGCAATATGTGTGAAAATCCGTTCTAAACTCCTTATCCACTCCTCAAACACCATTGGGTCACCATCACCGTCGAAGCTTGGCGGTAGGTACTTTCGAAACTGCTCGACCACCACTGCAGTAACGCTAGCAGGGTTTGGGGGAGGTGGTGGTGCTTGCACTGGCTGTCGGAGTCCGTCTATAGCTGCAACTAAATTCTGAAGCAGAGTTGCAGTCTGGTCTCCTACTGGGGCATTATGTGCTGGATTTCCATTCTCAATACTTCCGAAAACTATCTACAGCGAGTAGGTTACATTCTCAATCATCTTAAGTTCTTAAGGCCACAATTATCATAACATTTGCATAGAAATAACTATTTTAACCATGAAAATCATTTAGCATTCAAATATCATTTTCGTAAACATATGCATCATATATGAAATAAATTGCGCACATTTGAACATTATAATCATGAACTTGACTTTAAACATGAGCTTGAACTTGAACTTTACCATGAACATGAACTTGAACTTAAAATAAGTGCGCAATTAATTTAAATAACATAAAATTTCAACTTGAAAACTTGAACATGCAATGCACTTGACAAATCATGAATTTGAAAACTATGTACTTGAGTATGCATCTCACTTGAAAATCATGGACATGAATTGCAATTTAATTGAAAATCATGAAATGACATGCATGTGATAATACTATCATGAAAGTAGACATATAACATGAATGAACAACCATGAACTTATAATGCACTTACTTGCGAAGTCGGCGCGAGCGGGCAGAGGTGGACGATAATAGCTAATTTTTAAAATAATTTTAGGTCCGTAAAGAGAACCGTAATGCTCTGATACCAAGTTGTAACATCCCATTTTTCTTTACATAAACTAAAGAGGATTTTCTTACTTTTCAAAATAAATTGTAGTATTTAAAATAAAAAAATATCAAAACGACTTTTCATAATAAAATCTTTAACTAAAAATAATAAGCCTCAATAGTCAAATTTAAATAAAAAAAAAACTCAAGTATGAAGTTTCAAAAGCGGAAAGCATAAAAGAAAATAATATCTTCGAAATAAACGCTGCTACTACTATCGCCGCCACATCCCCGTCTCGCTCCGATTTCTCTTAACCTGAAAAGATGGGGTTTTAAAGGGGTGAGTTATCAACAACTCAGTAGGGATACCAGTTCATACATTGCACAATACGAAAGCAATCGGAATAACTCTCAACTTTATAAACTAACTTGGATCATCATCATGACCACGTCATTTCATTACGCGATCACAACTATCTTGACTTGTTACCGTTAAACGGCCATGAATACCATAAACACGTCATTTCATTACGCGAATACAGCCATAATACTACAAACACGACATTTCATTACGCGAATGCAGCCATAATACCACAACCACGTCATTTCATTACGCGATTGCAGCCATGAATTTCTTCGCGCGACTAATATGTGCACATAACATGAATAGAATATAAAGTCCTCGATATCGAACAATTACCGCGTACCATACACTGATATGAACTGTATTTGAAAAGGTTTTAGAAATACCCCTACCTTGAAAATGCAGAACTTGACTTGAAAATAACGATGCGTGAATGTATGCTCGTGCAATCCTCATCCTCAGTATTCGTGCGATTATCATTAATATATAGGCTTGATCGACCAAATCAAAAGTTAACGCACTGATTGAAATAAGGGCAGAAGTTGAACTGGAATATTGGGGTTGACTACGCTAAGTGGGTTTAGACTCAAACACTATATTTATACGATTAGAGTACAATACTAAAAGAAAACTATAAGCCTGCTGGTACCAGAAACCTTTTCTCCTTGCCTGCCTATAGAAAATCCCAACTTTACTTTAAACTCTCCATAGAAATCAAACAAAGGAACACGTGCTTAAGTCCAATATAAAAAGAAACCCACTTCACCACTAATGAAAAGCTCCAATGAATCAATACAGAAACTCCAATTCATTAGATTTAATATAAAAGGGTAAACTTGGAGGATTAATTGGCTTGGAAAAACAACAAAAGAGAATTACGTAAGATTGAAAATTTTAAGAAAAGACTCCTGGACAGTTCAAGACTGAATAAAATGTCTTTGATTAATTTATTTTTTTAAACCAATTCACAAAATAGGAAAAGATGAGATTCATGTGATTTCCTAAAGAGATATTCTGGAACGAGGAGCAACACAACCGAGAAGGGAAGATTGATCAAGAAAAACAAGAGGGCCAAAAATTTTAAATTACACCTTACTTACGTTGGTCCCACAGATGACGAACAGAAACTTCAATAAAAGTAACGAAATTCTGGGTTTGGTTCCTAGAAAACGAATTACCAGATTCAAGCAATAGTTTGAAATTGTATTGATGAAAGAGTACATAAGGGGAATTTGATTGAGGACAGCAAAGTAGAAATTAAACCATACCTACGCTGCTTACGGAGAAGGCGGAAGTGCTGTAAAAGTAAAGAAAACGAGATTTTGGCGATGCGTTGAAAGAAAACTTGAGGGCTGGAAAACTGACTACGCTAGAAGACTAGAGGATTTATATATATACATATACTTAGGGTTCCGGAATAATGGAATTATTATTACTATTATTATTATTATTATTATTATTATTATTATTATTAAAAGACTATTTAGAATTTGAGGATACTAGATGCTTATGCATAATATGTGTCAAATAAGGTGCAACACATAACATGAAAATTATCTCTCAATATATGAACGTCAAACATAAATAAATGCAATTATTGAATGCTCAATTAAACTAGAACAATTAATTAAACAAGTATTGAGATAATTATTTCTTACGCAAATTTTAATTGGGCCAAAATTACTTACTTCATTATTATATAATTTTCGGTCGTTACAGATAATCTTATGGTGTGTTTAATTGTGAAGACCATGTAGTGCTTTTATAGGCTACGTAGGGGATCTAAAGGAGGTGGAATATTGGGCTTCCAACATTGATGATTAAATTGAGCCCAAGCCCAAATCTATTAATCCCATCAATATTAATTAATTTATTTTCCACTATATAAATTAATTGCACTCCCAATATTAAACCATATTATATCAAATAATATTTCTCCGGTAGTATTATTTATTCCGTGTATTTAAGATTAAAATATCCATGAATAAAATAAATTTATTGCTAATTAATTTATTCATATCTTATATCCGAGACTAGTATCATTCATCTTTTATTATTGTGCGGAACAAATCCACTCATGAGGTTTGCACAATAATTCCTTATGAACTCATCTCGGGGATATTATCAACCCTTCCGGGATACACTTTCCCGTCAAGTATTCACGGCATGTCGTATATAAAATATAGTGACCCAACTTAACCGGTAATTAACCCAATAATTAAATCGGTTAATTCCTTTGGTAAATCAAAGTTACTTATGTTAAATATACACACCCGCAATAGTTTCGGGGATTAAGAATAAAATACTCTGAGACTTGAATCAATTATCTGATGGAAATCGATATCCCGGAATTAATAAATTAATTGAAATTAATTACCTAATTAATTCCGACCGAAATCCTTTGGAGATCGAATATCCGGATTGTCAAAATTGCGGAACCGACAACCCAATCGAAATCCCTTCGCCGGAAACCACCGCGAACCACCACACGAACCGGGCTCGACCAAAGCACACCACCGCGGGATAAACCCGCGGCTAGCCCTAGCCGAGCCCCGCGTGGGGCTCGCGATTGCACACGGCAATCGCTGGGGATGCATCGAGCATCCCCCGGGGCTGCTCGTAGCAGCCCCCGGCGGTGAGTCCGGCGACTCACCGCCACCGTCGATCGGAGGAGGGGGCGCCTGCCGCGGCACCAGCCCGCGGCTGCCCCCAGCGATCGACCGTGGTCGATCGCTCGCCCCGGCATCCAGCCGGGGCCCTTCGATGTGCACCGGCGGTCGAAGCCCTAGGGCTCGACCGCCACCCTCGGCGACCAGCCGAGGGTTCTCTTTGCGTGCGATCCCCGCCGGGGATCTCTCGGCCTCCGCGGTCCGGTGATCCTCGATCACCACCGCGAGGCCGATCCTCGTCCACGGGGTTCGTCCCTCGGATCTTGGTTCATGATATTTTTACGATAAATAAACGATAAAATCATAAAGAGGGTTTTACGATTTACCTCGTTCTCGTTGTTCGGAAAAACGAAGAACTCAATTTGACGACCTTTGAGATCTTCCCACGTATTCCTTGCACTAGCTCGGACGTCGTGTGGGCGACGATCTACCGAACTCCATGGATCTCCCTCTCTACTTTCTCTCTCTAGAATTGTGATCTTCAAGTTATGAGATATGAGAATAGAGAAGACCATGTAGTGCTTTTATAGGCTACGTAGGGGATCTTAAGGAGGTGGAATATTGGGCTTCCAATATTAATGATTAAATTGAGCCCAAGCCCAAATCTATTAATCCATTAATATTAATTAATTCTATTTTCAACTATATAAAATTAATTGCACTCCCAATATTAAACCATATTATATCAAATAATATTTCTCCGGTAGTATTATTTATTCCGTGTATTTAAGATATAAATATCCATGAATAAAATTAATTTATTGCTAATTAATTTATTCATCTCTTATATCCGAGACTAGTACCATTCAACCTTAATTATTATGCGGAACGAATCCACCTGCAGGGTTTACATAATAATTCCTTATGAACTCATCTCGGGGATATTATCAACCCTTACGGGATACACTTTCCCGTCAAGTATTCACGGCATGCCATATATAAAATATAGTGACCCAACTTAACCGGTAATTGACCCAATAATTAAACCGGTCAATTCCTTTGGAAAATCAAAGTCACTTATATTAAATATACACACCCGCAATAGTATTGGGGATTAAGAATAAAATACTTAGAGATTTAAATCGATTATCGCCGGCAATCCTAATGGATAAATCTCAAGCAGATCCGCTCAATACACCAAGTGTACAAGTGTGATAAAATAATCAAGACATATTATTTTCTCTCTCACACAACTGTTGGAGTTGTGTACTTAATGTCTAGATTTAAGTGACGGAAACTCACGATCCATTGCCACTAATCTATTTAATTAAATAAACAATTATTTGCGTTTAATCATTTATAATTAAATATATGCAAATTATAGTCCTGGATTTTATACGTTGTAGTTAGTATGGTGTTGCATGGGCGCACAGAAGATCATACTATCGGTTACTCGTATTTAATCGAACAGTTGCTCACGACCTAGATGGACACGGACCAATCCATCGGTATAGTCGTTGTGTGAGAGAGAAAATAATCTATCTTGATTATTTTATCACACTTGTACACTTGGTGTATTGAGCGGATCGTTGAGATTCATCGATTAGGATTGCCGGCGATAATCGATTCGAGTCTCAGTGTATTTTATTCTTAATCCCCGAAACTATTGCGGGTGTGTATATTCAATATAAGTGACTTTGATTTACCAAAGGAATTAACCGATTTAATTATTGGGTTAATTACCGGTTAAGTTGGGTCACTATATTTTATATATGACATGCCGTGAATACTTGACGGGAAAGTGTATCCCGTAAGGGTTGATAATATCCCCGAGATGAGTTCATAAGGAATTATTATGTAAACCCTGCAGGTGGATTTATTCCGCATAATAATTAAGGTTGAATGGTACTAGTCTCGGATATAAGAGATGAATAAATCAATTAGCAATAAATTAATTTTATTCATGGATATTTATATCTTAAATACACGGAATAAATAATACTACCGGAGAAATATTATTTGATATAATATGGTATAATATTGGGAGTGCAATTAATTTTATATAGTGGAAAATAGAATTAATTAATATTGATAAGGATTAATGGACTTGAGAATTGGGCTCAATTTAATCTTCAATATTGGAAGCCCAATATTCCACCTCCTTAAGATCCCCTACGTAGCCTATAAAAGCACTACATGCACTTCTCTATTCTCATAACTTGAAGATCATAATTCTAGAGAGAGAAAGTAGAGAGGGAGATCCATGGAGTTCGGTAGATCGTCGCCCACACGACGTCCGGGCTAGTGCAAGGAATACGTGGGAAGATCTCAAGGTCATCATAAGATCTCGTTTCTCCGCACAACGAATCGAAAGGTGAATTAAATAATTGCTATTTAATTCTTGTTTTATTGAATCAATTATCGAAGAACAAAGATCCAATAGTTCGAACCCCAGATTAGACGACGAACGCGTGGTGGCGATCTAGGATCGCCGGACCACGGCGATCGCCGCCTAGGGTTTCGGCGGCGTGGCGCATGGGATGATCCCCGGCTGGACGCCGGGGCGCGATCGATCAAAGGATCGATCGCGGGCAGCTGCTGGGCACGACTGCCCAGCTGGAGGCGGGCCACCCCAGGCGGCGGCGAGTCGCCGGACTCGCCGCGGGGGCTGCTGGGCAGCCCCACCCGATCGCGCGGTGGCGCGATCCGTTGATCGCGTGAACCCCGTACTCGCGGGGGTTCGGCTGGGGTCGGGCTGCGTACCTTCGGGTGCGTGGTCTCCAAAGGCCGGACTCCGGCGGATGAGTCGGTGTTCGTGTGATCTCCGGCGAAGGGTTCGTTCGGGTTATTGGTTTCCGCAAATTTAAGTAACCCGGGATATCGAATTCCAACAATTGGTATCAGAGCGTACGGTTACGTTTTTCGTTAATTGTTTTCGATAATCGATTCTCGATGTTTATAGCCATAGATTAATTTAAATTGTTAAATTATTGTGCTATATATTGTTCTACGTACTTGATTTTCTCTCTTGTATGAATCGTGTTTGTCGGAAAAATTAATTATTAAAAACGAGGGTTTTTCAGAATAATTGAACCGGATCGATCGACCGTAAGGCTCGGTGCGGGCTGCCGGGAGGGAGCTGGAAGCACGGGCTGTGCGGTTGCTGCACGTGGGGTGGCCTGTTGGCAGGGATCGACGGCATGATCGCCGGATGTCGATCGCCGACGAGCTGCTGGGGCTTTGAACGGGCTGCTGGTGCGCCAAGGTTCGAAGCGGGCTGCAACGGCGTGAGCTGGGCGTGTGAGCTGCTGGGGCAGCGGCTGGTCATGGCGGGACGTCGAGGGCGTCGTCAGGCCGGGAGTCGGTTGCTCCTCCACGCGCGATCGATCGGACGACGATGTGTTGTGGGGCTGCTTGGGTGCATGGTCGATGGCATGATTCGTCAGAGGAGACGTCGTGCCGGAAATTGACCGGGCTCCAGGCTGCTTGGACGATCGACCATGGCCTTGCTGGGTGAATTTTTTTTTATTCTCCAGCTGAACATATTAATTGATTCTTGATGTTGCTGTGCATGTCCAATTACATGTGAATCAATTGATGATGTTGGTCGATTGCATGGCCTGGATCGACATGCATGTGCATGTGCATGGCTAGTATGGCTTGGGCATGTGCTGTGTGCGGGTTCGATGTTGGGTCGACCGGAAATTCGTTTCGGTTCGTCCCGGTAAATCCGATCTTTCCGGAAATAATTTAATCTTTCTAATATTATTTAATTTAATTTTGGAATTAATTCAAATTCTATTTGGATTAGATTTCTTAATTATGGAATTAAATAATGGAATTAGATGGAGAGTTAAATTAGGAAAGAAAATCCTAATTTCTCTAGATATCCTATACCTACTTGGATTAGAAGTCTTAAGAAGAATCAAAATTCGATTTTGATTAGGATTCTTGAGATCTAATTTAAATAGGATTGAGAAATTATTAAAATATTGATTTTATTTAATTTAAGTATTTTATTTAAAATCATTAGATTAATTCAAAATTTATTTTGGATTGGAAAATCTTGGATTTTATTTAGAATAGAATTAAATATGGAAATCAATGGATTTTAATAAATATTGATTTTATTTAATTTAAGTATTTTATTTAAAATCAATAGATTAATTCAAAATTTATTTTGAATTGGAAAATTTTGGATTTTATTTAAAATAGAATTAAATATGGAAATCAATGGAATTGATTTTATTTAATTGGAGTAAAATTAAATATGAGAATCAAAGAATTTTTTCCGTTGCTCGGCAAAGTATTCAAGACGTAGAATGAAGACTCAAGGCAAGCATGCAGGAATTCATCAAGGTACGAATAGTCGAGAAATAATTTTACTTGAGCAATTATTTGATTATTAGTGAACGTACTTGCATGAAATGTATGTTTGTTATTATGCTTATGTGTATTTAATTATGCATTAGATAGCGTATCCCTTTGTTATAAAAAGCTAAGTGGGAAAGGGAATGGAAACATTGCCATGGTCTCCATTGCTGTTCTCTTGGTGACTTTTATGGACTTTTGAAGTTCGTATAGACAAGTCATTGGAGGAGAATTCTTGTAATTCCTCTTACGAGAAACATTGATTAAGTTTATCAAACAATGCCTAATTTGTCTTTCCAAAACTGATTTCAAGTCGACTCATTCTCACCCCGGGGAGTGGAATGGAGCCAAAGCCACTTGGTCATGTCGAGGACACAAATTAGAGACTTTCGTGTCATTTGATGACTAGATCGATTGTCTGCTCGGCTCCCTCATTTTATGAGAGATAGGGTTGTTCGCATGGTGAATCACTGGTAAGAAACTTCGAGTTTCACTTATGATTCTCCGCGTCTTGATTTACAAGATTAAATGAATCAAGTAATTGGGAGTCAATTATAAAAGTCTCTTGGTGTAGTAAACGTCCACACAACGTGGCTTGCTATATCGACGGATTTTGGATTAATTGATGTAGACAGTTATAGGGAGTTGTGAAGGATTGTGAGTTATCGTAAACGTCCACACAACGTGGCTTGCGGTGATGTTGCGGTTCCAAACGACTCACCTTAGTACTGAGTAATGGTTTACACTTAGGTACGCTTTATAGTATTCTTCCCAACGAAGTTACGCTATAATTGATGTACGACCGAAGCAAATCTAATTGCTAAATCGTTTGGGTAGGTAAACGTCCACACAACGTGGCTTGCCATATCTGATGGGATTTTAGATGTGATTAGTGGTTTAATGATATTATTTGAGGGAGATAATATCGGAGATTAAATCGATTGTTTGTTGTTATATGTGCTCATAGATTAGGAAATGGCACTTTCTGTGATACGTAAGGTTTTTTAAACTCACTGGTCCCTAAATGTAATGATTGGAATAGAGATCTAGACATTACCCAAACTGTTGAAGAGTACAAGGTTGTACTCAATGAGCTTTGTCCTTCCGAGCCTATTGACATAGGCGGCTAGACAAGAAGCGATGAGGATACTCATAAAGGCCAGTCGCTTCGAGGAAACGCTTAAACACGTTTTTGAGATGATTGACCTTTTAGACGAGTTGAGACGGAGATCGCAAGCTCTTGTAACCAATGCCAAAGGTTTCGAACCTAAAGGCATGAATCGGGGAAAAGGAAAAGAAATCAAAGAAACCCAGTGGTTCTAAGATTACTTGAACTACGAGATGGGACGAGAAAGCCAAGAGGCAAGAGTTCTCGATGCAAACAGTCTGGGTACTGGAAGTCTGATTATCCTCTCAAAGAAAGTACAAAATTTTCTTTAGTCGTAAAACATAGTCAGTGGTATTATCTACCGGAACCTGGTGTGTAGATATGGAACCACTGACGGTATGTGCATTTTTAAATGCAAAGGTTCCAGGAAACCTGACGACTTAGAAAAGAAAAAGATCGTAGTCTATGTGGGCAATGCTGTAGAGGAGGCAACTGTTGCAATGGAGGACATATTATAGGATTTCATTTTGAGTTATTGCTTTTATGTACCTTTCATATTAGAAAGAACTTTGTTCTGGATTTCTAATAAATGGATATTTTATTTCTTTTAATCATTTGATGGTTATAAGAAGAAATAATGATATTATCTATTCTGGTACATTAGCTAGCAATATATAAATGATGAATCCTGAGTCCACCACGATGCAACGAACCGTTTTATATAACTCGTCTTACTAATAAGAGATTTCTTAGTTAAATCATTTTACTTGTGGATTCTTATGCTAAGTCATATTTATTCAAATAAGAAGTTCAAAGGTCGAAAATTGATTGTAAGATCAATTAAGTTGAAGGAGTGGACCTTCCGACCTAAGAATCTAATTTGGAAGATAATACGACTAAGCAATCCTTTATGGATATAAGATATAAGATCCGGACAAGTATAAGAATTGATTGACTCTGATGTATGCAGACCTATGCCTACTCAGACAATAAGGTACGAGTACTTCATTTGATGATTACTCGAGAAATGGATTAGAATACCTGATGTGCCACAAAAGCAAGTGTTTTGACAAGTCAATGGACACTAAGCAATTGTGGAGAACCATCAAGGTATATCCATTTGTAGCCTGCGATTTGATCGCGGAGGCAAGTACCTGTCTGAGGAATGCATGGCATACTGATCAGAGATTGGGATTTGATCCCAAGTGACAACACCATACAGTCCTCTGTAAGATTGGTGTGTCGGAAATAAGAAATGGAACTCTTATAGAAATAGTAAAAGCATGAGTTAAACGGAACTACCTATGTTCTATGGATATGTCTTGGAAACAACGGCACATTCAAATGTGGTTGTAGAATATCCTAGAAGAACAAAAGGTGTGTGTTCGATAGTACTATGAACCAGAAGGACGTTATAAGTTCTAACGCCCGGTTCTTAGAGGAAGACTATTAGATGAACCACAAGCCTAAAATGACATGATACTTCTGAAAAGAGTGAAAACGAATAAGACTTAGAACCAGCCAAACCGAGTAGCGGTACACCACTAACTGCACCTACTGTTATTACTGTTTATACACCGGAATGCCGTTGTAGTGGGAGGTTGTTTAACAACCGGAGATATTCATGAAACTAGGTGAGTCTTCGGACTCTGGACCTAGTATACGTGAAATCGATCCCTAGATCTACATAGAGGCGGTACTAGATCTAAATGTGCCTTCTTGGAAAGCAATAAGGATTATTGCTAAGAGGCAAAATCATTTAGAGTACAAGCTTAGTTAATCCATTGATGGATTGAAACGAAGCTAGAGATCGTGGAACTTGCGAATTGATGAGATAGTCCATTTGATGGATTCATCAAAAGGCATTGACGAATCGTGTGTATGGGAAACGTGATGGAAACAAGGTAGTGTTTCTCGGAGGTTTTATGTAGATAACATTTTATCATTGGTAACAATGTAAAGATGTTGTCAGACATAAAATGATGATTGTCTAGAAAAATCGATATATGAGATAAAGAAGAAGTTAGAGCATGTTCTTAAGATCTAGGATCTCAAGAAAAGAACATTGTACTTCTCTAGATATCTTGTACGATTATGGTTCGTTTTAACATGCAAGAATCCGAGAAAGGTTCGTTACCTTTCAGACACGGAATGCATCTATCTAAGGGTATGTGTTTTGGAACACAAAAGGAGATAGAAGCAATGAAAGCGGTTTCCTACACTTTGAGTGTGGAAAGCTTGATAAATGCAATGTTGAAAAACGAGAACCTGATATCGGCTATGCGGTTAGCATAGTGGGAGGATATCAAGGTAATCCTGGAAAGGAATATTCGACTGCTGTAAAAGTACTTTCGAAGTACTGTTCTAGACTACGAAGCAGACGAGCATTTCCTTTGGATTACATTCTCTTAGATTTCTAATCGAATGAGGACCGGTGTAAGTCGATATCAGGCTATGTGTTTCACTATTGAAGGAGAAGGAGTTTTAACATGAAAGAGTGATAAGCACGATGCTTTTCGGACTCTGCCATGGGTAACCAAATAGCGGCCTCAGAGGCAGCGGAAGTTTTGGTATAACTCCGGGATAATCTCTGGGACTTAGATGTGATTCTTAATTTGCCAAAGGCTATGTAAATAGCGGTGCGATGGCAAATGGTAAGATCACGAGTCAATAAGTGTAAGTTAACACATAGTGCAAGTACCACCTGATACGAGTCATCGTCGAGGGATACGACGCTGTAGTCACCAAGATAACTTCAGAGCGGCAACCTAGATTGCTCATTCACATAGTACTTCTTGGAAGTACAACTTAAGCACGTGATGAGTATGGGAGTCGGGAGTTTGGAGGAAATGACTAGACCTTAGTACAAGTGGGAGATTGTTGGAGTTGTGTACTTAATGTCTATATTTAAGTAACGGAAACTCACGATCCATTGCCACTAATCTATTTAATTAAATAAACAATTATTTGCGTTTAATTATTGATAATTAAATATATGCAAATCATAGTCCTGGATTTTATACGTTGTAGTTAGTATGGTGTTGCATGGGCGCACAGAAGATCATACTATCGGTTACTCGTATTTAATCGAACAGTTGCTCACGACCTAGATGGACACGGACCAATCCATCGGTATAGTCGTTGTGTGAGAGAGAAAATAATCTATCTTGATTATTTTATCACACTTGTACACTTGGTGTATTGAGCGGATTGTTGAGATTCATCGATTAGGATTGCCGGCGATAATCGATTCGAGTCTCAGTGTATTTTATTCTTAATCCCCGAAACTATTGCGGGTGTGTATATTCAATATAAGTGACTTTGATTTACCAAAGGAATTAACCGATTTAATTATTGGGTTAATTACCGGTTAAGTTGGGTCACTATATTTTATATATGACATGCCGTGAATACTTGACGGGAAAGTGTATCCCGTAAGGGTTGATAATATCCCCGAGATGAGTTCATAAGGAATTATTATGTAAACCCTGCAGGTGGATTTATTCCGCATAATAATTAAGGTTGAATGGTACTAGTCTCGGATATAAGAGATGAATAAATCAATTAGCAATAAATTAATTTTATTCATGGATATTTATATCTTAAATACACGGAATAAATAATACTACCGGAGAAATATTATTTGATATAATATGGTATAATATTGGGAGTGCAATTAATTTTATATAGTGGAAAATAGAATTAATTAATATTGATAAGGATTAATGGACTTGAGCATTGGGCTCAATTTAATCTTCAATATTGGAAGCCCAATATTCCACCTCCTTAAGATCCCCTACGTAGCCTATAAAAGCACTACATGCACTTCTCTATTCTCATAACTTGAAGATCATAATTCTAGAGAGAGAAAGTAGAGAGGGAGATCCATGGAGTTCGGTAGATCGTCGCCCACACGACGTCCGGGCTAGTGCAAGGAATACGTGGGAAGATCTCAAGGTCATCATAAGATCTCGTTTCTCCGCACAACGAATCGAAAGGTGAATTAAATAATTGCTATTTAATTCTTGTTTTATTGAATCAATTATCGAAGAACAAAGATCCAATAGTTCGAACCCCAGATTAGACGACGAACGCGTGGTGGCGATCTAGGATCGCCGGACCACGGCGATCGCCGCCTAGGGTTTCGGCGGCGTGGCGCATGGGATGATCCCCGGCTGGACGCCGGGGCGCGATCGATCAAAGGATCGATCGCGGGCAGCTGCTGGGCACGACTGCCCAGCTGGAGGCGGGCCACCCCAGGCGGCGGCGAGTCGTCGGACTCGCCGCGGGGGCTGCTGGGCAGCCCCACCCGATCGCGCGGTGGCGCGATTCGTTGATCGCGTGAACCCCGTACTCGCGGGGGTTCGGCTGGGGGCGGGCTGCGTACCTTCGGGTGCGTGGTCTCCAAAGGCCGGACTCCGGCGGATGAGTCGGTGTTCGTGTGATCTCCGGCGAAGGGTTCGTTCGGGTTATTGGTTTCCGCAAATTTAAGTAACCCGGGATATCGAATTCCAACAACAACGACTATACCGATGGATTGGTCCTTGTCCATCTAGGTCGTGAGCAACTGTTCGATTAAATACGAGTAACCAATAGTATGATCTTCTGTGTGGGGCCCGACACACCATACTAACTACAACGTATAAAATCCAGGACTATGATTTGCATATATTTAATTATCAATAATTAAACGCAAATAATTGTTTATTTAATTAAATAGATTAGTGGCAATGGATCGTGAGTTTCCGTTACTTAAATATAGACATTAAGTACACAACTCCAACAATCTCCCACTTGTACTAAGGTCTAGTCATTTCCTCCAAACTCCCGACTCCCATACTCATCACGTGCTTAAGTTGTACTTCCAAGAAGTACTATGTGAATGAGCAATCTAGGTTGCCGCTCTGAAGTTATCTTGGTGACTACAGCGTCGTCTCCCTCGACGATGACTCGTATCAGGTGGTACTTGCACTATGTGTTAACTTACACTTATTGACTCGTGATCTTACCATTTGCCATCGCACCGCTATTTACATAGCCTTTGGCAAATTAAGAATCACATCTAAGTCCCAGAGATTATCCCGGAGTTATACCAAAACTTCCGCTGCCTCTGAGGCCGCTATTTGGTTACCCATGGCAGAGTCCGAAAAGCATCGTGCTTATCACTCTTTCATGTTAAAACTCCTTCTCCTTCAATAGTGAAACACATAGCCTGATATCGACTTACACCGTTCCTCATTCGATTAGAAATCTAAGAGAATGTAATCCAAAGGAAATGCTCGTCTGCTTCGTAGTCTAGAACAGTACTTCGAAAGTACTTTTACAGCAGTCTGATATTCCTTTCCAGGATTACCTTGATATCCTCCCACTATGCTAACCGCATAGCCGATATCAGGTTCTCGTTTTCAACATCGCATTTATCAAGCTTTCCACACTCAAAGTGTAGGAAACCGCTTTCATTGCTTCTATCTCCTTTTGTGTTTTAAAACACATATCCTTAGATAGATGCATTCCGTCTCTGAAAGGTAACGAACCTTTCTCGGAATCTTGCATGTTAAAACGAACCATAATCATACAATATATCTAGAGAAGTACAATGTTCTTTTCTTGAGATCCTAGATCTTAAGAACATGCTCTAACTTCTTCTTTATCTCATATATCGATTTTTCTAGACAACCATCATTTTATGTCTGACAACATCTTTACATTGTTACCAATGATAAAATTTTATCTACATAAACCTCCGAGAAACACCACCTTGTTTCCATCACGTTTCCCATACACACAATTCGTCAATGCCTTTTGGTGAATCCATCAAATGGACTATCTCATCAATGCGCAAGTTCCACGAACTCTAGCTTTGTTACAATCCATAAATGGATCAACTAAGCTTGTACTCTAAATGATCTCGCCTCTTAACAATAATCCTTATTGTTCTCTAAGAATGCACATTTAGATCTAGTACTGCCTTCATGTAGATCAAGGGATCGATTTCATGTATACTAGGTCCAGAGTCCGAAGACTCACCTAGTCTTATGAATATCTCTGGTTGTCATACAACCTCCCACTATAACGGCATTCTGGTGTATAAACAGTGATAACAGTAGGTGCAGTTAGTGGTGTACCGCTACTCGGTTCGGCTGGTTTCCAGTCTTCTTCGTTCTCTCTCATTTCAAAGTATTACGTCACCTTGGGCTTGTGGTTCATCATATAGTCTTTCTCCAAGAACCGGGCGTTAGAACTTATAACGTCCTTCTGGTTCTTAGTACTATTGAACACACATCTTTTGTTCTTCTAGGATATTCTACAACCGCATTTGAATGCGCCGTTGTTTCCAGACATATCCATAGAACATAGGTAGTTCCGTATAACTCATCTTTTACTATCTCTATAGGAGTTCCATTTCTTATTATTGACACACCATTTCTACACAACAGTGTATGGTGTAGTCATTTGGGATCAAATCCCAATCTCTGATCAGTATGCCATGCATTCCTCAGACAGGTACTTGCCTCCGCGATCAAATCGCAGGCTACAAATGGATATACCTTGATGGTTCTCCACAATTGCTTAGTGTCCATTGACTTGTCAAAACACTTGCTTTTGTGGCACATCAGGTATTCTAATCCATTTCTCGAGTAATCATCAAATGAAGTACTCGTACCTTATTGTCTGAGTAGACATAGGTCTGCATACATCAGAGTCAATCAATTCTTATACTTGTCCGGATCTTACATCTTATATCCATAAAGGATTGCTTAGTCATGTTATCTTCCAAATTAGATTCATAGGTCGGAAGGTCCATTCCTTCAACTTAATTGATCAAATATCAATTTTCGACCTTTGAACTTCTTATTTGAATAAACATGATTCAGCATAAGAATCCGCAAGTATAATTGATAAAGAAATCTCTTATTAGTAAAATGAGTTTTATACTACGGTTCGTTGCATTGTGGTGGACTCAGGATTCATCATTTATATATTGCTAGCTAATGTACCAAAATAGATAATATCATTATTTCTTCTTATAACCATCAAATGATTAAAAGAAATAAAATATCCATTTATTAGAAATCCAGAACAAAGTTCTTTCTAATTTGAAAGGTACATAAAAGCAATAACCAAAAATGAAATCCTATAAAATGTCCTCTACTGCAACTGCTGCCTCCTCTACAGCATTGCCCATGTAGACTACGATTTCTTCTTTTCTAAGTCGTCGGGTTTCCTGGAACCTTGCATTTAGAATGCACATACCGTCAGTGGTTCTATATCCACACACCAGGTTCCGGCAGATAATACCACTGACTATGTTTTACGACAAAAGAAAATTTCGTACTTTCTTTGAGAGGATAATCAGACTTCTAGTACCCAGACTGTTTGTATCGAGAATACTTGCCTTTTGGCTTTCTCGTCCCATCTTGTGGTCCAAGAAACTTAGGACCACTGGGTTTCTTTGCTTGCCTTTGTTGGAGTTGTGTACTTAATGTCTAGATTTAAGTAACGGAAACTCACGATCCATTGCCACTAATCTATTTAATTAAATAAACAATTATTTGCGTTTAATTATTTATAATTAAATATATGCAAATTATAGTCCTGGATTATATACGTTGTAGTTAGTATGGTGTGCGACGTCACACCATACTAATCATTTGATATTTGATTATAAGAAATGGATATTTGATTTCTTTTAATCATTTGATGGTTATAAGAAGAAATAATGATAGTATCTATTTTGGTACATTGGCTAGCAATATATAAATGATGAATCCTAAGTCCACCACGATGCAACGAACCGTAGTATGAAACTCGTTTTACTAATAAGAGATTTCTTTATCAATTATACTTGTGGATTCTTATGCTGAGTCATGTTTATTTAAATAAGAAGTTCAAAGGTCGAAAATTGATTTTTGATCGATTAAGTTGAAGGAGTGGACCTTCCGACCTATGAATCTAATTGGGAAGATAACATGACTAAGCAATCCTTTATGGATATAAGATGTAAGAACCGGACAAGTATAAGAATTGATAGACTCTGATGTATGCAGACCTATGTTTACTCAGACAATAAGGTACGAGTACTGATTACTCAAGAAATGGATTAGAATACCTGATGTGCCACAAAAGCAAGTGTTTTGACAAGTCAATGGACACAAAGCTATTGTGGAGAACCTTCAAGGTATATCCATTTGTAGCCTGCGATTTGATCGTGGAGGCATGTACCTGTCTGAAGAATGCATGCCATACTGATCAGAGATTGGGATTTGATCCCAATGACTACACCATACACTGTTGTGTAGAGATGGTGTGTCGATAATAAGAAATGGAACTCTTATAGAGATAGTAAAAGATGAGTTACACGGAACTACCTATGTTCTATGGATATGTCTGGAAACAACGGTGCATTCAAATGCGGTTGTAGAATATCCTAGAAGAACAAAAGATGTGTGTTCAATAGTACTATGAACCAGAAGGACGTTGTAAGTTCTAACGCCCGGTTCTTAGAGAAAGACTATATGATGAACCACAAGCCCAAAGTGACGTGATACATTGAAATGAGAGAGAAAGATTAAGACTTAGAACCAGCCGAACCGAGTAGCGGTACACCACTAACTGCACCTACTGTTATCACTGTTTATACACCGGAATGCCATTGTAGTGGGAGGTTGTGGGACAACCGGAGATATTCATAAGACTAGGAGAGTCTTCGAACTCCGGACCTAGTATACATGAAATCGATCCCTAGAACTACATGAAGGCAGTACTAGATCTAAATGTGCCTTCTTGGAAAGCAATAAGGATTATTGCTAAGAGGCAAGATCATTTAGAGTACAAGCTTAGTTAATCCATTTATGGATTGGAACAAAGCATTGAGTTCGTAGTACTTGCAAATTGATGAGATAGTCCATTTTATGGATTCATCAAAGCATAGACGAATCATGTGTATTGGAAACGTGATGGAACAAGGTGGTGTTTCTCGGGTTTTATGTAGAGAACATTCTTATCATTGGTAACAATGTAAAGATGTTGTCAAGACATAAAATGAGGTTGTCTAGATAAATCAATATGAAAGATATAGGAAGAAGTTGGACATGTTCTTGAGATCTTGGATCTCTAGGAAAGAATATTGTACTTCTCCTGGACATCTTACATATATATGATTATGGTTCGTTTTAACATGCAAGATTCCGAGAAAGGTTCGTTACCTTTCAGAGACGGAATGCATCTATCTAAGGATATGTGTTTTTTAAAAACACAGAAGGAGATAGAAGCAATGAAAGCGGATTCCTACACTTCGAGTGTGGAAAGCTTAATAAATGCGATGTTGAAAACAAGAACCTGATATCGGCTATGCGGTTAGCATAGTGGGAGGATATCAAGGTAATCCTGGAAAGGAATACTTGACTGCTGTAATGAACATTTTAAGTACTTTCGAAGTACTGGAGACTATGTTCTGGATTACGGAGCAAGCAAGCATTTCCTTTGGATTACATTCTCTTAGATTTCTAATCAAAGAAGGACCGGTGTAAGTCGATATCAGGCTATGTGTTTCACTATTGAAGGAGAAGGAGTTTTAACATGGAAGAGTGATAAGCACGATGCTTTTCGGACTCTGCCATGGGTAACCAAATAGCGGCCTCAGAGGAAGCGGAAGTTTTGGTATAACTCCGGGATAATCTCTGGGACTTAGAGGTGATTCTTAATTTGCCAAAAGGCTATGTGTATAGCGGTGCGATGGCAAATGGTAAGAAATCACAAGTCCATAAGTGTAAGATAACACATAGTGCAAGTACCACCTGATACGAGTCATCGTCGGAGGAGACGACGCTGTAGTCACCAAGATAACTTCAGAGCGGCAACCTAGAGTGCTCATTCACATAGTACTTCTTGGAAGTACAACTTAAGCACATGATGAGTATGGGAGTCGGGAGTTTGGAGGAAATGACTAGACCTTAGTACAAGTGGGAGATTGTTGGAGTTGTGTACTTAATGTCTAGATTTAAGTAACGGAAACTCACGATCCATTGCCACTAATCTATTTAATTAAATAAACAATTATTTGCGTTTAATTATTTATAATTAAATATATGCAAATTATAGTCCTGGATTTTATACGTTGTAGTTAGTATGGTGTGCGACGTCACACAGAAGATCATACTATCGGTTACTCGTATTTAATCGAACAGTTGCTCACGACCTAGATGGACACGGACCAATCCATCGGTATAGTCGTTGTGTGAGAGAGAAAATAATTTGTCTTAATTATTTTATCACACTTGTACACTTGGTGTATTGAGCGGATCTGCTTGAGATTTATCGATTAGGATTGTCGGCGATAATCGATTTAAATCTCTGAGTATTTTATTCGAATCCCCGATACTATTGCGGGTGTGTATATTTAATATAAGTGACTTTTATTTACCAAAGGAATTAACCGATTTAATTATTGGGTTAATTACCGGTTAAGTTGGGTCACTATATTTTATATATGGCATGCCGTGAATACTTGACGGGAAAGTGTATCCCGTAAGGGTTGATAATATCCCCGAGATGAGTTCATAAGGAATTATTATGTAAACCCTGCAGGTGGATTCGTTCCGCATAATAATTAAGGTTGAATGGTACTAGTCTCGGAAATAAGAGATGAATAAATTAATTAGCAATAAATTAATTTTATTCATGGATATTTATATCTTAAATACACGGAATAAATAATACTACCGGAGAAATATTATTTGATATAATATGGTTTAATATTGGGAGTGCAATTAATTTATATAGTGGAAAATAAATTAATTAATAATAGTAAGGATTAATAGATTTGGGCTTGGGCTCAATTTAATCACTATTATTGGAAGCCCAATATTTTACCTCCTTAAGATCCCCTACGTAGCCTATAAAAGCACTACATGGTCTTCTCTATTCTCATAAGTTCATAACTTGAAGATCACAATTCTAGAGAGAGAAAGTAGAGAGGGAGATGCATGGAGTTCGGTAGATCGTCGCCCACACGACGTCCGAGCTAGTGCAAGGAATACGCGGGAAGATCTCAAGGTCGTCAAATTGAGTTCTTCGTTTTTCCGAACAACGAGAACGAGGTAAATCGTAAAACCCTCTTTATGTTTTTATCGTTTTAATTATCGTAAAAATACCGTGAACCAAGATCCGAGAGACGAGGATGTGTCGGGCGGAGGGGATCGAGGATCCCCGGACCGCCGGCGACCAAGAGATCCTCGTGGGGATCACCGGGCGTGAGTCTCGGCTGGAGCCGAGGACTCAATCGAGCAGCAGCTCGATCCCCGGACGGGCTCGCGTGCGAGCTGTGGGGTTTCCTGCAGCGGACTCGCACGTGATGCGAGCCGCGTCTAGGAGCGCTACGGGGGCTGCTGCGAGCAGTGTTGGAATTCGATATCCCGGGGTTAACGGAATGGCGGAAACATAACCCCGATCAAAAACCCTTCGCCGGAGATCACGCGAACACCACCGCACGCGCCGGAGCACGACCGAGGACACGACGCACCCGAAGGCACGCCGCTGCCCCAGCCGAGCCCCCGCGAGCGGGGCTCCATGCGATCACCGATCGCACGTCGATCGGTTGGGGTGGGGCTGCCCAGCAGCCCCCGCGGCGAGTCCGGCGACTCGCCGCCGCCTGGAGGTCAGCCACCTTCACGGTGGGGAGGGGCGGCACCAGCCCGCGCCCTCCGCGATCGATCCAAGCGATCGATCGCATCCCCTCGGCTCTAGCCTAGGGTTCGACCCTCTCGCCCCCGCCGAAACCCTAGCGGGCGATTGGCGTGGTCCGGTGGCTTCGCCACCACCACGCGATCGTCCGTCTACTCCGGGTTCGACCCTTGGATCTTGTTTTTCGATAATTGATTTCAATAAGAATTAAATAGCGGAAATATTTAATTCACCTTTCGATTCGTTGTGCGGAGAAACGAGATCTTATGATGACCTTGAGATCTTCCCACGTATTCCTTGCACTAGCCCGGACGTCGTGTGGGCGACGATCTACCGAACTCCATGGATCCTCCTCTCTACTTTCTCTCTCTAGAATTGTGATCTTCAAGTTATGAGAATAGAGAAGACCATGTAGTGCTTTTATAGGCTACGTAGGGGATCTTAAGGAGGTGGAATATTGGGCTTCCAATATTGAAGATTAAATTGAGCCCAATGCTCAAGTCCATTAATCCTTATCAATATTAATTAATTCTATTTTCCACTATATAAAATTAATTGCACTCTCAATATTATACCATATTATATCAAATAATATTTCTCCGGTAGTATTATTTATTCCGTGTATTTAAGATTTAAATATCCATGAATAAAATTAATTTATTGCTAATTAATTTATTCATCTCTTATATCCGAGACTAGTACCATTCAACCTTAATTATTATGCGGAATGAATCCACCTGCAGGGTTTACATAATAATTCCTTATGAACTCATCTCGGGGATATTATCAACCCTTACGGGATACACTTTCCCGTCAAGTATTCACGGCATGCCATATATAAAATATAGTGACCCAACTTAACCGGTAATTAACCCAATAATTAAATCGGTTAATTCCTTTGGTAAATCAAAGTCACTTATATTAAATATACACACCCGCAATAGTTTCGGGGATTAAGAATAAAATACACTGAGACTCGAATCGATTATCGCCGGCAATCCTAATCGATGAATCTCAACGATCCGCTCAATACACCAAGTGTACAAGTGTGATAAAATAATCAAGACAGATTATTTTCTCTCTCACACAACGACTATACCGATGGATTGGTCCGTGTCCATCTAGGTCGTGAGCAACTGTTCGATTAAATACGAGTAACCGATAGTATGATCTTCTGTGTGGGCCCGACACACCATACTAACTACAACGTATAAAATCCAGGACTATAATTTGCATATATTTAATTATAAATAATTAAATGCAAATAATTGTTTATTTAGTTAAATAGATTAGTGGCAATGGATCGTGAGTTTCCGTTACTTAAATCTAGACACTAAGTACACAACTCCAACAATCTCCCACTTGTACTAAGGTCTAGTCATTTCCTCCAAACTCCCGACTGCCATACTCATCACGTGCTTAAGTTGTACTTCCAAGAAGTACTATGTGAATGAGCACTCTAGGTTGCCGCTCTGAAGTTATCTTGGTGACTACAGCGTCGTCTCCCTCGACGATGACTCGTATCAGGTGGTACTTGCACTATGTGTTATCTTACACTTATGGACTTGTGATTTCTCACCATTTGCCATCGCACCGCTATTTACATAGCCTTTGGCAAATTAAGAATCACATCTAAGTCCCAGAGATTATCCCGGAGTTATACCAAAACTTCCGCTGCCTCTGAGGCCGCTATTTGGTTACCCATGGCAGAGTCCGAAAAGCATCGTGCTTATCACTCTTCCATGTTAAAACTCCTTCTCCTTCAATAGTGAAACACATATCCTGATATCGACTTACACCGGTCCTCATTTGATTAGAAATCTAAGAGAATGTAATCCAAAGGAAATGCTCGTCTGCTTCGTAGTCTAGAACAGTACTTCGTAAGTACTTTTACAGCAGTCGAATATTCCTCTCCAGGATTACCTTGATATCCTCCCACTATGCTATCCGCATAGCCGATATCAGGTTCTTGTTTTCAACATCGCATTTATTAAGCTTTCCACACTCGAAGTGTAGGAATCCGCTTTCATTGCTTCTATCTCCTTTTGTGTTCCAAAACACATATCCTTAGATAGATGCATTCCGTTTCTGAAAGGTAACGAACCTTTCTCGGAATCTTGCATGTTGAAACGAACCATAATCATATATATGTAAGATATCCAGGAGAAGTACAATGTTCTTTTCTTGAGATGCTAGATCTTAAGAACATGCTCTAACTTCTTCTTTATCTCATATATCGATTTTTCTAGACAACCATCATTTTATGTCTGACAACATCTTTACATTGTTACCAATGATAAAATGCTATCTACATAAAACCTCCGAGAAACACCACCTTGTTTCCATCACGTTTCCCATACACTCGATTCGTCTATGCTTTGATGAATCCATAAAATAGACTATCTCATCAATTTGCAAGTACCACGAACTCAATGCTTTGTTCCAATCCATAAATGGATCAACTAAGCTTGTACTCTAAATGATCTTGCTTCTTGGCAATAATCCTTATTGCTCTCCAAGAAGGCACATTTAGATCTAGTACTGCCTTCATGTAGATCTAGGGATCGATTTCATGTATACTAGGTCCAGAGTCCGAAGACTCTCCTAGTCTTATGAATATCTCCGGTTGTCCCACAACCTCCCACTACAATGGCATTCCGGTGTATAAACAGTGATAACAGTAGGTGCAGTTAGTGGTGTACCGCTACTCGGTTCGGCTGGTTCTAAGTCTTAATTGTTTTCTCTCTCTTCAGAAGTATCATGTCATTTTGGGCTTGTGGTTCATCTAATAGTCTTCCTCTAAGAACCGGGCGTTAGAACTTATAACGTCCTTCTGGTTAATAGTACTATCGAACACACATCTTTTGTTCTTCTAAGATATTCTACAACCGCATTGAAATGCGCCGTTGTTACCAAGACATATCTATAGAACATAGGTAGTTCCGTATAACTCAAGCTTTTACTATTTCTATAAGAGTTCCATTTCTTATTTCCGACACACCAATCTTACAGAGGACTGTATGGTGTAGTCTCTTGGGATCCAATCCCAAGCTCTGATCAAACATCAGAGTCAATCAATTCTAATACTTGTCCGGATCTTATATCTTATATCCATAAAGGATTGCTTAGTCGTATTATCCTCCAAATTAGATTCTTAGGTCGGAAGGTCCACTCCTTCAACTTAATTGATCTTACAATCAATTTTCGACCTTTGAACTTCTTATTTGAATAAATATGACTTAGCATAAGAATCCACAAGTGTAAATAATTTAATAAAGAAATCTCTTATTAGTAAAACGAGTTATATAAAACGGTTCGTTGCATCGTGGTGGACTCAAGATTCATCATTTATATATTGCTAGCTAATGTACCAAAATAGATAATATCATTATTTCTTCTTATAACCATCAAATGATTAAAAGAAATAAAATATCTATTCATTAGAAATCCAGAACAAAGTTCTTTCTAATATGAAAGGTACATAAAAGCAATAACCCAAAATGAAATCCTATAAAATGTCCTCCACTGCAACTGCTGCCTCCTCCACAGCATTGCCCATGTAGACTACGATCTTTTCTTTTCTAAGTCGTCGGGTTTCCTGGAACCCTTGCATTTAAAATGCACATACCGTCAGTGGCTCCATATCTACATACCAGGTTCCGGTAGATAATACCACTGACTATGTTTTACGACTAAAGAAAATTCCGTACTATCTTTGAGAGGATAGTCAGACTTCCAGTACCCAGACTGTTTGCATCGAGAACTCTTGCCTCATGGCTTTCTCGTCCCATCACGTGGTCTAAGCAACTTAGGACCACTGGGATTCTTTGCTTGCTTTTCCTTTCCCCCGATTTTACCCTTAGGTTCGAAACCTTTGGCATTGGCTACAAGAACTTGCGATTTCCGTCTCAACTCATCCAAAAAATCAATCATCTCAAAAACGTGTTTAAGCGTTTTCTCGAATGACTGGCCTTTATGAGTATCCTCATCGCTTCTTGTCTAGCCGCCTATTTCAATAGGCTCGGGAGGACAAAGCTCACTGAGTACAACCTTGCACTCTTTAACAGTTTGGGTAATGTCTAGATCTCTATTCCAATCATTACATTTAGGGACCAGTGAGTTTATAATCCTTACGTATCACATAAAGTGGGTTCAAAGCCATTTCCTAATCTATAAGCACATATAACAACAAACAATCGATTTAATCTCCGTTATTATCTCCCTTAAATAATATCATTAAACCACTAATCACCTCTAAAATCCCATCAGATATGGCAAGCCACGTTTGTGTGGACGTTTACCTATCCAAATGATTTAGCAATTAGATTTGCTTCGGTCGTACATCAATTATAGCGTTACTTCGTTGGGAAGAATACTATAAAGCGTACCTAAGTGTAAACCATTACTCAGTATCCAAGAAGATTGTTTGGGACACGTATATTCACCGCAAGCCACGTTCGTGTGGACGTTTACGTTAACATACGCTCCTTCACTCCCTTCTATAACTGTCTACATCAATTAATCCAAGATCCCATTCAGCACAGCAAGCCACGTTCGTGTGGACGTTTACTACACCAAAAGATCTTTATAATTGACATCCAATTACTTGAATCATTTAATCTTGTAAATCAAGACGCGGAGAATCATAAGTGAAACTCGAAGTTTCTAACCAGTGATTCACCATGCGAACGACCCTATCTCTCATCAAATGAGGGAGCCGAGCAGACAATCGATCCATTTCAAGAAATGACACGAAAGTCTCTAATTTGTGTCATCCACATGACCAAGTGGCTTTGGCTCCATTCCACTCCCCGGGGTGAGAATGAGTCGACTTGAAATCAGTTTTGGAAAGACAAATTAAGCATTGTTTGATAAACTCAATCAATGTTTCTCGTAAGAGGAATTACGATAATTCTCCTCCAATGACTTGTCTATACGAACTTCGAAAGTCCATAAAAGTCACCAAGAGAACAGCAATGGAGACCATGGCATTGTTTCCAATCCCTCTCCCACTTAGCTTTTTATAACAAAGGGATACGCTATCTAATGCATAATTAAATACACATAAGCATGCATACATGAAATAAAGCACATAGAATATTATCACATAATCAAAATAATACTAGAATATTATTTTCCGACTATTATGGCTTTATTCCATCCCCGTACGCATCTTCTCGTCTTCAGTCTTCGTTCTTGAATGCTCCATGTGACGGGAATATTAATTCCAATATTTAAATCTATTTATTTTTAATTAATCCAAAAGTTACTTAATTCGAAAATTAAGTCAATCGAATATATCAAAAATAAAATTAAATATTATTAATATTTTTATTATTTTTATTTTCCTTTTCTACTCCATTAAATCTCTAGAATCCTATCCAAGACCCACTTGGAATATTCTAGAAGATTTCTATAATGGAATAAGGAAATAAAATAATTTAGGACTCCTAATCCTTCCAAATTAATTCCTTTCCTAATCTATTAAAAATTCCATAAAGGAATAATTAAATAGGAAAAATTAATTAAGGACTCTTCTACTTTCCAAAATTAATTAATTTCCATGTCCATGAAAATTCCCATAAAATAGGAATAATCAATTAGGAAATAAATTAATTTAATAATTAATTATTTTTCTTTTCAATTCTATTAAATCTCTAGAATCCTATCCAAGTAAGACTTGGAATATTCTAGAAGATTTCCATAATAGAATAAGGAAATAATTAATTCCAATTAATTCTTTTCCTATTCCATAAGAGTTCCCAAACATAGGAATACTCAAAATAGGAAAACCGAATCAATTAGGAAAGTTGGATCTTGGCGGGAGAGCACGGGTTGGGGATCCCCGCACCCCCCACCATCGACCGCTAGCCGAGGAGGAGCACCACCGCCGCCGCCGCCCAGCCAAGAGCCACCATCGCCGGTGACACCGCGGCCGAGAGGCGCGATGTGCCCTCCCCATGCGATCGATCGATCCATCCCTTGGGTCGATCATGGGGTTGATCGATCCCCGGAATCCACCCTCTCTTCGTCTCCTCCGTCACACTTTTCCGGTCGTCGTTTCGTCCTCGATCCAACGTAAAATAAATTACAAATTTATTACTACGTTATCCGGTATCGATTTTCTACATGAAAACAACCTCAAACAATTTCTGGAAAAAATAAGAACAAGCATTCACCACACAAGAACGAATATTGACATCACCGAGAGTTTAATAATCAAGAACATTATTATGATATTAATTAACATAATTAAATCTAGCCATAATAATCGGAAACCCTGCAAGGTAGAACAATTTATCGAAAAATACCATGAACTAAAACCAACGCTCTGATACCAATTGTTGGAAATCGATATCCCGGAATTAATAAATTAATTGAAATTAATTATCTAATTAATTCCAACCGAAATCCTTTGGAGATCGAATATCCGGATTCTCAAAATTGCGGAACCGACAACCCAATCGAAATCCCTTCGCCGAAAACCACCGCGAACCACCACACGAACCGGGCTCGACCAAAGCACACCACCGCGGGATAAACCCGCGGCTAGCCCTAGCCGAGCCCCGCGTGGGGCTCGCGATTGCACACGGCAATCGCTGGGGATGCATTGAGCATCCCCCGGGGCTGCTCGTAGCAGCCCCCGGCGGTGAGTCCGGCGACTCACCGCCACCGTCGATCGGAGGAGGGGGCGCCTGCCGCGGCACCAGCCCGCGGCTCGATCGCTCGCCCCGGCGTCCAGCCGGGGCCCTTCGATGTGCACCGGCGGTCGAAGCCCTAGGGCTCGACCGCCACCCTCGGCGACCAGCCGAGGGTTCTCTTTGCGTGCGATCCCCGTCGGGGATCTCTCGGCCTCCGCGGTCCGGTGATCCTCGATCACCACCGCGAGGTCGATCCTCGTCCACGGGGTTCGTCCCTCGGATCTTGGTTCATGATATTTTTGTTGGAGTTGTGTACTTAATGTCTAGATTTAAGTAACGGAAACTCACGATCCATTGCCACTAATCTATTTAATTAAATAAACAATTATTTGCGTTTAATTATTTATAATTAAATATATGCAAATCATAGTCCTGGATTTTATACGTTGTAGTTAGTATGGTGTTGCATGGGCGCACAGAAGATCATACTATCGGTTACTCGTATTTAATCGAACAGTTGCTCACGACCTAGATGGACACGGACCAATCCATCGGTATAGTCGTTGTGTGAGAGAGAAAATAATTTATCTTAATTATTTTATCACACTTGTACACTTGGTGTATTGAGCGGATCGTTGAGATTCATCGATTAGGATTGCCGGCGATAATCGATTCGAGTCTCAGTGTATTTTATTCTTAATCCCCGAAACTATTGCGGGTGTGTATATTTAATATAAGTGACTTTGATTTACCAAAGGAATTAACCGATTTAATTATTGGGTTAATTACCGGTTAAGTTGGGTCACTATATTTTATATATGACATGCCGTGAATACTTGACGGGATAGTGTATCCCGGAAGGGTTGATAATATCCCCAAGATGAGTTCATAAGGAATTATTATGTAAACCCTGCAGGTGGATTCGTTCCGCATAATAATTAAGGTTGAATGGTACTAGTCTCGGATATAAGAGATGAATAAATTAATTAGCAATAAATTAATTTTATTCATGGATATTTATATCTTAAATACACGGAATAAATAATACTACCGGAGAAATATTATTTGATATAATATGGTTTAATATTGGGAGTGCAATTAATTTATATAGTGGAAAATAAATTAATTAATAATAGTAAAGATTAATAGATTTGGGCTTGGGCTCAATTTAATCACTATTATTGGAAGCCCAATATTCCACCTCCTTAAGATCCCCTACGTAGCCTATAAAAGCACTACATGGTCTTCTCTATTCTCATATCTTATAACTTGAAGATCACAATTCTAGAGAGAGAAAGTAGAGAGGGAGATCCATGGAGTTCGGTAGATCGTCGCCCACACGACGTCCGAGCTAGTGCAAGGAATACGTCGGAAGATCTCAAGGTCGTCAAATTGAGTTCTACGTTTTTCCGAACAACGAGAATGAGGTAAATCGTAAAACCCTCTTTATGATTTTATCGTTTAATTATCGTAAAAATATCATGAACCAAGATCCGAGGTTCGGGATCCTCACCGGGGTCGAGCTGGGTGGTGGTGATCGAAGATCACCGGACCACCACGGCTAGGACGACCCGACGGCGAAGATTCGCGCGTAGGGCTTGACTGCCCAGGCAAGCGGCCGCCTGGGGGGTCAAGCGGCCGCCTGGTGTGCCCAGGCAGCGGGCTGCGGGTTTTTCCCCGCAGCGGATCTGTGTGCTTGTGCGAGTCGTGCACGGGAGCCATGCGGGCTGAACCCTAGCGCGCCTGGTGGCGTGCGTGCGCCTGGTCGGGCAGCGATGGTTCGAGCCATTGCTAGGGCTCGATTGGGTGGTTCCTCCGGGAGCTTTGGGCTGGCTTTCGCGTGGGTTTCCGGCATGGCTAGCGGGCTGTTTTGAACAGCCCCATACGCCATCATGAGATGCGATCGATCACCGCGAGCTTGCTCGCGGAGGGTGATCGATCGGGCTTCTCCCCGCGTCCGGTGACGTGGGAATTTTCCGGCAACCGGGAGTCGATTGGAGTTGTTGTTCCGCAACTTGACAACTCCGGATATTCGGTCTCCAAAGGATTTTGGTCGGAATTAATTAGATAATTTATTTATTTAAATTTATTAATTCCGGGATATCGATTTCCAACAATTGGTATGAGAGCGTTGGTTTTAGTTCATGGTATTTTTCGATAAATTGTTCTACCTTGCAGGGTTTCCGATTATTATGGCTAGATTTAATTATTGTTAATTAATGTCATAATATTTCTCTTGATTATTAAACTCTCGGTGATGTCGATATTTGTTCTTGTGTGGTGAATGCTTGTTCTTAATTTTTCCGAAAATTGTATGAGGTCGATTTCATGTAGAGAATTGATACCGGATAATTGTAAATTAATTTTGTGAAATTATTTACGTTGGATCAATTCCGAAACGATCGCCGGAAAAAGTGTGACGGAGGAGACGTAGAGAGGGAGGATTCCGGGGATCGATCATCCCCATGATCATCCCCGAAGGAAGGATCGATCGAAGGGGGAGGGGGCTGCCCACGGCCTTCTCGGCCGTGATGTCGCCGGCGACGGCGGCTGATCGGCTGGGCGGTGGCGGTGGCTCTCCTCTCGGCCGGCGATGGTGGTGGGGCGCGGGGTCCTCGTGATCTCGTGCTCTCCCGGCAAGATCCAACTTTCCTAAATTATTCGGTTTTCCTATTTTGATTATTCCTTTTCTTGGGAATTCTCATGGAATAGGAAAAGAATAAATTTAGAATAAATTTATTTTTCCTTATTGATTATTCCTATTCTTGGGAATTTTCATAGATTAGGAAAAGGAATAAATTTATGATTAATTTATTTTTCCTATTTAATTATTCCTTTATGGAATTTTAATGGATTAGGAAAGGAATTAATTTGGTAGGACTAGGAGTCCTAAATTATTTTATTTCCTTATTTCATTATGGAAGTCTTCTAGAATATTCCAAGTGAGTCTTGGATAGATTATTCTAGAGATTTAATGAAGTAGAAAGGGAAAATAAAATAAATAAAAATATTAATAATATTTAATTTTATTTTTGATTTATTCGATTGACTTAATTTTCGAATTAAGTAACTTTTGGATTTATTAAAAATAAATAGATTTAAATATTGGAATTAATATTCCCGTCACATGGAGCATTCAAAGAACGAAGACTAAAGACTAGAAGACGCATACGGGGATGCGATAAAGCCATAATAGTCGGAAAATAATATTCTAGTATTATTTTGATTATGTGATAATATTCTATGTGCTTTATTTCATGTATGCATGCTTATGTGTATTTAATTATGCATTAGATAGCGTATCCCTTTGTTATAAAAAGATAAGTGGGAGAGGGTATGGAAACATATCCATGGTCTCCATTGTTGTTCTCTTGGTGACTTTTATGGACTTTTGAAGTTCGTATAGACAAGTCATTGGAGGAGAATTCTTGTAATTCCTTTTACGAGAAACATTGATTAAGTTTATCAAACAATGCCTAATTTGTCTTTCCAAAACTGATTTCAAGTCGACTCATTCTCACCCCGGGGAGTGGAATGGAGCCAAAGCCACTTGGTCATGTCGAGGACACAAATTAGAGACTTTCGTGTCATTTGATGACTAGATCGATTGTCTGCTCGGCTCCCTCATTTATGAGAGATAGGGTCGTTCGCATGGTGAATCACTGGTTAGAAACTTCGAGTTTCACTTATGATTCTCCGCGTCTTGATTTACAAGATTAAATGAATCAAGTAATTGGGAGTCAATTGTAAAAGTCTTTTGGTGTAGTAAACGTCCACACTATCGTGGCTTGCTACATTGAATGGGATTTTGGAACGATTGATGTAGACAGTTATAGAAGGGAGTAAAGGAGCGTATGTTAACGTAAACGTCCACACTATCGTGGCTTGCGGTGAATATGCGTATCCCAAACAATCTTCTTAGATACTGAGTAATGGTTTACACTTAGGTACGCTTCTTAGTATTCTTCCCATCGAAGTAACGCTAATGATGATGTACGACCGAAGGAAATCTAATTGCTAAATCATTTGGATAAGTAAACATCCACACTATCGTGGCTTGCCATATCTGATGGGATTTTAGATGTGATTAGTGGTTTAATGATATTATTTGAGGGAGATAATATCGAAGATTAAATCGATTGTTTGTTGTTATATGTGCTCATAGATTAGGATATGGCTTTGAACCCACTTTCTGTGATACGTAAGGATTTTAAACTCATTGGTCCCTAAATGTAATGATTGGAATAGAGATCTAGACATTGTCCAGACTGTTGAAGAGTACTGGTTAGTACTCAGTAAGCTTTGTCCTCCCGAGCCTATTGACATAGGCGGCTAGACAAGAAGCGATGAGGATACTCATAAAGGCCAGTCGCTTCGAGGAAACGCTTAAACACGTTTTTGAGATGATTGACCTTTTATACGAGTTGAGACGGAAATCGCAAGCTCTTGTAGCCAATGCCAAAGGTTTCGAACCTAAGGGGAAAATCGGGGAAAGGAAAAGCAAGCAAAGAAACCCAGTGGTCCTAGGTTTCTTGGACCACGAGATGGGACGAGAAAGCCATGAGGCAAAAGTTCTCGATGCAAACAGTCTGGGTACTGGAAGTCTGATTATCCTCTCAAAGAAAGTACGAAATTTTCTTTAGTCGTAAAACATAGTCAATGGTATTATCTACCGGAACCTGGTGTGTAGATATGGAGCCACTGACGGTATGTGCATTTTAAATGCAAAGGTTCCAGGAAACCTAACGACTTGGAAAAGAAGAAATCGTAGTCTACATGGGCAATGCTGTAGAGGAGGCAGCAGTTGCAGTGGAGGACATTTTATAAGATTTCATTTTGAGTTATTGCTTTTATGTACCTTTCATATTAGAAAGAACTTTGTTCTGGATTTCTAATAAATGGATATTTTATTTCTTTTAATCATTTGATGGTTATAAGAAGAAATAATGATATTATCTATTTTGGTACATTGGCTAGCAATATATAAATGATGAATCCTGAGTCCACCACGATGCAACGAACCGTAGTATGAAACTCGTTTTACTAATAAGAGATTTCTTTATCAATTATACTTGTGGATTCTTATGCTGAGTCATGTTTATTCAAATAAGAAGTTCAAAGGTCGAAAATTGATATTTGATCAATTAAGTTGAGGGAGTGGACCTTCCGACCTAAGAATCTAATTTGGAAGATAATATGACTAAGCAATCCTTTATGGATATAAGATGTAAGATCCGGACAAGTATAAGAATTGATTGACTCTGATGTATGCAGACCTATGCCTACTCAGACAATTAAGGTACGAGTACTTCATTTTATGATTACTCGAAAAATGGATTAGAATGCCTGATGTGCCACAAAAGCAAGTGTTTTGACAAGTCAATGGACACTAAGCAATTGTGGAGAACCATCAAGGTATATCCATTTGTAGCCTGCGATTTGATCGCGGAGGCAAGTACCTGTCTGAGAAATGCATGGCATACTAATCAGAGATTGGGATTTGATCCCAAATGACTACACCATACACTGTTGTGTAGAAATGGTGTGTCATAAACAAGAAATGGAACTCTTATAGAAATAGATAAAGCATGAGTTATACGGAACTACCTATGTTCTATGGATATGTCTGGAAACAACGGTGCATTCAAATGTGGTTGTAGAATATCCTAGAAGAACAAAAGATGTGTGTTCAATAGTACTATGAACCAGAAGGACGTTATAAGTTCTAACGCCCGGTTCTTAGAGAAAGACTATATGATGACCACAAGCCCAAAGTGACATGATACTTTGAAATGAGAGAGAAAGATTAAGACTTAGAACCAGCCGAACTGAGTAGCGGTACACCACTAACTGCACCTACTGTTATTACTGTTTATACACCGGAATGCCATTGTAGTGGGAGGTTGTGGGACAACCGGAGATATTCATAAGACTAGGAGAGTCTTCGGACTCTGGACCTAGTATACATGAAATCGATCCCTGGATCTACATAAAGGCCGTACTAGATCTAAATGTGCCTTCTTGGAGAGCAATAAGGATTATTGCTAAGAGGCGAGATCATTTAGAGTACAAGCTTAGTTGATCCATTTATGGATTGAAACAAAGCATTGAATTCGTGGTACTTGCAAATTGATGAGATAATCCATTTTATGGATTCATCAAAAGCATAGACGAATTGTGTGTATTGGAAACGTGATGGAAAACAAGGTGGTGTTTCTCGGAGGTTTTATGTAGATGACACTCTTATCATTGGCAACAATGTAAAGATGTTATCAGACATAAAATGATGGTTGTCTAAGATGAATCATTATGAAAGATAAAGGAAGAAGTTGGACATGTTCTTGAGATCTTGGATCTCTAGAAAGAACATTGTACTTTTCCTGGACATCTTACATATATGATTATGGTTCGTTTTAACATGCAAGATTCCGAGAAAGGTTCGTTACCTTTCAGAGACGGAATGCACCTATCTAAGGATATGTGTTTTGGAACACAAAAGGAGATAGAAGCAATGAAAGCAGTTTCCTACACTTTGAGTGTGGAAAGCTTAATAAATGCATTGTTGAAAACAAGAACCTGATATCGGCTATGCGGTTAGCATAGTGGGAGGATATCAAGGTAATCCTGGAAAGGAATATTCGACTGCCGTAAAAGTACTTTCGAAGTACTGTTCTAGACTACGAAGCAGACGAGTTTTTTCCTTTGGATTACATTCTCTTAGATTTCTAATCGAATGAGGACCGGTGTAAGTCGATATCAGGCTATGTGTTTCACTATTAAAGGAGAAGGAGTTTTAACATGGAAGAGTGATAAGCACGATGCTTTTCGGACTCTGCCATGGGTAACCAAATAGCGGCCTCAGAGGCAGCGGAAGTTTTGGTATAACTCCGGGATAATCTCTGGGACTTAGATGTGATTCTTAATTTGCCAAAGGTTATGTAAATAGCGGTGCAATGGCAAATGGTAAGAAATCACAAGTCCATAAGTGTAAGATAACACATAGTGCAAGTACCACCTGATACGAGTCATCGTCGGAGGAGACGACGCTGTAGTCACCAAGATAACTTCAGAGCGGCAACCTAGAGTGCTCATTCACATAGTACTTCTTGGAAGTACAACTTAAGCACGTGATGAGTATGGGAGTCGGGAGTTTGGAGGAAATGACTAGACCTTAGTACAAGTGGGAGATTGTTGAAGTTGTGTACTTAATGTCTAGATTTAAGTAACGGAAACTCACGATCCATTGCCACTAATCTATTTAATTAAATAAACAATTATTTGCGTTTAATTATTTATAATTAAATATATGCAAATTATAGTCCTGGATTATATACGTTGTAGTTAGTATGGTGTTGCATGGGCGCACAGAAGATCATACTATCGGTTACTCGTATTTAATCGAACAGTTGCTCACGACCTAGATGGACACGGACCAATCCATCGGTATAGTCGTTGTGTGAGAGAGAAAATAATTTATCTTAATTATTTTATCACACTTGTACACTTGGTGTATTGAGCGGATCGTTGAGATTCATCGATTAGGATTGCCGGCGATAATCGATTCGAGTCTCAGTGTATTTTATTCTTAATCCCCGAAACTATTGCGGGTGAGTATATTTAATATAAGTGACTTTGATTTACCAAAGGAATTAACCGATTTAATTATTGGGTTAATTACCGGTTAAGTTGGGTCACTATATTTTATATATGACATGCCGTGAATACTTGACGGGAAAGTGTATCTCGGAAGAGTTGATAATATCCCCGAGATGAGTTCATAAGGAATTATTATGTAAACCCTGCAGGTGGATTCGTTCCGCATAATAATTAAGGTTGAATGGTACTAGTCTCGGATATAAGAGATGAATAAATTAATTAGCAATAAATTAATTTTATTCATGGATATTTATATCTTAAATACACGGAATAAATAATACTACCGGAGAAATATTATTTGATATAATATGGTTTAATATTGGGAGTGCAATTAATTTATATAGTGGAAAAGAAATTAATTAATAATAGTAAGGATTAATAGATTTGGGCTTGGGCTCAATTTAATCACTATTATTGGAAGCCCAATATTCCACCTCTTTAAGATCCCCTACGTAGCCTATAAAAGCACTACATGGTCTTCTCTATTCTCATATCTCATAACTTGAAGATCACAATTCTAGAGAGAGAAAGTAGAGAGGGAGATCCATGGAGTTCGGTAGATCGTCGCCCACACGACGTCCGAGCTAGTGCAAGGAATACGTCGGAAGATCTCAAGGTCGTCAAATTGAGTTCTACGTTTTTCCGAACAACGAGAACGAGGTAAATCGTAAAACCCTCTTTATGATTTTATCGTTTAATTATCGTAAAAATATCATGAACCAAGATCCGAGGTTCGGGATCCTCACCGGGGTCGAGCTGGGTGGTGGTGATCGAAGATCACCGGACCACCACGGCTGGAACGACCCGACGGCGAAGATTCGCGCGTAGGGCTTGACTGCCCAGGCAAGCGGCCGCCTGGGGGTTCAAGCGGCCGCCTGGTGTGCCCAGGCAGCGGGCTGCGGGTTTTTCCCCGCAGCGGATCCGTGTGCTTGTGCGAGTCGTGCACGGGAGCCATGCGGGCTGAACCCTAGCGCGCCTGGTGGCGTGCGTGCGCCTGGTCGGGCAGCGATGGTTTGAGCCATTGCTAGGGCTCGATTGGGTGGTTCCTCCGGGAGCTTTGGGCTGGCTTTCGCGTGGGTTTCCGGCATGGCTAGCGGGCTGTTTTGAACAGCCCCATACGCCATCATGAGATGCGATCGATCACCGCGTGGGTTTCCGGCATGGCTCGCGGAGGGTGATCGATCGGGCTTCTCCCCGCGTCCGGTGACGTGGGAATTTTCCGGCAACCGGGAGTCGATTGGAGTTGTTGTTCCGCAACTTGACAACTCCGGATATTCGGTCTCCAAAGGATTTCGGTCGGAATTAATTAGATAATTTATTTATTTAAATTTATTAATTCCGGGATATCGATTTCCAACAATTTTCACGATAAAATCATAAAGAGGGTTTTACGATTTACCTCGTTCTCGTTGTTCGGAAAAACGAAGAACTCAATTTGACGACCTTTGAGATCTTGCCACGTATTCCTTGCACTAGCTCGGACGTCGTGTGGGCGACGATCTATCGAACTCCATGGATCTCCCTCTCTACTTTCTCTCTCTAGAATTGTGATCTTCAAGTTATGAGATATGAGAATAGAGAAGACCATGTAGTGCTTTTATAGGCTACGTAGGGGATCTTAAGGAGGTGGAATATTGGGCTTCCAATATTAATGGTTAAATTGAGCCCAAGCCCAAATCTATTAATCCATTAATATTAATTAATTCTATTTTCCACTATATAAAATTAATTGCACTCCCAATATTAAACCATATTATATCAAATAATATTTCTCCGGTAGTATTATTTATTCCGTGTATTTAAGATATAAATATCCATGAATAAAATTAATTTATTGCTAATTAATTTATTCATCTCTTATATCCGAGACTAGTACCATTCAACCTTAATTATTATGCGGAACGAATCCACCTGCAGGGTTTACATAATAATTCCTTATGAACTCATCTCGGGGATATTATCAACCCTTACGGGATACACTTTCCCATCAAGTATTCACGGCATGCCATATATAAAATATAGTGACCCAACTTAACTGGTAATTGACCCAATAATTAAACCGGTCAATTCCTTTGGAAAATCAAAGTCACTTATATTAAATATACACACCCGCAATAGTATCGGGGATTAAGAATAAAATACTCAGAGATTTAAATCGATTATCGCCGGCAATCCTAATCGATAAATCTCAAGCAGATCCGCTCAATACACCAAGTGTACAAGTGTGATAAAATAATCAAGACAGATTATTTTCTCTCTCACACAACGACTATACCGATGGATTGGTCCGTGTCCATCTAGGTCGTGAGCAACTGTTCGATTAAATACGAGTAACCGATAGTATGATCTTCTGTGTGGGGCCCGACACACCATACTAAGTACAACGTATAAAATCCAGGATTATGATTTACATATATTTAATTATCAATAATTAAACGCAAATAATTGTTTATTTAATTAAATAGATTAGTGGCAGTGGATCGTGAGTTTCCATTACTTAAATCTAGACATTAAGTACACAACTCCAACATTATCAACGGCAATCCTAATTGATAAGTCTCAAGCGATCCGCCCAATACAGCAAGTGTACAAGTGTGATAAAATAATAAAGACAAATTATTTTCTCTCTCACACAACGACTATACCGATGGATTGGTCCGTGTCCATCTAGGTCGTGAGCAACTGTTTGATTAAATACGAGTAACCGATAGTATGATCTTCTGTGTGGGCCCGACACAACATACTAACTACAACGTATAGAATCCAGGACTATATTTTGCATATATTTAATTATCAATAATTAAATGCAAACGATTGTTTATTAATTAAATAGATTAAATGCTATGATCGGGAGTTACCGTTACTTAAATCTAGACATTAAGTACACAACTCCAACAATCTCTCACTTGTACTAAGGTCTAGTCATTTCCTCCAAACTCCCGACTCCCATACTCATCACGTGCTTAAGTTGTACTTCCGAGAAGTACCATGTGAATGAGCACTCTAGGTTGCCGCTCTGAAGTTATCTTGGTGACTACAGCGTCGTCTCCCTCGACGATGACTCGTATCAGGTGGTACTTGCTCTATGTGTTATCATCACTTTTTGACTTATGACTTTTTCCAGTTTACCGTGCACTGCTATTCAATAGCCTTTGGTAAACTAAGAGTCATATCCAAGTCCAGAGGTTATCCCGGAACCTAACCAAAACTTCCGCTGCCTCTGAGGCTGCTATTCAGTTATGAGAGAGTCCGAAAAGCATCTTGCTTATCACTCTTTCATTTCAAGGTTCCACCTCTTTCTAAAAGTGAACACATAGCCTGATATCGACTTACACTGGTCCTTCTCTGATTTGAGATCTGAGAATTTGTAATCAAAGAAGATTTCATCTTGCTTACAGCATCCGAATATCTCTTTTCCAGATTACTTTGATATCCTCCCACTACGCAAACCGCATAGTTGATATCAGGTTCTCGTTTTACAACATTGCATCTATAACATCTATCTCCTTCATGTGTTCAAAACACATACCCTTTAGATAGATATATATTATGTATCCGAAAGGCAATAACCTTTCTCATAATTATGCATGTTTAAAACAAACCATAATCGTATAAGATATCTAGGAGAAGTACAATGCTCTTATCCTTGGATCGAAAGATCTTAAGAACATGTTCCAACTTCCACTCAATCTTATATCCCGATTCATTTAGACAACCGTTATTTTATGTCTGATGACATTCTTTCATTGTTGCCAATGATAAAATGCTATCTACATAAAATTCCGAGAAACACCACCTTGTTTCCATTACGTCTCCAATACACCTTTCGTCAATGCCTTTTGATGAATCCATTAGATGGACTATCTCATCAATTCGCAAGTTCCACGATTTACAGCCTTACATCAATTCCATAAATGGATTGACTTGTACTCTAAATGATCTTGCCTTTTAACAATAAACCTTTATTGCTTTCTAAGCAGGCAAATTTAGATCCAATACTTTTCTTGTGCATAGCTAGGGATCGATTTCATCTTTACTAGATTCATAGTTGGAAACTCTTCTAGTCTTATGAACATGTCTGGTCGTTAAATAACCTCCCACTGCATTGGCATTCCGGTGTATAAACAGTAATAACAGTAGGTGAAGTTAGTGGTGTACTTCTACTCGGTTTGGCTGGTTCTAAGTCTTTGTGCTTTTCTCATTCCAAGGTATTACGTCAGTTAGAGCTTTGTTGTTCATCTAATAGTCTTCCTCTAAGAACCGGGCGTTAGAGCTTATAACGTCCTTCTGGTTCATAATACTATAGAACACAATATTTTGTTCATCTAGGATATCCTACAACCACGCCGTTGTCTCCAGGAATATCCATAGAACATAGGTAGTTCCGAACAACTTGTTATTTTACTATTAGAATCCCATTTCTTATTACTGACACACCATTTCTACACGTGAGTGTATGGTGTAGTCATTTGAGACTTAATCCCAATCTTTGATTATGCTATGTGTTATTTAGATAGGTGTTAGCCTCCGCGACTAAGTCGCAGGCTTCCAATGGATATACTTAGATGGTTCCCCATAATCACTTTGTGACTAAAACACTTCGCTTTTATGGCACATCAAGTATTCTAATCCATCTTCGAGTATTCTTAAAGAAGAATCACTCGCACCTTCTTATTACACATATGTCTGCATATATCTTTGATCATTCTTAATACTTATCCGAATTCTACCCTTTACCGAAAGGTATGCTTAGTTGTATTATCTTCCAAATTCAATTCTTAGGTCGGAAAGTCCATTCCTTCAACTATAATTGATCAAATCAATTTCGACCTTTTGAATCTCATTTGAATAAATACTACTAAGTTTGAGAACTCACAAGTATAATGATTCAACAAGAAATATATCTAATAAGTAAAACAAGTTATAGAACGGTTTGTTGCATCGTGGTAGACTAAGGATTCATCATTCACATTATTGCTATCTAATGTACCAGAATAGATAATACCATTATTTCTTATCAAAATCATCAACATGATTAAAGAAATAAAATACCCATTCATAAATAATAGAAATCCAGAACAAAAGTTCTTTCTAAAATTAAAGGGGTACATAAAGTAATAAACTCAAAATGAAATCCTAATTAACTACTTAAAAGCAGATAAATGTCTTCCACTGCAACAGCTGCCTCCTCTACAGCTTTGCCCATGTAGACTCGAACTCTTCTTCTCTAAGTCGCCGGGTTTTCTGGAACCCCTGCATTTGTAAAATGCACATACCGTCAGTGGTTCCATATCTACTCACCAGAATTCTGGTAGATAATACCGCTGACTATGTTTTTACGACTAAATTTAAATTCGTACCTTTGAGAGGACATTCAGACTTCCACTGTCCAGACTTATTGCATCGGAAGCACTTGCCTCTTGGCTTGGCAGCCCCCACTCGTGGTCCATTCCTCTTGGCACCACTGGGTTTCCAGGCTTGCTTCCTTTTCTTGCCCCTACCTCTAACAGGCTTCAAGCCTTTGGACTTGGTAGCTACAAGCGCTTGAGACTTGCCCTTCTTGTAGATCCCCTCTGCCGCCTTCAGTTCAGTCAGGAGTTGCGCAAGAGTATAAGATAGTTTACCCATATTATAACTCATGCGAAACTGCTCAAAACTAGGGGTCAGAGACTAGAGTATGATGTCGACTTGCGTCTCACCATCAATTTGAGATCCTAGGATCTCAAGTTCATTCAACAAACTCATCATCTTAAGAACGTGCTCCCCTACGGGCGTTCCTTCAGACTGAGTAGTTGTCATAAGGACTCTCATGGCTTCTTGCCTTGCCGCACGATCTTGCTGCCCAAACATATCCTTGAGGTTGTACAACATATCATCGGCAGTGTCCATCGACTCATGTTGGGTTTGGAGTACATTTGACATTGAAGCCAAAATATAACACCTAGCCATTTCATCAGCCTTTTTCCACTTCCGATATGCTTCCTTTTCCTCATTAGTTGAGGCATCCGTGGGCTCAGCAGGACATGCATCATAGAGTACAAATTTGTACTCTTCAGAAGTCAGGACAATGTCCAAATTTCTCCTCCAATCAATATAATTGGGGCCAGTGAGTTTATTCTCCTTGAGTATCACAGAAAGTGGATTCATATCTATTCTCTAAACCTATAAGCACATTTAAACAAACAATCAATTTAATATCCGATATTATCTCCCTCAAATAATATCATTAAATTACTAATTACATCTAAAATCCCATCAGGTAAGGCAAGCCACGTGGTGTGGACGTTTACCAACCCAAATGATTTAGCAATTAGTTTTTCTTTGGTCATACATCACTTATAGCGTAACCTCGTGGGGAGGAATACTATAACGCGTATCTAAGTGTAAACCATTACTCAGCACTAAAGTAAATCGTTTGGAATTGTTACATCACCGCAAGCCACGTGGTGTGGACGTTTACGATAACTTCACAATTCTTCACAATTACTTATAACTGTGTACATCAATTAATCCAAAATCCGTTAGTATAGCAAGCCACGTGGTGTGGACGTTTACTACACCAAGAGACTTTTATAATTGACTCCCAATTACAAGATCCATTCGATTTTTGTAAATCAAGACGCGGAGAATCATAAGTGAAACTCGAAGTTTCTAACCAGTGATTCACCATGCGAACAACCCTATCTCTCATTAGATGAGGGAGCCGAGCAGACAATCGATCCACCTTCAAAAGAATGGTACGAATGTCTCTAATTTTTGTCATCCACATGACCAAGTGGCTTTGGCTCCATTCCACTCCCCGGGGTGAGAATGAGTCGACTTGAAGTCAGTTTCAGAAAGACAAATTAAGCATTGTTTGATAGACTTAATCAATGTTTCTTGTAAACAGAATTACAAGAATTCTCCTCCAATGACATATCTATATGAACTTCGAAAGCTCATAAATGTCACCAAGAGAACAGTAATGGAGACCATGGGAAAGTTTCCATCCCCTCTCCCACATAGCTTTTTATAACAAAGGGATACGCTATCTAGTGCATAAAGTAAACACATATAGCATGCATACAAGCAATAAAGCACATAGTATCACATAGTCAAAATAATGCTAGAAAATTATTTTCCGACTATCATGGCTTTATTCCATCTCCGTATGCTTCTTCTAGTCTTCAGTCTTCGTTCTTGAATGCTCCATGTGACGAGAATATTAATCCCAATATTTAAATCTATTTATTTTTAATAAATCCAAAAGATACTTAATTCGAAAATTAAGTCAATCGAATAAATCAAAAATAAAATTAAATATTATTAATATTTTTATTTATTTATTTTCCTCTCTAATTCTATTAAATCTCTAGAATCCTATCCAAGTAAGACTTGGAACATTCTAGAAGATTTCTATAATAGAATAAGGAAATAAAAATAAATTAGGATTCTTCTACTTTCCAAAATTAATTAATTTCCATGTCCATGAAAATTCCCATAAAAAAGGAATAATCAATTAGGAAATAAAATCAATTTATTAATTAATTATTTCCCTTCCAATTCTATTAAATCTCTAGAATCCTATCCAAGTAAGACTTGAATATTCTAGAAGACTTCTATAATAGATTAAGGAAATAAATTAATATTAATTAATTCTTTTCCTATTTCCATGAGAGTTCCCAAACTTAGGAATACTCAAAATAGGAAAACCGAATTAATTTAGAAAGTGAATCTAGGTAGGAGTAGCACGAGATCACGAGGACCCCGCGCCCCCCCACCTCGATCGCCGGCCGGGAGCGCCACCGCCGCCATCCCCAGCCCACGGGCCACCACCTCCAGTGGCCGGCGTGGCCGAGGAGCATCGCGGACAGCCCCCGCGATCGATCTCCATGGGATCGATCTCCATGATCGATCCCGAGCCCTAGTTCTCCCTCTCATCTTCTCCTTCGTCACACGTGTTCTCCGGCGGTCGTCTCGGCATCGATCCAACGTAAATAAATTACAAAATAATAAATTTACAATTCCGATATCGATTCTATACATGAAATCGACCCTATACATTTTCCGGAAAACATAGAACAATAATAATAAATCTAAATTCGGTCAACCCCCGAATTTTTACTATTACAAGCATTCATCCACACAAAACGAATCTCGACATGTCCGAGAGTTTAATAACGAATAATCATGGTAAAATAATTAACAATTAATTAAACCATGATAGTCGGATCCCTGCAAGGTAGAACGATAATTGAACATATACATGAACACGAAACCAAACGCTCTGATACCAATTGTTGGAAATCGATATCCCGGGGTATCAAAAATTGCGGAACCGATAACCCCGACCGAAATCCCATCGCCGGAAACCGATCGCGAACACCGCACGAACCGGAGCACGACCAAGGCGTCACCGCGGGCAAGCCCGCGGCTAAACCCTAGCCACGCCCCCGCCGGGGCTCGCGATCGCCGTGCATGGCGATCGCATGGGGCTGCATGGGGCAGCCCCCGGCGGTGAGTCCAGCAACTCACCGCCACCGCCAGGAGGGGCGGTCAGACGGCTGACCTACCGCAACTCCAGCCGCGGTGTTCCCCCGGCGATCGATCTCGCGATCGATCGCCCACCCCGGCCCAGCCAGGGTGCCTCCTTGCGCACGCCGCCATCGAGGCGGCGGCGATCCGCCACGACACCAGCCCGTGGCATCCCCAGCGATCGACCCTAGGTCGATCGCATGCCGCGGCTCCCAGCCGGGGCGTTCCTTGCGTGCACGCCGGCGGTCGAACCCTAGGGTTCGGCCGCCCCTCTCGATCCCGACGGGGATCGCACGATCCCCGTATCCCGGTCTCGACGTTTTTCCCGGATCGTATGTTCATGTATATATCACAATTAATATCACATAAAATCTCACAAGGGAGTTTATGATTTTACCTTTGATTCGTTGTGCGGAGAAACGAAATCAATTGAAGACCTTTGAATCTTCCTACGTATTCCTTGCACCTCGTTCGAACGTCGTGTGGGCGACGATCCTCCGAACTCTATGGATCTACTTCACGAACTCTCTAGAATATCAAGTATGATAATCTTATGGTGTGTTTAATTGTGAAGACCATGTAGTGCTTTTATAGGCTACGTAGGGGATCTAAAGGAAGTGGAATATTGGGCTTCCAACATTGATGATTAAATTGAGCCCAAGCCCAAATCTATTAATCGCATCAATATTAATTAATTTATTTTCCACTATATAAATTAATTGCACTCCCAATATTAAACCATATTATATCAAATAATATTTCTCCGGTAGTATTATTTATTCCGTGTATTTAAGATTAAAATATCCATGAATAAAATTAATTTATTGCTAATTAATTTATTCATCTCTTATATCCGAGACTAGTACCATTCATCCTTTATTATTGTGCGGAACAAATCTACTCATGATGTTTACACAATAATTCCTTATGAACTCATCTCGAGGATATTATCAACCCTTCCGGGATACACTTTCCCGTCAAGTATTCACGGCATGTCGTATATAAAATATAGTGACCCAACTTAACCGGTAATTAACCCAATAATTAAATCGGTTAATTCCTTTGGTAAATCAAAGTTACTTATGTTAAATATACACACTCGCAATAGTTTCGGGGATTAAGAATAAAATACTCTGAGACTTGAATCAATTATCAACGGCAATCCTAATTGATAAGTCTCAAGCGATCCGCCCAATACACCAAGTGTACAAGTGTGATAAAATAATTAAGACAAATTATTTTCTCTCTCACACAACGACTATACCGATGGATTGGTCTGTGTCCATCTAGGTCGTGAGCAACTGTTTGATTAAATACGAGTAACCGATAGTATGATCTTCTGTGTGGGCCCGACACACCATACTAACTACAACGTATAGAATCCAGGACTATATTTTGCATATATTTAATTATCAATAATTAAATGCAAACGATTGTTTATTAATTAAATAGATTAAATGCTATAATCGGGAGTTACCGTTACTTAAATCTAGACATTAAGTACACAACTCCAACACTAATCAGGCTGAGAGAGTATGCAGGCTTAATAGATCCATTTATGGATTAAAGCAAGCATCTCGGAGTTGAAATCTTCGGTTCGATGAATCCATACAGGATTTTAGATTTCAAAAGAACATGGAAGACTCTTGTGTTTACAAGAAGAACATACTCCTTATTGGAAACAATATTCCTATGCTTAATTTTGTTAAAGAATGGCTTGGAAGATGTTTTTTAATGAAGGATCTTGGAGAAGCACAATACATATTGGGCATCAAGATCTGTCGGAACAGATCGAAAAGGATGTTTGAACTTAGTCAAGTGACCTATATTGATAAGGCGGTTGATAAGTTCAGAATAAAAGACACCAAAAGGGGTCTCATTCTAATGAGTCATGGCACATCACTTAGCAAGATGCAAGGCCCTACGGTACTTGATGAGAAAAAGAGGATGTAAAATATTCCTTATGCTTCGGCAATAGGGTCTATAATGTACGTGATATGTACACGACTGGACGTATCGTATGCTTTGAGCATGACGATTCGGTTTCAAGGAAACCTAGGTGAGGCGCATTAGACTGCGGCCAAGAATATTCTTATATACCTTAGATGGACTAAAGAATATTTTGTTGTCTTTGGAAGACAAAAAGAGTTGATATTAACAAGCTGTTTGAATGCTAACTTCAAAACAGACTAAGATAATTTCCGATTTTAATCTGGTTATATCTTTTGTCTGGTTAGAGGTGATATTTGCTGGAATAGTTCCATGCAATGCAATATAGCTGATTAAACTACAGAAGCTGAGCACAGTATTGCATTGGATGCAGTAATGTTGGCAGTTAGGATTTGAAAGTTCTTGAATGAACTAGGTGGCGTAACTAGCTCAGCCCATCCGATAGTTCTCTATTTATAGTAGAGTTATCGCGCAAGCCTATGAGCTAGGAAGCACCACAAGTCTAAAACTGGTGCTCAGGAAGTTCCACATTATTTGGGAGATAGTTTTGTGGAGACATCGAGATAATAAAGTTGCAACTTTTGGTAAGGTTGCAAACCCGCTTTCTAAACCTCTCCAGCAGTTTAAGCTTGAGGCTTTCACGACTACAATAGATATCAGACATCTTAGAGATGGGTTGTGATTTCTATTACTGTATTAGATACTTTTGGAGATTTGGTAAACATTCACTCATATGTATAATACATATTTCTTCATATAAATATGGTTTAATTTATATGAATTGTCCAAATGATTAAGTGATATCAATTGGGTTATGAGGTCGACTTACCGAATAATGAAGTCCCATTGGTTGAACTGATATACTTAAATCATATAGTTGTTCCTGGTTCGTATAATCGAGTACGGACAAACCGATAATACAATGAACTAGTTTGTAATGTGTACTATAGCGCCGGTTCATGGGATAGTGATGTGGGACATCAAGTGCAATTACATAGATATTAGCTGGGAGCTAATGATCGAACAGACCCGACTGGAATAGTATTTAAGATTTCGAGTCATAATACTATTTCATTGACTGTCGAGCAATTTCCTCTGACCTGAGTAGTCCAGAGTGATTCCATTGTGAAATGGTGTACTTTGATACAAGTAAACGCCTTTCGTAAAAGGAGGTTATAAAACTTGTTATTGGGTATATCAGGAAGCAAGTGGGAGAGCTTGGATTGACAAGATGGGATTGTCCTCCATTTTATAATGGGATACATGTCTTACCGGCCACTTGGAGAGTCGAGACTGTGGAAAATACGTGGCCACGTCCAGATTCGTATCATAGTGATAAATCTGGTTTTACAGTCTGTCTCAAAGTCCAAGAAAGGTTTGAACCGATTGAGGATGACTCGAGTCTTGACTCAAGTTCAAACTTAGACATAAAGTGACAACAGGAAGTTGGCAGCACACTGGATCTGAAGGCCAAGTGGGAGATTGTTGGGATATGTCCTTCGATCCTACGTGTGCAATCGATAAAGTCATAAGGTCGTCTATGGATGTTTAAATAATTATTAGATAATATTAATTGTTGGGAGCAATATAATATTGATCGATAATTATACCTACAGGGTCACACACGAACCGAAAATACGAGCTATAAGTGTTTGCTAAAATGAGTCGATTTGGAATCGATAAATATATAAACTAGGTTTATATTCGATGTGATTTACGTACATGCATGGGATGCATGACTTGCATGGAATGCATGTCACATGGTGTGACATGGCATGCCACGCAAGCGAATGGGACCACATCCAATGCAATGTGGCATGAGGATGTGGACATGACCATTCAAATTCACCATTAACACACCTTAATGTGTGATAATGATTCTACATCAATATCACCATTATGGGGGGGGGGTTACAAAGGTGTTATTTCATGGTTTAATAGGTGACAAAATGCTAATTTTCTCACCACAATTGCATCAGCCACAAAAATCCACTAAAATAGAGAGAAAAAAGGTGATCTTGGAGATCCATTCTCAAGCAAGCAAAGGTATTCATTATCCGGGTTCGTGTGCAACACGTAGAGGCCGGGCCATTTGTGCGGCTTCAACATCCGGACGATCCAAAGGAGTGAAGAGTTCATTCACAAGGAGATCTTTGAGTTGCTGATCCATTAAGGTGGTTCAATCGACTCAACACCACCTTAACCGAAATCAACAATCACCAAAAGTAAGTAATCGTTAAACCTTATATATATATATATATATATATATATATATATATATATATATATATATATATATATATATATATATATATATATATATATATATATATATATATATTGGATGTGTATATATATATATTTATATGTATTCTTATACACATTAAGTGTGCACTAAGATCATGGCATAGTAGATCTATCTCTATACACGCTTCCGCACACACGGTATATCGATTGAATCGAAATACTGGTACCTTCAGAGACGTAGTCTTGAGAAGTAGTCGTTGCCTCAACGATGAAGCTCCCTCGCCTCTCCCTTCTCCACCCGTTGTTCGTCCTCAAAGACCCTCCACCCAGAAGACATATTATCAACAACGCGCAGCAGTAGCGGGAGAAGAAGGGAGAAGAAGGCGTAGCATCAAATCGAAACTCACTGGCCCAAACCATTTGAATTGGAATCTCAATCTTGTGATTTAAAATGATGAGTGCCTCTATGTACTTGAGAATAGATTATTTGATAATCTCACTCAACCTTTGACTGCTGAGGAATGCCACTTATGAGAAGTGGATTTCTAGTTCTTATGAATCGTTCATTATGAACTACAACATGAACAAAGCTCGATCCTTCAATGGATAAGTTGTTCAAGATGTTGATCAAAGAGTCAACCATCAATACGAGAAATTTGTTCTCATTATTGCTTCTTCATGAAAGAAGTGTTCTTCTTGAAGAAAATGACGGAAATGGTTTCCGGTCTAAGTGTAAAGATGGATAAAGGTGATACTAGAAGGGCGACTAAGAACAAGGTCAACAAATGAGTTGATGACGCTTGCCATCGTTGTTTGAATAAAGGCCATAGGGCCATAACTGCTAAAATACCTTAGGCAGAAACGTTCTGACAAAGGTTCGTATTGGGTTATAGTTATTCTATTGTTTTGAACAATTGATTATTTGTTTCGTCTAAATTTAGAAACCTGCTGTTAATAGAAATGTTCTATTATTAGATCTTACTTCTATATTTGATATAGAAGGTAAAGGTTTTAATTTTGTTTTGGAAATCCGATTTCCTTTATACAAAAGAAAGCAAATATGATTTGCTAAAGACGATAAACAAATAAACAAGAATGAACTAAACCCAAATATCAGCAATTGATAGAAGTCAAATCCCCGCACAACTTTAGCACGCTAGTTGAGTGTGTTGAAGATCTATTGGATTTGATCCAAACGGAGATGTGTGATCCACTAATGTGTTACTGGTGGGGGTGGTTTTCAACTACCAAATGTACTTATGAAGTACACGTCTTTAATTTTGAAGTGTTCAATAATTTTAGACATCAAAGTAGGAAACCAACTTGGTTGCTATATTACGATATGATCGTGGTAATAAATATTTAAGCACCAAGCTTATTGACTATCTAAAAGAGAATACGATTCTCTAGCAATGGACTCCGTCTGGAACTCCTTAATTGTATTGAGTGTCCGAATGATGGAATCAAACTTTGTTGGACATGGTTCGATCCACAAAGGGGTTCACCAAATTGTCGACGAAACTGTAAAAATCCTGCACTTTTGACAGTCGTCCATTTGTTGAATAGTGTTACCACCAAAGCAGTTAAAACCACACCATATGAACTTGGACACTCCCGTATCCTGCTTGCGTGAAGCGGCTAGTGGGAGATAAGTTGGATAGTAGATCCGGCTTATGCCATTTTGTGGGGTATCCTGAACATTCACAAGGATACCTGTTCTACTATATTTCTAAAACAAAATGTTTGTTTAAAGAAATGTTGCCTTCTTAGAGAAGAAGTTTCTATTCGATAGAAAAGGCAATATAGTAAATCTCGAAATAGTTCGAGAATATGAACCACACTATGAAGTTCAAACACAAGTACTTGGAGATGAACCAATTCAACAAACCACTAATATACCTCTTCATCTATCGGTTCGTAAATCCGAAAATGTTCGGAAGGTACCTGGTAGACGGTTCCATCTTGATAATGATCAAGATAAAGTTGACGATGGATATGATCCAATAAACTTCAACTGATTCGTATTGGATACGAATATGGGACATTGGCTTATTGCCATGAAATTCATAATGGACTGTATGTACTCCAACAAGGTTTGACCTTGGTAGATCCACCAAAGGGAATCGTTCCCAAAGGCTGCATTTTGATCTATTAATTATGACGTGAGAGTATATATATAAAGGTGTGACCTTTAAAGCAAGGATGATGGCGAAAGAAGTTACTCAAAGACAATGTGTTGTTTTTGAGGTAATCTTTCCATCAGTCGCTATGCTTAAGTCCATTACAATTTTGCTGGCCATTTCTGCATAGTACGACTATGAGATATGGAAAATAGATATGAGGTCTACTTTCCTTGAATGTGATATTATGGAAGAGTTGTAGCGCAGCCGGAAGGCTTCATATTTTCTAGAAAGGAGCAAAAGGTTTGCATACTCCAGCGATCCATTTATGGATTGAAACGAGCATCCCTAAAATGGAACATGTGTTTTAAATACAATAGTCAAAGCGTTGACTTGGTATAAAACTTGAAGGTACCTTGTATTCAAGAAGGTTAGTGGGAGCGTAGTGAAATTTAAGTGTTGTACGTTGATGACATACTAATCATAGGCATGATTGAGTGATGTTGCAGTCAACGAAAGCACGGTTATCCACACGTTTCTCGAATAAAGGATTTGAGGAGAGGCATCTTACGTATTGTGATATGTCACTATAGATATAGATCTAGAAGGATGTAAAATCTTCTCAATCCTTGTACATAGAAACTGTTTCTGAAATGGTTTAGCATGGAAGAATCCTGAAGAGATTCTTGGCTATGTCCCATGGGGTTCATCTCTCGTAATTCGTGTGACTGTAATGTTGATGGAATTCTAGGAGATGAAATGGACAACACATATATCTCCGCACTAGGGAGCATTATGTATGGCATGCTGTGTACTAGACGTGATATTATAAATGTTGTGAGTGTCACAAGTGAATATCAGTCGAACCCAAGACCGGCTTATTTGAAGTCGTGAAGGACGAAATCCTTGAGCACTAGCAATCAAAAGCATTAAGGAATTGTTCTTAGTCTATGGGAGGTCCGAGTTGAATTTAGAGGTACTTACGAACTCTAGTTTTCAACCGGATGTGGATGACTAAAAGTCGATATCGGGATTCATATTCGAGCTTAGAGGTGGTGTCGTATGCTGGAATGGTTCCTGCAACGACTAATGATTCTACCACGAGAACCTGAATATGTTGAAGCATCTAAAGCTGTAAAAGAGACTGTTTTGGACACGGAACTTTATCCAAATGTTGGTTATAATTCCGGACGCAAATAATCAAGTAACTTGTACTGTGATTATACGGTGTCCTGTAGCAATGCTAAGGAACCGAGATCTCATCAGAAGTCCAAACATGTACTAGAGATAATATCATGTGATCTAAGAGATCAATGACAGAGGTGACGTCTGAGTCGAGAGTGTCACTTCGGAAGATAACTTTGTAGATCCCTGTACCAGGCCTTTATCTGAATATGTCTGCGAGAAACATCGAGAGTCGATGGGACTAAGATTCATGGATAGTTGGCTCTAGGTCAAGTGGGAGATTGTTGGAATAGGTGACCGGCGAGCCAACGGTTGGCCGAGCGGTTAACCGTATTCCGTTATATAACGATTTATTTCATTAATTAATGAAACCTTTATTAATGGCATATACTATATCTGCTCCCAATTTTGAATCATAGATATAGTCCTGTACAGTTACACATGTTGTATGAATTCGGTTTTGTGGAAACCGAGAGATAATTCTGTTAACGCAACATAACTGGTTAAACTCAGTTCCTAGTCGATGGGTTACGCCAATAACAAGGATACCCGGCCTTTCCCCCTTGAGACTAGCACTTAGTGTATGTGGGCTAATCTCGAGCCTCGGTGTTGGGACATCGACATACTTGAGTGGGTGCTCACTGTTGATGAGTTCACTGAACCCCCTCTCCCTGGAATCTTTAAGTGGTTATCACTGATCGAGTAGAGAATTCCATAATATAGTTGTACACAATTAATCCTTAAGACCCAGACATCACCGTGACTTCATCAGAGGACTAGCTGTATCGTGACGTGTCTCTGATTCCCTGGAAAGGGAGTAAGTCGAAAAAGGAGACAATGTTCGTGCAGTTCGAAATCTGATGTGAAGTCTGTGCATGGTAGTAGGGGATCTGATCGCTTGATATAGATCATGGATGTCCTGTGTGTTCTGATGGTTCGTAGTCCCGGAATCTCTGGCCAGAGTTGAATAGTGAGGTGATTAGAGAAATGTGTTTCTCTGAATCAATCACGACTGGATTTTACGAAACCTAGAACGTACGCACAGTTATCAAACTCAACAAGAGATCTCGATTAACCAATATCTCTAGTTTGATCGGGACATATGTATCGGAGGGATCGTACTGTACGCTAACTATATTACAAGGTTCTTGCAGGCACTTCATTTGTATCTAGGGAATTAGTGAAGCGTGGCTGCTAGACGCTCGTCACTGATTCGTTGGGCACCGACTTGTTCGGAGATTAAATAATATGATTATTAATCTAAAACTCTTGGGAGCAGTTGAAATAAGAACAATATGTTGTTCGAATCACAATATGTTGTGAGCCCACGGCTAGTTATACACCTGAACCATTGAGGGTCACATTCTCGTGTAAACCGATCCTTGAATACGATCATGTATTAATTAACTGTTAATTAAGTACATATAGTCGGAGGTCAATATGATTGAATCCGAGATTCATAATTGTGATTATGAGTTGGAAATAATAATGAGCTAAAGAAAACGGACACGATGGTGTACACTTTCTATTTTGGGAAATTTCCCGATTTAGCAGTACCCCTGAAATGGGCTTTCCGATTTTGTGAAATTGGAAAATTTTATTTTTATCTCATATTGATGAGAAAATTAAAACGAGAAAGAAAATATAATCGGTATATTTTTCGGAGATGACATTGATTGTCAATTTTGGAGAAACGTAATGACGGCTAATGTATTGGGCCGGCTAGGGTTAATGGATCCGATCCATTAGGGTTTGAGCCCAACAAGCTCCTTTCTTCACCTATAAAAGGAGCTCCATAGGCATGAGAATAAACACACCAAAGTGAAGAGCTCAAAACCCTAGCCTCACTTTCTCTCCTCTCCTCTCTCCCTCTCGTCCGCCCCCTCGGCTCCTCCCTCGGAGGACCGCCGACAACCGGAGCCGCCGCCGGCAGCCGCCTCCCCTCGCCGGAATCCGATTCCGGCACCGTTTTTCCGTCCCGTTTTTCCCGTCGTATTCTCCCTTACGTGTTTCTAGTGCAATACGTAAGTTGGATTACCTATACGAGGTGAAACCTGATTAGACGAGAGACGCCGAAGGAACGCCCGAGCACAGCCCGAGTCGCGCCCGTGCGCTCCAGCCGTGACACACGAGTCCAGCCGAGAGCCCCGCCACTCGCTCGGCTCTCCCCGCACACGACCCGTGCCGTCCCCGCGTCGCATCCGCGCGACTTCCGACGAACCTCGTTTCGTCCGATGAATCCCTGAGGTACTTACGATTAAATTTAGATTTAATTGTTTGCGTTAAATGTTTGCGCTATGTACTGTTAATGTTTGCGCTATGGGATTTTTAATTGATAAATAAAAATTAATTGTGATTAATTTAAATGTAAATTAAATTCAAATTGATTCGAATTAAATAATATGATTATCTTAATTGTCAATTTGACGAAAACTGATTATGTGCACATGTTTACGTAATTAATTATATATGTGTAATTAATTAATTTGATTAATTTAATTGCACTTGATTAGAATTAAATAATATGATTATGTTAATTGTCAATCTGATACAAATTAATTATGTGTGGATGTTTACATAAACTCAAGTTGATTAGAATTAAATAATAAGATTATGTTAATTGTCAATTTGACGCAAATTAATTATGTCTGCATAATTAATTGTAATATATTAATATGATAAATGTAATTGCGCTACAAGTAATATATTAATATGATTAATATAGTTGCGCTAGAAGTAATTAATTTATATGATAAATATAATTACGCAGATTTAATTTGTGTAGTATGGGATGCATGAATTAAATATTTAATTATTTGATAATTAAATTAAATGGTGAATTATTGATTCTAATAGATTTGAATTAAATCAATTAATGCATGTAATATTGAAAATATGATTTTCAATAAAATAAAATAAATATAATGTAAAATGTTTACATTAATGAAAAACGGTTTTTCATAAAAATTTTGTTTTCCGCTGTGTATACATGCACCATCCCCAACACCCCTGTCGCCGCAGGACGTTCCATCCAAGCCATCGGCCGCGTCCGCTCTCTAGCACCGCAACCACCAGCTCTGTGAAGACTCAGTTGTCTTAGACATGTACCGACGACGTAGGCTCCGTGATTCTTGTACCCTCGATCCCTCTCATAATCTCTCTTTGTGATTTCGTCCAAAGGAAAGAGAAAAGGGATTTCGTTTTAGATCCCCAAATTCACCGACCGATTGTAGAAGAAGACAAGTGGGCTAGGTTCTCTTACGGGTTCATCAATTCCAAATATAATAATCTATCTCTAGCCCAATTATCAAGCCCAACTCATTTTCTCTAAGGTCAGTCCATTTCCCCATTTCTTATGATCTGTCGAGCGCAATTCTTTTATTAAAGTATTAATGAAATATTTCAAGTATTATTGGGTCTATAAATATTAATATAATATTATTAAAAATAGGATATATGGATTACGAGGATTAGGATTGCACGAGCATTCATTCACACATCTTTATCATCAAGTCAAGTTCTTCATTTTCAAGGTAGGGGTATTTCTAAAACCTTTTCAAATACAGTTCATATCAGTGTATGGTACGCAGGTAATTGTTTGATATCGAGGACTTTATATTCTATTCATGTTATGTGCACATATTAGTCGCGCGACGAAACTCATGACCGTGTTCACGTAGACGTGTGACGTGTTCACGGTAATAAATCAAGCAAGCAAGTGACATGAACGTTTAATCGTTCGGAAATTCATGTCCTTGGGTATATCCCACTGTCTATCAAGTTCAAGTTAGTTTATAAAGTTGAGAGTTATTCCGGTTATTTTCGTATCGTGCAATGTGTGAACTGGTATCCCTACTGAGTTGTTGATAACTCACCCCTTTAAAACCCCATCTTTTCAGGCTAAGCGAAATCGGAGCGAGACGGGGATGTGGCGGCGATAGTAGTAGCAGCGTTTATTTTAAAGACATTATTTTCTTTTATGCTTTCCGCTTTTGAAATTTCATACTTGACTACTTTATTTAAATTTGACTATTGAGGGTTATTATTTTTAGTTAATGATTTTATTATGAAAAGACGATTTGACATTTTTTGTATTTTAAGTACTACAATTTCTTTTGAAAAATAAAAAAAATCCTCTTTAGTTTATATTATGAAAAATGGGATGTTACAACTTGGTATCAGAGCATTACGGTTCTCTTTACGGACCAAAAATAATTTTTAAAAATTAGCTACTATCGTCCTCCTCCGCCGCTCGCGCCGACTTCGCAAGTAAGTGCATTCTACATTAATGATGTTCATTTAAGTTGCATGTCTAGTTTCATGATGTTGTAGTCACATGCATATTACATCCATGAGTTTCAAGTACAATGCATTTCAAGTTCATGTTTTTCAATTAGGATGCATGTCGAGTCTCATTATTTTCCAAGTAAATTGCTTGTCATGTTCATGATTTTCAAGTAAGATGCATACTCAAGTTTATAGTTTTCAAATTCATGATTTTCCAAGTGCATTGCATGTTCAAGTAAGTTATGGTTAACCTACGGTGATGTTGAAGACTTGATATAGAACTAAGTTGCTGAACTTATGGTGTTGCGTTTTACTTTGGATTTCGTATATACTAAGTATATTGCTCAAGTAAGTTATGCACATGTGACGTAGTAAGTTACTCTTTGGAGGTTAGTACATACTCAAGTGTAAGAAGTGAGACCAATCGCCTATGTAAGAACATAGTAGCGAACTATGGCACAGAAGGCCGTAAGAGTTGGTCTTGACGTAATAGAACGAATTGTTTCGTTGTCATAATAGAATTTGACTATTCATTGGATAATCGTAATAGTATCTTACCAAGAGATTATAGAGAGTTGAATCGGAGCACAAAAAAGAACAAGTATCCACTACCACAAAATTGACGATGTTTGTGATCAATTAAAAGGGGCAAGTGTGTTCTCATAGATTGACTTAAGGTCGGGATATCACCAAGAGTGAGTTGATATCTTAAAGTACACTTTCTGAACTCAGGCAGTATGTGATCATGTTCATTGATGAAATATTTTCCTACTCGTAGACGAGACTTAACTCAAGAAAAAAAAAATTGAGATTTTCCCTTGAGGCATTGAGCATAGAGGAGTCTGCAAGATTCTCGAGATGTGAGTTTTAGCTAAATCATGAATTATTTGTAGAGCGAGTTGTCATGTCTCCTAGAATTAAAGTTGACTCTCTAAGAGTGAAGAGGTCAATAAATTGATCACTCAAGAATGTGAAAGAGATACGTGACTTCTTGATTTTGTTGATTGCTATCAAAGATTCATTGAAGGTGTTTCAAATATAGCACAACCGATGACATAGTTGACGAAGAAAGTTTTTTAGCAACTCCAGAGGAAGTTGACCACAACTCCACTTCTGACCATTTCAAACTGTACAGAAGGTTTCATGGTCTATAGTGATGCCCCTATCCAAAGATTTGGTTGTTTGTGGATGCAGCATGAGAAAGTGATAACATATGCTTCCCGACAACTGAAAACACACGAAGTTAATTACTCTACACACTAGAGCCAACTGATGTAATCCATGCATTGAAGATTTTGAGACATTGTTGGTATCATAAGAGATGAAGTATATTTCGCGCAGAAGGAGTTGAACATGCGTCAGAGAAGATAACCAGAGATTTTTAAAGATTGCGACTTCTCAATTCATTATCACCCTAGAAAGGCCGTGGCAGATGCTTTGAGCCGAAAAGCCACAGTAGCAAGTTGCTGACAAATCAAGATCAACTTAAGGAAAAGTTTGAGAATTGGAAAATCAAAGCGATTTCTCACACGAAGAGTACAAGAGCAACATTATGTACTTTGACGATTCGTCATACTTTGTTGGAAAGCAGTAAAGAAGCTCAAGAGAATGATGGTTCCATGTCAAAGATAAGGATTCATGTTCGTGAAGAAAACGTTGAGGGTCTTTCTAAAATGAGAAAAAATGGAGTTTTAGTTTTAAGGTTGTGTGTATCAAAAACGAGATCTTGAGGAATTAAATCGTAGAAGAAGCACATTGTACGCCATATACTTCCCATCCGAGAGGAACAAAGATGTTTCACGACTTGTGAGAGTCATTATGGTGGAGAAGTATGAAAAGAGAATTCGAGTTATTTATATAGAAATGTTTGGTGTGTCAGCAAGTTAAGGCTTAACACCAGCGACCTTCGAGTTTACTTCAACCATTGGAAATTCCCGAGTGGAAATTAGAGTCCGTGACTGTGAATTTGGTGGAGAGGTTACCCCTATATGTAAGAGAAAGTAATGTGATTTGGGTAATCATCAATCGATCAACAGAGTGCACATTTATATCGGTTAAGATTACTTGTAGCATGTGTTAGTTAGAACGATCGTACCTTCGTGAGATAATGGGGTTGCACGGTACTCCAATATAAATTGTGTCTGATAGAGATTCGAGATTCACTTCAAGATTTTGGAGAAGTTTGCATTATGCTACAAAACCGAAGTTGAAGTTTAGCACGGAGTGTCGTCCTCAGAAAGACGACCAGTGTGCCTTGACACTACAAACTTAAGAGGAAATGTTAGAACATGAGTTCTTAACCATGAAAAGTTATGAATGCATAAAGAGTCATCTTATTATGAGATTTGTGAAGTTATTTAGGATCAGAAAATCCACATATGCAGAAACCATGACGACTCCTTAGTATATGTTAAGTTGACACCCCATGACAAAGAATGAAGAGACAAAAAAATCACTTATCCTGAATTAATATCGTAAGAAGTATATAAAGAATTTCGAGGACGAAATTTTTATAAGAAAAGTAGGTTGTAACAGCCGAAAATTTTATATTAATTAATTAAGTAATTTTGGCTCAATTAATAAATTGCTAACGAAATAATTTCTAATAATTGCATAAGTTCTAATCAATTGAAGTCATGTTAATTTTCATGTTGAGTCACATCATGATTCACAAGTAATTTCATTTAAAATTCATGTTTCATATAGTTATCCTCAAAGTCGATAAGCTTATTAGAAATAATCTTATTAAAAATATTCTACACTTACATGAATATTATTATTATTATTATTATTATTATTAGTAGTAGTATTATTAGAGAGTATTTCTCTTGAATAGTCTCTTGCTCATTATAGATCCCTTATTGTGTAGGCCCATATTAGTTTATTAGTTAAGAGCCTTGTAATTTGTTTGCACTCCTTTCGGCCCTTTCGAGAAACCGCACCTCACGAGAACTCTACATACCAAAACCCTAGTGCTGAATTGCTTATATAAGAATTAAGTTCTTTCATTCAATTCCTTCATCATCCCTTTCGTCCTCCCCGTACAACTCACAGCATCCCACACAACAAACAAAGCATCAATTGTTCCTTCAATTGTTACCACCAAACTCATCCCTTACCCGTCCGTATAAAATTCTCTCAATCACAAACCATAATTTGTACGCATACCCAGCCTGAATCCCTGCTGCCAACAAACCTCTCCCCGCTGCCGTCGTGCTTTTTGCCGGAAAAGATGGAGCAGATAGTCAGTCGAACCTTGGTGCGAGAACCCAAGGCGTTAGCAAGTCGCAGCAACCGCAACCGCAACGTGAATCTCGCCCAATCGAGGCTGCCTGTGAAACCCCCACGAGCTGCTACATGTCATAAGCAACGTGACCTTCCATAGTCGTTGCCTCAACGATGAAGCTCCCTCGCCTCTCCCTTCTCCACCCGTTGTTCGTCCTCAAACACCCTCCACCCAGAAGACATATTATCAACAACGCGCAGCAGTAGCGGGAGAAGAAGGCGTAGCATCAAATCGAAGGCCACCACCGAGATTGAATCGTCGTCGCCTCTTGCCTTAATCAACACTGCCGCGACACATCTATTTGAAGACCGTCGATCCGCTGTTCACGGAAATCAGCCCGTCACCGTCGAAGGTCACAATTCTCAACCAAAGGACGACCACTCCTCAAACGTGACCTCGCCGGGACCGGACTTACCGAGTCGCATCCGCCGGAGACGAGACGCGCCCCTGTCGCCGCAGGACGTTCCATCCAAGCCATCGGCCGCGTCCGCTCTCTAGCACCGCAACCACCAGCTCTGTGAAGACGCAGTTGTCTTAGACCTGTACCGACGACGTAGTCTCCGTGATTCTTGTACCCTCGATCCCTCTCATAATCTCTCTTTGTGATTTCGTCCAAAGGAAAGAGAAAAGGGATTTCGTTTTAGATCCCCAAATTCACCGACCGATTGTAGAAGAAGACAAGTGGGCTAGGTTCTCTTACGGGTTCATCAATTCCAAATATAATAATCTATCTCTAGCCCAATTATCAAGCCCAACTCATTTTCTCTAAGGTCAGTCCATTTCCCCATTTCCTATGATCTGTCGAGCGCAATTCTTTTATTAAAGTATTAATGAAATATTTCAAGTATTATTGGGTCTATAAATATTAATATAATATTATTAAAAATAGGATATATGGATTACGAGGATTAGGATTGCACGAGCATTCATCCACGCATCTTTATCATCAAGTCAAGTTCTTCATTTTCAAGGTAGGGGTATTTCTAAAACCTTTTCAAATACAGTTCATATCAGTGTATGGTACGCAGGTAATTGTTTGATATCGAGGACTTTATATTCTATTCATGTTATGTGCACATATTAGTCGCGCGACGAAACTCATGACCGTGTTCACGTAGACGTGTGACGTGTTCACGGTAATAAATCAAGCAAGCAAGTGACAGGAACGTTTAATCGTTCGGAAATTCATGTCCTTGGGTATATCCCACTGTCTATCAAGTTCAAGTTAGTTTATAAAGTTGAGAGTTATTCCGGTTATTTTCGTATCGTGCAATGTGTGAACTGGTATCCCTACTGAGTTGTTGATAACTCACCCCTTTAAAACCCCATCTTTTCAGGTTAAGCGAAATCGGAGCAAGACGGGGATGTGGCGGCGATAGTAGTAGCAGTCTTTATTTTAAAGACATTATTTTATTTTATGCTTTCCGCTTTTGAAATTTCATACTTGACTACTTTATTTAAATTTGACTATTGAGGGTTATTATTTTTAGTTAATGATTTTATTATGAAAAGACGTTTTGACATTTTTTGTATTTTAAGTACTACAATTTCTTTTGAAAAATAAGAAAAATCCTCTTTAGTTTATATTATGAAAAATGGGATGTTACACCTTATCTCCTGAAAAAATATAGATCCCATATTAACGTGGAGTGGTGCAATCGTTCGCGGTCTATTAAATATTTGTTCAAGTACGTTCACAAAGGACACGATCGAGCAACTGCCGTTTTTTATCAGTCTCACAATGACGCTGCTGGAAATAAAATTGTTGATGAAATAAAGCAATATTTAGATTGCAGATACGTATCGGCGTCGGAAGCGGTGTGGCGGTTATATGGATATGAAATTCATTTCAACCAGCCTAACATTGTGAGATTGAAATTTCATCTGCCTAACGAGCAGGTTGTTGTATTTAGGGAAGGGTCGTCTGTTACGAATGTTGTGGTCAGAGCAGCGGGTAAAGAGACTATGTTTACAGCTTGGATGATTGCAAACAGTAAATTTACAGGAGAGAAAGAGATAACTTACGCTGAGTTTCCTATGAAATTCGTTTGGGTTGAGAAGGAACATGCTTGGCGGCCAAGGAAGAGAAGAGTTGCTCTAGGGAGATTGAACTATGTACATCCAGCCAGGGGGGGAGTTTTATTATATGCGACTTCTGCTGAATGTTGTGAAAGGTTGTGAATCGTATGATGATGTTTATCATTATAACGGGATACGATATGATACCTTTAGAGAAACCTGTTTCGCCCGTGGTTTGATTGATGACGATAATGAATTTGTTAAAGCCATTGAAGAAGCTGCAGTTTGGGGTTCAGATGCAATGCTTCGATCTTTATTTGTGAATTTGATTACTTCTGATTCCGTCAGTCGGCCAGAGATTGTTTGGGAAAGTTGCAGCCATCTACTCACACCAGACATCTTAAATAAATATCGTATTCGTTTGGAACGCCCTGGTATGATTATTAACATCTCCAATTCATTCTTTACAGTTTGTTCCTGTGTCGACGACATAAATGCACTATACATTGAGTCTAAGAGTCCTTAATATGATTTTTTATTTCTTCTCTTATTTTACAAATTTGATTCTCAGCGACGATCAAATTAAAAATTACGTTTTTTTATTTCTTCTCTTTTTTACAGATTTGATTCTCAGTGACGATCAAATTAAAAATTTGTGCTTGAGGGAAATTGAAGATGTAATGCAAAGAAAAGGGAAAACCCTTTTAGATTATTCCAAGATGCCGTATCCGCAGCACGATGAAGCTATTGGTAGAAATCGCCTTATAGCGGAAGAGATGAATTACGATCGAAAAAAACTTACAGAAGAGCACATCAGGCTGGTCGGAATGCTCAATCGTGATCAAAGCCAAGCATATGAAACGATAATGTCTGCTTTCCACGAAAACAAAGGACAAATTTTCTTTCTATATGGTTATGGAGGAACCGGCAAGACATTTGTTTGGAACACCCTCTCTGCCGCTATTCGTTCAATGGGACATATTGTGTTGAATGTTGCTTCTAGCGGAATAGCTTCTCTTCTCTTACCCAGAAGCAGGACAGCTCATTCAAAATTTTCAATTCCTTTGAACTTAACCGATGATTCAACCTACAATATAAGCAAGAGAACCGAACTCGCGGAGTTGATTCAAAAAGCTAAAATGATTATATGGGACGAAGCTCCCATGACGCATAGGTAATAAAACGCCTCTCATTCTCAGGTTTCATATTTCACAGTGTTTGTATTTTTTTTTTTTGCTGAAAATTATCTAACTGAAGTTGACTTTGTATAATTTTGTAGGCATTGTTTTGAAGCACTTGATCGAACAATGCGTGATATTATGCGAAGTTCTGATCCGCGAGCTGATGAAAATCCCTTTGGGGGAAAGGTTATTGTATTTGGAGGGGATTTCCGTCAAATTTTGCCGGTAATTGCTAAAGGTACGAGACAGGATATTGTTCATGCGACGATTAATTCCTCCAACATTTGGAGAGAATGCAAAGTCTTGAGGTTGACGACTAATATGAGATTGCAAAACGTTGTGGACGAAAATGATTTAATTACTTAAAGAGAATTCTCTAATTGGATGTCTTCGATTGGGGATGGAACTATAGGAGACGACAATGATGGGGTTGCTGTTCTAGAAATTCCCAATGATCTTCTCATAACCTCTTCCGATGATTTCATCGGTTCAATGGTTGTTGCAATATATCCGTGTTGGGATATGCCTTCGATCCTACGTGTGCAATCGATAAAGTCATAAGGTCGTCTATGGATGTTAAATGATTATTTGATAATATTAATTGTTGGGAACAATATAATATTGATCGATAAAATCATACCTACATGGTCACACACGAGCTCGATATTGATATACATTGCTTAATAAATATATTGATTTAGAATCAATATTTACGTGGGTTTTCACATGCATGGGATGCATGGCTTGCATGGAATGCATGGCTTGCATGGAATGCATGTCACATAGTGTGACATGGCATGCCACACAAGCCAATGGGACCACATATCATGATTTGGCATGATTATGTGGAGGTGACCTTTGAACTTCACCATAACACCCCATTATGTGTGGTTATGACACACACATTATGGTGGGGGTTACATGCGAAGTAAAAGGGGTATAATGAGCATGAAAATCAGATTTTTCATGTCTCATTCTAACACCATCATCATCAGCCACGAAATTCACAAGAAAGAGTGAGAAGAGAGAGTGTTCTTGGAGAACCACTTCAAACAAGCAAGGTGTTTATCATCCGGGTTCGTGTGCAACACGTAGAGGCCGGGCCATTTGTGCGGCTTCAACATCCGGACGATCTAAAGGAGTGACGAGGTCATTCACAAGGAGAGCTTCGAGAGGCTGATCCATTTGAGGTGGTTCAATCGACTCAACACCACCTCAACGACTTCAACGAATCACTTCGTCACAAAAGTAAGTAATCGTTGAACCTTATATATATATATATTGGATGTGTATATATATATATGTTTATATGTGTTCTTATACACATTAAGTGTGCACTAAGATCATGGCATAGTAGATCTATTGCTTTACACGCTTCCGCACACACGGTATATCGATCGGATCGGTATATCGGTACCTTCAATTGGTATCAGAGCCTAGGGCTCGTGCACACTTTTGTGTTGGACACGAAGGTTAAATCAACATAATTGGATTATATGTTTAATTGTGATTATGTGATTAGATGTAAGGTCGGCCACCGTTAGTGGTCGGGTGAATGAAATTGTCGTTTTTTACGTACGATTGGCCATAGTTTTGGAGGGCTGCGTCCCTTGGAATCATTTGTAATAGATAGGTTTTCTATTTCAATATGTATTGTTCAAACTTGTAAGCGATGGACTTGGTCCATGGTTTGATGGTGGATCTCGGCTCTCCGGCGAAAACGAGAAGAAACGAAGCAAAATGAAGCGAAACGGGCGAAAACCGGGCTGCTGGAGCAAAACGGCGGGCGCCGTTTGTGCTCCGGCGGGCGCCGAATGGATTCGGCGGACGCCGTTTTGGAAACGGCGACCGCCGAAAGGCTGTTTTTTGGTCAGCCTGTTTTGTACCCTTTTGGCGGGCGCCGTTTTGGAAACGGCGACCGCCAGTGGTGTTCGGCGACCGCCGTTTGTGAAACGGCGGGCGCCGTTCGTAGTTTTTGGGGTATGGACTAAGGTTGACCTAAATCGGCAGGTGCAAAAATGAAACGGCGGGCGCGGGCCAGTCCAGAAGATGTTCAAGGCCTATTTTGTTGCTTTTAATCTTTTCGTTTGAGAGTTGTGAGGTTCTAGGGGCCTTTCGATTACGTATTTAATTGCTTTGCTAGTTATAGGATGTTTTATGTTATAAATGTTCAACTTACATATAAACACCTATGCATGCAAGTTCCGAAAATAATGAGTATAATGTCTTGTCCAAAAACATCACACTCATGAAGCCCTCGATCATAAGTTGGTAGGTCCGCCTCAGCGGGGTACTACTTGTTATATTGGGATAAGTGGGAGTAAGGGTTAGACCCTTACACGTGAGTTTGGTTTTCTCATCGATAGATCCACTGCAGGCGTGGCTATCGAGACATGAGATGAGAATGGGACTCTCATCGACCGAGAGTGACATTAGATGTCATTGACATGGGATGTCTACCTATCTTAGACTTCTTAAGTGCGGACTCAGTCGGCTTAAGAATTTGCAAGATGAGGGCCTTGGGATTGTTTTGTTCAAGGGAACAAAGATATTAGATATCGATTGAACAAAATGAAATAAATAAGTAGCTTGTTAGACAACCTTATTTGTTTACCGCTTTGTGAATGTTTACATACTTTATTTATCTTACTTTTGTAGTTTATCATGTTAAATATCAACTCAATTCAAGTTTGGTTCAATTCTTGATTGTGAAAAATAGAACAACACAAATTTTCTTGATTGACAACGTAATTTGAGGATGGTCCTCAAATACGAATACAAAGAGAATGTGTTAGATTACCAATTCCTATGATATCATTGAACAACTCAATAGCATGTTCGGGGAACATACTATGATTGAGCGGTTCGGTATGACCAGGGTCATCGCTTCAGCTAGGCTGGAAAAATGGAAATCTATGGAATCACATGTGCAACAAATGATTGGATTATTTGTTTCAAGTGACCGCCTAGATTTTTCCTATGATGATTATTTGGCAACCGATTTCATACTTCAATCTCATGATGGTTATAATGCCTTTAGGCTAAATTTTCCATATGAATGGTTTGAAGAAATCGCTTCGTGAGCTCCACGGGATGCTCAAGGCTGCTGAGCCGGCGATAGAGAAGGACCCTAAGAGGGAAATTCTTATGATATGGGATAGGGTATTCAAAAGAGCATGGGCAAGAAGGCTACTAGGGTTCCTAGGGAATCTAAATGCGTCTACTGCAAAAGTGTTGGACACTACTTGCAAACATATAAAAGTTCATATTTTATGCAATTTCAAAACAAATGCCTAATTTGTCTTTCATTTGATGGATTATAAGGTTAGGATTATTTACACCTCGGGGAGTGATTTAATCCAAAACACTTAAGTTCATCAATGACACAAATTAGAGACTTTCGAGCCATTGGATGGCGTGAAACGATTGTCTGGTTGGCTCCCTCATATTTTATGAGAGATAGAGCTTCAATTGCATGATAATATCGCTGGTTAGAAAACTTCAATTTTTCACTTACGATTTATCACGTTTTGACATTGAGATAATTTTGAATGAGAAATTTGAATGAGACTCAATTATTGGGAATAATTGAATTTGCCCAAAGTTCAAAGAAGATGTGAAGAACGGGGTTGCTTCATCTTCAAGTATTAATGATATAGACATTAAACTTCACAAATTCTACTTCTTGGGTATTGGATGCCAAATGTGGTTCTCACATTTGTATGTGGAGGAACTACATAGAAGTATAAGTTTGGTAAGTAGAGATGTCGATCTACGGGCGAGAAATGGAGCGAAGGTCGCTGCATTAGCCGTATGATCATATGATGTTGTTTTGCCTTAGGGCCTTGTTTTAGTATTATAACTATGTAATTTCGTACCTTCAATAAACAATGAATATTGGTTCAGTATTGGATACTGATGGATTAGTTTTTCACTATGAAATAGTTTGGTAACTATTTTAATTGTGAATTATTCTTTGTTTTGGTATGATTATTATATTGTTTATGTATACTTTGACTTGACAAATCATATATAACATTAACACCAAAGGCCGAATCGAATAGATCTTAATGAGACATAAATATAACATTGTTGATCATGTCAAATCAACATCTAAACATGTAATGAAGCTTCTTTTAGAATGCATTCTAGAATCATTTGACTTGGAGTCATTTGATACATGTAAATGATGTGTGATGGACAACATAACAATGTCATCTTTCTTGGAGAAAGGAGAACATGTGAGTGATTTATTAGGGATGATCCGTACTGATGTATGTGGAATCTATCAGTTCACAAGCACATGATGATTATGTTTCGGAAAAAGAGAAAACAAACTATATTAGATATAGTTCGACCATTCGATGAGAGGTCTAAATGAACTACTGGTCTCTTTTGGGAACACACAATTCTAGACTTCAACTTATACACTGAATAGGACACCGTCAAAAGCTGTTGATAAGACACCATATGAGGTATGGAAAGGGAAGGTCCCTAACTTGTCTTATATCAAGGTTTGGGGATGTGAAGCTTATGTGAAGAGAAATATCTCTACAAAACTTGAACCCAAATCGGATAAATGTTTCTTTGTGGGTTATCCAAAAGAAACACGAGGGTACCACTTTTACAACCAATCTGAGAACAAAGTCTTTGTTGCTCGAGATGGTGTATTTCTTGAAAAGGAATATCTTTCCAAGAAAGTAAGTGGGATCTCAGTTGAATTGAACGAGGTTCAAGAAGATCAAACTGAGATGGACACTCAAGACCAAGTCGAGAGTGCTCCAGTGGTTTTGGAAAACACACCTAACCCTCGAAGGTCCGGAAGGATTAGAACTCAACCTGACAGATACTTAGGTATTCTGACAAACGAGAACTATGAAGTCATGCTTTTAGAAAGCAATGAACCTTCGACCTATATCCAAGCTGTGACGAGTCCAGATTCTGAGAAATGGCAGGGTGCCATGAAATCCGAAATGGAATCAATGTCTGAAACTCAAGTTTGGAACTTGGTCGATTTGCCTAAATGGGCTAGGCCCATTGGATGCAAATGGATTTACAAAATAAAAACAGACATGAATGGAAAACATAGTGTTTTCAATGCAAAGTTGGTGGCAAAAGGAGTTAATCAAATTCACGGGGTGGATTATAATGAAACCTTTTCACCAGTTGATATAATTAAATCCATTCGGATTCTCTTAGCCATTGTAGCTCATTATGATTATGAGATATGGCAAATGGATGTTAAAACCGCCTTCTTGAATGGGATTATAGAAGAGGATGTGTTTATGACACAACCAGAGGGTTTTATCGATCCTAATCAGGCTGAGAGAGAATGCAAGCTTAATAGATCCATCTATGGATTAAAGCAAGCATCTCGGAGTTAGAATCTTCAGTTCAATGAATCCATATCGGGATTTGGATTTCAGAGGAACTCGAAAGAGTCTTGTTTTACAAGAAGATCAGTGGGAGTTACGTTGTATTAATTGTGTTGTATGTCGGTGACATACTCCTTATTGGAAACAATGTTTCTATGCTTAATTCTATTAAAGAATGGCTTGGGAATTATTTTTCAATGAAGGATCTTGGAGAAGCACAGTACATATTGGGCATCAAGATCTGTCGGAGCAGATCGAAAATGATGTTTGGACTTAGTCAAGTGACTTATATTGATAAGGTACTTGATAAGTTCAGAATGAAAGACACCAAAAAGGGTCTCATTCCAATGAGTTATGGCACATCACTTAGCAAGATTCAAGGCCCTACGGGACTTGATGTGCAAAAGAGGATGGAAAACATTCCTTATGCTTCGGCAATAGGGTCTATAATGTACGCCATGATATGTACACGACCGGACGTATCGTATGCTTTGAGCATGACGAGTCAGTTTCAAGGAAATCCAGGTGAGGCGCGTTAGACTGCGACCAAGAATATTCTTATGTACCTTAGATGGAAAAAAGAATATTTTGTTGTCTTTGGAAGACAAAAAGAGTTGATATTAACAAGCTCTTTGAATGCTAACTTCAAAACAGACTAAGATAATTTCCGATTTTAATCTGGTTATAACTTTTGTCTGGTTAGAGGTGATATTTGCTGGAATAGTTCCATGCAATGCAATATAGCTGATTAAACTACAAAAGTTGAGCACAGTATTGCATTGGATGCAGTAATGTTGGCAGTTAGGATTTGAAAGTTCTTGAATGAACTAGGTGGCGTAACTAGCTCAGCCCATCTGATAGTTCTCTATTTATAGTAGATCTATTGCGCAAGCTTATGAGCCTAGGGAGCACTACAAATCTAAAGCTGGTGCTTAGGATGTTCCACATTATCTGGGAGATAGTTTTGTGGAGATGTCGAGATAATAAAGTTGCAACTTTTGGTAAGGTTGCAAACCCATTTTCTAAACCTCTCCAGCAGTTTAAGCTTGAGGCTTTCACGACTGCAATAGAGATCAAACATCTTAGAGATGGGTTGTGATTTCTATTACTGTATTAGATACTTTTGGAGATTTGGTAAACATTCACTCATATGTATAATACATATTTCTTCATATAAATATGGTTTAATTTATATGAATTGTCCAAATGATTAAGTTATATCAATTGGGTTATGAGGTCGACTTACCGCATAATGAAGTCCCAATGGTTGAACTGATATACTTGAATCATATAGTTGTTCCTGTTTCGTATAATCGAGTACGGACAAACCGATAATACAATGAACTAGTTTGTAATGTGTACTATAGCGCCGCTTCATGGGCTAGTGATGTGGGACATCAAGTACAATTACATAGATATTAGCTGGGAGCTAATGATCGAACAGACCCGACTGGAATAGTATTTAAGATTTCGAATCATAATACTATTTCATTGACTGTCGAGCAATTTCCTTTGACCTGAGTAGTCCAGAGTGATTCCATTGTGAAATGGTGTACTTTGATACAAGTAAACGCCTTTCGTAAAAGGAGGTTATAAAACTTGTTATTGAGTATATCAGGAAGCAAGTGGGAGAGCTTGGATTGACAAGATGGGATTGTCCTCCATTTTATAATGGGATACATGTCTTACAGGCCACTTGGAGAGTCGAGACTGTGGAAAATACGTGGCCACGTCCAGATTCGTATCATAGTGATAAATCTAGTTTTACAGTCTGTCTCAAAGTCCAAGAAAGGTTTGAACCGATTGAGGATGACTCGAGTCTTGCCTGAAGTTCAAACTTAGACACAAAGTGACAACAGGAAATTGGCAGCACACTGACTATGAAGGCCAAGTGGGAGATTGTTGGGATATGTCCTTCGATCCTACGTGTGCAATCGATAAAGTCATAAGGTCGTCTATGGATGTTAAATGATTATTTGATAATATTAATTGTTGGGAACAATATAATATTGATCGATAAAATTATACCTACAGGGTCACACACGAGCTCGATATTGATATACATTGCTTAATAAATATATTGATTTAAAATCAATATTTACGTGGGTTTTCACATGCATGGGATGCATGGCTTGCATGGAACATAGTGTGACATGGCATGCCACACAAGCCAATGGGACCACATATCATGATTTGGCATGATTATGTGGAGGTGACCTTTGAACTTCACCATAACACCCCATTATGTGTGGTTATGACACACACATTATGGTGGGGGTTACATGTGAAGTAAAAGGGGTATAATGAGCATGAAAATCATATTTTTCATGTCTCATTCTAACACCATCATCATCAGCCACGAAATTCACAAGAAAGAGTGAGAAGAGAGAGTGTTCTTGGAGAACCACTTCAAACAAGCAAGGTGTTTATCATCCGGGTTCGTGTGCAACACGTAGAGGCCGGGCCATTTGTGCGGCTTCAACATCCGGACGATCTAAAGGAGTGACGAGGTCATTCACAAGGAGAGCTTCGAGAGGCTGATCCATTTGAGGTGGTTCAATCGACTCAACACCACCTCAACGACTTCAACGAATCACTTCGTCACAAAAGTAAGTAATCGTTGAACCTTATATATATATATATATATATTGGATGTGTATATATATATGTTTATATGTGTTCTTATACACATTAAGTATGCACTAAGATCATGGCATAGTAGATCTATTGCTTTACACGCTTCCGCACACACGGTATATCGATCGGATCGGTATATCGGTACCTTCAATCCGGATTTCTCAAATCATATTGGAGATGTGGAATTCTTACAAGGTAGGGCCATTTTGGCCCCGACTTTGGAAGAAGTTGATTCTATTAACGATTACATGGTTTCGATTCACTCTACGGATGAAAGAATATATCTTAGTGCTGATTCGATTGAAAAGTCTGAGGGTGCAGAGAATATATTTGCAAACATGCACTCCGTTAAATTCTTGAAAACCATCAAATGCTCAGGGTTGCCGAATCATCAGTTGAAGTTAAAGGTTATTTCTATCTTATTTGTAAAGTTTTTATGTTTGTTCGTAATATAAAATATTAATGGATGTTATGCTCCTTAATGTTTATATTAAATGGTATCTTCTTCATAAAATGAAAATGTAGATTATTTTATTTATTGTTTATACTTGATGCATATGAACATGATGTTTAGTTATTTATGTTTACTGTTTTTTTTTTTTTTTGTTTAGGTTGGTGTTCCGGTGATGTTGATAAGAAACATCGATCACTCGGCAGGACTGTGCAATGGAACTCGATTGGTGGTAACCAAACTTGTGACTTATGTTATAGAGGCACGAGTCTTGGGAGGCAAAAACGCGAATGAAATTGTGTATATTCCCAGATGACGCTTTGTCCTTCTGATTCGAGGATTCCTTTTAAATTTCAACGAAGACAATTCCCGTTGATGATATCGTATGCAATGACGATCAATAAAAGCCAAGGTCAATCGTTGACAGATGTTGGTGTGTTTTTGAAGAAACCGGTTTTCACTCATGGGCAACTGTACGTTGCTGTTTCAAGGGTGACGAATAGAAGTGGGTTAAAAATTTTGTGTTGTGACGAGAATGGTAAACTTACAAACAAAACAAATAATGTGGTGTTTAAGGAAGTCTTTCAAAATTTGTAATAAAAGTTTAGAATTTTGCCTTTTAATGTTTCCTTTAGAGAATATAAATGAAGTTCAAACATGTACTTTACTATTGTAATGTATGTTTTAAACGAAAACAAATTATTTTAAACGATATTGTAGAGAGCTATGTACGTAAAATCACGAGCACCGCAAGATCAAGGGCACGTCAAAACATCAAACATGTAACGTCATATCACGTGCATCGCACGGGTGTTACACTAGTATCTTCAAAAACAAATTCAAATTTTAAATATTTTACCAAATAAATATTTTCTAAAACAAATTAATATCTTAAAACAGTGCATGAAAAAATCAAAAAAATTATCGATAATTAACACAGTACAAATCTCAAAACACATATCATCAACATGAAAAAAATTCAGTATGTTCTAATAAAAATCCGATCTCAAATCAAATAAAAAGCAAACCCCCATCTCAGATCTCACCCAAATAACAAAAATAACATTCGAACAAGATTTGGACCACCCGTCGCTGCCGCACCCATGCCCGTCGCTGCCGCGCCCACGCATGTCGGTGACACGTGTTCCTCTTTCTTGAAAGTTGGTCGCCGACTCGCCGCCACTATCGGGGGAGACGAAGGCTTACTACATTTCCTCGTCAATTTCTCATCGAATCTCCCTGTTAGTGTGGGGATACGAAACATTGTCCTAAATCCATCGGCCCGAAACGAGTTGCATCTGCCCGAATTAGAATCAGAATTAGTTTGATTAATAGTATCATCTAGGATTTTCCATTGCCCGAGAATGACTTGTGGATCCAGGCGAAGGGAAGAAAAAAAAAAAAAGGAGAAACTCTAGATCTCTAAGTCTGTTTTGATTTTTAATTTTTGATTTTGTAATTTAAATATTTATTTTTTTATATTTTATTTATTTATTTAATAAAACTGATTTTTTGTGTAAAAAGACAAATTTGCCCTTAATTATGCCATGTGGAGCTCATATGATTGGAATATTCCATGACATATTCCGATCCGGCAGCCCGCAGGTGACAAATTGTATTATGCCTTATCGATACTGATCGGTAAAATTTTTACGATTAGGTTGCAAAGTGTAAAAATCCTCCTGAATGGCAAAATGAATTTAGCCTTTTTAAAAATACATTTTTATCTTTACGTTTTTATTAAAAAAATTAATATTATAATAATTTCTAATAAATAAATAAAAGAAGGAAGAATTAATTAGAGCAACGTTGTGAAATGGCAAGGGCTATTGCCATTTTTTGGCAAAAAACCAAAAAAATCAACCCCAATAGTTAAAATGGCCATTGCCAAAAAATAGCTATTGCCAAAAAATAGACATTGCCAAATTTTAATGTATATTGGGGCAAATATACATAGCAAAATACCCCTTGCCATTTGTGTCATGTCATCACAACCACCACTTTCACCAATCAAAATTCAACAATATTTTAAAAAAAAATAAAAGTTTATATGATGACATACTAAAAAACAATATATTATTATTTAATTAATAAAATGGCCCTTGCTATATTTAAATTATTGAGATAAAATTTAACAAATGGCAATTGACACTTGCCATTTATTGGCAAAATAAAAGATGTTCCTTGCCATTTTAGCAAAAACCACTTGAGGTTGCCGTCAATTATTTTGAAATTAAAAAATGGGTCTTGTTGACTACTGTACATTTCTTGAGGAATACCACTGTGTTTTTGAAAATACTGCTATGTAACAAATCAATTAAACAAACAAACAAACAAACAAGCTCCCTTCCTCCCTCCGGCCCCAAAATGAAGCGCCAATGCAGTTGATTAAACTGAAATCAGAACCCTAATAACCCTCTTTTCAACCTATCTTAATAACCGTTAAACCCTTCAACCATAAATCCACCCCCTCCATTTTTCTTGAATCAAGAAAAAGGAAACCCTGAACGAACGACGATGAAATCTTGATTCAAGAAAAATGAAAAAACAATCTGTACATGAAATGGAATCTCCGATAATCGAGAAGTCGCCGTCGAAGTTCTACGGGTTTCACAGTTTTGCGGAGGCGGGGTTTCCCAACGGCGCATTTCGAGACAACATCCGCCAGTTTCTTCTACAGTGCGCGGAGCCCGAGGATTACGATCTCGACGGCATGCCTGTTTCGCGCATCTTCTTGGTGTATGAGGACAGAGGAACAGTGATCCCTTTTTACACTGTTGAAGAAAACGTGAAGCATTCTGATAGCCCCTTCTGCGATTTCTGCCGCTCGGCTGGTAAGTCGAAATAAAAAACGAGGGTTTCTATTTCCCATTTTGTGATGAGATTTGAAATGGGTTGTTATGTGTTTCGATTGGGGGTTTGCAGGGTGGAGCCATCATCTGGTGTCGAAAAGGAAGTATCATTTGATCATCCCTGGGAATGATGAGTGGAATAATCCACTCGACGAGGGTGCTCTCGATGTGCAGACGCATCTACTGCATGGTTTGATTCATAGCAATGGTTACGGACATTTAATCAGCATTAATGGAATCGAGGGAGGTTCTAAGTTCGTCTGCGGTAGAGAAATCATGGATCTCTGGGACCGTATTTGCACAGCCCTTCACGTGCGGTAAACGAATTAATATCTGAGCTGTGTACAAATTGTTGTTAATTAATGAAGCTTTGTGATGAATGCACAGTTTACGACCTGAGAGAATCATTAAACGTATGAACAGTTTACGAGAATTGTAGTGTGTGTGTGTGTGTGTGTGTGTGTGTGTGTGTGTGTGTGATATCATTTGGTTGAGATTTCTAATATGACAAATATCTGAGCTGCCCAGCGATGTTTCGAGCATTCATTTAACAGTTTTTCTCATCGATTTGTGTATATGATATCAATCTCTTTACAAATGTAGAAGTGAGACTTTGCCACATATACGATGAAGTGAGATCATAATAAATGTGTTTCTAGAACTATGAAGATTAATCTAGCTATTAACCATCCATTAATGAATTCAGTAGATTGCCATTTGAGTTTTGGTTCCATTATGTAGGCAAATTTCAGTGGAAGATTTGTCGAAGAAGCATGAGATGGATCTCCGCTTACTTCATGGAGTATCTTATGGCCACTCCTGGTTCGGTAGATGGGGATATCGGTTCTGCCATGGAAGCTTCGGAGTGAAGGAGCATAACTACCACACAGCAATGGATTTTCTCAGTTCCCTTGAGCTTGATCAAGTAATTGATGACTTCAGCATCACGAATGAAGGCACGATTATCAAGCAGATGATTCATAATTACAGAGATATGAGTGACACCAATTTGGTTACTATTAGAGATTTGTTCAGATTCATGCTCACTCTAAAAGGCAAACCTCCAACCGGAAGATACTCTGCCTATTCTATTGCAAAGTCACTGACATGCTCTGGCAAAGTAATGGCATTTTCGAAGAGCCCTCGTAAGAACTGCCTGTTCAATCTTTCCAAACGACTTTCTGTGAGGAAATGCCAAGTTGGAAAAGAAAAAATCGCTCGGTTCAGAAAGTTTTCCAATCTTGCTGCGAATTTGGACAGTCGGTGGCCCGTCCGAAGGCTCGAGAATGTTGCAGAAGTTATTGTAGAGGCCTTGAAAGAAAAGAGAGCAACGAATAAAGCCAGCAGTAGCGGGATGACCCGACAGGAGGCTCGTGACGCTGCCCGCCTCCACATTGGTGATACAGGGCTCATAGATCACGTGCTGAAAGTGTTGAACAATGTGATTGTTGGAAACTACATCGTCCGGAGGGCTGTGAACAGATGCAGTAAGATCCTTGAGTATACCATTCAAGATGTTAAGGACAACAACAAAGATTCTTTCTGCACAAAAGCTCCAGTGGTTACAATAAGCCCCGGTGAAAGGGTTCACAATGACATCACCTATTTGTATAAAAATGTGCTCCGTGGCTACCCAGAATCAGAGTCAGTGGAACATTCTGTTCAGATGATTCTTCACAGTAAACATTTCGTAAAGGATTGGCCTTTCAGAGACGATGATGAGGACTCACTGAGGTTCGCTTGCCGACTGACGGCAAGTTCAATAGATTTAATTGACGACTTTTTTCGTGAATTTCCACTTGGAGAGCTTATAAGCGTCCCACTGTATGCGACACTTGGCGATCTGAAGATAGCCGTGCGAGATGCGATGCGGGACACTTACTGTGCTACAGAGAAGCTTACGGTGTCGGAGATTCTAGGTACGGAAGGAGTGCAGGATGAGGAAGTCCTCTTCGGGTTGGTTGAATCGGGCAGTGAGATTTGGGCAAGGGGGTGTGGGTTGGATCTGGAGAGCAAGTTGAGGTTCCAGGGTGGGACAGAGAACTGGACAGTTAGGTGCAAGTGTGGGGCCCAGGACGATGATGGGGAGAGGATGGTGTCGTGCGATGTATGCGAGGCGTGGCAGCATACTCGTTGCAGCGGTATTGAGGATGAGGAGGTTGTGCCGAGGCTGTTTGTCTGTGACTTGTGCTGTACTAAGCTTGCGCCTGTGCAGACACGCTGTGGTTTTACGTATGACTACCGTTTGTCTTACGATAATCAGATGATGATGATGATGCCTGAGGATGACATCATGGGGCTGCTGCACTCTCACTAGTCACTACTGTGCTTGTGAGAGTATCTGTGTTTGTGAACATAATTCTGTAAGTATCTACTGTGTAGGTGTGGAATGTGATTCTGTGAATAGGGAAATGAAGAAGGGCAAAAGAGGAGGAGTGTTGCACTACTTTTTTACAGTAAAAAATCAGGAGCTGTATGTTGATAAATGAGGCAAGGCAGGCAGTTGTGCTTTCTGTGTTTAGAATAGATACGTAGATACTCTTCTTTTGTAGTTGAAGAATCTATACTACTACTACTACTACTTGTACTATATTTTGATCACCAAAAAAGGAATTCAATTGGATGATGACCTTTGAATATACCTAAATCCCATAGATGAATCAAAACAATCTACCTTGTCCTTGTGCCTGTTGATTAGTTTTAACAATTCTTTCACCTTCTCCTTTATTGTTTCACCACTCCCGATTTGGAGCACAACAAGGAGCTTCTGAAAAGCCCCTTGTTGCGCTGCCTCGACCACACCATTCTCATTCTCATTCTCTCCCGAGCATAACAACTTCCAAAGACTCGTAACAGAGAATTCTGTCGCTACTTTCGACACGCGCAATATCTTTTTCACGAGCAATGGAATCGTGAGGGCGTTTTCGTAAGCACTCTCTCTCCCTTGTTTACAACTACAGATAGTATCCATGACTCCTAGAGCTTTCTCGCTAACGCCTTTATCGCCATCAACAATCACTTCAAGAATTGTAGGGATTAGTCCCAATTGGACAAATTTCATCATCTCGACCGACGACATCACCATCATGTGCTGCATAACCAGCAGGCCTGCGTTGGTAGCTTTAGGGCTAATTGGGACTTTCACGGTCTGGAAAATAGATTCTTCGATGCCCTCAATCTCCATGAGTAGGCCATGAACACACCACCCTGAAATCAAGTCTTTCAATACGAGAATCGCGTTTTGTCTGGACGAAAGATCATCCCCACTCTTTAAAAACCAGGACATGCAACGTAGAGAAGCCACTGATTTCAACGCGGAAGCGCCTTCTTGATCAAGTGGGAATACCGATGCCAGTGCACACAATACTTGTTTCAGCAAATCAACGTTGTCCTCAACCGGAAATCGTGCAAAGGACTCAAATGAGTCGGCCAATGTAGAGCTGATCCCGTTTTCCACGAGGCAACGCTTGTTCCGATGGCTCTCCTTTGCCAAACGCTTGATCTTCCCTAGCAATTCAAGGCACTTTCTTGCATCTCCCAACTGTGAGGCAGCCTTCATCATCGAACAAATCTCAGAAACTTCATATGGGGTGACCGGAATTCGAGGGGTTGGAATCCTTTCGACGCCCCAAGACTTGTTTTCGACACACCAATCTTGTATCATTTTTCTTATGGAATGATTTGGGATTTGGTCGAAATTCATCAGGACTTGGTTGGTGACGGGGCACCTTATGTTACCGGCTTCGATCCATTTCTCAATGCTCTCCCGATCATACGTGATCCCGGTAGACATTGTCACCGGATCCTTCATCAAATCAAGTGATATCGGGCACTTAAAATGAATTGGAGTCGTGACCTCCAAATCCTGATTCATCACCATCTCCCTCTTTCCTACTCCACTACGGCCAACTCTCCTCCGTCCCCATGGAAAACTCATCATCGTTTTTTAAAGTGAACAAGAAGAAAATATATGGATCGTGTTGAGATAATATGTACTGTAGTATTTTGTTTGTTGATGCGATTTTCTTTGTTACAACTTGCAACTTTATACTGTAATAACATCTCAGGACGACGAGTAAGTATTACAAGGTTGAAATTAGGGGAAAAGTGAACAAGTATGGAATGAGAGTTTTGAATTGAATATTTGACCGTTGAAAAAATGGAAGTCGGAATTTGCTGCTGTGCTGAACCGAACGAGTCCGCTGCAGTTTTGACTTTGCTGACCCAGTAACGGGTCAGCGCGGTAGTCGGTTGTTGACTAACTACCCTATATTAACAACACGGTTACAAACGCGTCAGGATTTTTCTGATTTCGTTACATAAATTATTCACTGGTTTTCAGCTTTCATTAATCATTTCATACAGTACAATACAATACAAACACTGTTTAAATAAATAAAACTATTATTGATTAGCCAAGGGTACAATCCAAAATACACAAAATATTTGGGTAGAAAACAAAACACAATCCATTTTTTCAATCCATTCTCATCAATCAATTTTTTCTCCTCATTCACATGTCAACCTAACAAACCCCAATTACAAAACAAACTCCTAAACTAAACTTCAAACTTCCAGAATAAAAAGAAATATCAAAAGGCGAGGAAACAAGATAGTCCCGAGCGAATAAAGTTAAACTAACCGAGAAAAAGCAAACAAATTAATGAACATGTGAGAAGTAATGCCAGCAACAAAACACCACACCAACAACATATAATAAGCTTAGCACATTATTTTCACCTGCCATCAACCGATGTGAAAGACTCTGCAAATCCGAACGGCCTCGTGGGTATGCTCGTCTGAGTATTGTCTAAGCTCGGGAGATAAGATGAAGATGACGAGTCTACATGGCTCTGACCTTCAAACGCCTGCCACTTCTTGAGTGCTTGGGGCAACGACATCTCAAGGTCGATTCCGTAAATGTCGTCAGAGGTTTGGTCGGACGGTTTCCAGAGCTCAACGAGAGACGAAAGAACGTTCACGGCGTGGCCCATGTCAGGTCTCTGGTATGGCTCCCTGGCACAGCAGTGGCCAGCCAGCTCTGCAACAGTGATAATACTCGACAAGGTTTCTTCGTTGAGTTCAATGGTGGGGTCAATGGCTTTACGGAATGTGTCTTTATTGAGGTGCATTCTTTTGAACCAAGTCACGAGGTGCATGCTCTCTTCTGGTTGGGACTCGTCTAGTGCCTTTCTTCCCGTTATTAGTTCCATCAGGATTACGCCGAAGCTGAAAACGTCAACCTTGGTTGTCACTCTACCCGTCACTATAAAAACCAATCATCAGGTCAGGTGTCCCAAATTGAATGAATCAACCACAGATACAATATTCGAAGAAAATAAAACATTATATAAAGCTATAAACGATAAACGGGAATTACCTGCATATTCTGGTGCCAGGTACCCAAATGTACCTGCAATTCTAGTTTCAATTGAGCCCTTCCCTTCCGGAGCAAGCCGCACGAGGCCAAAATCCGCAACCTTAGCCCTCATATCATCCCCTAGTAAGATATTAGAAGGCTTAAGGTCCCTGTGTATAAAGCTCTGGTGGGCCAACCCGTGTAAGTATTCCACACCCCTACCGACATCCAAAGCAATTGTCAACCTTCTCGTCCACTCAAGAGGCGGCAATCCTTCATCCGCCCAGTTGAACAAATGCCTACTCAGAGTTCCCTGAGGCATGTACTCATACACAAGTAGCTTCTCATTCCCATCAAGACAGTACCCGAGAAGGGCAACCAGATGCCGGTGCCGCACCTTGGTCAGTACAGCAATCTCAGACTTGAACTCAGCAGTTCCTTTTCCGGCAATTACTCCACACTCAGCTCTCTTCACGGCGATTTTTGTTCCGTCATGCAGTTCCCCTTTGTATACCGTCCCAAAACCCCCTCGCCCCAATATGTTATCCTCACTGAAATTATTCGTCACGTTTCTCAGTACTTGGATTGAGATCACCATGTTTCCTGCTTCAACCATTTGAATCTCGCCTGTTTCTGAAACAGTGCGGGTTTCACTAATAGCACCGACACTGACGCTTGACCCGGCAACTGTGATTTTCACACTGTCATTATCTGATCCAGAGTGACGAGGATGGATCACCATAGTATTCGGACTCTGGACCCTGCTAAATCGCTTCTGTTTGTTTTTGTACAAGCAGAAACCAACCATACCAATCAAACACAGGACAAACACACCGCCTATTACAGAAAACACGATAACTCCAATCAGGTTTCGTGATTTCCGCTGATTCCTCTGTGGATCAGTTTCGGAACCAGAATTGAATGTGCCCGTAGAGGATGATCCGGTGAAGTTCGAACCAGGTTTATCCTTCCCGATATCAGGATTCCCGCTGGTTTTAACTATTATATTATTACTTTTGAAAACAGGCACATTCCCGTAGAGGTGGTTGTTGGACACATCAAGCTCCATAAGCCCCGGGAGAGTGGACAGCTCTTTCGGGATAATGCCGGTAAGATTATTATTAGCAAGAACCAACCTCTGCAGAGATTTAAGGGAAGCGAAATCGGGAGAGATGGTACCATTAAGCCCAATATTCTCAAAATTAACAATAGAAATGTTCCCATTGTTGCAAGTGATTCCAAACCAATCGTCACATGGGTCATTTCCCTTCCAGTTTTCTGAAAACTTTCTGGGGTAATTCATTGATTTTACAATCGAAAGCAATGTATCAACTCTAGGATCACAATCACCTGGCTGTGGCAAGCAGAAGCTATTTGTATCCTTTGACATATCAACTGACACTGACTCTATGAACTTTGGCATCGGTCCTTGCAGCAAGTTGTTAGTCAAATTAACAACTTTTAGGGACTTGAGATTCACCAAAGACATAGGAACCAACCCGGTGAACAAATTGTCCCTTAAACTCAACGTCTCCAAATCCACCAGGCTCGAAAAATCGGGCAAAGGGCCCGTAAACCCATTTGAATGCAACCAAACCTCTTTCAAGAATGTCATATTCTGCACAACACCAATCTCCCCACTAAGTTTCTGTCCATTCACCCACAGAGACTCAACCTGAGACCCTGAAAGAGACGACGGCAGCTCACCCTCCAAGCTATTGAGGGCCAAATGCAAGGTGGTGAGACCCGGGAGCGCATCCGGGCCAAAAAGAGACGGAATTTTCCCAGTTATGTTTGCGGAATTAGCCGAGAAATTCTGAAGGGTGGAAGCATTTCTAAGGCTTTCGGGTATCTCCCATGCTGAGAACGGGTTATTATCAATCTCAACGGATTGCAAGGAGGTCATACCCGAGAAAAAATCAGAAGGTATCGAAGTGAATCGATTGTTGCTAAGGATTAGAACCTGAAGAGAGCTAAAACCCTTTAAGCTCGGCAATGGGCCCGAAATGTTGTTCCACTGCAACTCTAAGCGTTCGAGCTGAGTGAGAGAAGATAGCTCGTTAGGGAGCGTACCTGCGAGATCCTTGTGCCCAATTTGAATCCGGGTGACCCGGTTCTCCAGGCAGTAGACGCTGTCCCACTTGCACGGATCCGGGTCGGACCAGGCGAGCTCATCGGGTGGGTTGAGGCTTTTCTTGAGCGCGAACATGGCGGCGGAGTCATCGGCGACTGGGCCGGTCTGTTGCGGGTTTGCAAACGGGAATAGTGCAGCAGATATTAGCAGGAAAACAAGAGGGCTGTGCGAATAGGGTTTCTTCATTCTAGAGAGAGAGGAGAGAGGTTGCAGAGGGCCCTCTGAAGAAGATGATGAAGCCAAAAGGAAAATGAAGAAACTGATGAGTATGGAATTTTTTAAAGAGCATTGAGAATGGAGCTGGAGCACATGGAAGGGGTGACCCTACAGTGACAGTTGAAAGGCTGTAATCGCTCTGGATAATGAGGGGATGATCATTGGAACATGGGCCAAAAGCCACATCTTTTTATGTATTTTTTGCCGTGTCTTGTTTGTTCCCTTCGATTAATTTTTATTTTTTCTATTAGTGTATACTACTTTGGTCCCTTAAGAAAATTGGCAAACACTTACCGGGACCGAAAGAGAGTATTTTTTTTCGATTGAACTGTGAATATTATAGATCAAAAAATATTAGGCTGGAGTCTTTACATCATATCCAGACATACTCATAAAACAAAAAAAATTAGATAAGCATACGTACAACCCTGTAGTCATGCTTAAGAAATCTTAAGTAAAAAAAAAAGTCAGAGGCTAAGTAATAACAAAATTTGGAGGGATTAGTGTCATGCTTTTGCAAACATGTATCATAAATGCGCGTTATTGTGGTAGCGTGATTGTCATAGCGTCCGGTTGCTCATTCTTAAAAAAATATGTTTGTTCCTTGCATTCCATAAGGTGTAGACAGTAGTAGCGAGTGCAATACGCTTGAAATTGCACTGCGGGCAAGTGTCACGACTATCTTTCTTGATCCATTTAAGATCACTCCGAAATGTTGTCAATTGTCATCGAATACCAGCCCAATCTCGAATGCCCATTTAAGATCACTCAGAAATGTTGTCAATTGTCATCGAATACCAGCCCAATCTCGAATGCGATCCCAGATTCTGCTCGTTACCGGGCAGGAGAAAAATAAGTGGTCCAAGGACTGGGAATGAGGCTGGCAAAAAATGCAGCCCAAGTCACCCACAAGGAAAGTATGTCACTCGTTGCCAATCGTCATTTAGCTCAAAGCCAAAGGGCAAAAGAATGCTTCGGAGCAATGCAAGATCGTCAAATGTCTCTAGCCGAAGGCACTTGTACTCCTTTCGGTCGGAAATACTCGTAAGCCTTGGTTGTCGAAATTTCATGTTCGTGAAGCCAAGATCGGAGAGTAGCCTTGGCATTTGCATGGGACCCTTCACGCCGAACGAACTCATCTCGAGTGTGAAGGATATGCTTTATTAGTGGCGAGTCGTAGCGATTATGGGGCTAGTCCCAAAATGAGCAACGTCTAAGGTACCGCCCATAGATCCACTTGATCCAAAGAGAATTCTTGCCCGACTGAATATTCCAAATGACTCGTGCTAAAAGAGTTGTATTCCAGGCACTCAAATCCCTGTATCCCAGGCCACCTTCGGAACGAGGTAGGCATGCATCTTCCCAACCAACTGGGCAGTACTTGGAACCCCATAAGAAAGTGCGGCACATAGCAGTGACCTGTTTGAGGACCCCTTTGGGAATAGGCAGAATGGATAGCCAAAAACCAGCTAACCCCTGGAGTACGAAGCGAATGAGCTCAACTCGCCCTTCATGGGAAAAGGGTTGCTCATGACCATCCGTGTATATTAGCAGAAAGTTTATCAAGGAAAGGTTTGTATTCAATAATACTAAGTCGGTGAACATTGATGGGAAACCCCAAATATCGAAAGGGCATAAGACTAGTCAGGATTTGGGTAAAATATTGAATGGATCGAAGGTCAGGGCTGGAAATGTCGATTGCATAGAGACTGCACTTTAATTGGTTTAGTCGAAGTCTTGAAACTTCCCCAAAGTCCACAAGGCAAGTAAAAAGGGTGGAGACAGAATGGGGGTCACCACAGGAAATGAGAATAAGATCATCGACAAAAGCGAGGTGGTAGAGTTGATCACGATCGCATTTGGCATGAAAGTTGAAATTCGGATAAGATGTAGAAACAATAATGGCACGAGAAAGGTACTCGAGACAAAGCACAAAGAGAAAAACAGAGAGGGGATCGCCTTGATGAAACCCTTTTCGCTCCTCAAATATAGAATTGATCGAGCCATTAATGGCGACCGAGTAAGAAGCAATTGTAACGCATTGCATGACACGATCAGAAAACCAAATGGGAAAGCCTAAACTTGGAAGCATATCATTGAGGAAAACCTACTCAATGGAATCGTAGGCCTTACGTTAATCGATTTTGAGAAGGCACCTAGGATGAACTTGTTTAGTGCGGGAGTACTTACGAGTAAGTTCTTGGGTGAGATGAATATTATCGATCATGGATCTGCCAGGGACAAAGGCAGATTGTGCTTTATCAATGGAGTCCAAGGTGGTACGCAACCTAGTGGCTAGAATTTTAGAGATAACTTTGTAAGAAACATTGCATAAAACAATAGGTCGGAAATACCCCACCCGAGAAACATTATCAAATTTGGGTATAAGGGCAATGCTAGTATGATTTACCTATTTAAGGAGACGACCCGATTGGAAGAATTCCAGAATTGCATCACAAAAGTGTTGACCAGTCAGATCCTAAGTGGATTTGAAAAAGAGAGTTGTATAGCCATCGGTTCCCGGGGATTTCTCGTTAGTGATACTAAAGATGGCTCTTTTAATCTCCTCCGGAATGACTGGGGCACTAATGGAGTCAGCGAGATCAGAGAAAACAAGAGGACTCGAGCGAACAATACCAGGTTTGAGGGGGAACAATGATCAGAAGTACCGAGAAGGGACAAATATAAGGAATTGAACTCATAGGTGACTTCGGACAAGGATTCAAAAAACATACAGTTGCTTTTGCGGATGGAGACAATCTGGTTGCGCTTCTTGTTGCGTTTCGTAAGTCCATGGAAATAATTGGTGCATCTATCACCAAGCTTAAGATGAGTCGAATATGCTTGCTGGAAATATAAATGCATTTCTGCTTGCCCAAGGAACATCGCCTGCCGCCGGAAAGATTTGGATTGAGTAAGTAGATCGGGATCAGAAAGATTGAGCAGAGTTGTGTTTGGACAAAAATTAGTTGGTTATTGGCTTGCTTAACACGGGGAGAAATGTGGGAAAAGTGTTTTGAGTTGAGTTGTTTCAAAGGACACTTAAGGTGATTAGGTTTCTTGGCAAGGATAAACCGAGCTATTCCCTTAACCTCAAAACTTCAAGAATTAGACACCAATTGTTTAAAATTTGGGTGAGCAGTCCACATGTTAAAGAATTTGAACGGCTTTGTTTGAGTAGGCTCCGGGTTGTCGAGTGAGACAAGACACTAAGCGTGACCCGAAAGACATCCCGGGGATCAAAGGAGACCAAAGCCTTAAGGTAACAGGAGAACCACGCTTAATAAGCCATAATTCTATCAAGCTTAGAACTCACTCGCCCGTTGGACCAGGTCAACTCGCTGCCCGTGTAAGGCAAATCAAAAATGCCCACAAGGGAACAACAATCCGCAAAATCTTCTAAGTCTCGCGGCCTTACCGGAGCCCCGTTTGGTTTGTCCTTAACATGCAACATATTATTGAAGTCCCATAGAAGCAACCAAGGGTTATTGCGAACGACCGAGGCGTGATCCTTGATATCAGTCCATATACATCGTCTCTTAATAAGAGTGTGGAATCCGTAGATAAAGGAATCAAAGAAGGAGCGTCTAGTCTGAGTCTCCCAAGAATAGCTTGTTGAGAGTGTTGGAGTTGTTGTTGGAGTTGTGTACTTAATGTCTAGATTTAAGTGACGGAAACTCACGATCCATTGCCACTAATCTATTTAATTAAATAAACAATTATTTGCGTTTAATTATTTGTAATTAAATATATGCAAATCATAGTCCTGGATTTTATACGTTGTAGTTAGTATGGTGTTGCATGGGCACACAGAAGATCATACTATCGGTTACTCGTATTTAATCGAACAGTTGCTCACGACCTAGATGGACACGGACCAATCCATCTTAATTATTTTATCACACTTGTACACTTGGTGTATTGAGCGGATCTGCTTGAGATTCATCGATTAGGATTGCCGGCGATAATCGATTCGAGTCTCAGTGTATTTTATTCTTAATCCCCGAAACTATTGCGGGTGTGTATATTTAATATAAGTGACTTTGATTTACCAAAGGAATTAACCGATTTAATTATTGGGTTAATTACCGGTTAAGTTGGGTCACTATATTTTATATATGGCATGCCGTGAATACTTGACGGGAAAGTGTATCCCGTAAGGGTTGATAATATCCCCGAGATGAGTTCATAAGGAATTATTATGTAAACCCTGCAGGTGGATTCGTTCCGCATAATAATTAAGGTTGAATGGTACTAGTCTCGGATATAAGAGATGAATAAATTAATTAGCAATAAATTAATTTTATTCATGGATATTTATATCTTAAATACACGGAATAAATAATACTACCGGAGAAATATTATTTGATATAATATGGTTTAATATTGGGAGTGCAATTAATTTTATATAGTGGAAAATAGAATTAATTAATATTAATGGATTAATAGATTTGGGCTTGGGCTCAATTTAATCATTAATATTGGAAGCCCAATATTCCACCTCCTTAAGATCCCCTACGTAGCCTATAAAAGCACTACATGGTCTTCTCTATTCTCATAACTTGAAGATCACAATTCTAGAGAGAGAAAGTAGAGAGGGAGATCCATGGAGTTCGGAAGATCGTCGCCCACCCGACGTTCGAGCTAGTGCAAGGAATACGTGGGAAGGTCTCAAGGTCTTCATAGATCTCGTTTCTCCGTACAACGAGAACAAAGGTAAAATCGTGAAAACCCCCTCGATGATTTTACATGTTAATTATCGTGAAAATATCATGAACCAAGATCCGAGAACGCGACCCATGTCGAGGTTGAACCGGGCGGTGGTGATCGAAGATCACCGGACCGCCGACGGCTCAACGGCTCGACTAGAGAGGGGTCGAGGGGCGTGTGCCTCGGCTGGACGCCGAGACTCGATCGAGCATGAGCTCGATCGCCCATGCTTGTCCAGCGGGCTGATCGCCGCTCGCACGGCTGGACCGCCGCTCGCGCGGCGGTGGCTGCGGGCTGATCGCTAGCCACGGTTCGACCGTGGCTTGGGGGCGATCAGCGGGACATGGCAGGCTAAGGGCTGAACCCTAGCGCTCGCACGATGCGAGCGCACGCCTCCATCGGGCAGCCGCGGCTTGGCCGTGGCGAGGGTTCGATGGTGGGCTGATCCGCGAGGGTTCGACCATGCCCAAAGGGGGCTGCCAAAGGCAGCCCTAGGCGGCTGTTACGGACAGCCGCGAGCCCCACGCGGAGGCTCGACCGAACAGCCCGTGTTCGTTCGCGGTTAGGGCTTGTTTGGTTGGGCTATCCCCGTGGAGGTTCGTGGCGGATTTCCGGCAACCGGGAGTCGATTGGAATTGTCGTTCCGCAATTTGACAATTCCGGATATTCGTTCTCCGAAGGATTTCGGTCGGAATTAATTAAATAATTAATTTTAATTAATTTATTAATTCCGGGATATCGATTTCCAACAAATTGGTATCAGAGCGTTGGTTTTAGTTCATGGTATTTTTCGATAAATTGTTCTACCTTGCAGGGTTTCCGATTATTATGGCTAGATTTAATTTTGTTAATTAATGTCATAATAATGTTCTTGATTATTAAACTCTCGGTGATGTCAATATTTGTTCTTGTGTGGTGAATGCTTGTTCTTAATTTTTCCGGAAATTGTATGAGGTCGATTTCATGTAGAGATTTGATACCGGAGAGCGTAGTAATAAATTTGTAATTTATTTACGTTGGATCGATGACGAAACGACCGCCGGAAAAGTGTGACGGAGGAGACGATAGAGAGGGAGGACGGTATCGACCAATCCCCATGGCCATGAGGGTGCTCGCCGGTCACGGTGGGCGGCCCCCTCTAGAGCTTGGGTCGATGTGGATGGGCACGGGGATCCCCAACCCGTGCTCGTCCCGACAAAGATCCACTTTCCTAAATTGATTCGGTTTTCCTATTTTGAGTATTCCTATTTTTTGGGAATTCTCATGGAAATAGGAAAAGAATTAATTGGAATTAATTTATTTCCTTATTCTATTATGGAAGTCTTCTAGAATATTCTAAGTTCTACTTGGAATAGGATTCTAGAGATTTAATGGAATTAGAAAGGAAGAATAATTAATTATTAAATTAATTTATTTCCTATTTGATTATTCCTATTTTATGGGAATTTTCATGGACATGGAAATTAATTAATTTTGGAAAGTTTAGGAGTCCTAAATTAATTTTTCCTTATTTAATTATTCCTTCATGGAATTTTTAATGGATTAGGAAAGGAATTAATTTGGAAGGACTAGGAGTCCTAAATTATTTTATTTCCTTATTTCATTATGGAAATCATCTAGAATATTCCAAGTGGGTCTTGGATAGATTATTCTAGAGATTTAATGAAGTAGAAAGGGAAAATAAAATAAATTTATTTTATTTCCTTATTCTATTATAGATGTCTTCTAGAATATTCCAAGTAGGTCTTGGATAGATTATTCTAGAGATTTAATAGAATTAGATAGGAAAAAAAATAAATAAAAATATTAATAATATTTAATTTTATTTTTGATTTATTCGATTGACTTAATTTTCGAATTAAGTATCTTTTGGATTTATTAAAAATAAATAGATTTAAATATTGGAATTAATATTCCCGTCACATGGAGCATTCAAAGAACGAAGACTAAAGACTAGAAGACGCATACGGGGATGCGATAAAGCCATAATAGTCGGAAAATAATATTCTAGTATTATTTTGATTATGTGATAATATTCTATGTGCTTTATTTCATGTATGCATGCTTATGTGTATTTAATTATGCATTAGATAGCGTATCCCTTTATTATAAAAAGCTAAGTGGGAGAGGGTATGGAAACATATTCATGGTCTCCATTGCTGTTCTCTTGGTGACTTTTATGAACTTTCGAAGTTCATATAGATAAGCCATTGGAGGAGAATTCTTGTAATTCCTCTTACGAGAAACATTGATTAAGTTTATCAAACAATGCCTAATTTGTCTTTCCAAAACTGATTTCAAGTCGACTCATTCTCACCCCGGGGAGTGGAATGGAGCCAAAGCCACTTGGTCATGTCGAGGACACAAATTAGAGACTTTCGTGTCATTTGATGACTAGATCGATTGTCTGCTCGGCTCCCTCATTTATGAGAGATAGGGTCGTTCGCATGGTGAATCACTGGTTAGAAACTTCGAGTTTCACTTATGATTCTCCGCGTCTTGATTTACAAGATTGAATGGATCAAGTAATTGGGAGTCAATTATAAAAGTCTCTTGGTGTAGTAAACGTCCACACCACGTGGCTTGCTATGCTGACGGATTTTGGATTAATTGATGTAGACAGTTGTAAGAAATTGTGAAGAGTTGTGAAGTTGTCGTAAACGTCCACACCACGTGGCTTGCGGTGATGTAGCAATTCCAAACAATTTACTTTGGTACTGAGTAATGGTTTACACTTAGATACGCATTATAGTATTCCTCCCCACGAGGTTCCGCTATAAGTGATGTATGACCGAAGCAAATCTAATTGCTAAATCATTTGGATTGGTAAACGTCCACACCACGTGGCTTGCCATATCTGATGGGATTTTAGATGTGATTAGTGGTTTAATGATATTATTTAAGGGAGATAATATCGGAGATTAAATCGATTGTTTGTTGTTATATGTGCTCATAGATTAGGAAATGGCTTTGAACCCACTTTCTGTGATACCTAAGGATTATTTAAACTCACTGGTCCCTAAATGTATTGATTGGAATAGAGATCTAGACATTGTCCAGACTGTTAAAGAGTACAAGTTTGTACTCAGTGAGCTTTGTCCTCCCGAGCCTACAAATGTCTTAACTGATGAGGAAAGGACTGAATTTGATATCATGTTCAAACTCAAGGAGATGTTTAGACATGACATAGGCGGCTAGACAAGAGGCGATGAGGATACTCATAAAGGCCAGTCGATTCAAGGGAACGCTTAAACACGTTTTTAAGATGATTGACCTTTTAGACGAGTTGAGACGGAAATCGCAAGCTCTTGTAGCTAATGCCAAAGGTTTCGAACCTAAGGGCAAAATCGGGGGAAAGGAAAAGCAAGCAAAGAAACCCAGTGGTCCTAAGTTTCTTGGACCACGAGATGGGACGAGAAAGCCAAGAGGCAAGAGTTATCGATGCAAACAGTCTGGGTACTGGAAGTCTGATTATCCTCTCAAAGAAAGTACGAAATTTTCTTTAGTCGTAAAACATAGTCAGTGGTATTATCTACCGGAACCTGGTGTGTAGATATGGAACCACTGACGGTATGTGCATTTTAAATGCAAGAGGTTCCAGGAAACCTAACGACTTGGAAAAGAAAAGATCGTAGTCTACAATGGGCAATGCTGTGGAGGAGGCAGTAGTTGCAGTGGAGGACATTTTATAGGATTTCATTTTGAGTTATTGCTTTTATGTACCTTTCATATTGGAAAGAACTTTGTTCTGGATTTCTAATGAATGGATATTTTATTTCTTTTAATCATTTGATGGTTATAAGAAGAAATAAAGATAGTATCTGTTCTAGGTACATTAGCTAGCAATATATAAATGATGAATCCTGAATCCACCACGATGCAACGAACCGTAGTATAAAACTCGTTTTACTAATAAGAGATTTCTTTATTAAATTAATTATACTTGTGGATTCTTATGCTAAGTCATGTTTATTCAAATAAGAAGTTCAAAGGTCGAAAATTGATATTTGATCAATTAAGTTGAAGGAGTGGACCTTCCGACCTAAGAATCTAATTTGGAAGATAATGTGACTAAGCAATCCTTTATGGATATAAGATGTAAGATCCGGACAAGTATAAGAATTGATTGACTTTGATGTATGCAGACATATGCCTATTCAGACAATAAGGTACGAGTACTTCATTTTATGATTACTCGAAAAATGGATTAGAATACCTGATGTGCCACAAAAGCAAGTGTTTTGACAAGTCAATGGACACTAAGAAATTGTGGAGAGCCATCAAGGTATATCCATTTGTAGCCTGCGATTTGATCGCGGAGGCAAGTACCTGTCTGAGGAATGCATGGCATACTAATCAGAAATTGGGATTTGATCCTAAATGACTACACCATACACTGTTGTGTAGAAATGGTGTGTCGTAAACAAGAAATGGAACTCTTATAGAGATAGTAAAAGATGAGTTATACGGAACTACCTGTGTTCTATGGATATGTCTGGAAACAACGGCGCATTCAAATGCGGTTGTAGAATATCCTAGAAGAACAAAAGATGTGTGTTCAATAGTACTATGAACCAGAAGGACGTTATAAGTTCTAACGCCCGGTTCTTAGAGAAAGACTATATAATGAACCACAAGCCCAAGGTGACGTAATACTTTGAAATGAGAGAGAAAGATTAAGACTTAGAACCAGCCGAACCGAGTAGCGGTACACCACTAACTGCACCTACTGTTATCACTGTTTATACACCGGAATGCCATTGTAGTGGGAGGTTGTGGGACAACCGGAGATATTCATAAGACTAGGAGAGTCTTCGAACTCTGGACCTAGTATACATGAAATCGATCCCTAGATCTACATGAAGGCCGTACTAGATCTAAATGTGCCTTCTTGGAGAGCAATAAGGATTATTGCTAAGAGGCGAGATCATTTAGAGTACAAGCTTAGTTGATCCATTTATGGATTGAAACAAAGCATTGAGTTCGTAGTACTTGCAAATTGATGAGATAGTCCATTTTATGGATTCATCAAAAGCATAGACGAATCGTGTGTATGGGAAACGTGATGGAAACAAGGTGGTGTTTCTCGGAGATTTTATGTAAATGACATTTTATCATTTGTAACAATGTAAAGATGTTGTCAGACATAAAATGATGGTTGTCTAGAAAAATCGATATATGAGATGAAGAAGAAGTTAGAGCATGTTCTTAAGATCTAGGATCTCAAGAAAAGAACATTGTACTTCTCCTGGACATCTTACATATATATGATTATGGTTCGTTTTAACATGCAAAATTCCGAGAAAGGTTCGTTACCTTTCAGAGACGGAATGCATCTATCTAAGGATATGTGTTTTGGAACACAAAAGGAGATAGAAGCAATGAAAGCAGTTTCCTACACTTTGAGTGTGGAAAGCTTAATAAATGCATTGTTGAAAACAAGAACCTGATATCGGCTATGCGGTTAGCATAGTGGGAGGATATCAAGGTAATCCTGGAAAGGAATATTCGACTGCCGTAAAAGTACTTTCGAAGTACTGTTCTAGACTACGAAGCAGACGAGTTTTTCCTTTGGATTACATTCTCTTAGATTTCTAATCGAATGAGGACCGGTGTAAGTCGATATCAGGCTATGTGTTTCACTATTGAAGGAGAAGGAATTTTAACATGGAAGAGTGATAAGCACGATGCTTTTCGGACTCTGCCATGGGTAACCAAATAGCGGCCTCAGAGGCAGCGGAAGTTTTGGTATAACTCCGGGATAATCTCTGGGACTTAGATGTGATTCTTAATTTGCCAAAGGCTATGTAAATAGCGGTGCAATGGCAAATGGGAAGAAATCACTAGTCCATAAGTGTAAGATAACACATAGTGCAAGTACCACCTGATACGAGTCATCGTCGAGGGAGACGACGCTGTAGTCACCAAGATAACTTCAGAGCGGCAACCTAGAGTGCTCATTCACATAGTACTTCTTGGAAGTACACCTTAAGCACGTGATGAGTATGGGAGTCGGGAGTTTGGAGGAAATGACTAGACCTTAGTACAAGTGGGAGATTGTTGGAGTTGTGTACTTAATGTCTAGATTTAAGTGACGGAAACTCACGATCCATTGCCACTAATCTATTTAATTAAATAAACAATTATTTGCGTTTAATTATTTGTAATTAAATATATGCAAATCATAGTCCTGGATTTTATACGTTGTAGTTAGTATGGTGTTGCATGGGCACACAGAAGATCATACTATCGGTTACTCGTATTTAATCGAACAGTTGCTCACGACCTAGATGGACACGGACCAATCCATCGGTATAGTCGTTGTGTGAGAGAGAAAATAATTTATCTTAATTATTTTATCACACTTGTACACTTGGTGTATTGAGCGGATCTGCTTGAGATTCATCGATTAGGATTGCCGGCGATAATCGATTCGAGTCTCAGTGTATTTTATTCTTAATCCCCGAAACTATTGCGGGTGTGTATATTTAATATAAGTGACTTTGATTTACCAAAGGAATTAACCGATTTAATTATTGGGTTAATTACCGGTTAAGTTGGGTCACTATATTTTATATATGGCATGCCGTGAATACTTGACGGGAAAGTGTATCCCGTAAGGGTTGATAATATCCCCGAGATGAGTTCATAAGGAATTATTATGTAAACCCTGCAGGTGGATTCGTTCCGCATAATAATTAAGGTTGAATGGTACTAGTCTCGGATATAAGAGATGAATAAATTAATTAGCAATAAATTAATTTTATTCATGGATATTTATATCTTAAATACACGGAATAAATAATACTACCGGAGAAATATTATTTGATATAATATGGTTTAATATTGGGAGTGCAATTAATTTTATATAGTGGAAAATAGAATTAATTAATATTAATGGATTAATAGATTTGGGCTTGGGCTCAATTTAATCATTAATATTGGAAGCCCAATATTCCACCTCCTTAAGATCCCCTACGTAGCCTATAAAAGCACTACATGGTCTTCTCTATTCTCATAACTTGAAGATCACAATTCTAGAGAGAGAAAGTAGAGAGGGAGATCCATGGAGTTCGGAAGATCGTCGCCCACCCGACGTTCGAGCTAGTGCAAGGAATACGTGGGAAGGTCTCAAGGTCTTCATAGATCTCGTTTCTCCGTACAACGAGAACAAAGGTAAAATCGTGAAAACCCCCTCGATGATTTTACATGTTAATTATCGTGAAAATATCATGAACCAAGATCCGAGAACGCGACCCATGTCGAGGTTGAACCGGGCGGTGGTGATCGAAGATCACCGGACCGCCGACGGCTCAACGGCTCGACTAGAGAGGGGTCGAGGGGCGTGAGCCTCGGCTGGACGCCGAGACTCGATCGAGCATGAGCTCGATCGCCCATGCTTGTCCAGCGGGCTGATCGCCGCTCGCACGGCTGGACCGCCGCTCGCGCGGCGGTGGCTGCGGGCTGATCGCTAGCCACGGTTCGACCGTGGCTTGGGGGCGATCAGCGGGACATGGCAGGCTAAGGGCTGAACCCTAGCGCTCGCACGATGCGAGCGCACGCCTCCATCGGGCAGCCGCGGCTTGGCCGTGGCGAGGGTTCGATGGTGGGCTGATCCGCGAGGGTTCGACCATGCCCAAAGGGGGCTGCCAAAGGCAGCCCTAGGCGGCTGTTACGGACAGCCGCGAGCCCCACGCGGAGGCTCGACCGAACAGCCCGTGTTCGTTCGCGGTTAGGGCTTGTTTGGTTGGGCTATCCCCGTGGAGGTTCGTGGCGGATTTCCGGCAACCGGGAGTCGATTGGAATTGTCGTTCCGCAATTTGACAATTCCGGATATTCGTTCTCCGAAGGATTTCGGTCGGAATTAATTAAATAATTAATTTTAATTAATTTATTAATTCCGGGATATCGATTTCCAACAGTTGTGTACTTAATGTCTGGATTTAAGTAACGGTAAACTCCCGATCATAGCATTTAATCTATTAAATTAATAAACAATTATTTGCATTTAATTATCATTAATTAAATATGCAAAATATAGTCCTGGATTTTATACGTTGTAGTTAGTATGGTGTTGCATGGGCACACAGAAGATCATACTATCGGTTACTCGTATTTAATCAAACAGTTGCTCACGACCTAGATGGACATGGACCAATCCATCGGTATAGTCGTTGTGTGAGGGAGAAAATAATTTATCTTAATTATTTTATCACACTTGTACACTTAGGTGTATTGGGCGGATCGCTTGAGATTTATTGATTAGGATTGCCTTGGAGAATCAATTTAAATCTCAGAGTATTTTATTCTCAATCCCCGATACTATTGCGGGTGTATATATTTAATATTAGAGACTTTGATTTTCCAAAGGAATTAACCGATTTAATTATTGGGTTAATTACCGGTTAAAGTTGGGTCGCTATATTTTATATATGACATGCCGTGAATACTTGACGGAAAAGTGTATCCCGGAAGGGTTGATAATATCCCCGAGATGAGTTCATAAGGAATTATTGTGTAAACCTCATGAGTGGATTTGTTCCGCACAATAATTAAGGTTGAATGGTACTAGTCTCGGATATAAGAGATGAATATAATTTATTGAGCAATAAATAAATTTATTCTTGGATATTTAAATCTTAAATACACGGAATAAATAATACTACCGGAGAAATATTATTCGATATAATATGGGTAAATATTGGGAGTGCAATTTTATTTATATAGTGGAAAATAAATAAAATTAATATTGATAAGGATTAATGGACTTGAGCATTGGGCTCAATTTAATCTTCAATATTAGAAGCCCAATATTCCACCTCCTTTAGATCCCCTACGTAGCCTATAAAAGCACTACATGGCCTTCACAATTCATAACGTAACATAAGAGAAGAATATCATACTTGATATTCTAGAGAGTTGAAGGAGATCCATAGGAGTTCGATAGATCGTCGCCCACCCGACGTTCGAACGGAGTGCAAGGAATACGTGGGAAGATTCAAAGGTGTTTGATTTCGTTTCTCCGAACAACGAATCGAAGGTATAATATCTAGAACCCCCTCGATATTATTTCGGTTTTGGTTTATCAAAATTACCGTAGAACGCAAGATCCGAAGTTCGAACCCGGAGTAGACGGAAGATCACGCGGTGGTGGCGAAGCCACCGGACCGCGTGGATCGACCCGCCTAGGGTTCGGCGGGCGCGGAGGAGGCGACCCTCGGCTGGGCCGAGGGCGCGCGGTCGATCGCGGTGATCGACCTCCGGGGCGCGGGCTGGAGCCGCACCCCACCCCACCTCGACGGTGGGGACCTCCAGGCGGCGGCGAGTCGCCGGACTCGCCGCGGGGGCTGCTGGGCAGCCCCTCCCCGATCGATCGCCGGCGTGCGATCGATCCTTCGATCATGTGAACCCCGACTCGCGGGGGTTCGGCTGGGGGCGGGCTGCGTACCTTCGGGTGCGTAGTCTCCAAAGGTCGGACTCCGGCGGATGAGTCACCGTTCATGTGATTTCCGGCGAAGGGTTTGATCGGGCTATGGTTTCCGCAATTTTAATAGCTCGGGATATCGAATTCCAGCAATTGGTATCAGAGCGTGGTTTACGTTCGCGGTATTTTCGATATTGTTGTTCTACCTTGCAGGGATTTCCGGCTATCATGGTTGGATTTAATTATTGTGTTAATTAATTATCATGATTATTCGTTTATTAAACTCTCGGACATGTCGAGATTCGTTTTGTGTGGTTGAATGTTTGTAATAGTAAAAATTCGGGGGTTGACCGAATTTAGGATTTATTATTACGTTCTATGTTTTCCGGAAAATGTATAGGGTCGATTTCATGTATAGAATCGATACCGGATAGTGTAATTTAAATTCTTGTAATTTTTTTACGTTGGATCGATGCCGAGACGACCGCCGGAGAACTCATGTGACGAAGAAGACGAAGAGGACGAAGAACCGGGGATCGATCAAACCCCTTGATCGACCCCAAGTGATCGACCAAGGAGAGGGGCCGATCGCCCTCGGCTGGGGCTGCCGCCGGCGACGGTGGCGGCTGGTGGCTGGGCGGCGGTGCTCCTCCCATGGAGGTGGTCGAAGGTGGGGTGGCGTGGGGTCTCCCGATCTCATGCTACTCCTACCAAGATTCACTTTCCTAAATTAATTCGGTTTTCCTATTTGAGTGTTCTTCCTTTAGGAAACTCTCATGGATTAGGAAAAGAATTAATTGGAATTAATTTTATTTCCTTATTCTATTATGGAAGTCTTCTAGAGTATTCCGAGTTCTACTTGGAATAGGATCCTAGAGATTTAATAGAATTGGAAAGGAATAAAAGTTAATTTAGGATTGATTTATTTCCTAAATTGATTATTCCTATTTTATGGGAATTTTCATAGTAATGGAAATTAATTAATCTTGGAAAGTAGAAGAGTCCTAGTTTATTTTATTTCCTTATTCTATTATAGAAGTCTTCTAGAATATTCCAAGTTTTACTTGGATAGATTATTCTAGAGATTTAATAGAATTAGATAGGAAAATAAATAAATAATAATATTAATAATATTTAATTTTATTTTTGATTTATTCGATTGACTTAATTTTCGAATTGAGTATCTTTTGGATTTATTAAAAATAAATAGATTTAAATATTGGGATTAATATTCTCGTCACATGGAGCATTCAAGAACGAAGACTGAAGACTAGAAGATGCATATGAAGAAGAAGTAAAGCCATGATAGTCGGGAAAATAATTTCCTAGCATTATTTGACTATGTGATATGTGCTTTATTACTTGCATGCATGCTTATGTGTTTAATTATGCATTAGATAGCGTATCCCTTTGTTATAAAAAGCTAAGTGGGAGAGGGGATGGAAACATTCCCATGGTCTCCATTACTGTTCTCTTGGTGACATTTATGAGCTTTCGAAGTTCATATAGATATGTCATTGGAGGAGAATTCTTGTAATTCCTTTTACAAGAAACATTGATCAAGTTTATCAAACAATGCCTAATTTGTCTTTCTGAAACTGACTTCAAGTCGAATCATTCTCACCCCGGGGAGTGGAATGGAGCCAAAGCCACTTGGTCATGTGGATGACACAAATTAGAGACCTTCGTACCATTCTTTGATAGATGGATCGATTGTCTGCTCGGCTCCCTCATTTATGAGAGATAGGGTCGTTCGCATGGTGAATCACTGGTTAGAAACTTCGAGTTTCACTTATGATTCTCCGCGTCTTGATCTATGAGAATCGAATGGATCTTGTAACTGGGAGTCAATTATAAAAGTCTCTTAGTGTAGTAATCGTCCACCCCACGTGGCTTGCTATACTGACGGATTTTGGATTAATTGATGTAGACAGTTGTAAGTAATTGTGAAGAGTTGTGAAGTTATCGTAAACGTCCACCCCACGTGGCTTGCGGTGATGTAGCAATTCCAAGCGATGTACTTTGGTGCTGAGTAATGGTTTACACTTAGATACGCGTTATAGTATTCTTCCCCACGAAGTCACGCTATAATTGATGTATGACCAAAGGAAATCTAATTGCTAAATCATTTGGGTGGGTAAACGTCCACACCACGTGGCTTGCCTTACCTGATGGGATTTTAGATGCAATTAGTAATTTAATGATATTATTTGAGGGAGATAATATCGGACATTAAATTAATTGTTTGTTTAAATGTGCTTATAGGTTTAGAGAATAGCTATGAACCCATTTTCTGTGATACTCAAGGAGCATAAGCTCACTGGTCCAAATTACATTGATTGGAAGAGAAATTTAGACATTGTCCTGACTTCTGAGGAGTACAAGTATGTACTCCATGAAGTGTGCCCTGCCGAGCCCACGACTACCTCAATTGATGAGGAAAAACTGGCATATCGAAAGTGGAAAAAGGCTGATGAAATGGCTAGGTGTTATATTTTGGCTTCCATGTCAAATGTACTCCAAACCCAACATGAGCCAATGGACACTGCCTATGATATGATGTTTAACCTCAAGGAGATGTTTGGGGAGCAAGATCGTGCGGCTAGGCAAGAAGCCATGAGAGTCCTCATGTCAACTACTCAGTCTGAAGGAACGCCCGTTGGGGAGCACGTTCTTAAGATGATGAGTTTGTTGAATGAACTTGAGGTCCTAGGAGCTTCTATTGATGCTGAGACGCAAGTCGACATCATACTCCAGTCTCTGACCCCTAGTTTTGAGCAGTTTCGTATGAGCTATAATATGGGTAAACTATCTTATACTCTTGCGCAACTCCTGACTGAACTAAAGGCGGCAGAGGGGATCTACAAGAAGGGCAAGTCTCAAGCGCTTGTAGCTACCAAGTCCAAGGGCTCGAAGCCTATTGGAGGTAGGGGCAAGAAAAGGAAGCAAGCCTGGAAACCCAGTGGTGCCAAGAGGAATGGACCACGAGTGGGGGCTGCAAAGCCAAGAGGCAAGTGCTTCCGATGCAACAAGTCTGGACACTGGAAGTCTGAATGTCCTCTCAAAGGTACGAATTTTTCTTTAGTCGTAAAAACATAGTCAGCGGTATTATCTACCAGAATTCTGGTGTGTAGATATGGAACCACTGACGGTATGTGCATTCTTGAATGCAGGGGTTCCAGAAAACCCGGCGACTTAGATAAGAAGAGTTCGAGTCTACATGGGCGAAGCTGTTGGGGTAGCAGCGGTTGCAGTGGAAGACATTTATCTGCTTTCAGTAGTTTAGGATTTCATTTCAAGTTATTGCCTTATGTACCCCTTATTTTGAAAAGAACTTTTGTTCTGGATTTTCTTTATGAATGGATATTTTTATTTCTTTAATCATGGTGATGATTTGGATAAGAAATAATGGACATTATCTATTCCGGTACATTAGATAGCAATATGTGAATGATGAATCCTTAGTCTACCACGATGCAACAATCCGTGATATGTATAACTTGTTTTACTTGTTGGATGTATTTCTTTAATTGATCATTATACTTGTGAATTCTTATACTTAGTAGTATTTTCAAATAAGATTCAAAAGGTCGAAATTGATTCAATCAATTATATTTGAAGGAATGGACCTTCCGACCTAAGGATTGAATTTGGAGGATAATACATCTAAAGCAAACCTTTCTGGATAAAGGATAGAATTCAGACAAGTATTGGATATGATTAGATATGCAGACATATGTGTAAATTAGAAAGGTACGAGTAATTCTTTCGAGAGTACTCGATGATGGATTAGAATACTTGATGTGCCATAAAAGCATAGTGTTTTGACTAGTCAATGGACACAAAGCCATTATGGGGAACCATCAAAGTATATCCATTAAGAGCCTGCGACTCGATCGCGGAGGCCATCACCTATCTAAATAACACATAGCATAATCAAAGATTGGGATTCAATCCCAAAAGGCCGCGCCATACACTCACGTGTAGAGATGGTGCGTTGAAAATAAGAAAAGGAAATCTAATAGTAAAAGAACAAGTTATTCGGAACTACCTATGTTCTATGGATATTCCTAGAGACAACGGCATATTAAATATGGTTGTAGGATATCCTAGATGAACAAAGTGTTGTGCGTTCTATAGTACTATGAACCAGAAGGACGTGTAACGCCCGGTTCTTAGAGGAAGACTATTAGAAGAACCACAAAGCCCGAACTAACGTAATACCTTGGAATGAGAAGAAGGACAAAAGACTAGGAACCAGCCAAACCGAGTAGAAGTACACCACATGCTGCACCCAATGTTATTACTGTTATACACCGGCACGCCATTGCAGTGGGAGGTTGTTAAGCAACCAGAGATGTTCATAAGACTAGAAGAGTTTTAACTCTGGATCTGGTAAAGATGAAATCGATCCCTAGCTCTGCATAAGGGCAGTACTAAATCTAAATGTGCCTGTTTAGAAAAAACAATAAGGATTATTGTTAAGAGGCAAGATCATTTAGAGTACAAGCTTAGTAAATCCATTATGGATTGAAAGAAAGCTATAAATCGTGGAACTTGCGAATTGATGGGATAGTCCATTTGATGGATTCATCAAAAGGCATAGACGATAGGTGTATTGGAAACGTAATGGAAACAAAGTGGTGTTTCTCGGAGATCTTATGTAGATGACAATTTCATCATTGGCAACAATTTAGAAAAAGTTGTCAGACATAAGAAAATGGTTGTCTAAATGAATCGAGATATAAGATTGAGTAGAAGTTAGAGCATGTTCTTGAGATTTTTTCGATCTAAGAATAAGAACATTGTACTTCTCCTAGATATCTTATTCGATTATGGTTTGTTTTAAACATGCATACTTCTGAGAAAGGTTATTGCCTTTCAGAGACAGAATATACATCTATCTAAAGGGTATGTGTTCGAACACATGAAGGAGATAGATGAGGACAAAGCAGTTTCCTATACTTCAAGTATGGAAAGCTTTATAGATGCAATGTTATAAAAGCAAGAACCTGATATCAACTATGCGGTTTGCGTAGTGGGAGGATATCAAGGTAATCTAGAAAGGAATTTTTTCGAATGCTGTAATAGTACTTGCGAAGTACTGGATTACGAAGCAAGACGAAATCTTCTTAGATTACATTCTCTCAGATTCAAGAATCATAGAAAGACCAGTGTAAGTCAATATCAGGCTATGTGTTCACTTTTAGAAAAGGGTGGAACCATGAAAGAGTGATAAGCAGGACGCTTCTCAGACTCTCTCATAACTGAACAGCAGCCTCAGAGGCAGCGGAAGTTCTGGTTAGGTTCCGGGATAACCCCTTTGGCTTGGATATGACTCTTAGTTCACCACAGGCTATTGGATAGCGGTGCATGGTAAACTGGGAAAGGTCATAAGTCAAAAAGTGATGTTAACACATAGAGCAAGTACCACCTGATATGAATCATCGTCGAGGGAGACGATGTAGTAGTCACCAAGATAACTTCAGAGCGGCAACCTAGATTGCTCACTCACATAGTACTTCTCGGAAGTACACTTTAAAGCACGTGATGAGTATGGGAACCGGGAGTTTGGAGGAAATGACTAGACCTTAGTACAAGTGGGAGATTGTTGGAGTTGTGTACTTAATGTCTAGATTTAAGTAACGGTAAACTCCCGATCATAGCATTTAATCTATTAAATTAATAAACAATTATTTGCATTTAATTATCATTAATTAAATATGCAAAATATAGTCCTGGATTTTATACGTTGTAGTTAGTATGGTGTTGCATGGGCACACAGAAGATCATACTATCGGTTACTCGTATTTAATCAAACAGTTGCTCACGACCTAGATGGACATGGACCAATCCATCGGTATAGTCGTTGTGTGAGGGAGAAAATAATTTATCTTAATTATTTTATCACACTTGTACACTTAGGTGTATTGGGCGGATCGCTTGAGATTTATTGATTAGGATTGCCTTGGATAATCAATTTAAATCTCAGAGTATTTTATTCTCAATCCCCGATACTATTGCGGGTGTATATATTTAATATTAGAGACTTTGATTTTCCAAAGGAATTAACCGATTTAATTATTGGGTTAATTACCGGTTAAAGTTGGGTCGCTATATTTTATATATGACATGCCGTGAATACTTGACGGAAAAGTGTATCCCGGAAGGGTTGATAATATCCCCGAGATGAGTTCATAAGGAATTATTGTGTAAACCTCATGAGTGGATTTGTTCCGTACAATAATTAAGGTTGAATGGTACTAGTCTCGGATATAAGAGATGAATATAATTTATTGAGCAATAAATAAATTTATTCATGGATATTTAAATCTTAAATACACGGAATAAATAATACTACCGGAGAAATATTATTCGATATAATATGGGTAAATATTGGGAGTGCAATTATATTTATATAGTGGAAAATAAATAAAATTAATATTGATAAGGATTAATGGACTTGAGCATTGGGCTCAATTTAATCTTCAATATTAGAAGCCCAATATTCCACCTCCTTTAGATCCCCTACGTAGCTTATAAAAGCACTACATGGCCTTCACAATTCATAACGTAACATAAGAGAAGAATATCATACTTGATATTCTAGAGAGTTGAAGGAGATCCATAGGAGTTCGATAGATCGTCGCCCACCCGACGTTCGAACGGAGTGCAAGGAATACGTGGGAAGATTCAAAGGTGTTTGATTTCGTTTCTCCGAACAACGAATCGAAGGTATAATATCTAGAACCCCCTCGATATTATTTCGGTTTTGGTTTATCGAAATTAACGTAGAACGCAAGATCCGAAGTTCGAACCCGGAGTAGACGGAAGATCACGCGGTGGTGGCGAAGCCACCGGACCGCGTGGATCGACCCGCCTAGGGTTCGGCGGGCGCGGAGGAGGCGACCCTCGGCTGGGCCGAGGGCGCGCGGTCGATCGCGGTGATCGACCGCCGGGGCGCGGGCTGGAGCCGCACCCCACCCCACCTCGACGGTGGGGACCTCCAGGCGGCGGCGAGTCGCCGGACTCGCCGCGGGGGCTGCTGGGCAGCCCCTCCCCGATCGATCGCCGGCGTGCGATCGATCCTTCGATCATGTGAACCCCGACTCGCGGGGGTTCGGCTGGGGGCGGGCTGCGTACCTTCGGGTGCGTAGTCTCCAAAGGTCGGACTCCGGCGGATGAGTCGCCGTTCATGTGATTTCCGGCGAAGGGTTTGATCGGGCTATGGTTTCCGCAATTTTAATAGCCCGGGATATCGAATTCCAGCAGAGAGGAGGCGACAACTTCAAACTCAACCATTGTTGGGTTCCACAGGACAAGGATACGGTCCCCTGGGTGAGTTGCAAAATTGCTAGTAGATTCATAGGCCGGGAATTTATTCCACATGAGATGCCGAAACTTCTAATCATTAATTTTAGTCTCTATGAGCCCGATAATATCCGGATTATGGTGCTGAATGAGGTGGGCAACCCCGTTATGTTTAAGGACCAGGTTAAGGCCCCTAATGTTCCATGTTGCAATCTTCATTGGGAAGACACGGGATTAGAGTTGCCTGGTTTCAAAGAGGCACAAGTAGTTCCTTCATTTCCCTTGTCCTTGTCTCGAGGTCTGGATTTGGATCTTTTCCGGGCTGATTTAACACAGGTTGCCCCATTTCCAATGATCTCTCAGGTGAAACTGTGGTGTTCTTACGGGTCTTTACTGATCCTTTACGAGTCGAGTGCTCAAAGGTGGCTAGGGGTATTTCATGTTCAGAAATTAGACTTTTATCACGAATAAGTGATCTAGGTTTGGTGCTCGAGGGAGCAGCCCTGCTGTGAGGTCTAAGGGAAATATCAGAATGAGGTGAGGTAGGGGAGAAGGTGTCGGTATGGACAGTTTAGGAGATTTGCTACGAGTTTTGGTTTTCTTGGCTGAATTTGGTTCAATAATTAGATTAGGAGTGTCCGAAGATGTGGGTTTGGATGGTTTAGGCGATTTGCTTCGAGTTTTGGGTTTGTTGGTTTAAATTGGTTCAAAAGAAGTAGGTAATTGGTTATTGATAATTGGATATGGGGTATCCGAAGGGGATGGATTACCTTGTCCATCGGCAATCTGTGTCGCTAGGATATTTAACGAGTTTTGAAGGTTAACATTGGCCTTTGCCTTAGCTTGCGCCTTGAGTATAAGATGCACCCTCAAATCTCTAGATTCGGGGGTACGGGAACGGGCATGTTCTTTCCCAAGTTGCGATTGATCATCCATATCTTTATTAGTAGGAACCTGCACAGATTCCTTATGAGTATGATGTTGGCTGCCTCGGTAGGGAGTTGTTGCACCTTTTTTACGCCCGCATGAATCCGAGTTATGCCCAAGCATGTTGCATCCAATGCATAATTTAGGTAAGGATTCATACACCACCCACTGCTCAATGGAACTGTATGAAAGAGCAGTAGGGATGGTATAGAGTAAAGGCTTAGACATGCCGATCTCTACTTGGATCCTTGCATAGGACACGCGCTTTCAAAATCCAGTGAGTCATCTGTGGTAATAGGTCGTCCTAGCCGTTTTCCAATACGCCCAAGTACTTGTGCATTCCAGCACTCCAATGGAAAATCGCGGAGAAGGATCCAAATCGGAACCGTAGGGAGTTTTATGTTCTGAAATCAAAAATGCCTTAGGATCTCTCGGAGAAACAAGTTTCTGTCATAAGTAGTTTTGTCCACATTCCCAAGGAGCACCGTGCTCTTATCAACCTCATAATTGAAGTGAAACTAGAGCCATCCACTTCAATGTCTCGTAATGTTGCACTAAACAGGACACCAGTTGGCTAAGGTACGAACAGCTTGCAGACCCAGAAATTTACCATCAACATAGCCTAAGCTCCTCGTCTTTAATAAGGAGGGCACCATCGTCATCTTGCGGGATAATAAGGGTTGTGAGGTCCAGACCAACCCAAACATCTCGATTGCGTGTAAAAATATTAGACCATGCCTTGGTGACTGGAGCATCAGGGGCCTTAAGGTTCGTATCAATTCCGGAAGCAACAATCGGCTCTGTCTCGGGCTGAATAGGGTTGCTGGTGGGTGAAGGAAGGTTGGGAAAGGAGGAAGTGATTGAAAGATCATGAATAATCGGTTCATCAGATGGGTTACAATTGGAAAAGGGTTCAGTAAACGGGTTGGAAGAGTTTAGGGTCGGACCAGAAGTAACCGAGTCAAAAACTAGGCCAGGGGAACCCGGGTCAGAGGTATTAAGTGGGACACTAGCTCCATGGGGCTTTGATCCACGCACATGGAAATTGGTGGGAAGAGTTTCCCTCTTTTTTTGATTTTAGTATTTTCATTGAAAAATAAAATCAAAAGTCAAAGCAGAAAGGGAGTCACGAGAATAAGCTAAGGCAAGGAAACAAAAGTAGGTTGTAGCAAACGGACAAAGTGGAGTAGAAAAATAGGTTGCCCAGTCCCTCAAATGGTAAAATTCCAGGAAAAAGGTTGTTGGCAAAACTTGCTACTAGGTAGACTTTTCCGAAGTAGGGGCACTATTAGCTGGAAAACACAAGGAAAATCTGAAAAAACAGATTTTCAGTTCAAAGAGGGAAAAAATAAAACAAAAATGCTGAGAAAAACCAAGAACACCAAGAAGGTGCAAGAACACCAAAGAACCAAAGACACCAAAACGATGTTGTGGCTAACCCATATGAAAAAACCAAGAGAGTGAATAGTAGTGGGGTAAAGGGATGAGGAAATGGGGTGGAACCAGCCTCGGAAGAGAGCTGAGAAAGGCTGCCAGAGTAAGGAAAAAGCTACGAAAAAGGTGCAAAAGGGGAAGGGGGAGAAGCGGAATGAAAACAAACCGAAAAAGAGAAGGGTTGGGGAGCGGCGGAAGGCGCTGAAGGCGACGACGGCATGGGCAACACAGCAAGTGTTGGAGTAGTATACTTAATGTCTAGATTTGAGTATTCTGAACTCCTTGTACACTTTCATTTACCTATTAAATACGAACATTCATTTGCTTTTAATTATTGTTAATTAAAATTATGCAAATTATAGTCCTGGATTTCATACGTTGTAGTTAGTATGGTGTGTCGGGCCCACACAGAAGATCATACTATCGGTTACTCGTATTTAATCAAACAGATGCTCACGACCTAGATGGACACGGACCAATCCATCGGTATAGTCGTTGTGTGAGAGAGAAAATAATTTGTCTTAATTATTTTATCACACTTGTACACTTGGTGTATTGAGCGGATCGATTGAGACTCATCAATTAGGATTGCTCGGCGATAATTGATTTGAGACTCAGTGTATTTTATTCTTAATCCCCGATATTGTTGCGGGTGTGTATATTCAATATAAGTGACTTTGATTTACCAAAGGAATTAACCGATTTAATTATTGGGTTAATTACCGGTTAAGTTGGGTCACTATATTTTATATATGGCATGCCGTGAATGATTGACCGGACAGTGTATCCCGGAAGGGTTGATAATATCCCCGAGATGAGCTCATAAGGATTTATTATGTAAACCTCGCGAGTGGATTTAATTCCGCATAATAAATAAGGTTGAGTGGTACTAGTCTCGGATAAAAGAGATGAATAAATTTATTAAGCAATAAATAAATTTTATTCATGGATATTTATATCTTAAATACACGGAATAAATAATACTACCGTAGAAATATTATTTGGATATAATATGGTTTAATATTGGGAGTGCAATTAATTTATATAGTGGAAAATAAATTAATTAATATTAATGGGAGATTAATAGATTTGGGCTTGGGCTCAATTTAATCATTAATATTGGAAGCCCAATATTCCACCTCCTTTAGATCCCCTACGTAGCCTATAAAAGCACTACATGGTCTTCACTTTTTTATAAGACAAGAATATCAATACTTGATAGTTCTAGAGAGTTGAAGAGGATCCATAAGCTTGGAAGATCGTCGCCCACCCGACTTTCAAGCTAGTGCAAGGAATACGTGGGAAGATTCAAAAGGTCGTCTTGAATTCGTTTCTCCGAACAACGAATCGAAAGGTAAAAATCTAAACGCCCTTGATTTATTCGATTTTGGATTTATCGAGAATACCGTAGAACAAAGATCCGAGGTACGAAACCCCGGAGGAGGATCAACCGGCGATGGTGGTCGAAGACCACGGCATCGCGGCGGTCGACCCACCTAGGGTTTCGGCGGGGGCGACGGGGGCCGAACCCTCGGCTTGGCCGAGGGGGTGCGATCGACCATGAAGGGTCGATCGCTGGGCACGGGCTGGTGCCGTGCCCAACCCCGCCGTGAAGGCGGGGGCCTCCAGCTGGCGGCGAGTCGCCGGACTCGCCGCGGGGGCTGCCGGAGCAGCCCCACCCCAACCGATCGCCGGCGTGCGATCGGCGATCGCGTGAACACCCCGGCTCGCGGGGGTTCGGCCGGGGGCGGGCTGTGCGTCTTCGGGCGCACGGTCTCCGATGGTCGGACTCCGGCGGATGAGTCGGTGTTCATGTGATCTCCGGCGAAGGTTTTCGTTCGGGTTATTGTTTCCGCAAAAATTTTAATAGCCCGGGATATCGAATTACAACAATTGGTATCAGAGCGTGGTTTACGTTCGCGGTATTTTCGATAAAATTGTTCTACCTTGCAGGGTTCCGACTATTATGGCTTAATTTATTATTCGTTTAATTTATTTTGTCATATATGTTGGATTGATTAAACTCTCGGACATGTCGAGATTCGTTTTTGGTGGTGAATGCTTGTAATAGTAAAAATTTTGGGGTTGACCGAATTTAGGATTTATTATTACGTTCTATTTTTTCCGGAAAATGTATAGGGTCGATTTCATGTATAGAATCGATACCGGATAGTGTAAAATTTATTTTGTAATTTATTTTACGTTGGATCGATGCCGAAACGACCGCCGGAGAAGACGCGTGACGAAGGAGACGACGTGAGGGCTAGGGCTCGGATCGACCACCATGGTCGATCCATGGAGGATCGAACCATCGAAGGAGAGGCGCCGAATTCGCGCCTCCCGGCGGCGAAACCACCGGCGGTGGTGGTGCGCCGGCTAGGTGGCGGCGGCGACGGTCCTCGGCCGGTGATGGCGGTCCGGTGGGGGCGCGGGGGTCTTCGTGATCTTCGTGCTCTCCCGGTAAATTCACTTTCCTAATTAATTCGGGTTTTTCCTATTTGAGTATTCCTATTTTTGGGAATTCTCATGGATTAGGAAAAGAATTAATTGGAATTAATTTTATTTCCTTATTCTATTATGGAAGTCTTCTAGAGTATTCCGAGTTCTACTTGGAATAGGATCCTAGAGATTTAATAGAATTGGAAAGGAATAGAAGTTAATTTAGGATTGATTTATTTCCTAATTGATTATTCCTATTTTATGGGAATTTTCATAGTAATGGAAATTAATTAATCTCGGAAAGTAGAAGAGTCCTAAATTATTTTATTTCCTTATTTCATTATGGAAATCATCTAGAATATTCCAAGTGGGTCTTGGATAGATTATTCTAGAGATTTAATGAAGTAGAAAGGGAAAAATAAAATAAATAAAAATATTAATAATATTTAATTTTATTTTTGATATATTCGATTGACTTAATTATTATTAATTAAGTATCTTTTGGATTTATTAAAAATAAATATATTTAAATATTGGAAATTAATATTCTCGTCACATGGAGCATTCAAGAACGAAGACTAAAGACTAGAAGATGCGTACGGAGATGGAGTAAAGCCATAATAGTCGGAAAATAATATTCTAGTAATTATTTTGACTATGTGATAATATTATGTGCTTTATTACATGTATGCATGCTATATGTGTTTACTTTTATGCACTAGATAGCGTATCCCTTTATTGTAAAAAGCTAAGTGGGAGAGGGTATGGAAACATACCCATGGTCTCCATTGCTGCTCTCTTGGTGACTTTTATAAACTTTTGAAGTTTATATAGATAAGTTATTGGAGGAGAGTTCTTGTAATTCCTCTTACGAGAAACATTGATTAAGTTTATCAAACAATGCCTAATTTGTCTTTCCAAAGCTGATTTCAAGTCGACTCATTCTCACCCCGGGGAGTGGAATGGAGCCAGAGCCACTTGGTCATGTCGAGGACACAAATTAGAGGCAGTCGTACCATTCTTTGATAGATGGATCGATTGTCTGCTCGGCTCCCTCATTTATGAGAGATAGGGTTGTTCGCATGGTGAATCACTGGTTAGAAACTTCGAGTTTCACTTATGATTCTCCGCGTCTTGATTTACAAGATCGAATGGATCAAGTAATTGGATTTCAATTATATAAATCTTTTGGTATAGTAAACGTCCACACGAACGTGGCTTGCTATACTGAATGGGATTTTAGAATAATTGATGTAGACAGTTATAGGGAATTGTGAAGGATTGCGAGTTGTCGTAAACGTCCACACGAACGTGGCTTGCGGTGACGTAGTAATTCTAAACGATTCACCTTGGTACTGAGTAATGGTTTACACTTAGATACGCTTTATAGTATTCTTCCCAACGAAGTAACGCTATAATGATGTATGACCGAAGCAAATCTAATTGCTAAATCATTTGGGTGGGTAAACGTCCACACGAACGTGGCTTGCTTTAACCTGATGGGATTTTAGATGTGATTAGTGATTTAATGATATTATTTGAGGGAGATAATATCGGATATTAAATTGTTTGTTTGTTTTATGTGCTTATAGGTTAGGAATGACTGTGACCCCACTTTGTGATATACTTAAAGATGAAAACTCACTGGTTCCATATAGTACTGATTGGAAAAGAAATCTGGACAATGTTCAGACTGTTGAGCCTTCCGAATCCACTATTGTCCCAACTGATGAGGACATTGAAAATGACCTCAAGGAGATGTTAGGACATAGTAAGGAAGCCGGACTAGAGGTGATTGACATACTCATCAAGTTCAGTCCTCTTGAGGAATCGCTTAAAAACGATTTCAAAAGAACTGAACTGTTAAGTATGATCAGAGAATCACAAGCTCTAGTGGCCGAGTTGGAAGTGCAAGCAAAGAAGCCCAGTGGTTTTGAACCACGGATTGGGAAGAGCAAGCCGCGAGGCAAGTGCTTTCGATGCAAGCAGTCTGGGCACTGGAGGTCTGATTGTCCTCTCATCAAAGGTACGAAATTTTCCTTAGTCACTGAAACATTATCAGTGGTGTTATCTACCAGCACTTGGTGTGTAGATACGGGGGCCACTGATCATGTCTGCAATTCATTGCAGGGGTTCCAGGAAACCCGGAGACTTAGAGAGGGAGAGATCGTGGTCTACATGGGCAATGCCGCGAAGGTGGCGGCTGTTGCAGTGGGAGACGTTCACTTACGCTTCAGTAGTGATAGGATTTTAGTTTTACATAATTGTCTTTATGTACCCAACTTTAGAAAGAATTTAATTTCGGTTTCTAAACTTATTATGAATGGATATTCTGTCTCTTTTGACCACTCGGTGATCATAAGAAGAAACAGTGAGATTATCTGTTCTGGTACATTGATGGACGATTTGTATGTGCTAAATCCTGAGTCTAACACGATGCAACTAACCGAGAGTAATAACACATCTACGAACACCAATAAGAGAAAGGAACCTTCTAGGATGAATCAATTATACTTGTGGCACTTAAGGCTAGGTCATATTAACTCAAATAGAATTCAAAGGTTGAAAGCTGATGGTCTCATCAGTGGTGTTGAAGGAGAGGACCTTCCAACCTGCGAATCCTGTTTAGAGGGAAAAATGACCAAACGTTCTTTTTCTGGTAAAGGACGAAGGGCTGAATAAGTATTGGATTTGATTCACTCTGATGTATGCGGACCTATGTCTACTCAGGCAAGGGGAGGGTACGAGTATTTCATCACTTTCACTGATGATTACTCAAGGTATGGATTTGTATACCTGATGCGCCGGAAGAGCGAATCCTTTGACAAGTTCAAGGAGTTCAAGGCTTTTGCGGAGAACCTTCAAGGCAAATCCATTAAATGCCTGCGATCTGATCGCGGAGGCGAGTACCTGTCTGGAGAATTCAAGGCATACTTGGCAGAGAATGGGATTGATTCCCAAATGACATCACCATATACTCCTCAGCAGAATGGTGTGTCGGAAAGAAGGAATAGGACTCTTATGGAAATGGTGCGTTCAATGATGAGTTACTCGGACTTACCTACTATGTTCTGGGGATATGCCTTGGAAACGGCGGCGTACATTCTCAACATGGTTCCAACAAAAACGGTACCCACCACACCCATGGAAAGGTGGAGCGGGCGCAAGCCTAGCCTCAGGCACCTTCGGATCTGGGGTTGTCCAGCACATGTGTTGCGACGTGGTGCCGATAAGTTAGAACCTAGATCAGAATTACGGCTGTTTGTAGGATACCCGAAAGGAACTAAAGGTGGCATGTTCTATAGTCCTACGGACCAGAAGATCGTTATAAGTACTAACGCTCGGTTCTTAGAAGAAGACTATGTCATGGACCACAAGCCCAAAAGTGACATAATACTTGATGAGTTGAGAGGTAACAAGGAAGACTTAGATACAGCCGAACCGAGTATAGATACACCACTAGAATCTGCACCTGACACTATCACTGTTAATACACCGGAACGCCGTCGTAGTGGGAGGGTTGTTAAACAACCAGACCGATGGATTGGACTGGGTGAGTCTTCGGACTCTGGACCTGGAGTTCATGAAATCGATCCCTGGACCTATGACGAGGCAGTACAAGATATAGATGCGCCTTCTTGGAAGAAAGCGATGAAATCCGAAATAGAATCTATGGATTCTAATAAAGTCTGGGATCTTGTAGAACCACCAAGCGGCGTAAAGCCAATTGGGTGTAAATGGGTCTACAAGAGAAAGAGAGGATCTGACGGAAAGGTTGAAACCTTTAAAGCTCGGCTTGTTGCGAAAGGATATACTCAGAAAGAGGGAATCGATTATGAGGAGACCTTCTCGCCGGTAGCCAAGATAAAGTCGATCCGGATTCTCTTATCCATAGCAGCTCATATGGATTATGAGGTGTGGCAAATGGATGTCAAGACAGCTTTCCTAAATGGAAGTCTTGACGAGACGATTTATATGAAACAACCAGAAGGATTCATTGCTAAGGGGCGAGATCATCTAGTGTGCAAGCTTAATCGATCCATTTATGGATTGAAACAAGCCTCGAGATCGTGGAACCTGCGGTTTGACGAAGTAGTCCAATCTTTTGGATTTAGTCAAAGCATGGACGAATCGTGTGTGTATTGGAAACGTGATGGGAAGAAGGTGGTGTTTCTCGTGCTTTATGTAGACGACATTCTTCTCATTGGCAACAGTGTAAAGATGTTATCAGACATAAAGGGATGGTTGTCTAGACAATTCGATATAAAAGATTTGGGAGAAGTCGGGCATGTTCTAGGGATCAAGGTTATAAGGGATCGCCGGAATAGAACATTGTACCTATCCCAGCAATCTTACATAGACACGATTCTGGCTCGTTTTAACATGCAAGATTCCAAGAAGGGTGAACTACCCTTCAGTAAAGGAACTTATCTTTCTAAGGAGATGTGTCCTCAGACACAAAAGGAGAAAGATGAAATGAAAGCAGTTCCCTACGCTTCGGCTGTGGGAAGCTTAATGTATGCAATGTTATGTACGAGGCCTGATATCTGCTATGCAGTTGGCGTAGTAGCGAGATATCAGAGTAACCCTGGAAAGGCTCATTGGACTGCCGTAAAGAGCATTTTCAAGTATTTGCGAAATACGAGGGATTGTGTTCTGAGTTACGGAGCAGACAATCTGATTCCTTTGGGTTATACGGATTCGGATTTCCAAGCTGATAAGGACCAATGTAAGTCGTAATCAGGCTATGTGTTTCACTATTAAAGGAGGAGGAGTTTTAACATGGAAGAGTGATAAGCACGATGCTTTTCGGACTCTCCCATGGGTAACCAAATAGCGGCCTCAGACGCAGCGGAAGTTTTGGTATGGCTCCGGTATTACCTCTGGGACTTAGATGTGATTCTTAGTTTACCAAAGGCTATGTAAATAGCGGTGCAGTGGCAAACTTTAAGAGATCACGAGTCCATAAGTGTAAGATAACACATAGGGCAAGTACCACCTGATACGAGTCATCGTCAGAGGGACGATGCAGTAGTCACCAAGATAGCTTCAGAGCGGCAACCTAGATTGCTCATTCACATGGTACTTCTTGGAAGTACAGATCAAGCACGTGATGAGTATGGGAGTCGGGAGTTTGGAGGATAAGACTAGACCTTAGTATAAGTGGGAGATTGTTGGAGTAGTATACTTAATGTCTAGATTTGAGTATTCTGAACTCCTTGTACACTTTCATTTACCTATTAAATACGAACATTCATTTGCTTTTAATTATTGTTAATTAAAATTATGCAAATTATAGTCCTGGATTTCATACGTTGTAGTTAGTATGGTGTGTCGGGCCCACACAGAAGATCATACTATCGGTTACTCGTATTTAATCAAACAGATGCTCACGACCTAGATGGACACGGACCAATCCATCGGTATAGTCGTTGTGTGAGAGAGAAAATAATTTGTCTTAATTATTTTATCACACTTGTACACTTGGTGTATTGAGCGGATCGATTGAGACTCATCAATTAGGATTGCTCGGCGATAATTGATTTGAGACTCAGTGTATTTTATTCTTAATCCCCGATATTGTTGCGGGTGTGTATATTCAATATAAGTGACTTTGATTTACCAAAGGAATTAACCGATTTAATTATTGGGTTAATTACCGGTTAAGTTGGGTCACTATATTTTATATATGGCACGACGTGAATGATTGACCGGACAGTGTATCCCGGAAGGGTTGATAATATCCCCGAGATGAGCTCATAAGGATTTATTATGTAAACCTCGCGAGTGGATTTAATTCCGCATAATAAATAAGGTTGAGTGGTACTAGTCTCGGATAAAAGAGATGAATAAATTTATTAAGCAATAAATAAATTTTATTCATGGATATTTATATCTTAAATACACGGAATAAATAATACTACCGGAGAAATATTATTTGGATATAATATGGTTTAATATTGGGAGTGCAATTAATTTATATAGTGGAAAATAAATTAATTAATATTAATGGGAGATTAATAGATTTGGGCTTGGGCTCAATTTAATCATTAATATTGGAAGCCCAATATTCCACCTCCTTTAGATCCCCTACGTAGCCTATAAAAGCACTACATGGTCTTCACTTTTTTATAAGACAAGAATATCAATACTTGATAGTTCTAGAGAGTTGAAGAGGATCCATAAGCTTGGAAGATCGTCGCCCATCCGACGTTCAAGCTAGTGCAAGGAATACGTGGGAAGATTCAAAAGGTCGTCTTGAATTCGTTTCTCCGAACAACGAATCGAAAGGTAAAAATCTAAACGCCCTTGATTTATTCGATTTTGGATTTATCGAGAATACCGTAGAACAAAGATCCGAGGTACGAAACCCCGGAGGAGGATCAACCGGCGATGGTGGTCGAAGACCACGGCATCGCGGCGGTCGACCCACCTAGGGTTTCGGCGGGGGCGACGGGGGCCGAACCCTCGGCTTGGCCGAGGGGGTGCGATCGACCATGAAGGGTCGATCGCTGGGCACGGGCTGGTGCCGTGCCCAACCCCGCCGTGAAGGCGGGGGCCTCCAGCTGGCGGCGAGTCGCCGGACTCGCCGCGGGGGCTGCCGGAGCAGCCCCACCCCAACCGATCGCCGGCGTGCGATCGGCGATCGCGTGAACACCCCGGCTCGCGGGGGTTCGGCCGGGGGCGGGCTGTGCGTCTTCGGGCGCACGGTCTCCGATGGTCGGACTCCGGCGGATGAGTCGGTGTTCATGTGATCTCCGGCGAAGGTTTTCGTTCGGGTTATTGTTTCCGCAAAAATTTTAATAGCCCGGGATATCGAATTACAACAGCAAGAACACTCTCTAACCTCACAAAAATATAAAATCAGAATATGATTATCACTAGCAAGCAAGGAAAATCGAAGTAAAGGGAGAGAAAAGATGTTAACGCCCTTGGGTAAGAAGACTCCAAATGAGAACGTCTCTCTCTAACTTTGACTTTTTTGCTTTGCTTTTTTAAGAGGGAGTATCGTTTTAATATATATATTGTAATAGTATGAATAGTGATCTGACCTACAAAAATTTAAATGAGTACCTTACATTGTTTGAAAGTATAAGTACAAATTGATATGTATAATATAGTTTTCCAATCGAAATGTGAATATTATAGATCAAAAAAGGTTAAGGCCACAACCTTTACATCAGACTCGGGCATACCCAACAAAACAAAGGAAAAACTAGGCAAGCATACGGACAGGCCCTTAGTGATGCCTAAGAAGTCCTGAGTACAAAAATATCCAGAAAAAGTCCAAGCTAAGTAATATTGAAATCTGGATGAATCAGTGCCATGCATTTGCAAACATGTATCATAATCGTCCGCGTTATTGTCCTAGCATCCGTCTTTTGGTTCTTGAAAACCTGTTTATTCCTTACATTACATAAAGTATAGAAAATAGTAGCAAGAGCAATACGCTTGAAATTAAACCGTGGGGAGGTGCCACGACCTTCTTTCTTGATCCATTTAAGAGCGCTCAGAATAGTTGTCATTTGTCGTCGAATGCCTGCCCAAACTCGTATGCGATCCCAGATTCTGCTTGTTACCGGGCAGGAGAAAAATAGGTGGTCTAAGGACTCCGTAGGATGCTGGCAAAATATTGCAGCCCAAGTCACCCGTAATGAAAGTGAGTCTATCCCTCATTGCAAGTCATCCTTTAGCACATAGCCAAAGGGCAAAGAAATGCTTCGGAGTTTTACTGGAGTTCCAAATGTCTCTAGCCCAAGGTACCTGTACTCCTTTCGGTCGGAAATACTCGTAGACCTTAGTTGTCGAAATGTCTTGTCCTTGTAGCCATGATTGAAGAGTAGCCTTGGCAACTTCGATAGACCCTTCACATCGAACCAACTCGTCTCGAGTGTGAAGGATGTGCTTAATCAGTGGCGAGTCGTCGCAATTATGGGGCAAATCCCAAAATGAGCAACATCTAAGATATTGTTGGAGTTGTGTACTTAATGTCTAGATTTAAGTAACGGAAACTCACGATCCATTGCCACTAATCTATTTAATTAAATAAACAATTATTTGCGTTTAATTATTTATAATTAAATATATGCAAATTATAGTCCTGGATTATATACGTTGTAGTTAGTATGGTGTGCGACGTCACACAGAAGATCATATTATCGGTTACTCGTATTTAATCAAACAGTTGCTCACGACCTAGATGGACACGGACCAATCCATCGGTATAGTCGTTGTGTGAGAGAGAAAATAATCTGTCTTGATTATTTTATCACACTTGTACACTTGATGTATTGGGCGGATCGCTTGAGATTTATCGATTAAGATTGCCTTGGATAATCGATTTAAATATCGGTGTATTTTATTCTTAATCCCCGATATTATTGCGGGTGTGTATATTTAATATTAGTGACTTTGATTTTCCAAAGGAATTGACCGATTTGGATATTGGGTCAATTACCGGTAAAGTTGGGTCACTATATTTTATATATGACATGCCGTGAATTCTTGACGGGAAAGTGTGTCCCGATAAGGGTTGATAATATCCCCGAGATGAGTTCATAAGGAATTATTATGTAAACCCTGCAGGTGGATTTGTTCCGCATAATAATTAAGGTTGAATGGTACTAGTCTCGGATATAAGAGATGAATAAATTAATTAGCAATAAATTAATTTTATTCATGGATATTTATATCTTAAATACACGGAATAAATAATACTACCGGAGAAATATTATTTGATATAATATGGTTTAATATTGGGAGTGCAATTAATTTTATATAGTGGAAAATAGAATTAATTAATATTAATGGATTAATAGATTTGGGCTTGGGCTCAATTTAATCATTAATATTGGAAGCCCAATATTCCACCTCCTTAAGATCCCCTACGTAGCCTATAAAATGTTGGAAATCGATATCCCGGGGTTAACGGAATTGCGGAAACATAACCCCGATCAAAATCCCTTCGCCGGAAACCACCGCGAACCACCACACGAACCGGGCCCGACCAAAGCAACACCGCCGCGGGATAAACCCGTGGCTAGCCCTAGTCGAGCCCCGCGTGGGGCTCGCGATTGCACACGGCAATCGCTGGGGATGCATCGTGCATCCCCCGGGGCTGCTCGTAGCAGCCCCCGGCGGTGAGTCCGGCGAATCACCGCCACCGTCGATCGGTGGAGGGGGCGCCTGCCGCGGCACCATCCCGCGGCTGCCCCCAGCGATCGACCGAAGTCGATCGCTCGCCCCGGCGTCCAGCCGGGGCCCTTCGATGTGCACCGGCGGTCGAAGCCCTAGGGCTCGACCGCCACTCTCGGCGTCCAGCCGAGGGTACTCACGCGATCCCGGCGGGGTTCGCTTGACCGCCCGCGGTCCGGTGATCTCGGATCACCACCGCGCGGTCAAACCCCATCCCCGGGTTCGTCCCTCGGATCTTCGTTCATGTGTATACCCGAATTAATAATTAAAAATCATCGAGGGGGTTCGTGATTTTACATTTGTTCTCGTTGTATGGAGAAACGAGATCTATGAAGACCTTGAGACCTTTCCACGTATTCCTTGCACTAGCTCGAACGTCGGGTGGGCGACGATCTTCCGAACTCCATGGATCTCCCTCTCTACTTTCTCTCTCTAGAATTGTGATCTTCAAGTTATGAGAATAGAGAAGACCATGTAGTGCTTTTATAGGCTACGTAGGGGATCTTAAGGAGGTGGAATATTGGGCTTCCAATATTAATGATTAAATTGAGCCCAAGCCCAAATCTATTAATCCATTAATATTAATTAATTCTATTTTCCACTATATAAAATTAATTGCACTCCCAATATTAAACCATATTATATCAAATAATATTTCTCCGGTAGTATTATTTATTCCGTGTATTTAAGATATAAATATCCATGAATAAAATTAATTTATTGCTAATTAATTTATTCATCTCTTATATCCGAGACTAGTACCATTCAACCTTAATTATTATGCGGAACAAATCCACCTGCAGGGTTTACATAATAATTCCTTATGAACTCATCTCGAGGATATTATCAACCCTTACGGGATACACTTTCCCGTCAAGTATTCACGGCATGCCATATATAAAATATAGTGACCCAACTTAACCGGTAATTAACCCAATAATTAAATCGGTTAATTCCTTTGGAAAATCAAAGTCACTTATATTAAATATACACACCCGCAATAGTATCGGAGATTAAGAATAAAATACACTGAGACTTAAATCGATTATCGCCGACAATCCTAATCGATAAATCTCAAACGATCCGCTCAATACACCAAGTGTACAAGTGTGATAAAATAATCAAGATAGATTATTTTCTCTCTCACACAACGACTATACCAATGGATTGGTCCGTGTCCATCTAGGTCGTGAGCAACTGTTCGATTAAATACGAGTAACCGATAGTATGATCTTCTGTGTGTCCATACAACACCATACTAACTACAACGTATAAAATCCAGGACTATAATTTGCATATATTATAAATAATTAAATGCAAATAATTGTTTATTTAATTAAATAGATTAATGGCAATGGATCGTGAGTTTCCGTTACTTAAATCTAGACATTAAGTACACAACTCCAACAATCTCCCACTTGTACTAAGGTCTAGTCATTTCCACCAAACTTCCGACTCCCATACTCATCACGTGCTTAAGTTGTACTTCCAAGAAGTACTATGTGAATGAGCACTCTAGGTTGCCGCTCTGAAGTTATCTTGGTGACTACAGCGTCGTCTCCCTCGACGATTACTCGTATCAGGTGGTACTTGCACTATGTGTTATCTTACACTTATGGACTTGTGATTTCTTACCATTTGCCATCGCACCGCTATTTACATAGCCTTTGGCAAATTAAGAATCACATCTAAGTCCTATAGATTATCCCGGAGTTATACCAAAACTTCCGCTGCCTCTGAGGCCGCTATTTGGTTACCCATGGCAGAGTCCGAAAAGCATCGTGCTTATCACTCTTCCATGTTAAAACTCCTTCTCCTTTAATAGTGAAACACATAGCCTGATATCGACTTACACCGGTCCTTACTCGATTAGAAATCTAAGAGAATGTAATCCAAAGGAAATGCTTGCTTGCTCCGTAATCCAGAACATAGTCTCCAGTACTTCGAAAGTACTTAAAATGTTCATTACAACAGTCAATTATTCCTTTCCAGGATTACCTTGATATCCTCCCACTATGCTAACCGCATAGCCGATATCAGGTTCTTGTTTTCAACATCGCATTTTATTAAGCTTTCCACACTCGAAGTGTAGGAATCCGCTTTCATTGCTTCTATCTCCTTTTGTGTTCCAAAACACATATCCTTAGATAGATGCATTCCATTTCTGAAAGGTAACGAACCTTTCTCGGAATCTTGCATGTTAAAACGAACCATAATCGTATAAGATATCTAGAGAAGTACAATGTTCTTTTCTTGAGATCCTGGATCTTAATAACATGCTCTAACTTCTTCTTTATCTCATATATCGATTTTTCTAGACAACCATCATTTTATGTCTGAAAACATCTTTACATTGTTACCAATGATAAAATGCTATCTACATAAAACCTCCGAGAAACACCACCTTGTTTCCATCACGTTTCCCATACACTCGATTCGTCTATGCTTTGATGAATCCATAAAATGGACTATCTCATCAATTTGCAAGTACCACGAACTCAATGCTTTGTTCCAATCCATAAATGGATCAACTAAGCTTGTACTCTAAATGATCTTGCTTCTTAGCAATAATCCTTATTGCTCTCCAAGAAGGCACATTTAGATCTAGTACCGCCTTCATGTAGATCCAGGGATTGATTTCATGTATACTAGGTCCAGAGTTCAAAACTCTCCTAGTCCTATGAATATATCCGGTTGTCAAACAACCTCCCACTACAATGGCATTCCGGTGTATAAACAGTAATAACAGTAGGTGCAGTTAGTGGTGTACCGCTACTCGGTTCGACTGGTTCTAAGTCTTAATCGTTTTCTCTCTTTACAAAAGTATCATGTCATTTTGGGCTTGTGGTTCATCTAATAGTCTTCCTCTAAGAACCGGGCGTTAGAACTTATAACGTCCTTCTGGTTCATAGTACTATTGAACACACACTTTTTGTTCTTCTAGGATATTCTACAACCACATTTGAATGTGCCGTTGTTTCCAAGACATATCCATAGAACATAGGTAGTTCCGTTTAACTCATGCTTTTACTATTTCTATAAGAGTTCCATTTCTTATTTCCGACATACCAATCCTACACAACAGTGCATGGTGTCGTCATTTGGGATCAAATCCCAATCTCTGATTAGTATGCCATGTATTCCTCAGACAGGTACTTGCCTCCGCGATCAAATCGCAGGCTACAAATGGATATACCTTGATGGTTCCCCACAATAGCTTTGTGTCCATTGACTTGTCAAAACACTTGCTTTTGTGGCACATCAGGTATTCTAATCCATTTCTTGAGTAATCATCAAATGAAGTACTCGTACCTTATTGTCTGAGTAGACATCGGTCTGCATACATCAGAGTCAATCAATTCTTATACTTGTCCGGATCTTATATCTTATATCCATGAAGGATTGCTTAGTCATGTTATCTTCCAAATTAGATTCTTAGGTCGGAAGGTCCACTCCTTCAACCTAATTGATCAAATATCAATTTTCGACCTTTGAACTTCTTATTTTAATAAACATGACTTAGCATAAGAATCCACAAGTATAATTGATTTAATAAAGAAATCTCTTATCAGTAAGACGAGTTATATGCTACGGTCCGTTGCATCGTGGTGGACTCAGGATTCATCATTTATATATTGCTAGCTAATGTACCAGAATAGATAATATCATTATTTCTTCTTATAACCATCAAATGATTAAAAGAAATAAAATATCCATTCATTAGAAGTCCAGAACAAAGTTCTTTCTAAAATGAAAGGTACATAAAAGCAATAACTCAAAATGAAATCCTATAAAATGTCCTCCACTGCAACTGCTGCCTCCTCCACAACATTGCCCATGTAGACTACGATTTCTTCTTTTCTAAGTCGTCGGGTTTCCTGGAACCCTTGCATTTAAAATGCACATACCGTCAGTGATTCCATATCTACACACCAGGTTCTGGTAGATAATACCACTGACTATGTTTCACGACTAAAGAAAATTTCGTACTTTCTTTGAGAGGATAGTCAGACTTCCAGTACCCAGACTGTTTGTATCGAGAATTCTTGCCTATTGGCTTTCTCGTCCCATCTCGTGATCCAAGAAACTTAGGACCACTGGGTTTCTTTGCTTGCTTTTCCTATCCCCCGGTTTTGCCCTTAGGTTCGAAACCTTTGGCATTGGCTACAAGAGCTTGCGATTTCCGTCTCAACTCGTCCAAAAAGTCCATCATCTTAGAAACGTGTTTAAGCGTTTCCTCGAATGAATGACCTTTATGAGTATCCTCATCGCCTCTTGTCTAGCCACTATGTCATGTCTAAACATCTCTTTGAGTTTGAACATGATATTAAAATCAGTCCCTTCCTCATCAGTTAAGACATTGGTAGGCTCGGGAGAATAAAGCTCACTTGAGTACAAACTTGTACTCTTTAACAGTCTGGGCAATGTCCAGATCTCTATTCCAATCAATACATTCAGGGACCAATGAGTTAAATTCCTCAAGTGTCACATAAAGTGGGTTCAAAGCCATCCATAATCTATGAGCACATATAACAACAAACAATTGATTTAATCTCCGATATTATCTCCCTCTAATAATATCATTAAACCACTAATCACATCTAAAATCCCATCAGGTAAGGCAAGCCACGTGGTGTGGACGTTTACCCACCCAAACGACTTAGCAATTAGATTTTCTTTGGTCATACATCACTTATAGCGGAACCTCGTGGGGAGGAATACTATAATGCGTATCTAAGTGTAAACTATTACTCAGTACCAAAGTAAATCGTTTGGAATTGCTACATCACCGCAAGCCACGTGGTGTGGACGTTTACGACAACTTCACAACTCTTCACAATTTCTTACAACTGTCTACATCAATTAATCCAAAATCCGTCAGCATAGCAAGCCACGTGGTGTGGACGTTTACTACACCAAGAGACTTTTATAATTGACTCCCAATTACTTGTTCCATTCGATTTTTGTAAATTAGGACGCGGAGAATCATAAGTGAAACTCGAAGTTTCTAACCAGTGATTCACCATGCGAACAACCCTATCTCTCATTAGATGAGGGAGCCGAGCAGACAATCGATCCATCTATAAAAGAATGGTACGAAGGTCTCTAATTTGTGTCCTCTACATGACCAAGTGGCTTTGGCTCCATTCCACTCCCCGGGGTGAGAATGAGTCGACTTGAAATCAGCTTTGGAAAGCTAAATTAGGCATTGTTTGATAAACTTAATCAATGTTTCTCGTAAGAGGAATTACAAGAACTCTCCTCCAATGACTTATCTATATAAACTTCAAAAGTTTATAAAAGTCACCAAGAGAGCAGCAATGGAGACCATGGGTATGTTTCCATACCCTCTCCCACTTAGCTTTTTACAATAAAGGGATACGCTATCTAATGCATAATTAAATACACATAAGCATGCATACATGAAATAAAGCACATACTATTATCACATAGTCAAAATAATACTAGAATATTATTTTCCGACTATTATGGCTTTATCGTATCTCCGTACGCATCTTCTAGTCTTCAGTCTTCGTTCTTGAATGCTCCATGTGACGAGAATATTAATCCCAATATTTAAATCTATTTATTTTCAATTAATCCAAAAGTTACTTAATTCGAAAATTAAGTCAATCGAATATATCAAAAATAAAATTAAATATTATTAATATATTTATTATTTTTATTTTCCTCTTTAACTTCATTAAATCTCTAGAATCCTATTCCAAGACCCACTTGGAATATTCTAGAAGATCTCCATAATGAAATAAGGAAATAAAATAATTTAGGACTCCTAATCCTTCCAAATTAATTCCTTTCCTAATCTATTAAAAATTCCATAAAGGAATAATTAAATAGGAAAAATTAATTAAGGACTTTCAAAAACTTTCCAAATTAATTATTTTCCTAATCCATTAAAAATTCCATAAAGGAATAATTAAATAGGAAAAATAAATTAATTCCAAATTAATTCTTTTCCTAATCCATGAATATTCCAAAAGGAATAATCAATTAGGAAGACCAAATTAATTCTAAATTTATTCCTTCCTTATCCATGAAAATTCCCATACTAGGAATAATCAATAAGGAAATAAATTTATTCTAAACTTATTGATGGTGGTGGTGGGGGGCGCAGGGGCGCAGGGTCTCGTACTCTCCCGCCAAGATCCAACTTTCCTAAATTATTCGGTTTTCCTATTTTGAGTATTCCTATTTTTTGGGAACTCTCATGGAATAGGAAAAGAATTAATTTGGAATTAATTCTTTTCCTATTCCATGAGAGTTCCCAAAAAATAGGAATACTCAAAATAGGAAAACCGAATAATTTAGGAAAGTTGGATCTTGGCGGGAGAGTACGAGATCACGAGGACCCTGCGCCCCCCACCACCATCGATCCCCGGCCGAGGAGGAGCGCCGCCGCCACCCCAGCCCACGCGCCACCACCACCGGTGGCCGGCGTGGCCGAGGAGTCCCGCGGGCAGCCCCCGCCTCTAGGGCTCGATTGATCCTTCATGGATCGATCATGATGATCGATCCCTCGTCCCATCGTCTCCTCCGTCACACGTCTTCTCCGGCGGTCGTTTCGGCATCGATCCAACGTAAAATAAATTACATGAATTTAATTACAATTATCCGGTATCGATTCTATACATGAAATCGACCCTATACATTTTTCCGGAAAAGTAGAACGTAATAATAAACCTAAATTCGGTCAACCCCCGAATTTTTACTATTACAAGCATTCACCACACATAAAACGAATCTCGACATGTCCGAGAGTTTAAAAACAATTATGACAATAATTAACGAATAATCATATCTAGCCATAATAGTCGAAAACCCTGCAAGGTAGAACAATTTATCGCATATACACATGAACTAGAATCAACGCTCTGATACCAATTGTTGGAAATCGATATCCCGGGGTTAACGGAATTGCGGAAACATAACCCCGATCAAAATCCCTTCGCCGGAAACCACCGCGAACCACCACACGAACCGGGCCCGACCAAAGCAACACCGCCGCGGGATAAACCCGCGGCTAGCCCTAGCCGAGCCCCGCGTGGGGCTCGCGATTGCTCACGGCAATCGCTGGGGATGCATCGTGCATCCCCCGGGGCTGCCCGTAGCAGCCCCCGGCGGTGAGTCCGGCGACTCACCGCCACCGTCGATCGGAGGTGGGGGCGCCTGCCGCGACACCAGCCCGCGGCTGCCCCTAGCGATCGACTGAAGTCGATCGCTCACCCCGGCGTCCAGCCGGGGCCCTTCGATGTGCACCGGCGGTCGAAGCCCTAGGGCTCGACCGCCACCCTCGGCGTCCAGCCGAGGGTACTCACGCGATCCCGGCGGGGTTCGCTTGACCGCCCGCGGTCCGGTGATCTCGGATCACCACCGCGCGGTCAAACCCCATCCCCGGGTTCGTCCCTCGGATCTTCGTTCATGTGTATACCCGAATTAATAATTAAAAATCATCGAGGGGGTTCGTGATTTTACCTTTGTTCTCGTTGTACGGAGAAACGAGATCTATGAAGACCTTGAGACCTTCCCACGTATTCCTTGCACTAGCTCGAACGTCGGGTGGGCGACGATCTTCCGAACTCCATGGATCTCCCTCTCTACTTTCTCTCTCTAGAATTGTGATCTTCAAGTTATGAGAATAGAGAAGACCATGTAGTGCTTTTATAGGCTACGTAGGGGATCTTAAGGAGGTGGAATATTGGGCTTCCAATATTAATGATTAAATTGAGCCCAAGCCCAAATCTATTAATCCATTAATATTAATTAATTCTATTTTCCACTATATAAAATTAATTGCACTCCCAATATTAAACCATATTATATCAAATAATATTTCTCCGGTAGTATTATTTATTCCGTCTATTTAAGATATAAATATCCATGAGTAAAATTAATTTATTGCTAATTAATTTATTCATCTCTTATATCCGAGACTAGTACCATTCAACCTTAATTATTATGCGGAACAAATCCACCTGCAGGGTTTACATAATAATTCCTTATGAACTCATCTCGGGGATATTATCAACCCTTACGGGATACACTTTCCCGTCAAGTATTCACGGCATGCCATATATAAAATATAGTGACCCAACTTAACCGGTAATTAACTCAATAATTAAATCGGTTAAATTCTTTGGAAAATCAAAGTCACTTATATTAAATATACACACCCGCAATAGTATCGGGGATTAAGAATAAAATACACTGAGACTTAAATCAATTATCGCCGGCAATCCTAATCGATAAATCTCAAACGATCCGCTCAATACACCAAGTGTACAAATGTGATAAAATAATCAAGATAGATTATTTTCTCTCTCACACAACGACTATACCGATGGATTGGTCCGTGTCCATCTAGGTCGTGAGCAACTGTTCGATTAAATACGAGTAACCGATAGTATGATCTTCTGTGTGTCCATACAACACCATACTAACTACAACGTATAAAATCCAGGACTATAATTTGCATATATTATAAATAATTAAATGCAAATAATTTTTTATTTAATTAAATAGATTAATGGCAATGGATCGTGAGTTTCCGTTACTTAAATCTAGACATTAAGTACACAACTCCAACATAAAAGCACTACATGGTCTTCTCTATTCTCATAATTTGAAGATCACAATTCTAGAGAGAGAAAGTAGAGAGGGAGATCCATGGAGTTCGGTAGATCGTCGCCCACACGACGTCCGAGCTAGTGCAAGGAATACGTCGGAAGATCTCAAGGTCGTCAAATTGAGTTCTTCGTTTTTCCGAACAACGAGAACGAGGTAAATCGTAAAACCCTCTTTATGATTTTATCGTTTAATTATCGTAGAAATATCATGAACGAAGATCTGGGAAACGGACGAACCCGGGGATGGGGTTTGACCACGCGGTGGTGATCGGAGATCAACGGACCGCGGGTGGTCAAGCGAGCCCCGCCGGGATCGAGGGCTACAACCCCTCGGCTGGGCGCCGAGGGTGGCGGTCGAACCCTAGGGTTTCGACCGCCGGGCGTGAAAGGAGAAGCCCCGGCTGGACGCCGGGGCATGCGATCGACCCTCGGTCGATCGCCGGGGGCAGCCGCGGGCTGGTGCCGCGGCAGGCGCCCCCTCCTCCGATCGACGGTGGCGGTGAGTCGCCGGACTCACCGCCGGGGGCTGCTACGAGAAGCCCCGGGGGATGCTCGATGCATCCCCAGCGATTGCCGTGTGCAATCGCGAGCCCCACGCGGGGCTCGGCTAGGGCTGGCCGCGAGTTTATCCCGCGGCGGTGTTGCTTTGGTCGGGTCCGGTTCGTGTGGTGGTTCGCGGTGGTTTCCGGCGAAGGGATTTCGATTGGGTTGTCGGTTCCGCAATTTAGACAATTCGGATATTTGATCTCCAAAGGATTTCGGTCGGAATTAATTAGATAATTTATTTATTTAAATTTATTAATTACGGGATATCGATTTCCAACAATTGGTATCAGAGCGTTGGTTTTAGTTCATGGTATTTTTCGATAAATTGTTCTACCTTGCAGGGTTTCCGATTGTTATGGCTAGATTTAATTATTGTTAATTAATGTCCATAATATTGCTCTTGATTATTAAACTCTCGGTGATGTCAATATTTGTTCTTGTGTGGTGAATGCTTGTTCTTATTTTTCCGGAAATTGTATGAGGTCGATTTCATGTAGAGAATCGATACCGGATAGCGTAGTAATAAATTTATAATTTATTTTACGTTGGATCGAGGACGAAACGACGACCGGAAAAATGTGACGGAGGAGACGAACGAGAGGGAGGACTCGGATCGATCATCTCCATGATCGATCCATGGAGGATCGCCCCGAGAGAGAGGGGGCAGCCGCGGGAGGCTCTCGGCCACGCCTAGCCACCGGTGGTGGTGGCGCGCCGGCTGGGGGCGGCGGCGGTGCTCCTCCTCGGTGGTGGTCGATCGGTTGGGGGTGGTGCGGAGATCCCCACTCCGTGCTACTCCTAACCGAGATTTACTTTCCTAAATTATTCGGTTTTCCTATTTTGAGTATTGCTATTTTTGGGAATTCTCATGGAATAGGAAAACAATAAATTTATTTTTCCTTATTGATTATTCCTATTCTTGGGAGTTTTCATGGAATAGGAAAATGAATAAATTTATAATTAATTTATTTTTCCTATTTAATTATTCCTTTATGGAATTTTTAATAGATTAGGAAAATAATTAATTTGGAAATTTTTAAGAGTCCTTAATTAATTTTTCCTTATTTAATTATTCCTTTATGGAATTTTTAATAGAAAAGGAAATGAATTAATTTGGAAGGATTAGGAGTCCTAGATTATTTTATTTCCTTATTTCATTATGGAAATCTTCTAGAATATTCCAAGTGGGTCTTGGATAGGATTCTAGAGATTTAATGGAGTAGAAAAGGAAAATAAAAAATAATAAAAATATAAATAGTATTTAATTTTATTTTTAATTTATTCGATTGACTTAATTTTTGAATTAAGTAACTTTTGGATTTATTAAAAATAAATAGATTTAAATATTGGAATTAATATTCCCGTCACATGGATCATTCAAAGAACGAAGACAAAAGACTAGAAGATGCGTACGGAGATGCGATAAAGCCATAATAGTCGGAAAATAATATTCTAGTATTATTTTGATTATGTGATAATATTCTATGTGCTTTATTTCATGTATGCATGCTTATGTGTATTTAATTATGCATTAGATAGCGTATCCCTTTATTGTAAAAAGCTAAGTGGGAGAGGGATTGGAAACAATGTCATGGTCTCCATTGATGTTCTCTTGGTGACTTTTATGAACTTTCGAAGTTCATATAGATAAGCCATTGGAGGAGAATTCTTGTAATTCCTCTTACGAGAAACATTGATTAAGTTTATCAAACAATGCCTAATTTGTCTTTCCAAAACTAATTTCAAGTCGACTCATTCTCACCCCGGAGAGTGGAATGGAGCCAAAGCCACTTGGTCATGTCGAGGACACAAATTAGAGACTTTCGTGTCATTTTATGACTAGATCGATTGTCTGCTCGGCTCCCTCATTCTATGAGAGATAGGGTTGTTCGCATGGTGAATCACTAGTTAGAAACTTCGAGTTTCACTTATGATTCTTCGCGTCTTGATTTACAAAAATCGAATGGATCAAGTAATTGGGAGTCAATTATAAAGATCTTTTGGTGTAGTAAACGTCCACACAAACGTGGCTTGCTATACTGAATGGGATCTTGGAATAATTGATGTAGACAGTTATAGGGAATTGTGAAGGATTGTGAGTTATCGTAAACGTCCACACAAACGTGGCTTGCGGTGACGTAGCGATTCCAAACGATTCACCTTAGTACTGAGTAATGGTTTACACTTAGGTACGCTTTATAGTATCCTTCCCAACGAAGTAACGCTATAATTGATGTACGACCGAAGCAAATCTAATTGCTAAATCGTTTGGGTAGGTAAACGTCCACACAAACGTGGCTTGCCATATCTGATGGGATTTTAGAGGCGATTAGTGATTTAATGATATTATTTAAGGGAGATAATATCAGAGATTAAATCAATTGTTTGTTGTTATATGTGCTCATAGATTAGGAAATGACTTTGAACCCACTTTCTGTGATACGTAAGGATTTTAAACTCACTGGTCCCTAAATGTAATGATTGGAATAGAGATCTAGACATTACCCTAACTGTTGAAGAGTACAAGGTTGTACTCAATGAGCTTTGTCCTTCCGAGCCTATTGACATAGGCGGCTAGACAAGAAGCGATGAGGATACTCATAAAGGCCAGTCGCTTCGAGGAAACGCTTAAACACGTTTTTGAGATGATTGACCTTTTAGACGAGTTGAGCCGGAAATCGCAAGCTCTTGTAGCCAATGCCAAAGGTTTCAAACCTAAAGGCATGAATCGGGGGAAAGGAAAAGAAAGCAAAGAAATCCAGTGGTTCTAAGTTACTTGGACCACGAGATGGGACGAGAAAGTCATGAGGCAAGTATTCTCGATACAAACAGTCTGGGTACTGGAAGTCTGATTATCCTCTCAAAGAAAGTACGAAATTTTCTTTAGTCGTAAAACATAATTAGTGGTATTATCTACCGGAACCTGGTGTGTAGATATGGAACCACTGACGGTATGTGCATTTTAAATGCAAGGGTTCCAGGAAACCCGACGACTTAGAAAAGAAGAAATCGTAGTCTACTTGGGCAATGCTGTAGAGGAGGCAGCAGTTGCAGTGGAGGACATTTTATAGGATTTCATTTTGAGTTATTGCTTTTATGTACCTCTCATATTAGAAAGAACTTTGTTCTGGATTTCTAATGAATGGATATTTTATTTCTTTTAATCATTTGATGGTTATAAGAAGAAATAATGATATTATCTATTCTGGTACATTAGCTAGCAATATATAAATGATGAATCCTAAGTCCACCATGATTCAACGAACCGTTTTATATAACTCGTTTTACTAATAAGAGATTTCTTTATTAAATCAATTTTACTTGTGGATTCTTATGCTAAGTCATATTCAAATAAGAAGTTCAAAGGTCGAAAATTGATAGTTTGATCAATTAAGTTGAAGGAGTGGACCTTCCGACCTATGAATCTAATTTAGAAGATAACATGACTAAGCAATCCTTTATGGATATAAGATATAAGATCCGGACAAGTATAAGAATTGATTGACTCTGATGTATGCAGACCTATGTCTACTCAGACAATAAGGTACGAGTACTTCATTTGATGATTACTCGAGAAATGGATTAGAATACCTGATGTGCCACAAAAGCAAGTGTTTTGACAAGTCAATGGACACTAAGAAATTGTGGAGAACCATCAAGGTATATCCATTTGTAGCCTACGATTTGATCGCGGAGGCGAGTACCTGTCTGAGGAATGCATGGCATACTGATCAGAGATTGGGATTTGATCCCAAATGACTACACCATACACTGTTCTGTATAGATGGTGTATCGTAAACAAGAAATGGAACTCTTATAGAAATAGTAAAAGCATGAGTTATACGGAACTACCTATGTTCTATGGATATGTCTGGAAACAACGGCGCATTCAATGCGGTTGTAGAATGTCCTAGAAGAACAAAAGATGTGTGTTCAATAGTACTATGAACCAGAGGGACGTTATAAGTTCGAACGCCCGGTTCTTATAGAAAGACTATATGATGAACCACAAGCCCAAAGTGACGTGAAACTTTGAAATGAGAGAAAACGATAAGGACTGAGAACCAGTCGAACTGAGTAGCGGTACACCACTAACTGCACCTACTGTTATTACTGGTAATACACCGGAATGCCATTGTAGTGGGAGGTTGTGGGTCAACCAAAGATATTCATAAGATTAGGAGAGTCTTCGGACTCTGGACCTAGTATACATGAAATCGATCCCTCGATCTACATGAAGGCAGTACTAGATCTAAATGTGCCTTCTTGGAGAGCAATAAGGATTATTGCTAAGAGGCAAGATCATTTAGAGTACAAGCTTAGTTGAGCCATTTATGGATTGGAACAAAGCATTGAATTTGTGGTACTTGCAAATTGATGAGATAGTCCATTTAATGGATTCATCAAAGGTATAGACGAATCAAGTGTATTGGAAACGGGATGGAACAAAGTGGTGTTTCTCGGGTTTTATGTAGAGAACATTCTTATCATTGGTAACAATGTAAAGATGTTGTCAAAACATAAAATGAGGTTGTCTAGATAAATCAATATGAAAGATATACGAAGAAGTTGGACATGTTCTTGAGATCTTGGATCTCTGGGAAAGAACATTGTACTTCTCCTGGACATCTTACATATATATGATTATGGTTCGTTTTAACATGCAAGATTCCGAGAAAGTGTTGGAAATCGATATCCCGGAATTAATAAATTAATTAAAATTAATTATCTAATTAATTCCGACCGAAATCCTTTGGAGATCGAATATCCGGAGTTGTCAAAGTGCGGAACGACAACTCCAATCGACTCCCGGATGCCGGAACAACCCGCTACGAACCACCACGCGAAGCCGGACTGAACCAAACCCTAACCACGGGGATAGCCCGGGCTGTTCGGTCGAGCCCTCGTGTGGGGCTCGCGGCTGTCCTTGGCAGCCGCCTAGGGCTGCCCTTGGCAGCCCCCTATGCACGCCCAGCCGCCCCCGGTGATCGCACGACCAGCCACGGCGAACCGTGGCTTGCGATCACCACCAGCCACCGCCGCTCGAGCGGCGGTCCAGCCGCGTGAGCGGGGCTGCTCCAGCAGCCCACTGGTTGTGTACGGGCGATCGAGCTCGCCCTCGATCGAGTCTCGGCGTCCAGCCGAGGCTCGCCCCTCTCGACCCTCTCTTGTTCGAGCCGTTGAGCCTCCGGCGGTCCGGTGATCTTCGATCACCACCGCCCGGTTCAACCTCGACAAAGGTCGCGTTCTCGGATCTTGGTTCACGATATTTTTACGATAATTAAACGATAAAATCATAAAGAGGGTTTTACGATTTACCTCGTTCTCGTTGTTCGGAAAAACGAAGAACTCAATTTGACGACCTTGAGATCTTCCCGCGTATTCCTTGCACTAGCTCGGACGTCGTGTGGGCGACGATCTACCGAACTCCATGGATCTCCCTCTCTACTTTCTCTCTCTAGAATTATGATCTTCAAATTATGAGAATAGAGAAGACCATGTAGTGCTTTTATAGGCTACGTAGGGGATCTTAAGGAGGTGGAATATTGGGCTTCCAATATTGAAGAATAAATTGAGCTCAATGCTCAAGTCCATTAATCCTTATCAATATTAATTAATTCTATTTTCCACTATATAAAATTAATTGCACTCCCAATATTAAACCATATTATATCAAATAATATTTCTCCGGTAGTATTATTTATTCCGTGTATTTAAGATATAAATATGAATAAAATTAATTTATTGCTAATTAATTTATTCATCTCTTTTATCCGAGACTAGTACCATTCAACCTTAATTATTATGCGGAACGAATCCACCTGCAGGGTTTACATAATAATTCCTTATGAACTCATCTCGGGGATATTATCAACCCTTCCGGGATACACTTTCCCGTCAAGTATTCACGGCATGCCATATATAAAATATAGTGACCCAACTTAACCGGTAATTAACCCAATAATTAAATCGGTTAATTCCTTTGGTAAATCAAAGTCACTTATATTAAATATACACACCCGCAATAATATCGGGGATTAAGAATAAAATACACAGAGACTTAAATCGATTATCGCCGGCAATCCTAATCGATAAATCTCAAGCAGATCCGCTCAATACACCAAGTGTACAAGTGTGATAAAATAATTAAGATAAATTATTTTCTCTCTCACACAACGACTATACCGATGGATTGGTCCGTGTCCATCTAGGTCGTGAGCAACTGTTCGATTAAATACTAGTAACCGATAGTATGATCTTCTGTGCGCCCATGCAACACCATACTAACTACAACGTATAAAATCCAGGACTATGATTTGCATATATTTAATTTTAAATAATTAAACGCAAATAATTGTTTATTTAATTAATTAGATTAGTGACAATGGATCGTGAGTTTCCGTTACTTAAATCTAGACATTAAGTACACAACTCCAACAATCTCCCACTTGTACTAAGGTCTAGTCATTTCCTCCAAACTCCCGACTCCCATACTCATCACGTGCTTAAGTTGTACTTCCAAGAAGTACTATGTGAATGAGCACTCTAGGTTGCCGCTCTGAAGTTATCTTGGTGACTACAGCGTCGTCTCCCTCGACGATGACTCGTATCAGGTGGTACTTGCACTATGTGTTATCTTTCACTTATGGACTTGTGATTTCTTACCATTTGCCATCGCACCGCTATTTACATAGCCTTTGGCAAATTAAGAATCACATCTAAGGCCGCTATTTGGTTACCCATGGCAGAGTTCGAAAAGCATCGTGATTATCACTCTTCCATGTTGAAACTCCTTCTCCTTCAATAGTGAAACACATAGCCTGATATCGACTTACACCGGTCCTCATTTAATTAGAAATCTAAGAGAATGTAATCCAAAGGAAATGCTCGTCTTATTCGTAGTCTAGAACAGTACTTCGAAAGTACTTTTACAGCAGTCGAATATTCCTTTCCAGGATTACCTTGATATCCTCCCACTACGCTAACCGCATAGCCGATATCAGGTTCTTGTTTTCAACAATGCATTTATTAAGCTTTCCACACTAAAAGTGTAGGAAACTGCTTTCATTGCTTCTATCTCCTTTTGTGTTCCAAAACACATATCCTTAGATAGATGTATTCCGTCTCTGAAAGGTAACGAACCTTTCTCGGAATCTTGCATGTTAAAACGAACCATAATCATATATGTAAGATGTCCAGGAGAAGTACAATGTTCATTCCTAGAGATCCAAGATCTCAAGAACATGTCCAACTTCTTCCTATATCTTTCATAATGATTTATCTAAACAGCCACCATTTTATGTCTGACAACATCTTTACATTGTTACCAATGATAAAATGTTATCTACATAAAACCTCCGAGAAACACCACCTTGTTTTCCATCACGTTTCCAATACACACGATTTGTCTATGCTTTTGATGAATCCACAAAATGGACTATCTCATCAATTTGCAAGTACCACGAACTCAATGCTTTGTTTCAATCCATAAATGGATCAACTAAGCTTGTACTCTAAATGATCTCGCCTCTTAGCAATAATCCTTATTGCTTTCCAAGAAGGCACATTTAGATCTAGTACTGCCTTCATGTAGATCTAGGGATCGATTTCATGTATACTAGGTCCAGAGTCCGAAGACTCTCCTAGTCTTATGAATATCTCCGGTTGTCCCACAACCTCCCACTACAATGGCATTCCGGTGTATAAACAGTGATAACATTAGGTGCAGTTAGTGGTGTACCGCTACTCGGTTCGGCTGGTTCTAAGTCTTAATCTTTCTCTCTCATTTCAAAGTATCATGTCATTTTGGGCTTGTGGTTCATCACATAGTCTTCCTCTAAGAACCGGGCGTTAGAACTTATAACGTCCTTCTGGTTCATAGTACTATTGAACACACATCTTTTGTTCTTCTAGGATATTCTACAACCGCATTTGAATGCGCCGTTGTTTCCAGACATATCCATAGAACATAGGTAGTTCCGTATAACTCATAATTTTACTATTTCTATAAGAGTTCCATTTCTTGTTTTAAGACACACCATTTCTACACAACAGTGCATGGTGTAGTCATTTGGGATCAAATCCCAATCTCTGATCAGTATGCCATGCATTCCTCAGACAGGTACTTGCCTCCGCGATCAAATCGAAGGCTACAAATGGATATACCTTGATGGTTCTCCACAATTGCTTAGTGTCCATTGACTTGTCAAAACACTTGCTTTTGTGGCACATCAGGTACTCTAATCCATTTCTCGAGTAATCATCAAATGAAGTACTTGTACATTATTGTCTGAGTAGACATAGGTCTGCATACATCAGAGTTAATCAATTCTTATACTTGTCCGGATCTTACATCTTATATCCATAAGGATTGCTTAGTCATGTTATCTTCCAAATTAGATTCATAGGTCGGAAGGTCCACTCCTTCAACTTAATTGATCAAATATCAATTATCGACCTTTGAACTTCTTATTTGAATAAAATTGACTCAGCATAAGAATCCACAAGTATAATTGATAAAGAAATCTCTTATTAGTAAAACGAGTTTTATACTACGGTTCGTTGCATCGTGGTGGACTTAGGATTCATCATTTATATATTGCTAGCTAATGTACCAGAATAGATACTATCTTTATTTCTTCTCATAACCATCAAATGATTAAAAGAAATAAAATATCCATTCATTAGAAATCCAGAACAAAGTTCTTTCTAATATGAAAGGTACATAAAAGCAATAACTCAAAATGAAATCCTATAAAATGTCCTCTACTGCAACTGCTGCCTCCTCCACAGCATTGCCCATGTAGACTACGATCTTTTCTTTTCCAAGTCGTTTAGGTTTCCTGGAACCTCTTGCATTTAAAATGCACATACCGTCAGTGGTTCCATATCTACACACCAGGTTCCGGTAGATAATACCACTGACTATGTTTTACGACTAAAGAAAATTTCGTACTTTCTTTGAGAGGATAATCAGACTTCCAGTACCCAGACTGTTTGCATTGAGAACACTTGCCTATTGGCTTTCTCGTCCCATCTCGTGGTTCAAAGAGAACCACTGGGTTCCTTTGCTTTCTTGTCCTTTCCCCCGATTCATGCCTTTAGGTTCGAAACCTTTGACATTGGCTACAAGAGCTTGCGATTTCCGTCTCAACTCGTCTAAAAGGTCAATCATCTCAAAAACGTTTTTAAGCGTTTCCTCGAAGTGACTGGCCTTTATGAGTATCCTCATCGCTTCTTGTCTAGCCGCCTATGTCAATAGGCTCGGAAGGATAAAGCTTATTGAGTACAACCTTGTACTCTTCAACAGTTTGGGTAATGTCTAGATCTCTATTCCAATCATTATATTTAGGGACCAGTGAGTTTAAAATCCTTACGTATCACAGAAAGTGGGTTCAAAGCCATTTCCTAATCTATGAGCACATATAACAACAAACAATCGATTTAATCTCCGATATTATCTCCCTTAAATAATATCATTAAACCACTAATCACATCTAAAATCCCATCAGATATGGCAAGCCACGTGGTGTGGACGTTTACCAATCCAAATGATTTAGCAATTAGATTTGCTTCGGTCATACATCACTTATAGCGGAACCTCGTGGGGAGGAATACTATAATGCGTATCTAAGTGTAAACCATTACTCAGTACCAAAGTAAATCGTTTGGAATTGCTACATCACCGCAAGCCACGTGGTGTGGACGTTTACGACAACTTCACAACTCTTCACAATTTCTTACAACTGTCTACATCAATTAATCCAAAATCCGTCAGCATAGCAAGCCACGTGGTGTGGACGTTTACTACACCAAGAGACTTTTATAATTGACTCCCAATTACTTGATCCATTCAATCTTGTAAATCAAGACGCGGAGAATCATAAGTGAAACTCGAAGTTTCTTACCAGTGACTCACCATGCGAACGACCCTATCTCTCATAAATGAGGGAGCCGAGCAGACAATCGATCTAGTCATCAAATGACACGAAAGTCTCTAATTTGTGTCCTCGACATGACCAAGTGGCTTTGGCTCCATTCCACTCCCCGGGGTGAGAATGAGTCGACTTGAAATCAGTTTTGGAAAGACAAATTAGGCATTGTTTGATAAACTTAATCAATGTTTCTCGTAAGAGGAATTACAAGAATTCTCCTCCAATGGCTTATCTATATGAACGTCGAAAGTTCATAAAAGTCACCAAGAGAACAGCAATGGAGACCATGGATATGTTTCCATACCCTCTCCCACTTAGCTTTTTATAATAAAGGGATACGCTATCTAATGCATAATTAAATACACATAAGCATGCATACATGAAATAAAGCACATAGAATATAATCACATAATCAAAATAATACTAGAATATTATTTTCCGACTATTATGGCTTTATCGCATCCCCGCATGCGTCTTCTAGTCTTTAGTCTTCGTTCTTGAATGCTCCATGTGACGGGAATATTAATTCCAATACTTAAATCTATTTATTTTTAATAAATCCAAAAGATACTTAATTCGAAAATTAAGTCAATCGAATAAATCAAAAATAAAATTAAATATTATTAATATTTTTATTTATTTTATTTTCTCTTTCTACTTCACTAAATCTCTAGAATAATCTATCCAAGACCCACTTGGAATATTCTAGAAGACTTCTATAATGAAATAAGGAAATAAAATAATTTATTTTATTTTCCCTTTCTACTTCATTAAATCTCTAGAATAATCTATCCAAGACCCACTTGGAATATTCTAGATGATTTCCATAATGAAATAAGGAAATAAAATAATTTAGGACTCCTAGTCCTTCCAAATTAATTCCTTTCCTAATCCATTAAAAATTCCATAAAGGAATGATTAAATAAGGAAAAATTAATTTAGGACTCCTAAACTTTCCAAATTAATTATTTTCCTAATCCATTAAAAATTCCATAAAGGAATAATTAAATAGGAAAAATAAATTAATTATAAATTTATTCCTTTTCCTAATCTATGAAAATTCCCAAGAATAGGAATAATCAATAAGGAAAAATAAATTTATTCTAAATTTATTCTTTTTCTATTCCATGAGAATTCCCAAAAATAGGAATACTCAATAGGAAAACCGAATAATTTAGGAAAGTAAATCTCGGTTAGGAGTAGCACGGAGTGGGGGATCTCCGCACCACCCCCAACCGATCGACCACCACCGAGGAGGAGCACCGCCGCCGCCCCCAGCCGGCGCGCCACCACCACCGGTGGCTAGGCGCGGCCGAGAGTCTCCCGCGGCTGCCCCCTCTCTCTTGGGTCGATCCTCCATGGATCGATCATGGGGATTATCGATCCGAGTCCTCCCTCTCGTTCGTCTCCTCCGTCACAATTTTTTTTTTCGGTTGTCGTTTCGTCCACGATCCAACGTAAAATAAATTACAAATTTATTACTACGCTATCCGGCATCGATTCTTAACAAAACGACCTCAAACAATTTCCGGAAAAATTAAGAACAAGCATTCACCACACAAGAACAAATAACATCACCGAGAGTTTAATAAGCAAGAACATTATTATGACATTAATTAACAATAATTAAATCTAGCCATAATAATCGGAAACCCTGCAAGGTAGAACAATTTATCGAAAAATACCATGAACTAAAACCAACGCTCTGATACCAATTGTTGGAAATCGATATCCCGGAATTAATAAATTAATTAAAATTAATTATCTAATTAATTCCGACCGAAATCCTTTGGAGATCGAATATCCGGAGTTGTCAAAGTGCGGAACGACAACTCCAATCGACTCCCGGATGCCGGAACAACCCGCTACGAACCACCACGCGAAGCCGGACTCAACCAAACCCTAACCACGGGGATAGCCCGAGCTGTTCGGTCGAGCCCTCGTGTGGGGCTCGCGGCTGTCCTTGGCAGCCGCCTAGGGCTTCCCTTGGCAGCCCCCTATGCACGCCCAGCCGCCCCCGGTGATCGCACGACCAGCCACGGCGAACCGTGGCTTGCGATCACCACCAGCCACCGCCGCTCGAGCGGCGGTCCAGCCGCGTGAGCGGGGCTGCTCCAGCAGCCCACTGGTTGTGCACGGGCGATCGAGCTCGCCCTCGATCGAGTCTCGGCGTCCAGCCGAGGCTCGCCCCTCTCGACCCTCTCTTGTTCGAGCCGTTGAGCCTCCGGCGGTCCGGTGATCTTCGATCACCACCGCCCGGTTCAACCTCGACAAAGGTCGCGTTCTCGGATCTTGGTTCACGATATTTTTACGATAATTAAACGATAAAATCATAAAGAGGGTTTTACGATTTACCTCGTTCTCGTTGTTCGGAAAAACGAAGAACTCAATTTGACGACCTTGAGATCTTCCCGCGTATTCCTTGCACTAGCTCGGACGTCGTGTGGGCGACGATCTACCGAACTCCATGGATCTCCCTCTCTACTTTCTCTCTCTAGAATTATGATCTTCAAGTTATGAGAATAGAGAAGACCATGTAGTGCTTTTATAGGCTACGTAGGGGATCTTAAGGAGGTGGAATATTGGGCTTCCAATATTGAAGATTAAATTGAGCCCAATGCTCAAGTCCATTAATCCTTATCAATATTAATTAATTCTATTTTCCACTATATAAAATTAATTGCACTCCCAATATTAAACCATATTATATCAAATAATATTTCTCCGGTAGTATTATTTATTCCGTGTATTTATGATATAAATATCCATGAATAAAATTAATTTATTGCTAATTAATTTATTCATCTCTTTTATCCGAGACTAGTACCATTCAACCTTAATTATTAACGAATCCACCTGCAGGGTTTACATAATAATTCCTTATGAACTCATCTCGGGGATATTATCAACCCTTCCGGGATACACTTTCCCGTCAAGTATTCACGGCATGCCATATATAAAATATAGTGACCCAACTTAACCGGTAATTAACCCAATAATTAAATCGGTTAATTCCTTTGGTAAATCAAAGTCACTTATATTAAATATACACACCCGCAATAATATCGGGGATTAAGAATAAAATACACAGAGACTTAAATCGATTATCGCCGGCAATCCTAATCGATAAATTTCAAGCAGATCCGCTCAATACACCAAGTGTACAAGTGTGATAAAATAATTAAGATAAATTATTTTCTCTCTCACACAACGAATATACCGATGGATTGGTCCGTGTCCATCTAGGTCGTGAGCAACTGTTCGATTAAATACGAGTAACCGATAGTATGATCTTCTGTGCGCCCATGCAACACCATACTAACTACAACGTATAAAATCCAGGACTATGATTTGCATATATTTAATTATAAATAATTAAACGCAAATAATTGTTTATTTAATTAAATAGATTAGTGACAATGGATCGTGAGTTTCCGTTACTTAAATCTAGACATTAAGTACACAACTCCAACAGAAAGGTTCGTTACCTTTCAGACACGGAATGCATCTATCTAAGGACATGTGTTTGAGGAACACAAAAGGAGATAGAAGCAATGAAAGCAGTTTCCTACACTTTAAGTGTGGAAAGCTTAATGAATTCATTGTTGAAAACAAGAACCTGATATCTGCTATGCGGCTAGTATAGTGGGAGGATATCAAGGTAGTCCTGGAAAGGAATATTCGACTGCTGTAAGGAACATTCAAAGTACTTTCGAAGTACTAGAAACTATGTTCTGGATTACGGAGCAGACAAGAATTTCCTTTGGATTACATTCTCTTAGATTTCTAATCGAATGAGGACCGGTGTAAGTCGATATCAGGCTATGTGTTTCACTATTGAAGGAGAAGGAGTTTTAACATGGAAGAGTGATAAGCACGATGCTTTTCAGACTCTGCCATGGGTAACCAAATAGCAGCCTCAGAGGCAGCGGAAGTTTTGGTATAGCTCCGGGATAATCTCTGGGACTTAGATGTGATTCTTAATTTGCCAAAGGCTATGTAAATAGCGGTGCGATGGCAAATGGTAAGAAGTCACAAGTCCATAAGTGTAAGATAACACATAGAGCAAGTACCACCTAATACGAGTCATCGTCGAGGGAGACGACGCTGTAGTCACCAAGATAACTTCAGAGCGGCAACCTAGAGTGCTCATTCACATAGTACTTCTTGTAAGTACAACTTAAGCACGTGATGAGTATGAGAGTCGGGAGTTTTGGAGGAAATGACTAGACCTTAGTACAAGTGGGAGATTGTTGGAGTTGTGTACTTAATGTCTAGATTTAAGTAACGGAAACTCACGATCCATTGCCACTAATCTATTTAATTAAATAAACAATTATTTGCGTTTAATTATTTATAATTAAATATATGCAAATTATTGTCCTGGATTATATACGTTGTAGTTAGTATGGTGTGCGACGTCACACAGAAGATCATACTATCGGTTACTCGTATTTAATCAAACAGTTGCTCACGACCTAGATGGACACGGACCAATCCATCGGTATAGTCGTTGTGTGAGAGAGAAAATAATCTGTCTTGATTATTTTATCACACTTGTACACTTGATGTATTGGGCGGATCGCTTGAGATTTATCGATTAGGATTGCCTTGATAATCGATTTAAATCTCAGTGTATTTTATTCTTAATCCCCGATATTATTGCGGGTGTGTATATTTAATATTAGTGACTTTGATTTTCTAAAGGAATTGACCGATTTGGATATTGGGTCAATTACCGGTAAAGTTGGGTCACTATATTTTATATATGACATGCCGTGAATTCTTGACGGGAAAGTGTGTCCCGATAAGGGTTGATAATATCCCGAGATGAGTTCATAAGGAATTATTATGTAAACCCTGCAGGTGGATTTGTTCCGCATAATAATTAAGGTTGAATGGTACTAGTATCGGATACAAGAGATGAATAAATTAATTAGCAATAAATTAATTTTATTCATGGATATTTATATCTTAAATACACGGAATAAATAATACTACCGGAAAAATATTATTTGATATAATATGGTTTAATATTGGGAGTGCAATTAATTTATATAGTGGAAAAAATAAATTAATTAATAATAGTAAGGATTAATAGATTTGGGATTGGGCTCAATTTAATCACTATTATTGGAAGCCCAATATTCCACCTCCTTAAGATCCCCTACGTAGCCTATAAAAGCACTACATGGTCTTCTCTATTCTCATAATTTGAAAATCACAATTCTAGAGAGAGAAAGTAGAGTGGGAGATCCATGGAGTTCGGTAGATCGTCGCCCACACGACGTCCGAGCTAGTGCAAGGAATACGTCGGAAGATCTCAAGGTCGTCAAATTGAGTTCTTCGTTTTTCCGAACAACGAGAACGAGGTTAATCGTAAAACCCTCTTTATGATTTTATCGTTTAATTATCGTAGAAATATCATGAACGAAGATCCGGGAAACGGACGAACCCGGGGATGGGGTTTGACCACGCGGTGGTGATCGGAGATCACCGGACCGCGGGTGGTCAAGCGAGCCCCGCCGGGATCGAGGGCTACAACCCCTCGGCTGGGCGCAGAGGGTGGCGGTCGAACCCTAGGGTTTCGACCGCCGGGCGTGAAAGGAGAAGCCCCGGCTGGACGCCGGGGCATGCGATCGACCCTTGGTCGATCGCTGGGGGCAGCCGCGGGCTGGTGCCGCGGCAGGCGCCCCCTCCTCCGATCGACGGTGGCGGTGAGTCGCTGGACTCACCGCCGGGGGCTGCTACGAGCAGCCCCGGGGGATGCTCGATGCATCCCCAGCGATTGCCGTGTGCAATCGCGAGCCCCACGCGGGGCTCGGCTAGGGCTGGCCGCAGGTTCATCCCGCGGCGGTGTTGCTTTGGTCGGGTCCGGTTCGTGTGGTGGTTCGCGGTGGTTTCCGGCGAAGGGATTTCGATTGGGTTGTCGGTTCCGCAATTTAGACAATCCGGATATTCGATCTCCAAAGGATTTCGGTCGGAATTAATTATATAATTTATTTATTTAAATTTATTAATACCGGGATATCGATTTCCAACAGATACCGCCCATGGATCCACTTGACCCAAAGAGAATTCATGTCTGAATGTATGTTCCAAATAGCTCGTGCCAAAATCGTTGTATTCCAGGCACTCAAATCTCTTAATCACAGACCACCTTCGGACTGAGGGAGGCAAATATCTTCCCAACCTACTGGGCAAAACTTGGAACCCCAAAGAAAAGTGCGGCAAAGCGTAATAACCTGTTTAAGGACCCTTTTGGGAAGAGGCATAATTGATAGCAAAAAACCGGCGAGCCCCTGAAGTACGGAACGAATGAGCTCAACTCGCCCCGCATGGGAAAGGGTAGCTCCTGACCATCCATGAATATATGCAGAAAGTTTATCCAGAAATGGTTTATATTCGATAATATTAAGTCGATGAGCATTGATAGGAAACCCCAGATATCGAAAGGGCATAAGACCAGTCGAGATTCAAGTCAGGTTTTGAATGGCTCTTATGTAAGGGCTGGAAATGCCGATTGCATAGAGACTGAACTTTAAATGATTAAGTCGAAGTCCAGAAACTTCCCCAAAGTCCACAAGGCAAGTAAAAATGGTAAAGACCGAATGGGGGCCGCCACGAGAAATGAGAATCAGATCATCAGCGAAAGCTAAGTGGCTCAGTTAATCAAAATCGCATTTGGCATGAAAATTAAAATTTGGATCAGAAGTGGCAACATTAATGGAACAGAACAAATACTCGAGACAAATCACAAAGAGAAATTGAGAGAGGGGATCGCCTTGACGAAGCCCTCTTCGTCCCTCGAATTTGGAATTAATCGAGCCATTTATACCAACCGAGTAAGAGGCAGTGGTAACACATTGCATGACACGATCAGAAAACAAAGTGGGAAATCCAAGGCATGAAAGCATATCATTTAGAAAACCCCAATCAATAGAATCAAATGCCTTACGAAAATCGATTTTGAGAAGGCAACCAGGAGGAACCTGTTTGGTACGAGAGTATTTCGAATAAGCTCTTGGGTGAGATGGATATTATCGATCATGAATCTGCCGGGTACAAAGGCAGACTGCGCTTTATCAATAATGGAATCTAAGGTGGTGCGTATGTTGGGAATCGTGCATATATACGCAGCGAAAAAACCGTTTTTCATTAATGTAAACATTTTACATTATATTTATTTTATTTTATTGAAAATCATATTTTCATTCATTAATTGATTTAATTCAAATTTATTAGAATAAATAATCCACCATTTAATTTAATTATCAAATAATTAAATATTTAATTCATGCATCCCATACTACATAAATTAAATCTAGCGCAATTAAATTTATCATATAAAATAATTACTTCTAGCGCAGTTATATTAATCATATTAATATATTACACTAAACAATTAATTACGTAAACATGCGCACATAATTAATTTGCGTCAAATTGCCAATTAACATAATCTTATTATTTAATTCTAATCAACTTGAGTTTATGTAAACATCCGCACATAATTAATTTAATTCTAATCAACTTGAGTTTATGTAAACATCCGCACATAATTAATTTGTGTGAAATTGACAATTAACATAATCATATTATTTAATTCTAATTTACTTGAATTTACACATATATAATTAATTAAATGTGCACATAATCAGTTTGCGTCAAATTGACAATTAAGATAATCATATTATTTAATTAATCAATTTGAATTTAATTGACATTTAAATTAATCACAATTAATTTTATATTTTTTATCAATTAAAAATCCCAGCGCAAATATTTAACGCAAATAATTAAATCAAATTTAATTGTACAATTAGCGCAAACAATTAACGCAAACAATTAAATCTGAATTTAATCATAAGTACCTCAGGGATTCATCGGACCAAACTAGGTTCGTCGGAAGTCGCGCGGATGCGACGCGGGGACGGCACGGGTCGTGTGCGGGGAGAGCCGGGCGAGTGGCGGGGCTCTCGGCTGGACTCGTGTGTCACGGCTGGAGCGCACGGGCGCGACTCGGGCTGTGCTCGGGCGTTCCTTCGGCGTCTCTCGTCTAATCAGGTTTCACCTCGTATAGGTAATCCAACTTACGTATTGCACTAGAAACACGTAAGGGAGAATACGACGGGAAAGACGAGCCGGAAAAACGGTGCCGGAATCGGAATTCGGCGAGGGGAGGTGGCTGCCGACGGCGGCACTAGGCGGCGGCGGGCGGCGGCTCCGGTTGTCGGCGGTCCTCCGAGGAAGGAGCCGAGGGGGCGGACGAGAGGAGAAGGAGAGGAGAGAAAGTGAGGCTAGGGTTTTGAGCTCTTCACTTTGGTGTGTTTATTCTCATGCCTATGGAGCTCCTTTTATAGGTGAAGAAAGGAGCTTGTTGGGCTCAAACCCTAATGGATCGGATCCATTAACCCTAGCCGGCCCAATACATTAGCCGTCATTACGTTTCTCCAAAATTGACAATAAATTTCAACTCCGAAAAATATAACGATTATATTTTCTTTCTCGTTTTAATTTTCTCATCAATATGAGATAATAATAAAATTTTCCAATTTCACAAAATCGGAAAGCCCATTTCAGGGGTACTGCTAAATCGGGAAATTTCCCAAAATAGAAAGTGTACACCATCGTGTCCGTTTTCTTTAGCTCAGTATTATTTCCAACTCATAATCACAATTATGAATCTCGGATTCAATCATATTGACCTCCGACTATATGTACTTAATTAACAGTTAATTAATACATGATCGTATTCAAGGATCGGTTTACACGAGAATGTGACCCTCAATGGTTCAGGTGTATAACTAGCCGTGGGCTCACAACACATTGTGATTCGAACAACATATTGTTCTTATATCAACTACTCCCGAGAGTTTCAGATTAATAATCATATTATTTAATCTCCGAACAAGTCGGTGCCTAACGAATCAGTGACGAGCGTCTAGCAGCCACACTTCACTAATTCCCTAGATACAAATGAAGTGCCTGCAAGAACCTTGTAATATAGTTAGCGTACAGTACGATCCCTCTGATACATATGTCCTGATCAAACTAGAAATATTGGTTAATCGAGATCTCTTGTTGAGTTTGATAACTGTGCGTACGTTCTAGGTTTTGTAAAATCCAGTCGTGATTGATTCAGAGAAACACATTTCTCTAATCACCTCACTATTCAACTCTGGCCAGAGATTCCGGGACTACGAACCATCAGAACACACAGGACATCCATGATCTATATCAAGCGATCAGATCCCCTACTACCATGCACAGACTTCACATCAGATTTCGAACTGCACGAACATTGTCTCCTTTTTCGACTTACTCCCTTTCCAGGGAATCAGAGACACGTCACGATACAGCTAGTCCTCTGATGAAGTCACGGTGATGTCTGGGTCTTAAGGATTAATTGTGTACAACTATATTATGGAATTCTCTACTCGATCAGTGATAACCACTTAGAGATTCCAGGGAGAGGGGGTTCAGTGAACTCATCAACAGTGAGCACCCACTCAAGTATGTCGATGTCCCAACACCGAGGCTCGAGATTAGCCCACATACACTAAGTGCTAGTCTCAAGGGGGAAAGGCCGGGTATCCTTGTTATTGGCGTAACCCATCGACTAGGAACAGAGTTTGACCAGTTACGTTGCGTTAACAGAATTATCTCTCGGTTTCCACAAAACCGAATTCATACAACATGTGTAACCGTACAGGACTATATCTATGATTCAACATTGGGAGCAGATATAGTATATGCCATTAATATAGGTTTCATTAATTAACGAAATAAACCGTTATATAACGGAATACGGTTAACCGCTCGGCCAACCGTTGGCTCGCCGGTCACCTATTCCAACAATCTCCCACTTGACCTAGAGCCAACTATCCATGAATCTTAGTCCCATCGACTCTCGATGTTTCTCGCGGACATATTCAGATAAAGGCCTGGTACAGGGATCTACAAAGTTATCTTCCGAAGTGACACTCTCGACTCAGACGTCACCTCTGTCATTGATCTCTTAGATCACATGATATTATCTCTAGTACATGTTTGGACTTCTGATGAGATCTCGGTTCCTTAGCATTCGCTACAGGACACCGTATAATCACAGTACAAGTTACTTGATTATTTGCGTCCGGAATTATAACCAACATTTGGATAAAGTTCCGTGTCCAAAACAGTCTCTTTTACAGCTTTAGATGCTGCAACATATTCAGGTTCTCGTGGTAGAATCATTAGTCGTTGCAGGAACCATTCCAGCATACGACACCACCTCTAAGCTCGAATATGAATCCCGATATCGACTTTTTAGTCATCCACATCCGGTTGAAAACTAGAGTTCGTAAGTACCTCTAAATTCAACTCGGACCTCCCATAGACTAAGAACAATTCCTTAATGCTTTTGATTGCTAGTGCTCAAGGATTTCGTCCTTCACGACTTCAAATAAGCCGGTCTTCGGTTCGACTGATATTCACTTGTGACACTCACAACATTTATAATATCACGTCTAGTACACAGCATGCCATACATAATGCTCCCTAGTGCGGAGATATATGTTTTGTCCATTTCATCTCCTCGAATTCCATCAACATTACAGTCACACGAATTACGAGAGATGAACCCCATGGGACATTGGCAAGAATCTCTTCAGGATTCTTCCATGCTAAACCATTTCAGAAACAGTTTCTATGTACAAGGATTGAGAAGATTTTGCATTCTTCTAGATCTATATCTATAGTGACGTATCACAATACGTAGGATGCCTCTCCTCAAATCCTTTATTCGAGAAAAGTGTGGATAACCGTGCTTTCGTTGACTGCAACATCACTCAATCATCCCTATGATTAGTATGTCATCAACGTACAACACTTAAATTTCACTGCGCTCCCACTAACCTTCTTGAATACAAGGTACCTTTAAGTTTTATACCAAGTCAACGCTTTGACTACTGTATTTAAAACACATGTTCCATTTTAGGGATGCTCGTTTCAATCCATAAATGGATCGCTGGAGTATGCAAACCTTTTGCTCCTTTCCAGAAAATATGAAGCCTTCCGGCTGCGCTACAACTCTTCCATAATATCACATTCAAGGAAAGTAGACCTCATATCTATTTTCCACATCTCATAGTCGTACTATGCAGAAATGGCCAGCAAAATTGTAATGGACTTAAGCATAGCGACTGATGGAAAGATTGTTGGAGTTGTGTACTTAATGTCTAGATTTAAGTAACGATAAACTCCCGATCATAGCATTTAATCTATTAAATTAATGAACAATTGTTTGCTTTTAATTATTATTAATTAAATATATGCAAATCATAGTCCTGGATTTTATACGTTGTAGTTAGTATGGTGTGTCGGGCCCCACACAAAAGATCATACTATCGGTTACTCGTATTTAATCAAACAGTGGCTCACGACCTAGATGGACCCGGACCAATCCATCGGTATAGTCGTTGTGTGAGAGAGAAAATAATTTGTCTTAATTATTTTATCACACTTGTACACTTGGTGTATTGAGCGGATCGTTGAGATTCATCGATTAGGATTGCCGGCGATAATCGATTCGAGTCTCAGTGTATTATATTCTTAATCCCCGATATTGTTGCGGGTGTGTATATTCAATATAAGTGACTTTGATTTACCAAAGGAATTAACCGATTTAATTATTGGGTTAATTACCGGTTAAGTTGGGTCACTATATTTTATATATGGCATGCCGTGAATGATTGACCGGACAGTGTATCCCGGAAGGGTTGATAATATCCCCGAGATGAGTTCATAAGGAATTATTGTGTAAACCTCATGAGTGGATTCGTTCCGCACAATAATTAAGGTTGAATGGTACTAGTCTCGGATTCAAGAGATGAATAAATTAATTTGCAATAAATTAATTTTATTCATGGATATTTAAATCTTAAATACACGGAATAAATAATACTACCGGAGAAATATTATTTGATATAATATGGTTTAATATTGGGAGTGCAATTAATTTATATAATGGAAAATAAATTAATTAATATTAATGGGAGATTAATAGATTTGGGCTTGGGCTCAATTTAATCATTAATATTGGAAGCCCAATATTCCACCTCCTTTAGATCCCCTACGTAGCCTATAAAAGCACTACATGGTCTTCACTTTTAAAACAAGACAAGAATATCAATACTTGATAGTTCTAGAGAGTTGAAGAGGATCCATAAGCTTGGAGGATCGTCGCCCACCCGACGTTCAAGCTAGTGAAAGGAATACGTGGGAAGATCGTAAGGTCATCAACTTAGATTCGTTTCTCCGCACAACGAATTAAAAGGTAAAATCATATACTCCCTTCTATGATTTTATGTGGATTAATTGTGATACATACATGAACGCACGATCCGGGAAAAACGTCGAGACCGGGATACGGGGATTCGAGATCCCCGTCGGGATCGAGAGGGGCGGCCGAACCCTAGGGTTCGACCGGCGGTTACGCGCGACGAGGGGCGAGCCCCGGCTGGACGCCGGGGCATGCGATCGACTTCGGTCGATCGCCGGGATGCCACGGGCTGGTGCCGTGGCGGATCCCAGCCGCCTCGCCGGCGGCGTGTGCAGCAAGGGCACCCCGGATGGACGCCGGGGTGGGCGATCGATCGTGAGATCGATCGCCGGGGGAAGACCGCGGCTGTTGCCGCGGTGGTCAGCTGGGGGCTGACCGCCCCTCCTGGCGGTGGCGGTGAGTCGCCGGACTCACCGCCGGGGGCTGCCCCATGCAGCCCCAGCGATCGCCATGCACGGCGATCGCGAACCCCGCGGATGGGGTTCGACTAGGGTTTAGCCGCGGGTTCGTCCCGCGGCGATGCTCTTGTCGAGCCCGGTTCTTCGTGGCGTTCGTGATCGGTTTCCGGCGACGGGTTTTCGGTCGGGGTTATCGGTTCCGCAAATTTTTGATACCCCGGGATATCGAATTCCAGCAATTGGTATCAGAGAGTTTAGGTTTCGTGTTCATGTATGTGTTCAATTGCGTTCTACCTTGCAGGGATTCCGACTATCATGGTTTAATTAATTATTAATTATTCGTTTAATTAATTGCTATTTAATTTACCATGATTGTTCGTTTATTAAACTCTCGGACATGTCGAGATTCGTTTTGTGTGGATGAATGCTTGTAATAGTAAAAATTCGGGGGTTGACCGAATTTAGGATTTATTATTACGTTCTATGTTTTTCCGGAAAGTGTATAGGGTCGATTTCATGTATAGAATCGATACCGGAATTGTAAATTTATTTCTTGTAATTTATTTACGTTGGATCGATGCCGAGACGACCGCCGGAGAACTCATGTGACGAAGGAGATGAAGAGAGGGAAATCTAGGGCTTGGGATCGATGGGATCGATCCCATGGAGATCGATCGGAGGGGCTGCCCGCGGGGCTCCTCGGCCACGCCGGCCGCCGGTGGTGGTGGCGCGTGGGCTGGGGACGGCGGCGGTGGTGCTCCCGGCCGGCGATGAAGGTGGGGGGGGGGCGGGGTCCTCGTGATCTCGTGCTACTCCTACCTAGATTCACTTTCCTAATTGATTCAAGTTTTCCTATTTTGAGTATTCCTAAGAATGGGAACTCTCATGGAGATAGGAAAAGAATTAATTAATATTATTTATTTCCTTATTCTATTATGGAAGTCTTCTAGAATATTCCAAGTTCTACTTGGAATAGGAATCTAGAGATTTAATAGAATTAGATCGGAAAAGAATTAATGTTATTTATTTCCTTATTCTATTATGGAAGTCTTCTAGAATATTTCAAGTTCTACTTGGAATAGGAATCTAGAGATTTAATAGAATTAGATAGGAAAATAATTAATTAGTAAATTAATTTATTTCTATTTGATTATTCCTATTTTATGGGAATTTTCATGGACATGGAAATAAATTAATCTTGGAAAGTAGAAGAGTCCTAATTTATTTTATTTCCTTATTCTATTATAGAAGTCTTCTAGAATATTCCAAGTTTGACTTGGATAGATTATTCTAGAGATTTAATAGAATTAGAAAGGAAAATAAATAAATAGAAATATTAATAATATTTAATTTTATTTTTGATTTATTCGATTGACTTAATTTTCGAATTAAGTATCTTTTGGATTTATTAAAAATAAATAGACTTAAATATTGGGATTAATATTCTCGTCACATGGAGCATTCAAGAACGAAGACTGAAGACTAGAAGACGCATACGGAGATGGAATAAAGCCATGATAGTCGGAAAATAATTTTCTAGCTTATTTTGACTATGTGATATGTGCTTTATTACTTGTATGCATGCTTATGTGTTTAATTATGCATTAGATAGCGTATCCCTTTGTTATAAAAAGCTAAGTGGGAGCGGGGATGGAAACATTCCCATGGTCTCCATTACTGCTCTCTTGGTGACTCTTATGGACTTTTGAAGTTCGTATAGATGTGTCATTGGAGGAGAATTCTTGTAATTCCTTTTACAAGAGACATTGATTAAGTTTATCAAACAATGCCTAATTTGTCTTTCTGAAACTGACTTCAAGTCGACTCATTCTCACCCCGGGGAGTGGAATGGAGCCAAAGCCACTTGGTCATGTCGAGGACACAAATTAGAGGCAGTCGTACCATTCTTTGATAGATGGATCGATTGTCTGCTCGGCTCCCTCATCTAATGAGAGATAGGGTTGTTCGCATGGTGAATCACTGGTTAGAAACTTCGAGTTTCACTTATGATTCTCCGCGTCTTGATTTATGAAATCGAATGCCTCAAGTAATTGGATGTCAACTATAAAAGTCTTTTGGTGTAGTAAACGTCCACACGAACGTGGCTTGCTATGCTGAATGGGATTTTTGGAAATAGTTGATGTAGACAGTTATAGGGAATTGTGAAGGATTGTGAGTTATCGTAAACGTCCACACTAACGTGGCTTGCGGTGACGTAGCAATTCCAAATGATTCACCTTAGTACTGAGTAATGGTTTACACTTAGGTACGCTTTATAGTATTCTTCCCAACGAAGTGACGCTATAATGATGTACGACCAAAGCAAATCTAATTACTAAATCATTTGGGTGGGTAAACGTCCACACGAACGTGGCTTGCCTTACCTGATGGGATTTTAGATGTGATTAGTAATTTAATGATATTATTTGAGGGAGATAATATCGGATATTAAATTGATTGTTTGTTTAAATGTGCTTATAGGTTTAGAGAATAGCTATGAACCCACTTTCTATGATACTCAAGGAGCATAAGCTCACTGGCCCCAACTATATTGATTGGAAGAGAAATTTAGACATTGTCCTAACTTCGGAGGAGTACAAGTTTGTACTCCATGAAGTGTGCCCTGCTGAGCCCACGGCTGCCTCAACTGATGAGGAAAAACTGACATATCGGAAGTGGAAAAAGGCTGATGAAATGGCTAGGTGTTATATTTTGGCTTCCATGTCAAATGTACTCCAAACCCAACATGAGTCGATGGACACTGCCTATGATATGATGTTTAACCTCAAGGAGATGTTTGGGGAGCAAGATCGTGCGGCAAGGGAAGAAGCCATGAGAGTCCTCATGTCGACTACTCAATCTGAAGGAACGCCCGTTGGGGAGCACGTTCTTAAGATGATGAGTATGTTGAATGAACTTGAGGTCCTAGGAGCTTCTATTGATGCTGAGACGCAAGTCGACATCATACTCCAGTCTCTGGCCCCTAGTTTTGAGCAGTTTCGTATGAGCTATAATATGGGTAAACTATCTTATACTCTTGCGCAACTCCTGACTGAACTAAAGGCGGCAGAGGGGATCTACAAGAAGGGCAAGTCTCAAGCGCTTGTAGCTACCAAGTCCAAAGGCTTTAAGCCTGGTGGAGGTAGGGGCAAGAGAAGGAAGCAAGCCCGGAAACCCAGTGGTGTCAAGAGGACTGTACCACGAATGGGGGCTGCAAAGCCAAAGGGTAAGTGTTTCCGATGCAACAAGATGGGACACTGGAAGTCTGAATGTCCTCTCAAAGGTACGAATTCTTCTTTAGTCGTAAAAACATAGTCAGCGGTATTATCTACCAGAATTCTGGTGTGTAGATATGGAACCACTGACGGTATGTGCATTTTGAATGCAGGGGTTCCAGAAAACCCGGCGACTTAGAGAGGAAGAGTTCGAGTCTACACGGGCAAAGCTGTAGAGGAGGCAGCGGTTGCGGTGGAAGACATTTATCTGCTTTAGTAGTTAAATAGGATTTCATTTCAAAGTTATTGCTTTATGTACCCCTTTATTTTAGAAAGAACGTTTTGTTCTGGATTTCTATTATTAATGAATGGATATTTTATTTCTTTAATCATTGGATGATTTTGATAAGAAATAATGGCATTATCTATTCTGGTACATTAGACAGCAATATATGAATGATAGATCCTAAGTCTACCCCAATTGCAACGAACCGTTCTATAACTTGTTTTACTTATTAGATATTTCTTTATCATTATACTTGTGAAATCTTATACTTAGTAGTATTTTCAAATGAGATTCAAATGGTCGAAATTGATTTGATCAATTATAGTTGAAGGAATGGGCCTTCCGACCTAAGGATTGAATTTGAAGGATAATACGTCTAAGCAAACCTTTCTGGAAAAAGGATAGAATTCAAACAAGTATTGGAAATGATTAGATATGCAGACATATGTGTATATTAGAAAGGCACGAGTGTTTCTTTCAAGAATACTCAAGTGATGGATTAGAATGCTTGATGTGCCATAAAAGCAAAGTGTTTTGACTAGTCAATGGACACAAAGCGATTATGGGGAACCATCAAAGTATATCCATTAGAAGCCTGCGACTCGGTCGCGGAGGCCATCACCTATCTAGATAACACATAGCATAATCAAAGATTGGGTTCAATCCCAAAGGGCCGTACCTTACACTTACGTGTAGAAATAGTGCGTTATAAAGAAATGGAAATCTGATGGTAAAAGGACAAGTTGTTCGGAACTACCTATGTTCTATGGATATTCCTAGATACAACGACATATTGAATATGGTTGTAGGATATCCTAGATGAACGAAGTATTGTGTGTTCTATAGTACTACGAACCAGAGGGACGTCTCTCGTCCGGTTCATAGAGGAAGACTATTAGATGGACCACAAAGCCTAAATTAACGTAATACCTTGAAATGAGAAGAAGGACAAAAGACTAGGAACCAGCCAAACCGAGTAGAAGTGCACCACATACTGCACCTATTGTTATTACTGTTATACACCGGGACGCCATTGCAGTGGGAGGTTGTCGGACAACCAGAGATATTCATAAGACTAGAGGAGTTCGGACTCTGGATCTAGTAAAGATGAAATCGACCCCTAGCTCTGCATAAGGGCAGTACTAGATCTAAATGTGCCTGCTTGAAACAATAAGGATTATTGTTAAGAGGCTAGATCATTTAGAGTACAAGCTTAGTAAATCCATTTATGGATTGAGATAAAGCTATGAATCGTGGAACTTGCGAATTGATGGGATAGTCCATTTGATGGATTCATCAAAAGGCATAGACGAAAGGTGTATTGAAAACGTAATGGAAACAAGGTGGTGTTTCTCGGAGATTTTATGTAGATAACATTTCATCATTGGCAACAATGTAAAAATGCTGTCAGACATAAAGTAATGGTTGTCTAAATAAATCAAGATATAAGATTAAGAAGAAGTTAGAACATGTTCTTAAGATCTTGTGATCTAGAGATAAGAACATTGTACTTCTCCTAGATATCTTGTACGATTAAGGTTTGTTTTTAACATGCATACTTCTGAGAAAGGTTATTGCCTTTCAGGGACAGAATAAACATCTATCTAAAGGTTATGTGTTCGAACACATGAAGGAGATAGATGAGAACAAAGAAGTTTCCTATACTTCAAGTATGGAAAGCTTTATAGATGCAATGTTGTAAAACAAGAACCTGATATCAACTATGCGGTTTGCGTAGTGGGAGGATATCAAAGTAATCTGGATAAGGGATGTTCGAATGCTGCAAGAGTACTTTCATAGTACTGGCTTACAGAGCAAGACGAAATCTTCTTAGATTACGGATTCTCAGATCCAAAAATCATAGAAGGACCAGTGAAAGTCGATATCAGGCTATGTGTTCACTTTTAGAAAGAGGCGGAACCATGAAGTAAAAGAGTGATAAGCAGGACGCTTCTCATACTCTCTCATAACCGAATAGCAGCCTCAGAGGCAGCGGTAGTTTTGGTTAGGTTCCAGGATAACCTCTTGACTTGGATATGACTCTTAGTTTACCAAAGGCTATTGGATAGCGGTGCATGGTGAACTAGAAGAGGTCATGAGTCAAAAGTGATGTTAACACATAGAGCAAGTACCACCTGATACGAGTCATCGTCAGGGGAGACGACGTAGTAGTCACCAAGATAACTTCAGAGCGGCAACCTAGATTGCTCACTCACATAGTACTTCTCGGAAGTACACTTTAAAGCACGTGATGAGTATGGGAACCGGGAGTTTGGAGGAAATGACTAGACCTTAGTACAAGTGGGAGATTGTTGGAGTTGTGTACTTAATGTCTAGATTTAAGTAACGATAAACTCCCGATCATAGCATTTAATCTATTAAATTAATGAACAATTGTTTGCTTTTAATTATTATTAATTAAATATATGCAAATCATAGTCCTGGATTTTATACGTTGTAGTTAGTATGGTGTGTCGGGCCCCACACAGAAGATCATACTATCGGTTACTCGTATTTAATCAAACAGTGGCTCACGACCTAGATGGACCCGGACCAATCCATCGGTATAGTCGTTGTGTGAGAGAGAAAATAATTTGTCTTAATTATTTTATCACACTTGTACACTTGGTGTATTGAGCGGATCGTTGAGATTCATCGATAAGGATTGCCGGCGATAATCGATTCGAGTCTCAGTGTATTATATTCTTAATCCCCGATATTGTTGCGGGTGTGTATATTCAATATAAGTGACTTTGATTTACCAAAGGAATTAACCGATTTAATTATTGGGTTAATTACCGGTTAAGTTGGGTCACTATATTTTATATATGGCATGCCGTGAATGATTGACCGGACAGTGTATCCCGGAAGGGTTGATAATATCCCCGAGATGAGTTCATAAGGAATTATTGTGTAAACCTCATGAGTGGATTCGTTCCGCACAATAATTAAGGTTGAATGGTACTAGTCTCGGATTCAAGAGATGAATAAATTAATTAGCAATAAATTAATTTTATTCATGGATATTTAAATCTTAAATACACGGAATAAATAATACTACCGGAGAAATATTATTTGATATAATATGGTTTAATATTGGGAGTGCAATTAATTTATATAGTGGAAAATAAATTAATTAATATTAATGGGAGATTAATAGATTTGGGCTTGGGCTCAATTTAATCATTAATATTGGAAGCCCAATATTCCACCTCCTTTAGATCCCCTACGTAGCCTATAAAAGCACTACATGGTCTTCACTTTTAAAACAAGACAAGAATATCAATACTTGATAGTTCTAAAGAGTTGAAGAGGATCCATAAGCTTGGAGGATCGTCGCCCACCCGACGTTCAAGCTAGTGCAAGGAATACGTGGGAAGATCGTAAGGTCATCAACTTAGATTCGTTTCTCCGCACAACGAATTAAAAGGTAAAATCATATACTCCCTTCTATGATTTTATGTGGATTAATTGTGATACATACATGAACGCACGATCCGGGAAAAACGTCGAGACCGGGATACGGGGATTCGAGATCCCCGTCGGGATCGAGAGGGGCGGCCGAACCCTAGGGTTCGACCGCCGGTTACGCGCGACGAGGGGCGAGCCCCGGCTGGACGCCGGGGCATGCGATCGACTTCGGTCGATCGCCGGGATGCCACGGGCTGGTGCCGTGGCGGATCCCAGCCGCCTCGCCGGCGGCGTGTGCAGCAAGGGCACCCCGGCTGGACGCCGGGGTGGGCGATCGATCGTGAGATCGATCGCCGGGGGAAGACCGCGGCTGTTGCCGCGGTGGTCAGCTGGGGGCTGACCGCCCCTCCTGGCGGTGGCGGTGAGTCGCCGGACTAACCGCCGGGGGCTGCCCCATGCAGCCCCAGCGATCGCCATGCACGGCGATCGCGAACCCCGCGGATGGGGTTCGGCTAGGGTTTAGCCGCGGGTTCGTCCCGCGGCGATGCTCTTGTCGAGCCCGGTTCTTCGTGGCGTTCGTGATCGGTTTCCGGCGACGGGTTTTCGGTCGGGGTTATCGGTTCCGCAAATTTTTGATACCCCGGGATATCGAATTCCAGCAAAGATTACCTCATAAACAACACATTGTCTTTGAGTAACTTCTTTCGCCATCATCCTTGCTTTAAAGGTCACACCTTTATATATATATACTCTCACGTCATAATTAATAGATCAATATGCAACCTTTGGGAACGATTCCCTTTGGTGGATCTACCAAGGTCAAACCTTGTTGGAGTACATACAGTCCATTATGAATTTCATGGCGATAAGCCAATGTCCCATATTCGTATCCAATACGAATCAGTTGATGTTTATTGGATCATATCCATTGTCAACTTTATCTTGATCATTATCAAGATGGAACCGTCTACCAAGTACCTTCCGAACATTTTCGGATTTACAAACCGATAGATGAAGAGGTATATTAGTGGTTTGTTGAATTGGTTCATCTCCAAGTACTTGTGTTTGAACTTCATAGTGTGGTTCATATTCTCGAACTATTTCGAGATTTACTATATTGCCTTTTCTATCGAATAGAAACTTCTTCTCTAAGAAGGCAACATTTCTTTAAACAAACATTTTGTTTTAGAAATATAGTAGAATAGGTATCCTTGTGAATGTTCAGGATACCCCACAAAATGGCATAAGCCGGATCTACTATCCAACTTATCTCCCACTAGCCGCTTCACGCAAGCAGGATACGGGAGTGCCCAAGTTCATATGGTGTGGTTTTAACTGCTTTGGTGGTAACACTATTCAGCAAATGGACGACTGTCAAAAGTGCAGGACTTTTACAGTTTCGTCGGCAATTTGGTGAACCCCTTTGTGGATCGAACCATGTCCAACAAAGTTTGATTCCAACATTCGGACACTCAATACAATTAAGGAGTTCCAGACGGAGTCCATTGCCAGAGAATCGTATTCTCTTTTAGATAGTCAATAAGCTTGGTGCTTAAATATTTATTACCACGATCATATCGTAATATAGCAACCAAGTTGGTTTCCTACTTTGATGTCTAAAATTATTGAACACTTCAAAATTAGAGACGTGTACTTCATAAGTACATTTGGTAGTTGAAAACCACCCCCACCAGTAACACATTAGTGGATCACACATCTCCGTTTGGATCAAATCCAATAGATCTTCAACACACTCAACTAGCGTGCTAAAGTTGTGCGGGGTTTTGACTTCTATCAATTGCTGATATTTGGGTTTAGTTCATTCTTGTTTATTTGTTTATCGTCTTTAGCAAATCATATTTGCTTTCTTTTGTATAAAGGAAATCGGATTTCCAAAACAAAATTAAAACCTTTATCTTCTATATCAAATATAGAAGTAAGATCTAATAATAGAACATTTCTATTAATAGCAGGTTTCTAAATTTAGACGAAACAAATAATCAATTGTTCAAAACAATAGAATAACTATAACCCAATACGAACCTTCGTCAGAACGTTTCTGCCCAAGGTATTTTAGCAGTTATGGCCCTATGGCCTTTATTCACACAACGATGGCAAGCGTCATCAACTCATTTGTTGACCTTGTTCTTAGTCGCCCTTCCAGTATCACCTTTATCCATCTTTATGCTTAGACCGGAAACCATTTCCGTCATTTTCTTCAAGAAGAACACTTCTTTCATGAAGAAGCAATAATGAGAACAAATTTCTCGTATTGATGGTTGACTCGTTGATCAACATCTTGAACTACTTATCCATTTAAGGGGCGCTTGATGAGATACCCTATTCATAATTGAATATTTATCATAAATACCTCTCTTAAATATAGTTTACCACATACCCTATTAATTATTAAAAAAACTATTAATTAATTATGCTTGCCCTTCCTTCCCGTAAACAAAAAAAGAGCTGCCCCATATTCCTAATTTTTCAACCGATCATCGCTCCCTTCAATATCAATCCGCGAATTATCTTCATCCATCTGGTTCGGAACCACCGCGCGTCTCGACTGGTGCAAAATTTAATTCGTTCTAAAGTTATTGGCGATGAGCAGAGAAGTTTGGTTATCGGTTTGCTATACGGGTGATTTTACCCTCCGCAATGGTGTTTTCTCATGGGAGTTCGATGGTGGGATTGAACGAGGTAAAGTAATTCCATTTCCAGTTCCCAAAAAAATAACCTATATGGACCTTTACCGTAAGTTGATTGAGAAGTTAAGAATTGATTCATCCATGTACGACATGGTTTTGCGATGCCTTCTCCCAAGTGAAAATAAAGACCTGGTGTACTCTATGCCGTATTCAATCTTCGATGATGATAGCGTAGATTGGTTGTTATCGTGTTGTGATAAGACTCGTCTCTGCATAACTTTGAAGTTAAAGACAGTTAATGATGATGCTATTGGAGGAAATGAAGAAGTGAATGAACCGAACCGTGATGAAGTAATATCTGAAAAAATTGGTGATGATACCGCATGTTTGCTAATTGGGGTTGGAGTTGGAGTTGATGGATTAGGTGAAATGGACAACAATGTAGTGAACTTCGATGACTCGGTTGATGATACTGAACCTACATGTGAGGCAGCAGAGGCATTACATCAGAATTACATGGGAATTGATAGTGAGATGCCGACTTTTGAGGAAGCAGAAGTACTCCAGCAGCAGCACTCAAGCAGAACGGAAGATGGACAAGGTGGAGGTGACCCCTTATTAGATGATGGTGCATGGTTGGCAAATGAGTCTACTGCAAATCAAATTTTAGTGGTTCATGGAAACCAATCAATTTCCTGGTTTATTCCTGAGGTAGAGGATGTGAAGGTGAATGACATTTTTGACTCGAAAGATTATTTGAAAGAAAAGTTACAGGTGGTTGCTTTGAAACATCATTTTGAATTCAAAACCAATAAGTCGGATAATAAACGGTATGTTGTCACTTGTAAAACTGAACTGTGCAATTGGCGTTTGCTGGCAACTACTTTAGGAGCTTCGAAAGTGTTTGTAGTTCGGAAATATCAACGACGTCATTGTTGCCCACGTAGTTTGCCTAACAGATTTCACAAGCACGCTTCCTCGAAGCTGATTGGAAAGTTTCTTGCACCAAATTTCCAAGATCCTAGTCACGTTTCTAAACCGAAAGATGTCATAAGAGACTTTGCCAAGGAGTATGGATATGAACTGAAATATTGTACAGCGTATAAGGCTCAGAAGCATGGGAAGGAATTAATTCGAGGTAATCCAGCCGATAGCTATAAAGAATTGCCCAAGTTTTTTCATCTATTGGAGGAGCACAATCCTGGAACTATAACATTTATAGAAAATAATGATGAGAATGAATTTGAGTACTGTTTTATGGCCTTGGGACAAAGTATTCGTGGGTTCCCGTCAATGCGACAAGTCATTTGTGTGGATGGCACTTTCTTTAAAGGAAAAAAGGGAACTCTTCTTGTGGCAACATGTCAAGATGGAAATTATCAAATTTATCCTCTAGCATTTGCAGTGGTTAATGCGGAAACCAACAAATCATGGACTTGGTTTTTTGAAAAACTTATAAAAATAACAGGTATGGTTCTTCCAAACTTGGGAATTTCAATTTTATTTTGTATTAATTTATCTAGTAATTATTCTAGCAAGGTTTTTCTCTTTTTAGTTTAGTAATTGGTTTAGTAATTATTCCAGCAAGCTTTAGTACATGGATTTAAGCAAGGTCTAGCAAGTTTTAGTACATGGATTTAAGCATCAGATTTGATCTAGTAATTATTCCAGCAAGGTCTAGCAAAGATCTAGTAATTGGTTTATTAATTATACCAGTAAGATCTAAGTAATTGGTTTACTAATTATTCCAGGAAGGCTTATCTTATTTTGTTGATAATCAATCATTAATATTTTACTTGTTTTGTATGTAGGTGACACTAGGGAACTTGCTATAATCTCAGATCGTTCCGAGAGAATTATACATGGATTTAAGCAGATATATAAGAACGCATGTCATGGGCATTGCACATATCATTTGAAGAGGAACGTGAAATCTCATTTTCCAAGACTGGATATCGATTTTTTGTTTACTCGAGCATCCAAAGCATACACTGTATGGGTATTTAAAAAGCATTTTGATGGACTTTGTTTGAAGCGTGAGGGAATTAGAGATTATTTGGATCCAAAAAATTTCTGGTATTGGTCTCGGGCCCACTTTGATGGTTTAAGGTACAACATCATGACGACCAATATTGTCGAGGCATTGAATGGTTTGCTATTAAAGCAAAGGGAGTTTCCTGTTGTTGGTTTGCTTAAAGCTATATGTGACATATTACAAAGATGGTTTGCCGAGAGACGGGTTGAAGCTAATGAATGGGGGAGTACACTGACCCCGAAAATCGAAAAAAAAATCTTGAAGAGACTGGATAAGATGGTTTCTCTTAATCCAGTGGTTCTTGTAATACGTCATCCACATCAATTTGAGGTTTGTATTGGTGGTTCGATACGTAATATTGTAGACTTGGAGGCAGGAAAATGTACATGTAGGAAATTTGACATGCACAGGTTTCCTTGCGTACACGCACTTGCTGCGGCGAAGAAAGTAGAGATTCAACCATATCAATTGTGCACAAAATATTACTACACATCTCTCTGGAGAGTTGCTTACTCTGAATCTATTTTGCCTTTTCCAAATGAGGATGAGTTTGAATATCCCGAGCATGTTCTTAATAGAACAGTCCTGAAACCGAAGTGGGCAAATCGTCAAGTTGGTAGACCGGAAATGAATAGGAAAAAATCAGCTGGAGAAGTAAGGGATCCAGGAGAAGCGAGGAAGGAGCGTAAAAGGCGTAGGAGAAATGAGAAGCAACAAGTCGATGAGACTGGAGAAATGAGAAATGAGCAACAAGGAGTTGATACATTCGACATGGATAATGAGCAGCGTGGAGTTGATACATTGGACACGGACAATGTGCAGCAGGGAACAAAGACAATTATGGTGATGACACGGGCTAGGGGTCCTGGAGACAGTGATGACGAGATTCCTAAAAAAATGCGTAGTGTGTTAGATTTTTATTGATGTTATTGTTTGGTTGGTATGTGTGTCTGTGTGTTTTCTAATGAGAAGTAATTAGGCGTTACTTTTGGTTTTTTTTTGGCTTTGAGCTGACTTGAGTTTCATGTTGTGTTTGAATGACAACCAAATTGTGTGGATGTATTGTTTAGAAAAATTAAATTGTTGTTTTGAATTAGGTGTATGGTAGTTGAAAAAAGAGTGGAACAAAATAATTACAGTTACAAGGATCGATCCAGTGAGCTGCATATCTCATATTGTTGTTTTGGATTGATATGCGGGTTTGCTGAAAGGATACGCGAGCTGATATGCGGGATGAGCCTCGGGTTCCTCAGTTCAATTCCCTTCATCTCGCCCCAATCCGCGCAACACTCTCCTCTATGCGATGTTTCTCGACTTTCTCCATATCTGTTTCGTCCTTATTCTGATCGGCTCGATTCAAAGTTCTCCGGACAGCAGACTTCACGAGCTTTCCAACCGTGTATGGCACGTGCCCAAATTCCGAAGGAGCGAAGTCAGTTTATTGCCCGAAGTCGCTGAACTTTCCAGCTCGTTTCGTCGTGTCTTTTCCATCGTTTCTCCTGAAAATTGACATGAAAAAAAAAATACAGTTTCAAGGATCGATCTAGTGTCACCACCTAACGGAACACCTGCCCCTACCATCTGAACTAACTTTATTCTCGAAAATTTAGAGTATTTTTATTACTTTATATTATTTCCGGTATATCGCTAATTCGCTTGAAGTGTATGGTATTATGTGATGTGGTATATGACATTCATTCATAGGTATATGATTCTATTTGGCATGATTCATGTTATAAGTTGAATAAAATGATAATATTCGTATTATTTGGCTTTACATGATTCGTAATTCTCATATTGCGTGTGATGGATTAGATTTGATCGTTATTCATTGCTCTCGTACTATCATACATTCATTATACATAATACATTCGTGATTTTGACAATTTAGAATGAAATGCTTACTTATACATTCATTATGATCATTACATATATGAAACTATAACTTATAACATCAATTTCATATATCTTTAACAATTAATTCATAAAAACTATAACCTATCACATTAATTTCATTATTATTTGGTAGTCTTCTTAGTTAGTCTTTTTTTTTCAATCGAGTAGTCTTCTTAGTCCTTTTTTTTTTTTACTTCCGCAACCCTAATGAGACGTGATTGTTGAATTTGTAATGATCTCATGATTCTGTAAGAAGATTAAGATTATTTCATGTGCTGCTACACCTTTTGTAATTTAATAAATTATTTCATAAGCGCAAAAGAACAATTTTATTGTAGGTACAAAATAGCTCCAAAGGTTTAGTGTTCAGCAACAAAAACTAATTCCTACTGATACTAGTTCATTCACAAAAACCTACAAAATATGTCCAACCAAGGATGATCATGATACTCCACTACAATTCACAGTTGCTAGAATTTCCGCAACGAGATTTCTCCTACATTGTTGAATGTCGGCAGTCTTCAATTCATCAAGATCTTGTTGCTCAAGCATTAACTGTATGAACTTGATTGCATAGATGTCGCAATCGTTCCTACCAATCAGCCCAAAAATACAATTACACAATACACAAAAAATATTATTATAGATATATCTTTAACAATCTTTAAAGAAAAAGCTGAACGACTTACCCGTTGCTTTGTATAACCAGCCCCTGCAGCTTCTTAACATTTAAATTCAGGTTGCAACCACTTTTCACAACTGCAGAATATATTAATGGTATCATTACAATTAAAGGCTTCATGCACTCGTCAAAGTCTCTCTTCCTTATATGTCTGGGAAGACTATCATACACGAAGATACACCGCTCCGTTATATCTAATTTGCAAATAAACCAATGAGAATGTGTATTGACTGGAATGTAAATATATCTACACTTCGGCCATTGATCAAGACCTAACACTCCCGAAGCCCAATGTACTAGTGTTGAAACTGTAGGAATTTTTTCTGCTGAACTATCATATGCTCGAGACACGTACTGTTGAAACCACGGATCCATAATACATGCATTTTTCTGAAATTCATTTGGATTTTCTCTCATTCGCTCACGTAAAAGGTCAACAGCAACCTCCATTACCTAAATGCAAACATGTTAATTACAAAATCTAAACATAAAAAAGTTTCATATAAATAATTAAATAGTTAACATTACCTCGCTTGTGACCCATCCCGTTGTTCACAACTCCTTCAGGACATTTGATTTAATAACACGGCCATGCAATACAGTAACTTCATGCCTATAGGTTAAGTTAGTTAGTAACTTTATACCATTGAATAATTAAAAAACATAATAATTTAGTACCTTTCTTGTGCATCACTTGCCAACCAGTTATTCAAGTAATCAATCTTTGAATGATCTATTACATGACATTTATCAAAATCAAGCTTCCTTTTTTTCACCCGTTTTGTTTGTTCCTTTTGTTCGTTGCTTCTTACCCGTACGACCTTCGTTCCCCTATCCTCAACTGCATTTTCATACAATAAATTATTAGAAGAAATCAGAATGCATAAATCATACCATACATCGTTACAAAGTTGATCACCTTCCATTTCTGCTTCAATATCGGCATGCCGATTTTTCCCTTCAACACATCGAACAGAACTAGAAGCTACACAACAACAAAATGAAATTACATCAATTACTGGAATGGCATTAGAAGTTACTAGTAGTTGTACAACAAAATGAGATAACCTTCGACACGTTCTTCTGCCATGTCTTCCTCTTCCTTGACACAATCATTGGATTGACCAATTACACTGTCCTTTTCGTCAACAATTGGGCTGTCTTTTTTATCTACAGAATCAAGTAATCACATTAGCTATAATTGTTTAATATCAAGATCAAACATGTAAAATCAGTTTACCTGAAATCAAAACGTCTATTTTCCCCTCCAGCTTTTGTAATAATGCAGAAATTTTATGAAGCTCATTCTTATCAACATTCATTGATACATCTTCGGCAGATTCAGGATTCGGATGATCTCCAAATACATGTGCATGTTCAGATTCACTAATCGGCAATTTCTCAATCACGTCCTTTACTCAAAAAAATAATATAAATGATTTCATTCACATTTTCTACACAACATTTACAAAAATAAAACATACATACCATATTTTCAATTTTTAATGCTTCCAAAATTTCTTCCGATCGCAACCGCTTAGTCATTTGCCATTTCATCATTCGTGGAAAATGTACACCTTCAACTCTAGTGGCAAATCTCGCAATTGATGGAATTGATTCAAATGCCCATACCTACGATGATATATCAAATATTACATGATTGAAATGTGTAAATAATTAAAAAAAATTAAAAAAAAAAAACAGAATTTTTATGCATACCATGATTGACAATGGAAATCCATGCACCGCATATGAAGCGACCTTCTCACCTTTGAGTGGAAATGATAAATCACGATGAAATACTTCCGTTGTCATCTTATACGACAGATTTCCCCACGGGTAGTTATTAAAACTTTTCAAATCGTCAACTAAATCAAACCACCACCAACTAACTCCTTTCGCATCGTCCAAACCAATAATAACATATGACAAGATCAAAAGCAACCCCAGCCTATATTTATCTTTATGATTCTTACAATCTAAAAATGTTTTCTTCACATCTACTCTACACACTGTTTTAAATCCATCAAAATATTTCTTTACAAGAGGAGAATTTTTACCAAGTGCTTCATCTACACATGTGTCACCGGCAATCTTCAACCCGGTCAGTATAGAAAAATCTGTCAAGCTAAATCTAAGGGACTGGTCATTTATGATAAACCAACATTCATCATCACTAATTGTCGTTGACAAACGCATAATCAAGTGATGAATAATTGAACCTGACACTTTAAAATTTGGCATGACTAACAGATTTTTAAAACAACTCTCTTTCAACAACTTTCTATGACACACGTCCAATTCTTCGTAAACAATACTTAATATATCCAATTGGCTACGGTTGCTAAGCTTAAATTTCTTTTCTCTCTCGGAAGAGCTTAACACATAACGCAGCTCCATATTCAAGAAAACAATCTGTAAAATAAAAAGTAGTTTGAAATTAAAATTAACTAAAAATGTTAAATACTGCTTACCCTCTAAACTAAACACTGCTCACCCTCGAACATTAAAATACAAAGAAACCATGTAATTGCAAAGATGAGATTATAAAGATTCAAACCCCAAATTGTAGAAACAGTGAATAGTGAATTTGGGGAAGAAAATACAATGAAGCCATATTTCACACAACTTAGAAGGTTTACAAACACGACTACACCTTTTACAGTCTTTTACTACTCCAATATTAAATTGTTAAAAGCAATATTTATTTAAAATATTAAGGAGGGAAAATAAGAGAACTGCAAGTATTTCAGATGATTATAGTTACTTTTTTTAAATAAAGAAAACAAAAAAGAGAATGATTACTCAGTAACCATCAGCTGGGTTTGTACTTTTAGAACTGCTTGTGTGCCAACTGCAACTATATAGGGGGAGGAGGTAAGAGGTGGTAGGATGATGCATTGTAATTTGACCGAGATTTAACTGTGAAACTATTTTATTATTTTTTTTACTTTTTGTTCAAGTAATACTTGGCAATACTGGTGTGGGATTGTGTATGCAAGTTGTTTCAAACTATCAGATGCATTTTGGGAGCCTTTTTATTTTCACAATTATGATAAGCAAGCTACTTAGAAATCACATATCATCTTTTGATTTCATTTTTTCAATATTTTCTTTTAGGCATTGCGAAGCAAGTATCCTCAATTTGCCCAGCTTCACAATGGAATTTACATGCAGCAGGTTTATACAAGTGTCACTCAGTTAATCTTTAAGATTTTTAGTATTAGTTTATAATGGTGGAAATTTGTATCTCGCTAGGATGCGGAAGAGTGTTGGTCCCAACTTTTATTCACCCTTGCATTATCCCTGAAATCCCTTAGCTCCAGGTAAAATTGCACTTGCCTGGTTAAAGTAAGCTGTGCTCCTAATATCTGTCAAAGGTTGTCCTTTTCTCATCTAAATTATTGATTTCTTATTGCTTTTTTTCTGATTTTTTTTTTATTGTTTTATCCTGTGGCTGCAAATAAGTTTTCAACACCAGCGTATAACCAAAATACAATGTCTATGTGATTTCTTTTGCAGTGAGGGTGATGACACGATGAAGAGGCTTTTTGGTATCGACCTAACTAGCAGGTTCTTTAAGCTTCTTGTTTTATTCTCCATTTACCTAGATAGCCGCACTTCTTCACTTTTGTAATGTCAACATTCTCAATAAAAAAAATTCTAAGAGATAGATGAATATGGTTACCTTAAAAGCAACTCCAATTGATGGACGGAGAGAATAGAATGACGTCCTCAGTGCTTTGTGCTTTCTTCGTATGGAATCAACCTATGTTTTGCTTCCAGCCGTCGATCTGGGCGAGAAAACCGAGAGGGAAAAGAAAGAATCACAATTTCCCCCAATATTTCTAGGTTTATGGAATCAACCTAGATTTTTCAACCAACCATCGATTTAGGCAATCGACGATGGAGAGGGAAAAGGTTTCACGATTTTGTGTTTCTGATTTCTCTCGGGCAGGTGAGAAAACAAGGGCAGCTAAATTTGTAAAAAGAAAAAGGTAAAATATACATTATATAAAATGAAAATACAAAAAAATAAAAGAGGGTATTTGATAAAAAGTCCCTTTAATATAGGACATACAATCAATTGTTCCTCCATTTAAGGATCGAGTTTGTTCATGTTGCAGTTCATAATGAACGATTCATAAGAACTAGGAATCCACTTCTCATAAGTGGAAGTCCTCAGCAGTCAAAGGTTGAGTGAGATTATCAAATAATCTATTCTCAAGTACATAGAGGCACTCATCATTTTAAATCACAAGATTGAGATTCCAATTCAAATGGTTTGGGCCAGTGAGTTTTGATTTGGATTGGTCGAGTATCGATGATACGGGATATCTTAGAGAATATTACTGAGAAATATTAAGAAGATTAATATTGAGATAATTCGTTATTAATGATTACAATTAAATGTTTGGTCTTTATCATTTAATTGCCTCCCACTAAATTTTTCGAATTCCGCTATCCTCTAGCAGACAGACGGGAAAACTTATTTTTCCTTAGTTGGGCTTTAGGTCCAATAGCGTGAATATAACTCGTAGTTAATCTAGCCCGATTACATTCACCTAAAGGTAGAAACAATGTCAATCACATCTCTATGTGACCCTAAAGATTACTTTTCCTCACCATGACAATGAACTACGTTAATCGTACCCTTCAAAGTCAACCATGTGTCAAGACCGACCTACCGATGTGAGAAGTGAAAGTTGGACTCCAATAAACATGTGTAAGCCCATAGTTAATCTATCCGACCACACATATTTAAAAGAATCGTAGCTAACACCTCTCCATCTTATGTCAATAAATTACAGCTTAACTCACAAGCAGTACTCCCCGCTAACACGGCATACCATACTACTTGTAAGTGGCTTTCACATAATTTATTGTCGGTAGAAGGAAAGGAGAAAGAACGACACATCGGTTCTCCTTTAAGGCTTGATATACATTCTCGGGAGAGAATGGAGGAGTATAGGTTTGTTATCTCATCAGAATAATCGTTATACATTCTCAGGAGAGAATGAAGTGAGTGATCGATTGTTGATTCTTAACAACTATGTCCTCTATAGGTCATCCTAACGAGCACATACGATCATAACATATATCACAATATATATCTCACATAATTCACATAGCATTTAATCACAATTAAAACGAGGTATGCAAATTAAATGGTGCTCTATTAATTAACTTGATTTAACAATTAAATCAATTAATTAATCTATCACCTTGTTGATCGAATATTTAAATCTATTATTTAATTGGTCAGTAAATAATTTCACTAAATTAAATATTGATACTTCTTTTCTATTTCAATTTATTAATATCTTAATAATCAAAACCTGATGTCTCGTAAGTGAAACTCGAGGTTTCTAACCAGCGATTCATCATGCGAGCGACCCTATCTCCCATAAATGAGGAGCCGAGCAGACCATCGAATCATGCCATCATATGGCTCGATGTCTCTAATTTGTTTTAACAAAAACAAGTCTAAATGAATCACTCCCCGAGGTGCATTCATGTTCGACATTGAATTGTTACTTGATAACAAATTAGGCATTGTTTCGATCTATTAGATAAAAATAAATATCTTAATAGAAACAACTAAGTCCCAATTAAACAACATTAAATCAATCAATTCAACAAACAGCATGGTTTAGGTGATTATATTCATAGACAATTAATCAATTTCAGAATCTACGCTCTGATACCACTGTTGGGAATCTTGCATGTATACGCAGCGAAAAACAAAATTTTTAAGAAAAACCATTTTTCATTAATGTAAACATTTTACATTATATTTATTTTATTTTGTTGAAAATCATATTTTCAATATTACATGCATTAATTGATTTAATTCAAATCTATTAGAATAAATAATCCACCATTTAATTTAATTATCAAATAATTAAAATTATCAAATAATTAAATATTTAATTCATGCATCCCATACTACATAAATTAAATCTAGCGCAATTAAATTTATTATATAAATTAATTACTTCAATTATATTATCATATAAAATAATTACTTCTAACGCAATTATATTAATCATATTAATATATTACACTAAACAATTAATTACATAAACATACGCACATAATTAATTTGCGTGAAATTGACAATTAACATAATCTTATTATTTAATTCTAATCAACTTTAGTTTATGTAAACATCCGCACATAATTAATTTGTGTCAAGACAATTAACATAATCATATTATTTAATTCTAATCAACTTGAATTGTGCAATTAAATTAATAAAATTAATTAATTACACATATATAATTAATTACATGTGCACATAATCAGTTTTCGTCAAATTGACAATTAAGATAATCATATTATTTAATTCAAATCAATTTGAATTTAATTGACATTTAAATTAATCACAATTAATTTTATATTCTTTATCAATTAAAAATTCCAGCGCAAATATTTAACGCAAATAATTAAATCAAATTTAATTGTACAATTAGCGCAAACAATTAACGCAAACAATTAAATCTGAATTTAATCGTAAGTACCTCAGGGATTCATCGGACGAAACTAGGTTCGTCGGAAGTCGCGCGGATGCGACGCGGGGACGGCATGGGTCGTGTGCGGGGAGAGCCGGGCGAGTGGCGGGGCTCTCGGCTGGACTCGTGTGTCACGGCTGGAGCGCACGGGCGCGACTCGGGCTGTGCTCGGGCGTTCCTTCGGCGTTTCTCGTCTAATCAGGTTTCACCTCGTATAGGTAATCCAACTTACGTATTGCACTAGAAACACGTAAGGGAGAATACGACGGGAAAGACGAGCCGGAAAAACGGTGTCAGAATCGGATTCCGGCGAGGGGAGGTGGCTGGCGACGGCGGCACTAGGCGGCGGCTCCGGTTGTCGGCGGTCCTCCGAGGGAGGAGCCGAGGGGGCGGACGAGAGGAGAAGGAGAGGAGAGAAAGTGAGGCTAGGGTTTTGAGCTCTTCACTTTGGTGTGTTTATTCTCATGCCTATGTAGCTCCTTTTATAGGAGAAGAAAGGAGCTTGTTGGGCTCAAACCCTAATGGATCGGATCCATTAACCCTAGCCGGCCCAATACATTAGCCGTCATTACGTTTCTCCAAAATTAACAGTCAATTTCAACTCCGAAAAATATAACGATTATATTTTCTTTCTCGTTTTAATTTTCTCATCAATATGAGATAATAATAAAAATTTCCAATTTCACAAAATCGGAAAGCCCATTTCAGAGGTACTGCTAAATCGGGAAATTTCCCAAAATAGAAAGTGTACACCATCGTGTCCGTTTTCTTTAGCTCAGTATTATTTCCAACTCATAATCACAATTATGAATCTCGGATTCAATCATATTGACCTCCGACTATATGTACTTAATTAACAGTTAATTAATACATGATCGTATTCAAGGATCGGTTTACACGAGAATGTGACCCTCAATGGTTCAGGTGTATAACTAGCCGTGGGCTCACAACATATTGTGATTCGAACAACATATTGTTCTTATTTCAACTACTCCCAAGAGTTTTAGATTAATAATCATATTATTTAATCTCCGAACAAGTCGGTGCCCAACGAATCAGTGACGAGCGTCTAGCAGCCACACTTCACTAATTCCCTAGATACAAATGAAGTGCCTGCAAGAACCTTGTAATATAGTTAGCGTACAGTACGATCCCTCTGATACATATGTCCTGATCAAACTAGAAATATTGGTTAATTGAGATCTCTTGTTGAGTTTGATAACTGTGCGTACGTTCTAGGTTTCGTAAAATCCAGTCGTGATTGATTCAGAGAAACACATTTCTCTAATCACCTCACTATTCAACTCTGGCCAGAGATTCCGGGACTACGAACCATCAGAACACACAGGACATCCATGATCTATATCAAGCGATCAGATCCCCTACTACCACGCACAGACTTCACATCAGATTTCGAACTGCACGAACATTGTCTCCTTTTTCGACTTACTCCCTTTCCAGGGAATCAGAGACACGTCACGATACAGCTAGTCCTCTGATGAAGTCACGGTGATGTCTGGGTCTTAAGGATTAATTGTGTACAACTATATTATGGAATTCTCTACTCGATCAGTGATAACCACTTAGAGATTCCAGGGAGAGGGGGTTCAGTGAACTCATCAACAGTGAGCACCCACTCAAGTATGTCGATGTCCCAACACCTAGGCTCGAGATTAGCCCACATACACTAAGTGCTAGTCTCAAGGGGGAAAGGCCGGGTATCCTTGTTATTGGCGTAACCCATCGACTAGGAACAGAGTTTGACCAGTTACGTTGCGTTAACAGAATTATCTCTCGGTTTCCACAAAACCGAATTCATACAACATGTGTAACCGTACAGGACTATATCTATGATTCAACATTGGGAGCAGATATAGTATATGCCATTAATATAGGTTTCATTAATTAACGAAATAAACCGTTATATAACGGAATACGGTTAACCGCTCGGCCAACCGTTGGCTCGCCGGTCACCTATTCCAACAGCGTAACCTACTAGCTAGGATCTTGGAAATTACTTTGTAAGTGACATTACATAAAGCAATAGGTCGGAAATCCCCCACCCGAGAAACATTATCAGATTTGGGTATGAGGTTGTTGATAGTATCAGTATGGTTTAACTGTTTGAGAAGACGACCCGATTGGAAGAATTCCAGAATCGCATCACAAAAGTCCTCACCAGTCGAATCCTAAGTGGATTTGAAAAAAAGAGTCGTATAGCCATCCAGTCCCAGTGATTTCTCGTTACCGATACTAAAGAGGGCTCTTTTAATCTCCTCCGGAGTGACTGAGGCACTAATAGATTTAGCGAGATCATGGGAAACAAGAGGCCCCGAGAGAACAATACTCGGGTCTAATGGAGAACAATGGTGAGATGTACCGAGAAGGGAGAAATAAAAGGTATTGAACTCATGGGTAACTTCGGAAAAGGATTCAGAAAACGTATCGTTGCTTTTGTGGATGGAGACAATCTGGTTGCGCTTCTTGTTGTGTTTCGTAATTCCATGAAAGTAACTGGTGCATCAATCACCAAGTTTCAGATGCGTCGAATGCGCTTGTTGAAAATAAAAATGTAGTTCTGCATGCCCCAGGAATGTCGCCTTCCAACGGAGAGAATTGGCTTGGTTAAGTAGGTCAGGTTCCGAAGGATTGAGTTGGAGTTGTGTTTGGACAGAAATAAGCTGGTTATTGGCTTGTTTAGCACGGGTGGATATGTGGGAAAAGTGTTGGGTGTTGAGCTGTTTGAGCGGACGCTTAACATATTTAAGTTTTTTTCGCAAGAATAAATTGACTTGTTCCCTCTACCTCAAAGCTCCAAGAATCAGAAACCAATTGTTGAAACTTTGGGTGGGCAGTCCACATGTTAAAAAATTTGAATGGCTTTGTTTGAGCAGGCTCCGGGTTGTCAAGCGAGACGAGGCATTGAGCATGATCCGAAATGCACCAGGGGGATCAAAGGAAACCTGAGCCTTAAGGTCATTGGAATACCATGCTTGATTAGCCATGACTCTATCAATCTTTGAGCTTTCTTGCCCTATGGACCAGGGAAGCTCATTGCCAGTGAATGGCAAATCAGAAATACCCACAAGGGATCAACAGTCCGCAAAATCAGCAATATCCCTTTGCCTGACCGGAGCCTCATTTGGTCTATCTTTAACATGCAACAGATTATTGAAATCCCCGAGGAGCATCCAAGGGTTGTTGCAAACGACGGAGGCATGATCCTTGATATCAGTCCATAGTCCTCGTCGTTGAATAAGAGTATTGAATTCGTAGATAAAGGAAACAAAGAAGGAGCGTGTAGTAACTTTACTCGCGAGTCTTCCAAAAAAACAGTTTGTTGAGAGGAGGCGAAAGCTTCAAACTCAACCATTGTTGGATTCCAAAGGACAAGGATGCGGCCCCCCGGGTGAGTTGCAAAGTTACTTGTAGATCCCCATGTCGAGAACTTATTCCGCATGAGACGTCGTAGCTTCTCATCATCAATTTTAGTCTCTACTAGCCCGATAATATTCAGTTTGTGATGCCGAACGAGGTGAGCAACCCCCGTTGTGTTTAAAGACCTGGTTAAGACCCCTAATATTCCATGATGCGATCTTCATCGGTAAGACGCGAGAGCCGAGCTTCTTGACTTCGAAGAGGCATATGTAGTTCCTTCATTTCCTTTGTCCTTATTGTTGGGGATCGTGCATGTATATGCAGCGGAAAACAAAAAATTTTATGAAAAACCGTTTTTCATTAATGTAAACATTTTACATTATATTTATTTTATTTTATTGAAAATCATATTTTCAATATTACATGCATTAATTGATTTAATTCAAATCTATTAGAATCAATAATTCACCATTTAATTTAATTATCAAATAATTAAATATTTAATTCATGCATCCCATACTACACAAATTAAATCTAACGCAATTATATTTATCATATAAATTAATTACTTATAGCGCAACTATATTAATCATATTAATATATTACTTATAGCGCAATTATATTAATCATATTAATATATTACAATTAATTACGTAAACATGCAGACATAATTAATTTGCGTCAAATTGACAATTAACATAATCGTATTATTTAATTCTAATCAACTCAGGGATTCATCGGACGAAACGAGGTTCGTCGGAAGTCGCGCGGATGCGACGCGGGGACGGCACGGGTCGTGTGCGGGGAGAGTCGGGCGAGTGGCGGGGCTCTCGGCTGGACTCGTGTGTCACGGCTAGAGCGCAAGGGCGCGGCTCGGGCTGTGCTCGGGCGTTCCTTCGGCGTCTCTCGTCTAATCGGGTTTCACCTCGTATAGGTAATCCAACTTACGTATTGCACTAGAAACACGTAAGGGAGAATACGACGGGAAAAACGGGCCAGAAAAACGGTGCCGGAATCGGATTCCGGCGAGGGGAGGCGGCTGCCGGCGGCGGCACTAGGCGGCGGCGGGCGGCGGCTCCGGTTGTCGGCGGTCCTCCGAGGGAGGAGCCGAGGGGCGGACGAGAGGGAGAGAGGAGAGGAGAGAAAGTGAGGCTAGGGTTTTGAGCTCTTCACTTTGGTGTGTTTATTCTCATGCCTATGGAGCTCCTTTTATAGGTGAAGAAAGGAGCTTGTTGGGCTCAAACCCTAATGGATCGGATCCATTAACCCTAGCCGGCCCAATACATTAGCCGTCATTACGTTTCTCCAAAATTGACAATCAATTTCATCTCCGAAAAATATAACGATTATATTTTCTTTCTCGTTTTAATTTTCTCATCAATATGAGATAAAAATAAAATTTTCCAATTTCACAAAATCGGAAAGTCCATTTCAGGGGTACTGCTAAATCGGGAAATTTCCCAAAATAGAAAGTGTACACCATCGTGTCCGTTTTCTTTAGTTAATTATTATTTCCAACTCATAATCACAATTATGAATCTCGGATTCAATCATATTGACCTCCGACTATATGTACTTAATTAACAGTTAATTAATACATGATCGTATTCAAGGATCGGTTTACACGAGAATGTGACCCTCAATGGTTCAGGTGTATAACTAGCCGTGGGCTCACAACATATTGTGATTCGAACAACATATTGTTCTTATTTCAACTACTCCCAAGAGTTTTAGATTAATAATCACATTATTTAATCTCCGAACAAGTCGGTGCCCAACGAATCAGTGACGAGCGTCTAGCATCCACGCTTCACTAATTCCCTAGATACAAATGAAGTGCCTGCAAGAACCTTGTAATATAGTTAGCGTACAGTACGATCCCTCCGATACATATGTCCCGATCAAACTAGAGATATTGGTTAATCAAGATCTCTTATTGAGTTTGATAACTGTGCGTACGTTCTAGGTTTCGTAAAATCCATTCATGATTGATTCAGAGAAACACATTTCTCTAATCACCTCACTATTCAACTCTGGCCAGAGATTCCGGGACTACGAACCATCAGAACACACAGGACATCCATGATCTATATCAAGCGATCAGATCCCCTACTACCATGCACAGACTTCACATCAGATTTCGAATTGCACGAACATTGTCTCCTTTTTCGACTTACTCCCTTTCCAGGGAATCAGAGACACGTCACGATACAGCTAGTCCTCTGATGAAGTCACGGTGATGTCTGGGTCTTAAGGATTAATTGTGTACAACTATATTATGGAATTCTCTACTCGATCAGTGATAACCACTTAGAGATTCCAGGGAGAGGGGGTTCAGTGAACTCATCAACAGTGAGCACCCACTCAAGTATGTCGATGTCCCAACACCGAGGCTCGAGATTAGCCCACATACACTAAGTGCTAGTCTCAAGGGGGAAAGGCCGGGTATCCTTGTTATTGGCGTAACCCATCGACTAGGAACTGAGTTTGACCAGTTACGTTGTGTTAACAGAATTATCTCTCGGTTTCCACAAAACCGAATTCATACAACATGTGTAACTGTACAGGACTATATCTATGATTCAACATTGGGAGCAGATATAGTATATGCCATTAATATAGGTTTCATTAATTAACGAAATAAACCGTTATATAACGGAATACGGTTAACCGCTCGGCCAACCGTTGGCTCGCCGGTCACCTATTCCAACAATCTCCCACTTGACCTAGAGCCAACTATCCATGAATCTTAGTCCCATCGACTCTCGATGTTTCTCGCGGACATATTCAGATAAAGGCCTGGTACAGGGATCTACAAAGTTATCTTCCGAAGTGACACTCTCGACTCAGACGTCACCTCTGTCATTGATCTCTTAGATCACATGATATTATCTCAAGTACACGTTTGGACTTCTGATGAGATCTCGGTTCCTTAGCATTTGCTACAGGACACCGTATAATCACAGTACAAGTTACTTGATTATTTGCGTCCGGAATTATAACCAACATTTGGATAAAGTTCCGTGTCCAAAACAGTCTCTTTTACAGCTTTAGATGCTGCAACATATTCAGGTTCTCGTGGTAGAATCATTAGTCGTTGCAGGAACCATTCCAGCATACGACACCACCTCTAAGCTCGAATATGAATCCCGATATCAACTTTTTAGTCATCCACATCCGGTTGAAAACTAGAGTTCGTAAGTACCTCTAAATTCAACTCGGACCTCCCATAGACTAAGAACAATTCCTTAATGCTTTTGATTGCTAGTGCTCAAGGATTTCGTCCTTCACGACTTCAAATAAGCCGGTCTTGGGTTCGACTGATATTCACTTGTGACACTCACAACATTTATAATATCACGTCTAGTACACAGCATGCCATACATAATGCTCCCTAGTGCGGAGATATATGTGTTGTCCATTTCATCTCCTCGAATTCCATCAACATTACAGTCACACGAATTACGAGAGATGAACCCCATGGGACATTGGCCAGAATCTCTTCAGGATTCTTCCATGCTAAACCATTTCAGAAACAGTTTCTATGTACAAGGATTGAGAAGATTTTGCATCCTTCTAGATCTATATCTATAGTGACGTATCACAATACGTAGGATGCCTCTCCTCAAATCCTTTACTCGAGAAACGTGTGGATAACCGTGCTTTCGTTGACTGCAACATCACTCAATCATCCCTATGATTAGTATGTCATCAACGTACAACACTTAAATTTCACTGCGCTCCCACTAACCTTCTTGAATACAAGGTACCTTCAAGTTTTATACCAAGTCAACGCTTTGACTATTGTATTTAAAACACATGTTCCATTTTAGGGATGCTCGTTTCAATCCATAAATGGATCGCTGGAGTATGCAAACCTTTTGCTCCTTTCCAGAAAATATGAAGCCTTCCGGCTGCGCTACAACTCTTCCATAATATCACATTCAAGGAAAGTAGACCTCATATCTATTTTCCATATCTCATAGTCGTACTATGCAGAAATGGCCAGCAAAATTGTAATGGACTTAAGCATAGCGACTGATGGAAAGATTGCCTCATAAACAACACATTGTCTTTGAGTAACTTCTTTCGCCATCATCCTTGCTTTAAAGGTCACACCTTTCTATATATATACTCTCACGTCATAATTAATAGATCAATATGCAGCCTTTGGGAACGATTCCCTTTGGTGGATCTACCAAGGTCAAACCTTGTTGGAGTACATACAGTCCATTATGAATTTCATGGCAATAAGCCAATGTCCCATATTCGTATTCAATATGAATCAGTTGAAGTTTATTGGATCATATCCATCGTCAACTTTATCTTAATCATTATCAAGTTGGAACCGTCTACCAGGTACCTTCCGAACATTTTCGAATTTACGAACCGATAGATGAAGAGGTATATTAGTGGTTTGTTGAATTGGTTCATCTCCAAGTACTTGTGTTTGAACTTCATAGTGTGGTTCATATTCTCGAACTATTTCGAGATTTACTATATTGCCTTTTCTATCGAATAGAAACTTCTTCTCTAAGAAGGCAACATTTCTTTAAACAAACATTTTGTTTTAGAAATATAGTAGAACAGGTATCCTTGTGAATGTTCAGGATACCCCACAAAATGGCATAAGCCGGATCTACTATCCAACTTATCTCCCACTAGCCGCTTCACGCAAGTAGGATACGGGAGTGTCCAAGTTCATATGGTGTGGTTTTAACTGCTTTGGTGGTAACACTATTCAGCAAATGGACGACTGTCAAAAGTGCAGGATTTTTACAGTTTCGTCGACAATTTGGTGAACCCCTTTGTGGATCGAACCATGTCCAACAAAGTTTGATTCCATCATTCGGACACTCAATACAATTAAGGAGTTCCAGACGGAGTCCATTGCTAGAGAATCGTATTCTCTTTTAGATAGTCAATAAGCTTGGTGCTTAAATATTTATTACCACGATCATATCGTAATATAGCAACCAAGTTGGTTTCCTACTTTGATGTCTAAAATTATTGAACACTTCAAAATTAGAGACGTGTACTTCATAAGTACATTTGGTAGTTGAAAACCACCCCCACCAGTAACACATTAGTGGATCACACATCTCCGTTTGGATCAAATCCAATAGATCTTCAACACATTCAACTAGCGTGCTAAAGTTGTGCGGGGTTTTGACTTCTATCCATTGCTGATATTTGGGTTTAGATCATTCTTGTTTATTTGTTTATCGTCTTTAGCAAATCATATTTGCTTTCTTTTGTATAAAGGAAATCGGATTTCCAAAACAAAATTAAAACCTTTATCTTCTATATCAAATATAGAAGTAAGATCTAATAATAGAACATTTCTATTAATAGCAGGTTTCTAAATTTAGACGAAACAAATAATCAATTGTTCAAAACAATAGAATAACTACAACCCAATACGAACCTTTGTCAGAACGTTTCTGCCCAAGGTATTTTAGCAGTTATGGCCCTATGGCCTTTATTCACACAACGATGGCAAGCGTCATCAACTCATTTGTTGACCTTGTTCTTAGTCGCCCTTCTAGTATCACCTTTATCCATCTTTACACTTAGACCGGAAACCATTTCCGTCATTTTCTTCAAGAAGAACACTTCTTTCATGAAGAAGCAATAATGAGAACAAATTTCTCGTATTGATGGTTGACTCTTTGATCAACATCTTGAACAACTTATCCATTGAAGGATCGAGCTTTGTTCATGTTGTAGTTCATAATGAACGATTCATAAGAAATAGAAATCCACTTCTCATAAGTGGCATTCCTCAGCAGTCAAAGGTTGAGTGAGATTATCAAATAATCTATTCTCAAGTACATAGAGGCACTCATCATTTTAAATCACAAGATTGAGATTCCAATTCAAATGGTTTGGGCCAGTGAGTTTGGATTGGTCGAGTATCGATGTTACGGGATATCTTAGAGAATATTACTGAGAAATATTAAGAAGATTAACATTGAGATAATTCGTTATTAATGATTACAATTAAATGTTTGGTCTTTATCATTTAATTGCCTCCCACTAAATTTTTCGAATTCCGCTATCCTCTAGCAGACAGACGGGAAAACTTATTTTTCCTTAGTTGGGCTTTAGGTCCAATAGCGTGAATATAACCCGTAGTTAATCTAGCCCGATTACATTCACCTAAAGGTAGAAACATTTTCAATCACATCTCTATGTGACCCTAAAGATTACTTTTCCTCACCATGACAATGAACTACGTTAATCGTACCCTTCAAAGTCAACCACGTGTCTAGACCGACCTACCGATGTGAGAAGTGAAAGTTGGACTCCAATAAACATGTGTAAGCCCATAGTTAATCTATCCGACCACACATATTTAAAAGAATCGTAGCTAACACCTCTCCATCTTATGTCAATAAATTACAGCTTAACTCACAAGCAGTACTCCCCGCTAACACGGCATACCATACTACTTGTAAGTGGCTTTCACATAATTTATTTTCGGTAGAAGGAAAGGAGAAAGAACGACACATCGGTTCTCCTTTAAGGCTTGATATACATTCTCGGGAGAGAATGGAGGAGTATAGGATTGGTTATCTCATCAGAATAATCGTTATACATTCTCAGGAGAGAATGAAGTGAGTGATCGATTGTTGATTCTTAACAACTATGTCCTCTATAGGTCATCCTAACGAGCACATACGATCATAACATATATCACAATATATATCTCACATAATTCACATAGCATTTAATCACAATTAAAACGAGGTATGCAAATTAAATGGTGCTCTATTAATTAACTTGATTTAACAATTAAATCAATTAATTAATCTATCACCTTGTTGATCGAATATTTAAATCTATTATGTAATTGGTCAATAAATAATTTCACTAAATTAAATATTGATACTTCCTTTCTATTTCAATTTATTAATATCTTAATAATCAAAACGTGATGTCTCGTAAGTGAAACTCGAAGTTTCTAACCAGCGATTCATCATGCGAGCGACCCTATCTCCCATAAATGAGGGAGCCGAGCAGACCATCGAATCATGCCATCAAATGGCTCGATGTCTCTAATTTGTTTTAACAAAAACAAGTTTAGATGAATCACTCCCCGAGGTGCATTCATGTTCGACATTGAATTGTTACTTGATAACAAATTAGGCATTGTTTCAATCTATTAGATAAAAATAAATATTTTAATAGAAACAACTAAGTCCCAATTAAACAACATTAAATCAATCAATTCAACAAACAGGCGATTATATTCATAGACAATTAATCAATTTCAGAACCTACGCTCTGATACCACTGTTGGGGAGCGGAAAACAAAAATTTTTATGAAAAACCGTTTTTCATTAATGTAAACATTTTACATTATATTTATTTTATTTTATTGAAAATCATATTTTCAATATTACATGCATTAATTGATTTAATTCAAATCTATTAGAATCAATAATTCACCATTTAATTTAATTATCAAATAATTAAATATTTAATTCATGCATCCCATACTACACAAATTAAATCTAACGCAATTATATTTATCATATAAATTAATTACTTATAGCGCAACTATATTAATCATATTAATATATTACTTATAGCGCAATTATATTAATCATATTAATATATTACAATTAATTACGTAAACATGCAGACATAATTAATTTGCGTCAAATTGACAATTAACATAATCGTATTATTTAATTCTAATCAACTCAGGGATTCATCGGACGAAACGAGGTTCGTCGGAAGTCGCGCGGATGCGACGCGGGGACGGCACGGGTCGTGTGCGGGGAGAGCCGGGCGAGTGGCGGGGCTCTCGGCTGGACTCGTGTGTCACGGCTAGAGCGCAAGGGCGCGGCTCGGGCTGTGCTCGGGCGTTCCTTCGGCGTCTCTCGTCTAATCGGGTTTCACCTCGTATAGGTAATCCAACTTACGTATTGCACTAGAAACACGTAAGGGAGAATACGACGGGAAAAACGGGCCAGAAAAACGGTGCCGGAATCGGATTCCGGCGAGGGGAGGCGGCTGCCGGCGGCGGCACTAGGCGGCGGCGGGCGGCGGCTCCGGTTGTCGGCGGTCCTCCGAGGGAGGAGCCGAGGGGCGGACGAGAGGGAGAGAGGAGAGGAGAGAAAGTGAGGCTAGGGTTTTGAGCTCTTCACTTTGGTGTGTTTATTCTCATGCCTATGGAGCTCCTTTTATAGGTGAAGAAAGGAGCTTGTTGGGCTCAAACCCTAATGGATCGGATCCATTAACCCTAGCCGGCCCAATACATTAGCCGTCATTACGTTTCTCCAAAATTGACAATCAATTTCATCTCCGAAAAATATAACGATTATATTTTCTTTCTCGTTTTAATTTTCTCATCAATATGAGATAAAAATAAAATTTTCCAATTTCACAAAATCGGAAAGTCCATTTCAGGGGTACTGCTAAATCGGGAAATTTCCCAAAATAGAAAGTGTACACCATCGTGTCCGTTTTCTTTAGTTAATTATTATTTCCAACTCATAATCACAATTATGAATCTCGGATTCAATCATATTGACCTCCGACTATATGTACTTAATTAACAGTTAATTAATACATGATCGTATTCAAGGATCGGTTTACACGAGAATGTGACCCTCAATGGTTCAGGTGTATAACTAGCCGTGGGCTCACAACATATTGTGATTCGAACAACATATTGTTCTTATTTCAACTACTCCCAAGAGTTTTAGATTAATAATCACATTATTTAATCTCCGAACAAGTCGGTGCCCAACGAATCAGTGACGAGCGTCTAGCATCCACGCTTCACTAATTCCCTAGATACAGATGAAGTGCCTGCAAGAACCTTGTAATATAGTTAGCGTACAGTACGATCCCTCCGATACATATGTCCCGATCAAACTAGAGATATTGGTTAATCGAGATCTCTTATTGAGTTTGATAACTGTGCGTACGTTCTAGGTTTCGTAAAATCCATTCATGATTGATTCAGAGAAACACATTTCTCTAATCACCTCACTATTCAACTCTGGCCAGAGATTCCGGGACTACGAACCATCAGAACACACAGGACATCCATGATCTATATCAAGCGATCAGATCCCCTACTACCATGCACAGACTTCACATCAGATTTCGAATTGCACGAACATTGTCTCCTTTTTCGACTTACTCCCTTTCCAGGGAATCAGAGACACGTCACGATACAGCTAGTCCTCTGATGAAGTCACGGTGATGTCTGGGTCTTAAGGATTAATTGTGTACAACTATATTATGGAATTCTCTACTCGATCAGTGATAACCACTTAGAGATTCCAGGGAGAGGGGGTTCAGTGAACTCATCAACAGTGAGCACCCACTCAAGTATGTCGATGTCCCAACACCGAGGCTCGAGATTAGCCCACATACACTAAGTGCTAGTCTCAAGGGGGAAAGGCCGGGTATCCTTGTTATTGGCGTAACCCATCGACTAGGAACTGAGTTTGATCAGTTACGTTGCGTTAACAGAATTATCTCTCGGTTTCCACAAAACCGAATTCATACAACATGTGTAACTGTACAGGACTATATCTATGATTCAACATTGGGAGCAGATATAGTATATGCCATTAATATAGGTTTCATTAATTAACGAAATAAACCGTTATATAACGGAATACGGTTAACCGCTCGGCCAACCGTTGGCTCGCCGGTCACCTATTCCAACACTTATATCGAGGCCTGGACTTAGATCTTTTCCGAGCTAATTTAACCATTGGTTGCCCTGTATCCAAAGTTCTCTCGGGTGAAACAGTGGTGCTCTTACGGATCTTTGCTGATCCTTTGCGAATCTAGTGCTCATAAGTGGCTTCGGGTACTGCACTTTCTGAAATTTGACTCTGGTTGCAAATAGGTTTAGTGCTCAAGGGAGCAGGCCTTCTGTGAGGTCTAAGTGAGATATCGGAATGAGGCGAGGTAGGTGAGGAAGGTGTAGGTATGGTTGGTTTAGGAGATTTGCTACGAGCTTTGGTTTTCTTGGTTGAAGTTGGTTCAGTGATAAGATTGGGTGCAGCCAAAGAATTCGGCAATTTGCTTCGAGCTTTGGGTTCCTTCATTGAAATAGTTTCAGTGGCAGGAAGTTCGATAATTTGTTCAATAACTGGTTCATAGGTAGGAAGCAAATGGTAATCGATAATTTGAGTATTTGAAGGGCCTGGATTACCTTGTGCTTCGGTTGTTTGTGCGGCTAGGATATTGAACGAGTTTTGAAGGGTAATATGAGCCTTTTCCTTGGCTTTATCCTTGAGAATAAGATGCGCCATCAGGTCTCTCGGTTTAGGTGTCCGGGAATGGGCACGTTCTTTTCTCATATTGCAGTTGATCATCTTTAACATTATTAGTAGGAGCATGTTGCATAGATTCCTTATGAGCATACTGTTGTGTTAAGGATAATTATGTTAAAGATAATTATATATTTAATATTTGTATTTATCGGTAGCATAGGGTTCGGTCTTATAGTTGTATACTATTCTATTTATTTCTATAATACGCAAATAATAATCATCGGTGATTTTATAATTATTCTTTCATAGTATCAGAGCAGCGCCGATCCTAAACTTGGTCATAAACCTAGTATAGTTATTTTTTCTTTCTTCTTTTTTCGCCTATTTTTTTTTTCTTTTTTTTCTTCCGCCACTATTCTCACATCGGACTGATCCCTCCGTCGTGTTGTTGCCAGTACATCGGAATCATCCCCTCCGTTGTACAGTCAACCTGCCGCAACGCCTCAGGTCGGACTGGTCCCCTCCATCGTGTCGCTGCCGCAACCACAAATTTTACGTCGGACTAGTCCCTCTGTCGTGTTCTTTGTTTGTACGACGGACTGGTCTCCTCCTTCGTACCGTCAATCTACTCTTGCCGCCCTCATGCCGGACTGGTCCCCTCCGTCGTGCCGATGCCGCAGCCACAATTTTAACGTCGGACTCGTCCCCTCCGTCGTGCCTCCAGACTGCCTCTGTCGCAATGCCTATTCAACAGTCTGCCACAACTCCTATTGCAGCACTTGCTGCGCCATCTCCTATGGTACTCTTTTCCGGTAAGCTTGTCGACATCTTCACCAAAGACTTACCGCGACTCGCCTTCGAATTTTTGCGTTCCAAGCTTCGCGTTTCATCCCACGCATCGCTTGACGGGGGTGTTAAGGATAATTATGTTAAAGATAATTATATATTTAATATTTGTATTTATCGGTAGCATAGGGTTCGGTGTTATGGTTGTATTCTGTTCTATTTATTTCTGTAATACGCTAATAATAATTATCGATTTTATAATTATTCTTTCATGTTGGTTGCCTCGGTTGGGAGCTACATAACCTATTATACGTCCACATGAATCTGAGTTATGCCCCAACATGTTGAAACCAATACAAAATTTAGGTAGGGACTCGTATACCACCCGCTGCTCAAAGGAGCCCGACGATAGAGAAATTGGGATGGTATAGATCAAGGGCTGAGACATGTCAATTCTACTTGGATCCTTGCATAGGACACATGCTTTCGAAATCGAGTGAGGGCGTTTGTGGCAATTGGTCGTCCTAGCCGTTTACCTATACATCCAAGTGCATATGCGTTCCAGCACTCCAATGGAAAATCTTGGAGAAGGATCCATACCGGGACTGTGGTAAGTTGCGTATTCTCGAACCTGAAATGCCTTGAGATCTCTCGGAGAAACATATTTCTGCCATAAATAGTTTTGTCCACGTTGCCAAGGAGCACCATGTTCTTGTCATCTTCAGAATTGAAATGAAACAGGAGACATCCACTCCTATGCCTCGTAATGTTGCACGAAACAGGCCATCGGCTGGCTAAGGTGCGAACAACTTGCATTCCCGAAAATTTACCATCGACATTTCCAATAAGGCTACTGCCCCAACACTCGTTCTTATCAAGAAGCTCCACGTCTTTGAAAGAGAGGGTGCTATTATGTTCATGTGGTATATCAAGATTGGTAAGGTGTAGTCTACTCCCTGCATTGCGGTTGCGTACGAACAGGTTGGACCATGCCTTAGCGGCTGGAGCATCAATGGCCTTATGTTGGATACTTCGGTCTGTTTCTGGTATGAAGACTTGGATAGATAATTGAATCACGTTGAACACGTTTTCCTTAAAGAGTATTTCGACCTATATTGCCCAGGTTACACGAAATCCGTTCGAGGATAAGACAATACCACACTTGATTTCTTAGGCTTAGAAATTAAGCAACTTATGAAACTTTATGATTTCTTTATTTCTCAAGGCTTTGATAAAACAAAAGTGTTCAAGTGTGTTCATATGAATATGATTTCCATTGTTTTTATTGTATGGAGTATACAATCCTTTATATAGTATAAAACACCCTTTCGTAAGGGACACACACGTCTTTGTATATGGACACACCCTTTAAGAGAAAGACACACCTTTTAAGAATGTGACATACCTCTTTAGAAAGGGACACACCTTTTCATTGAATAAGTACCTTTTGGTGAAACATCTATTCGTAAAGCACACTTACGAATAGTCATATATGTCTATTCATGCAACTGCGAATTCACCATGCAAAATATGATAATAAATCATATTATACCATGCATATCCATGCAGCCACGTGATTAAACTTAGCATGCATATTTTTACTTATCCAACTCATTGTTCCGTATCACTTATATATTACTGTGCACCCCGCACCTCCAAGATCATATTATAGTGATTTTGGTTCAACACAAAAACCTTGAATGATTCCAATCACATTAAATAACAAATGATTTAAGATTTCACTTAAATCACCAACAATCCTCCCCCATTTAAGTGTAATTCTTTAATCATCTTTTAACAAAGAAAACCAAACTTATGCATAAAATGAAAATGACTTGTTAGTAGATTGAATTTTTATCATAGTGTAGTACACTTTACAAATATTCAAGAATCATGGTGTCTTTACAGATTGAACCAATCAACCCATTTGAATACTTGAAGATTTAACACACACAAGTTCAAAACAATTTCATAACGAAATCTGACACAAAATAGGCCATGTGTCCTTATCCATTCGTGAGTGCATATAAAGCTAAGCCACAACTCTCGAAGTTGCCACACTTCACACTCAAATAGGTAAACCATTTTATCGTGCCCTACAAATGCACTTTTTCAAAAGATTTATTAAGATAAACTTCAACCTATTACATGCAGGTTCAAACACAAACTTTTGGGACTTATATACTTGTGTTTCAATCTCAAATATAGTCCTTCCTATTGAATTCAAGTTCTAATACCATTAGAAGTGAATTAGGTATCCCGTATTTGAAGATTTAAAATGGCTTTAAACTCATCCCAATGACCGACTTTACAACCAAGTCACTAACCGATCACTTCATCAAATGGTTAGTTAATTTCCTTTTAAAATCTCATCAAATCTATAAAGATTACTCCATGAGTAATCAGTTCATGAACCACGTTTATTTATAACGTTAAAGTACTTTGACTTTTCATGACTATATACTTTAATCAAAATTATCGCATTGTTAAATATAAAACAGATGAGATCACCATAGGTCGCATGCCTATGCTCATTCTCGAGTCGCAATGCACCTGCAATTCACGACTTATTCGAGACACTTGTCTCAACCATTCAATATGCATCATTTACAAAGTTCCATATTAATGATTTCCTTTGAGTACGCCATATTACAAGGTACGCCTCGATGTCTCATTCATGAGACATACTTATGTAGCACATAATATCCATAGTATAACCACTATGTCCAAACCATTCGAGTCAACTCGCGGAAATTCGTTTCACCTCAATATTCATTGCACAACGTACACCAACCAGTCCAGACTCTTTAGCGTTTCATTCTCTAAATACGCACCCACTCTGACCTTTGAGACACCTTGGTGTTCCTTGACCGAAACACACACCGCGCTCTTTACCGGTCAAAATTACTCGACGTTTCCTTTCCAGAACGCACCTTAGTCTTGACTAGTCGAGACTCGTTGCAACTTATACCAGAACACAACCGCGCCTCGACTGATCGAGATTACTTGGAATTTCCTACAGAATTAATACATTGAAAATGTGTTACCATTTTCACTAGCGTTCGCACTTGTTCTTTTAAGTACCGCGCCTTGCTCTCTATTTACTCGCGCCCTTCAAGTCATTATGGTTTTGCCCCGCACACTCTCTTGTCTTCATGCATTACTCAATCGAAATTGTTCGAGCCATCATATCTAAGCACTCTCCATATTTCCAGAAAATGAAAATACTTTTTAAGATTGTTGGGAATTCAGTCTTGATTCTGGATTGGAGACTTGGATAGATAATTGAATCACGTTGAACACGTTTTCCTTAAAGAGTATTTCGACCTGTATTGCCCAGGTTACACGAAATCCCTTCGAGGATAAGACAATACGACACTTGATTTCTTAGGCTTAGAAATCAAGCAACTTATAAAACTTTATGATTTCTTTATTTCTCAAGGCTTTGATAAAACAAAAGTGTTCTTGTGTGTTCATATGAATATGATTTTCATTGTTTTTTATTGTATGAAGTATACAATCCTTTATATAGTATAAAGCACTTTTTCGTAAGGGACACACACCTCTTTGTATAGGGACACGCCCTTTAAGAGGGAGACACACCTTTTAAGAAAGAGACATACCTCTTTAGAAAGGGATACACATTTTCATTGAATAAGTACATTTTGGAAACATCCATTCGTAAAGCACACTTACGAATAGTCATATATGTCTATTCATGCAACTACGAATTTACCATGCAAAATATGATAATAAATCATATTATACCATGCATATCCATGCAGCCACGTGATTAAACTTAGCATGCATATTTTTACTTATTCAACTCATTGTTCCGTATCACTTCTATATGACTGTGCACCCCGCACCTCCAAGATCATATTATAGTGATTTTGGTTCAACACAAAAACCTTTAATGATTTCAATCACATTAAATGACAAATGATTTAAGATTTCATTTAAATCACCAACACCTTAGGGCTCGTATTTTCTGTAGCAGCGGTTGGCTCTTTCTCGAGCTGAACGTCGGGTGAGTTATGGATGGGTGAGGGAAGGTTGGGAAAAGAGGAAGTGTTGGCTAGGTCAAGAATAATCGATTTGTCTCTTTCTCGAGCTGAACGTCGGGTGAGTTATGGATGGGTGAGGGAAGGTTGGGAAAAGAGGAAGTGTTGGCTAGGTCAAGAATAATCGATTTGTCGGTAGGGTTGGATTCAGAAACGGGTTCAGAAATCGGGTCGGTAGAGTTCAGGGTCGAGCCAGAAGCAACCTGCTCAGAATTCTGGTCGGAGGAACTTTGGTCAATGGATAGGTCAATGGGTGGATCAGTAGCTCCATGGGGCTTTGACCCACGAATATGGAAATTGGTAGCTCAAGAAAGTTGATTGCGAGGCTAAACAGTATATTGATCGCTACAAAAATCAATACATAATGTTTATTGAAAAACAACCATGCTATATGAACCCTACTAACGACAGAACCAAAGTATTACACTTAAATAAATGAATTATATAAACATAGATATCGTGGTTCATAACTCACTGACAGAATGAAGCTGAAATACTCGAAATGCGGAAGATCATTATATTTTTACATAACATACAACAGTGGAAAACACACCTTTCTTTGTTATTATCTCTGAAACAAAAAACGAAGACGGGAACATGACGAACCTTCAATAAACTAAGCGAGGATCATAGTCCAGATTTGTGTCTTTGCAATTTATCCCTGAAGTCCTGTGTGTATACAGACAACAAATAAACTCAGACGCTGAATTTACTTTAGAAAAATCCTATGGTTGAGATGAGTGAACAAGATTGGCCATCTAATGAATAAACGGTGATGCAACGCATTGCAGACTTCTCTTCACTGGGCTTTATTACCATAGTCCCCACCAGTGCGTTTACGTTTGTTGGATTTTGAAAAGAAACATATTGTTGCCCATGACTTCTTCTGCTTGATCGGCTGCGACTTGACTTGCTTTTGAGCAACGAGATCGGCCATGTACTGAACAATAGCCTGTATGACATAAGAAATATCTTAACTAAGCTTTCATATTTATACTTGGAAGAAAAACAGAAATAAGAAAAGAGAATGAATTAGTTTAATTATACTTACCTGAGGTCCCCTCTCTATCACATTTCTCGGGGGCACCGCCAGAGGATTTCCCTCGACATTCAAGACACGGAGCTGAGTCAGCATTCTAAGAGATTCTGGGAGGACCCTTATCTGATTATTGCTCATATCCAGCACCTCTAGCATTTCAAGGTTCCCAAGAGACCTCGGCAGGGACTGCAAGTCGGCAAAGTTGTTGCTAATGTTCATCTTGACGAGGGATGTGGCAAAACACAAGCTCTCAGGGACTGACTCAAGCTCATTGAAACTGAGGTCAAGCTCCTTTAAGCTCGACAGGGACGACATCGTGGTTGGAAGCTGTCTAATGTTATTATAACGCACGGTGAGAATCTCCAAAGACTCGATCCTTCCGATTGCTTCAGGAAGAGCTTTGAGCCGGTTATAGTCCGCACGAAGCTCCGTGAGAGAAGTGCACCGGCCGATTGTGTGAGGGATCTCTTCAATATTGTTAGTTTCAATATTCAGTTTCGTGAGACTGACGAGCGACCCAATAGCCTCCGGAAGAGAGGAGAGTCCATTGGAGCTGAGATTGAGGTCTTGGAGACAAACTAACCTAGCTATAGTCGGAGGCAGTGATTTCAACTGGTTTCCTCGGAGATCGAGATTTTTCAAGCAAACCAAATCCCCGATGGATTCTGGCAACTCGGTGATCCTGTTTCCATGTATATCCAATATTTGTAATGCAGAGAGTCCACCTACAGAAGCCGGTAACACGGCAATTCTGTTTTCCGATAGATCGAACGTGATAAGACTGGAGAGCTTGCCTATGGAATCAGGAAGCCATTCGATTTGATCAGATAATTTGGCTTGGAGCATAATCTCCTGAGTTCCTTTCTTGGCAGACACTTCAATGAGGCTTGCTAGTTTGATTAGACTCAGTTTACCTCCATCTCCACCTGCCATAGATCGATCAGGAAAACTAGGATACCTAACAACGACTGACTAGATATATATATATATATATATATATATATATATATATATATATATATATATATATATATATATATATATATATATATATATATATATATATATATATATATATATATATATTATGATGAACTCACTCACTCACTCACTCACTCACTCACTCACTCACCCGATACAAATGCAATGACTGGTTTGAGAGTGGGATCCATAAGCTGCGGCACAGCGAAAGGATACGACAACGGCGTCTTTGCTTTCTTCACATACGAGTCGTCCTTGGTCTGTGTAGGACCGCTCTCCCTATCGTTCCAGAAACCATAGGATGAAGAGGTGAAGGTAGTATTAGTATTAGTATTGATAGTGGAACTCAAGGTGTTGGAAGCTCTCTGAATCAAATCGTCGAACACCATGTGGGCACGTTCCAGATCCAACAATTTCAGAGCCTCACGCTTCTGCTCCTTGCTCTGGATAGACCATGCTTCTCTGCATCTCCTGCAATATCTGGAACAACTCTTCGGGGACGTCTTTACCCCTGCTTTGCCTCGCAATCGCCTCCAGCCTCAACTCGTCTTCTCTATCCACGTTCTGGATCAGAGTTCTCGAAGCTTCGATTTCTTCGATTCCGGGGCGCTCCGGCAGAGACCGCTGGAGTCTCATTATCTGCTCTACGACGTCGTCCGTCGCCATCGCCGACGAATTCAACAACAAGAAAGTAATCAAGACTTCCTATGAAAATTGCCGCGGCGGCTTCCACCGGTTTGTTTGTTTATCAAGAAACAGTAAGTAGCAACAATTATTACAAGTACAATTTAAACCGAAATAATCCCAAAGCAAGCTTTCACTTCTACACTCTCTCGTAGTGGCAATCCATAAAATTATTATTGTATTTCTTTATTTAAATTTGATGAAATGCAAAAACGTGACATGGTTTATTACAGTTTGTAGTGTATATCTAAACACTTTAGCTGTCCATGTTTAATTATTTGTTGTTATTTTGGAGAGTGAGTTTGTTTAGCTGTCTTTGTTTGTGCACTTATTGCAATTTGTGTAGCTGTTGTCTTATAATGTCAAGGTGACATTTTATGTCATGTGAGCACTGTATTAATTTTTCAAAATCGTTGCGATTCAGGAACACTTGTACTTAATGATCTCGCTTGTCATACTTTGTTTGGTTGAAAAATATGTGATCCCAACTCTTACAAAGAATTTCTATCGAAGCTCGACTAAAGAATTGCTAATTGTCCAATACAGGTTATAATCTTCAATAGCATTGTTAAAACAGCCACGGGATTTGACGTTTATGTCCCGCTTTTTCCTTACAAAGCCACTATTTATTAGAGACAATGGTTAGAGTACTGTTGCATATATCCACGGGTAATACATGATAAAATTAACCATAATACGAGTAGTAAGCATCATATAAATATTATCAACTCTTAACCAAACTAAGCAAGCACTCCACATGGGTTAGAGAGAGAAAATGTTAGAGAGAGACGCTCTCAATGTGGAGAAATTTTTTCTTCACGTGCATTTGATTTTCTTCTTCCCTAGAGAGCTTCGTGAGAAACCTCCATGGTTCTGATTTCGTGTTTGAGTGTTTGAGCTTTGTTTCATTCTACTCTTTACGCTTTTGTGATTTTTCCTTGGTTTTTTCGAGTTCATATGAGAAGCTTCGAGTTTTCCTTCAGATTTTTTTCACGTGTTCTTGATTTCTCCTTGGTTTTGTGAGTGTTTTGATCTCTCTTGATCATCCCACTCCTTCGTTTTTGTGTAAGATATTTATATATATTATTTATTTATATAAATATAATATTATATATTTAGCCTTTGTGTCATTTATATAATTAGATATTATATTATGTAATTTAATATCACAATTAATGATTTAAATCATTATAGTATTAATGGTATATAATTAACTTTGATAGAACGTTATGAAAACTTTTGCGATTCCGATCCTCTTTCTACCTATAAAATCTCTACGTGTATTACTATTCTATCACACTAAGAAAATCACAAATAATACAGATAGAGAGATTAACGAAGGCAAAAAAACAGAAATCGGATTCTTCATACTTGGTAGGATTTCAAGAAGAAGGATATGACTGCTCAAGGTTAGTAATTTATTAATGGGACATTTTCAAAAAAGGTAATTATGTTAATACATTTTATAACATACTCTTAATCTTTGGTTAAATTATAAAAAAGAAGTAGTTACCAAATCTACCCTTTTAATTATATTAAACTATCTAATCTATTATATATAACCAATATTATATGAAATCACTTAATTAAGGGGACAATAATACACTTTCCATGTGTATCAACAAACTACCAAAATGAACTTAATTAGGAGGACATTAATACACTTTCCATGTGTGTCAACAAACTACCAAAATAAACTAACGGGATATTATACATCATCAACCCAAAATTTTCACGTATTGGTCCAATACTTTAACAAGTATTTATGATACACTATTACTTACACAATGAATTACTTTTAACTTTGATAAACTATTACTTACACAGTGGGTAGTTCCAAATAACTATTTGACTAATAGTTTCCGAATAAACAATTTAATACGTTAAAGTGTAACACTTACAAAAATTTGATCGGAGACATAACACTTATTAGTTCGAAAAGTTAAATCAGAAATTACGGTAGTGTCTTGTCCATGCTTATTACTAGTTTCATAATACTTATAAGAATCTAATATATACACTACACTTTTCATAATACTTGCAAGAATCTATTATATATACTATTGTAAGAATCTATTATATACACTACACTTTTCATAATATTTGTAAGAATCTATTATATATACTACACTGCAGTGTAGTTAATACTTGATAGTTATGAATGCATATAAAGTGGTTTAATAATTTAAAACTAAGTAGTTTGATAGTTCAATAGTTACACTAACAAAAACTTGATCGGAGAAGTAATAGTTATTATTTTCAATAGTTAAAGCTTGTTTACCGAGGTGCTTTGGGTGATGATTATTACTCTTTTGCTGATTATGCTCATAATCTATTTAATACACTGTGCATACTTCTGCAGTGTAGTTGGTAGATCAAAAGTCTATGGATGCGGCTCCAATAACGAGTCTCCTCCACGGACCAACCACGACCAGAAGCTCGAGGAAGTCGACCTCTTCCAGAAACACGTTATCGAACGCTTTGCGGTCTTCTCTCACCACCACCATCTAGCGGATCCTTTCTCCGTTAACGCCGCTGAGGACAAAAAACCTAACCGAAAGAACTAATCTTGAAATATAAATTTATAGCTTACATGAAAAAAAAAATAAAGTATCACAATATTATTAAACTAAATCCAAGACAAAGACAAACATTGACAAATCATACAACAGAGCCACCCATACCCCAGTGTTGGCTCATAAAAATGTCATAATTACAGCAAACCAAAATTCACCAACACAAATGATGACATGAAACCCTAAATCCTCTATTTGCCGGCAAGAAAATAATTTATTGTTTTCGGTTACGAATAAGAGATTTATCAGAAAGAAAAGAAAACGAAAAAAAAAAACACTGTATTCCCTAAACTAAACAACACAGTTAGAGAAGTGTTAGTGTTTATCAATATTTTATTATAAATCATAAATTTATTCTTATTTTTTCTCTAAATTACTCTTTATTTAATTGAATTGCAATAATAATTATGTTTGTGAAAAGCATGAAGTTCAAGATCTAAAACAAATCTATGAAATAACTTACATGTGGTATTAGAGCATGGTATATGAACTTATGGTTTTCCTATTATGATTTATTTTATTGCGATATTATGATATAGATCCAGATGTATTTATATTGATGTTTTCCGCTGCTTATGACTTTACTGTTAATTGAGAATCTGATCAATATACATAAGGCCATTAGAATAGACAGTACGTGTATGGATTTTTTATGACTCAATTTTCTAGAAATAATTGATTGTTGAAAGAATGATTATGCCGTCTCTATATGTCTAGTCTCTTTATGTCTATATGTCAATCTGATCATGTCCATTATGTATCGATTGCAATTTATTTGAGTATTTGTTGTCTGTATGTCAAGGACTTAAAATATTGTTTCAAAAATCATGGTTAAATTGTATCTGTGATAAGTGTTTCGTGAGATCGATCGATTATGAAAAGAAGCGATAATTTGCAGAATATATTTGCGAATATATTTGAGTAGATACGATTATTTGATTATTTGAACAGATACAATATGAATTGAATATTTGCACTGCGTTATGAATTAATTATGAATTAATTAATTCGCATATTAATTAAGATCGCATATTAATTAAGATTGATTATTTGCATGCGTTATGATTATTTATTCTGTTTAAATTTTATTTGTATAATTACATACAACATATTAAAGTTGATGAGTTGGTATATCTTACACCTAAGGAGTAAGATGTCCATCTTACTCCGGGCCCAATTTATAAAACAACTCTTAAAACAACTCGACCCAGCCCAATAGCTTCGCTGACGTCATCGCAACACACAATTCACCCCCAATATGGATAATGATCGCATCTGTATCTTCTCTCTTTCTCTTTTTCTTTCGATCATCGTTTCTGTAACTTCTCCGTCGTTCTCCACCGCCTTAGCTCAGGCGCCGCCTTCAAGCATCAATTATCGTCGCCTTCAAGCATCTATTATCGCCGCCTTCAAGCATCGATTCTCGGTGTCGATTCTCGCGGCCTTGAAGCATCCATTCTCACCGTCTCGATTCTCGTCTACAAATCTCGATGCCTTCAAGCATCGATTCTTCCTCCATGCCTCACTGCCTCCAAGGTTCGCTACCGGATGAAAAATAATCAATCGAAACCCTAGGTAAATATCTAATTTCTCTGAAGTTAGATTTTATATGTTTGAGATTTCCCCTCCTTATATGTTTCAGATTGATACATGTATTTTCCCCTTCCTTCAAGCATGTTTGAGTTTGAGTTTTGCATGATTAGGATTCTGCAGTTATATGGTGTTTACTGGATTCTGCAGTTTTTCATTTTTCATTATCCTCCAATCCTCTAAACCTAGGTAATTTAGTTTCCTGGATATGGTGTTTTATGTTTCCTGTATTGTTTTTGTTTTTGATTCAGTGATTAAGGGTTTAGGGTTTAACATAGGTTGAGATTGGGATTTTCCCCTTCCTACTGTATTGTGTGTGTGATTTTGAGATTTTCCCCTTCTTATATGTTCAACCACATTGTATCTATTCCCTTGAGTGTGTGTGTGTGTGTGTGTGCGCGCGTGTGTGTGTGATTTTGTGATTTTCCCCTTCCTTCTTATATGTACAGCCATGTTTTGCAGTAGAACACCAATAACAAGGAAAATGCTTCATGTTTAATAATTAGGAGTTATGTATGATTGTGTTCATCTTGAATTCACTGTTTTATTAAAGTAGTATCTTCTGGACTGATATTCGGGTAGTATTTGTTGGATTGATATATATGAAAATACTCGCAGGGTGTTTCAACTGAATCAATCACATAAGTTTGTGTGAAATGGATTTACCACCAAAACATCGAAAAGTAAAGTTTTTATTAAAATAATATTATGAGTTTTCTTAATTGATTGTTATAGTTCTAAAAATGTTTTGTTTCTTCTTCAGGGAATTCTACAACATATGGCAAAAAAGACCTTAGAAAACAGGCAATCTCCACAAAAACAGGTATTGAACTGAAATATATATGATACCTAATTTGTATATTGCATTATCTTTCATAGTAAATAGACTTCAGCCTTCAATTTAAATTATTATTATTATTATTATTATTATTATTATTATTATTATTATTATTATTATTATTATTATTATTATTATTATTATTATTATTATTATTATTATTATTATTATTATTATTATTATTATTATTATTATTATTATTATTATTATTATTTTCAGCAGGGAAAAGGACAAAAAGCCTCAGAAACTTCTATTCCTGATATCCCACAGGTTAGTTCTTATTACTTCAGTTTAATATTACAATACATCTGATCCTTTGTCATAACATGTACTTCACTGATTATATTTCATACTTCATCTGTATAATGCATCATCTTTCAAAATAAATAGACTTCATCTTTCATTTTCTCAGCAAGTAAAATTTCCCACAAAGGACAGCATAAGACAAAACATGTACAAACTGGGGCAAGGACAAAAGGCCTCAGAAACTTCTATTCTTGATACACCATAGGTTACTTACTCTTAGTCGATAAAGTTTATTTTATCTCTTTCATTTTGAATCATTCCAGAAAATGGTCTGAGGTTTTTAATATGATTACACAGGAGATGGAGGCTGTGGAAACATTGAAGAAAATTAGTTCTGATCCTAAAGAGAAAACAAGAGATGTAAGTATCATAAGTTAGTTATTTCATACTGCAATAATAATAGATTTCATCATTTAGTTTAATATTGTAATACATTTGACATCTTTTAGGTAATAATAACAAATTTAGTTAAATATTTACATAATTCACATTTAATTTTATAATGTGAAATCAGAAAAAAAAAGTGTTACTCCATCTGAAGTTATGATAATTAATAATCAAAAAATGAAGATAGGACTTGGGGAAAGTCGTCTGAAGGTTTAATTTTCATTAAAAATGAGTTTCATCAATTTTCATTTCAATAAAAATAAGATCTAATTTCATTTTCATACATTTTTTAGAAAAATGAAATTCAGAAGAGAGCAGAAGCACAGAAACCGACAACAACATTAAAGACTTCAGACACTGTTATTCCTAACACACCAGAGGTAACTTCCTTTATTTTATTTTTATTTGTTTCATTTTGAATCATTCTCAGCATTAATCCTTTTTCGTACAAAATGACAGGAATTCCAAGGAAAAACAAACAACAGTCCCAAAGAACACCAGCCCCAAAAGTTGAAGAGCATAAAAGATATTGTGAACTAACGGAAAACACGCTCAAAGAAATCAGAACTTGCTGTTCAAGGAATAAAGAACAGCAGCCCCCAAATTGAAGTATACAATCAGAACTTAAATTGGTGGATGACTGATGGTTGAATGATATATTGTTGATGACTTGTAGATGATTAATGGTAGATGTTGAAACTGATTTGTGAATCATTTGTAGATGTTGAAACTAACTTTTAGATGATTGATGTATGATTTGTGAATGATTTCTAGATATTTGGTGAATGATATTGGTGGATGATTAATAGATGATTTGTTTATGATTGCTGAATGATATTTGGTGAATAATTGATTGTTTCATTCTTTGTTTCAATGTGGATGATTCAGGAATTCTTCTAAAACACTTAAGTACTTGCATCTTTGTTCAAAACAAAAATGAAACACTTAAGTACATGCATATTTGTTCAAAACAAAAATGAAGGTTAATGATCTGCAAATTGAAGTAGCACAAGCATAAAATTGAAGGATCATACTTTTAAACTTAAGCATCCTTATTTTAAGATATTATAGAATAATTTCTTCCTTAAACCATAAACCAAAGAGACGTTGATACGTTCATCAAGTCAAGGGCGGCGAACTATAATCGAAGTGGCGAACTATAATCAAGGTGGTGAACTATAATCGAAGTGGCGAACTATAATCAAAGGCGTCGAACGATCGGGGCCGCCTTCGACGGATTTTGGGGTTTATAAAAAGATCAAGAAGGGGTCTTGTATTGAAATGTCTTGTATCGAAGCGGTGAATGGTGATCTATAATCGAAGTGGCAAATTATAATCGAGGGCAGCGAACAATCAGTAAATTAATATGCACTCATGTGTAAACTTCAGTTTTATTTGTTTCATACTTCATTATAGTCATGTTTCATGCTTCATTATTTTGCATTAAAATTTATTAGTCATTGTTCATTCTTATTGGTTCATAAGTATGTGTTTTCATTGTTTTTACTTTTTCTTATAATTTATTATGTTGATGATGATGATTACTTGGTTGATGTTTGATGGAGTTATATTCTAAATGTCTAGTTTAGTGACAATATGGAACTCCTTATCTGTGTTTTTCATTATCTATTAATCAAACTGTCGGCATTTTGTCTATCTTGTACTTGAATGCAATAGTCCTAGATATATACGTTGTAGACAGTATGGCGTGAGGAGACACGCGGAAGATCATACTGTCGGTTACTCGTATACTATCGAACAGAAGCTCACGACTTAGATGGACAGGGACAATCCATCGGTACGTCGTAGTGTGACTGGGTAATAGTTGGTCTTGACTATTATGTTACACTAGTACACTTGGTGTATTGAGCAGGACCACGGGAGGGCGTTCGATTTATACTAATCGACGTAATCGAACTAGACCTCAGAGATTACGGATATACGAATTCCTAATCCCTATATAATTATAGGTGCGTGTGTCCAATTCTCGGCTCTTTAATATGCCAATGAGTGAGACTAATTGATTAGTCAAGATACTCGGTAAATTGGGAATCAGAATTGTACACACGGCATGCTATAGATTATAGACAGGAAACCGTGTCCCGTTTATCGGGTTGATGACGTCCCCGAGATGAGCTCATAAAGTTTATCATGTAAACCCTGCAGGTGGATTTGTTCCACATGATAATAAGGATGAGTGGTACTAGTCTCGGATAATAAGAAACGAATTAATTTAATTATTAGTAATTAAATAAATTCGTGGACGTTCGATATCTTAAACACGGGGAAAGTCGTATATGTAATTTCGGCGGAATTATTATTGTTGAAATAATATTAAATTTATTTCGGGAATTCAATTATAATTTTATAGTGGAATTAATTATAATTAAAATTGAATTTAATTAAAGGTTTTCTTTTAAGGACACCGGTTTAATTAAATTGCAATTTAGCCCGGGATTTATTTACCTAAGGGCTCCCTAGTGTAGCTCTATTTAAACCCCCCCCCCCCTTGCCCTCTCCTAAACCTAACATTCGCCGCATTTATTTTTGCAGCAGAAATTAATTGCGTTAACGCAAATATAATTTCTTCTGTAAAAATCAATAAAGCTTTGCGCAATTATTTTACACAGAAAAGTAAAAGGGATATTGCGGTGGTTTATCAGAGAAGCAGAAAAGGAGAGACCAACAGATCGTTGCCCACACAACGGTTGGGATCGGGGCAGAGACATACACTAGCAATCGCTAAGGTCTCAACAATCGACCGAGAAGGTATGAGATCGGTTCTTATTCCGCACCTTTTAATTCGATCTCATATTTCGTTGATCATACTTTGAACGTACGATCGGGATCCGGGCATCGTGGATCGCATTCCTCGACTACTGGGGGTTCTAGGACCTCCGGAACGGTAGTCGGATGAGGAAAAACGACCCGGAAACGAGCCCGGAACAGCAACGTCGCGTTGCTGTTCGCGGAGAAACGGCGACCGCCGTTTCCAAACGGCGCCCGCCGTTTTGGCCTTTTTCTGGCAGCCCGCTCGGTTCGCGCGGTTGTCCTTCGGGGCAATGGCTGGGCGTGAATCGGGGCACGGGCTGGAAAAGCGAACGAAGTAGCGACTTCGGAGGTCGACTGGGAGCGTTCGGATGTTCGAGAGATCGAACGAACGCCTCCCGGGTAGTCGAATTCCAACAATTGGTATCAGAGCCGGTTTGTGCGTTCTTGTATTGTTTGCGAGTTTTGTTTTGCAGGATAACCCGATTATTATGGTCATGTTTATTGTACTGTAATTTTGTGGTTTGTTAAACTCTCGGGGTTGTCGAGATCTTTGGTTTTGAATCGTTGCTTGTTTGTAATAGTTAAAACGACGGGTTGAGTCGTTTAGGTTTTATTTTCGTTTTTCGTTTATCCGGGTGTATAGGATCGATCAAAATGTATAGGATCGATGCCGGAAGTAGTTAGCTTTACCTTGTAATGTTGCTGATGCTTGGTGGATCGAGACGAGATCAAGGGCCGGACGAACGAGGGTCGAGAAGTCGAACCCGCGGCTGCTGAAGGGCAAACGGCGGTCGCCGTTTTCAAACGGCGGTCGCCGTTTCGGTGTTTTCTTGGCAGCAGCTCGCGGGGGTTCGACGGACATCACGGATCGCTTGTCGAGGGCCCGGGATGATACTCCAGTGGGAGGGGTTCGTCTCTTGGTCCTTAGACGAGTCGGTGATGGACCGAGACCGAGACGAGCAACGAGACGAAGATCCGAGAAGACGTGCATCGAAGATTTTAAGGCCATAATAATCGGGCCACGTTAAATGCTTTTTGTGTGTTTACGTGTTTATTATGCTTTAATTTCATATGCATGTGAATGTTATCCCTTTCGTAAAAACTAAGTGGGAGAGGGATTGGAAACAATCCCGCGGTCTCCATTCTCTGTTTTGATGGTGATGTGTGTCGCTTACGAGTTGGCTTTAGTGTCATCCTCCCTATCGGATAAAGTTGACACACGGATATCACTGGATCAAAATTCGAATTCAATTCCGTTTATAGAATTGAACACTTAAGTTTTTCAAAGCAATGCCTAATCTGTCTTTCAAAGACTAATTTCAACTCGACTCATTCTCACCCCGGGGAGTGGAATGGAGCCAAAGCGCTTGGTTATGTCGATGACACAGATTAGAGACATTCGAGTCATTTGATGGCTAGATCGATTGTCTGGTTGGCTCCCTCACCTAGTGAGAGATAGGGCTCAATTGCATGATTGATCGCTGGTTAGAAACTTCGAGTTTCACTTACGAGATATCAAGCTTTGATTAATGAGATTGTGAAATTTAATAAATGTAAGAGTCAATTAACAAAGTTGTTTGTTTTAGTAAACGTCCACACTATCGTGGCTTGCTAAATGGAAACGGTACTTTGGGTTAATTGAGACTCTATGACATTTAGATAAATGGAATTCAATTAACAAAGTTGTTTGTTTAGTAAACGTCCACACTATCGTGGCTTGCTGGACGGAAACGGAACTTTGGGTTAATTGAGGCTCGACAGTTATAGGAAATCGTAAAGGGACCGCATGTCAACGTAAACGTCCACACTAACGTGGCTTGCGGTGGGCATGTAGTTTCCGAGCGGTTAACTTAGTACTGAGAAATTGTATACACTTAGGTACGCTTTACAGTATCCTCCCCATCGGAGTCACTGCTGTAATGATGTACGACCAAAGTAAAAGTCCAGTTATAAAATCGTTTGGACTAGTATACGTCCACATGAACGTGGCATGCTAGTCTGATGGGATTTTAGGATTGATTGGTAAATTTAATGATATTAATTAAGGGAGTTAATATCGAATTAAATTTGACGGTTTGATTTGTCTCTTTTATAGATATGGCACTTAACCCGCTGTCTATACTAAAAGAAAACAAGCTCACTGGTCCGGATTATAATGATTGGAAAGGAAACTTGGACATTGTCCAGACTGATAAAACTTCTAATCCCACTGAAGTCTTAACTGATGAGGACATTAAAGATGAACTCAGGAAGATGTTAAGACATAGTGCGGAAGCCGGGCAAGAAGTGATTAACTTACTCAAGAAATTCGGTCCTCTTAAGGAATCACTTGAAAGCGATTCCAAAAGAATGGAATTTGTGAGTGAGTTAAGAAAATCACAAATGATTGCGGCTGTGAAGTTAGATCTTTCTAGGCCTCCGGGCGGCAAAAGAAAGAAAAGGCATCAACGGAAACCCAGTGGACCTAGAAATGGTGGACCACAGATTGGAATGAACCAGCCTAAGGGCAAGTGTTTCCGTTGCAAGCAGTCTGGACATTGGAAGTCTAATTGTCCTCTCAGACAAGGGGGTATGAACTTTTCCTTAGTCACTGAAACATGTTTAGCGGTGTTATCCACCGGTACCTGGTGTGTGGATACGGGAGCCACTGATCATGTCTGCAATTCTTTGCAGGGGTTCCAGGAAACCCGGCGGCTTAGAGAGGGAGAGATCACTATCTACATGGGCAACGCTACGAGAGTGGCGGCAGTTGCAGTGGGAGATATTCATTTATCTTTTAATAATAAAGTTTTAGTATTGAATAATTGTCTTTATGTACCGAATTTTAGAAAGAACCTTGTTTCGGTTTCTAAGTTGGTTTTGAATGGATATTCTGTTTCTTTTGATAATTCTGTTATCATCAAGAAGAATGGTGATTATATCTGTTCTGGTACATTGATAGACAACTTATATATACTGAATCCCACGATGCAAAGTGTAGAGTCATATAACACATCTAGTACCAATAAGAGAAAGGAGCCTTCTAGGATGAATCAAAAGTACTTATGGCATCTTAGGCTAGGTCATATTAACTTGGGTAGGATTCAAAGGTTGATAACTGATGGAATACTCAGTGATGTGAAAGATGAGGACTTTCCAACCTGCGAATCATGCCTGGAAGGAAAAATGACCAAGCGACCCTTTAGTGATAAGGGGTATAGATCCAAGGAAGTACTAGAATTGATTCACTCTGATTTGTGCGGGCCTTTATCTGTCCAAGCGAGAGGAGGTTATGAATATTTCGTAACCTTCACGGATGATTACTCAAGGTATGGTTTTGTATACCTGATGCACCGCAAGAGCGAGTGTTTTGACAAATTCAAGGAATACAAAGCTCTTGTGGAGAACCTTCATGGTAAAACCATAAAGACTCTACGATCTGATCGTGGAGGAGAGTACCTCTCGGGAGAGTTTAAGGCGTACTTATTAGAGAATGGGATTGACTCCCAGATGACTGCACCATACACACCCCAGCAGAATGGTGTAGCAGAAAGAAGGAATAGGACTCTTATGGAAATGGTAAGATCTATGATGAGTTATTCAGAACTACCAGTTTCGTTCTGGGGATATGCCTTGGAAACAGCGGCGTATATCCTGAACTTAGTTCCTTCTAAATCAGTCCCTAAGACGCCCTCGGAATTGTGGACCGGGCGAAAGCCAAATTTGAAACACATTCGGATCTGGGGTTGTCCAGCACATGTGCTGAAGCATGGGGCTGATAAGTTGGAATCTCGTTCAGATATTCGGTTGTTTATAGGATATCCTAGAGGAACGAAAGGTGGTCTATTTTATAGTCCTAAGGACCAGAAGATCGTTGTTAGCACCAACGCTCGGTTCTTGGAAGAGGATTATATAATGGACCACAAGCCCAAGAGTGAGACAATACTAAACGAACTGAGAGGGGACGATCAAGGCTTAGATCCAACCGAACCGGGTGATACGCCACCACAGTCTGCACCTGTAGTTACTGAGGTTACACCGGAGCCTCGTCGTAGTGGGAGGGTTGTTCGACAACCCGATAGGTTCATGTTTATAGGTGAGTCTTCGGACTTGTTACCTGGAGAACATGAAGCCGATCCCTGGACCTATGGCGAGGCGCTTAAAGATCAAGATGCTCAGTCTTGGCAAAAAGCGATGAAATCTGAGATTGAATCAATGGATTCAAATCAGGTCTGGAATCTTGTAGCACTGCCCAAAGGTGTAAAAGCCATTGGTTGCAAGTGGGTGTACAAGAGAAAAAGAGGGTCTGACGGGAAGGTGGAAACCTTCAAGGCTAGGCTTGTTGCGAAAGGGTATACTCAGAAAGAAGGGATCGATTATGAGGAAACCTTTTCGCCGGTAGCTATGCTAAAGTCGCCGGTAGCTATGCTAAAGTCGATCCGGATTCTTTTGTCTATAGCATCTTATATGGATTATGAGGTGTGGCAAATGGACGTCAAGACAGCATTCTTGAATGGGAATCTTGACGAGACCATTTACATGAGACAGCCAGAAGGTTTCATTAAGAAAGGCCAAGAATCTAGTGTGTAAGCTGAACCGATCCATTTATGGATTGAAGCAAGCTTCTAGATCTTGGAACATGCGGTTTGATGAGGTTATCCAGTCTTATGGATTCATTCAAAGCATGGACGAGTCGTGTGTATACCGGAGATGTGACGGAAACAGTGTGGCGTTTCTCGTACTTTATGTAGACGACATCCTTCTAATTGGCAACAATGTGAAGATGTTGTCGGACATAAAGGGATGGTTGTCCAAGCAATTCGATATGAAAGACTTAGGACAAGTTGGGCATGTTCTTGGGATCAAGGTTATAAGGGATCGCCGGAAAAGAACATTAAGCTTGTCCCAAGCTTCATATATTGATACGATTCTGGCTCGTTTCAACATGCAGAATTCCAAGAGAGGTGCTCAACCTTTCTGCCATGGAATTCATCTATCTAAAGACAATTGTCCTAAAACACAAAAGGGAGATAGATTACATGAAGAAGGTTCCTTATGCTTCGGCAGTAGGAAGTCTAATGTATGCCATGTTGTGCACGAGACCTGATATCTGCTATGCCGTGGGCATGGTATCTAGATATCAGAGTAACCCTGGACAGGGTCACTGGACTGCTGTAAAGAACATACTTAAGTACCTGCGAAGGACTAGGAATTATGTTCTGAGTTACAAAGCGTCCGAGTTGATTCCTATTGGTTACACAGACTCGGATTTCCAATCTGATAAGGATCAGCGAAAGTCTACATCAGGCTATGTGTTCACATTGGGAGGTGGAGCAGTCTCATGGAAGAGTGTTAAGCAGAAATGCATTTCGGACTCTACCATGGAAGCCGAATATGTAGCAGCCTCTGAGGCAGCTAAAGAATCGGTGTGGCTCCGGAACTTCCTTATGGACTTGGATGTGGTTCCTAAAATGCCTAGAGCTATCACAATTTATTGTGACAATAGCGGTGCAGTGGCAAATGCAAAGGAACCACGAGCCCACAATGCGAGTAAACACATAGATCGCAAGTACCACCTGATTAGAGACATCGTCAGGAGAGGCGATGCGGTTGTCACCAAGATTGCATCAGCGGATAACCTGGCTGACCCCTTTACGAAGGCACTTCCAGCGGAAGCGTTCAAGAGACACGTGAAGGGGATGGGTATCGGATGTATGGTAGAGGGCAACTAGAGATTTAGTATAAGTGGGAGATTGATGGAGTTATATTCTAAATGTCTAGTTTAGTGACAATATGGAACTCCTTATCTGTGTTTTTCATTATCTATTAATCAAACTGTCGGCATTTTGTCTATCTTGTACTTGAATGCAATAGTCCTAGATATATACGTTGTAGACAGTATGGCGTGAGGAGACACGCGGAAGATCATACTGTCGGTTACTCGTATACTATCGAACAGAAGCTCACGACTTAGATGGACAGGGACAATCCATCGGTACGTCGTAGTGTGACTGGGTAATAGTTGGTCTTGACTATTATGTTACACTAGTACACTTGGTGTATTGAGCAGGACCACGGGAGGGCGTTCGATTTATACTAATCGACGTAATCGAACTAGACCTCAGAGATTACGGATATACGAATTCCTAATCCCTATATAATTATAGGTGCGTGTGTCCAATTCTCGGCTCTTTAATATGCCAATGAGTGAGACTAATTGATTAGTCAAGATACTCGGTAAATTGGGAATCGGAATTGTACACACGGCATGCTATAGATTATAGACAGGAAACCGTGTCCCGTTTATCGGGTTGATGACGTCCCCGAGATGAGCTCATAAAGTTTATCATGTAAACCCTGCAGGTGGATTTGTTCCACATGATAATAAGGATGAGTGGTACTAGTCTCGGATAATAAGAAACGAATTAATTTAATTATTAGTAATTAAATAAATTCGTGGACGTTCGATATCTTAAACACGGGGAAAGTCGTATATGTAATTTCGGCGGAATTATTATTGTTGAAATAATATTAAATTTATTTCGGGAATTCAATTATAATTTTATAGTGGAATTAATTATAATTAAAATTGAATTTAATTAAAGGTTTTCTTTTAAGGACACCGGTTTAATTAAATTGCAATTTAGCCCGGGATTTATTTACCTAAGGGGTCCCTAGTGTAGCTCTATTTAAACCCCCCCCCCCTTGCCCTCTCCTAAACCTAACATTCGCCGCATTTATTTTTGCAGCAGAAATTAATTGCGTTAACGCAAATATAATTTCTTCTGTAAAAATCAATAAAGCTTTGCGCAATTATTTTACACAGAAAAGTAAAAGGGATATTGCGGTGGTTTATCAGAGAAGCAGAAAAGGAGAGACCAACAGATCGTTGCCCACACAACGGTTGGGATCGGGGCAGAGACATACACTAGCAATCGCTAAGGTCTCAACAATCGACCGAGAAGGTATGAGATCGGTTCTTATTCCGCACCTTTTAATTCGATCTCATATTTCGTTGATCATACTTTGAACGTACGATCGGGATCCGGGCATCGTGGATCGCATTCCTCGACTACTGGGGGTTCTAGGACCTCCGGAACGGTAGTCGGATGAGGAAAAACGACCCGGAAACGAGCCCTGAACAGCAACGTCGCGTTGCTGTTCGCGGAGAAACGGCGACCGCCGTTTCCAAACGGCGCCCGCCGTTTTGGCCTTTTTTTGGCAGCCCGCTCGGTTCGCGCGGTTGTCCTTCGGGGCAATGGCTGGGCGTGAATCGGGGCACGGGCTGGAAAAGCGAACGAAGTAGCGACTTCGGAGGTCGACTGGGAGCGTTCGGATGTTCGAGAGATCGAACGAACGCCTCCCGGGTAGTCGAATTCCAACAATGTTTTTGCTAAAAATGAAGTATCATAAACATGAATATGAAGGATCATACTTCTGAAAATGAAGTTCCAAAAATGAAGGTCTTTCACAAAAATAAAGTTCCAAATCCACTATCAAATACAATATCCAAAACCAATATATGTGCAACTTACAATAATCAAAACCCAAAATCCCAAAAAACAATATTTGTTTCAAATGAGTAGAGTAAAGAGCAGAAAATCCAAAGTATTGTACTCCAACATCTTGTAAAATAGATTGAACTCTTTAATCTTCCAAACACACTATCTCTTACACTCCAAATGTCCATCTGAGCAACATTGCCTATTTATTTTTCAGGATACAAAATGACAAATAACATAATGAGAAACTTAATCAATCTGTTACAAAAATGAAGTTCCAAATCCACTATCAAATACAACATTCAAAACCAATATTTGTTACAATAATCAAAATCCAAAATCTCAAAAACCAAAAAATTTGTTTGAAATGAACTCTTGTAGAAAATCCAAAGTCTTGTTGAACTCTTTAATCTTCTAAACCACACTATCTCACTATCATCAAGATCAACAGAAATAGCAGCATCAATGTTAGAATAACATGAAGTATGAGGATTTAGTGTTCCATCATCAAGATCAACAACGTGATTCGACTCCATGGCATCTAAAAAACACAAACTTTTAACTGTAAATTAAACTTAAATGAAGGTTTACATTTAAATTAAATGATGGTTGACATATTACAAAATAAAGGTTGACAGAATAAAAAATAAATAAAAATAAAATTGTTAATTATATATTAAAAAATACAAAGAAGTTTCACAATTACAAAAAGTACATTGGAGGTTTGATTATGTGATAAATGTAAGGGGTTATCTGTAATATTTCTACACATGTAATGGGATGTTTTGAAGTGTTTTTGCTTCTGAAGGGGCAAGGGGTAAAAGTTAAATACACAATCAAACTTGATTTATTATTATTTTATTTTGTAACTTCACACAAATAAATGGGGATATCTGTGTAATAAGATTAATTATCCTCGAGGTAATTTTTGTAACTAGTAACATTCAGGACTAGACACGAAAATGATTGTCGAATTATATAACAAGTAGAAACGAATTGAATTTTTGTAACTAGTAACATTCAGGACTAGACACGGAAATGATTGTCGAATTATATAACAAGTAGAAACGAATTGATATCGATGAAATACACCATCCTATTCCTAAAGATGGTAGGTAAACTATCAAGAGCTAATTAGGCGTTCAAATTAGAATTGGCATTTATAAAGCTACATCAACAAAAGACAAACCAAGAATGTGCACACACAAAAAAGTAGTTGCCAAGATATCAGGGACACCACTAAGGAAGACCAATACTCACTCTAAATGAGTCGAGAAGCAAATTAAAAAGAATATCAAACAGAAAACAACTTCAGTAAGAAATCGCTCATTTGATTCACTTACACCTGGAGTATCATAATTTGTATCTGTATTTTGATTTGAATTTCATACAAAAGCTTGTGCAATTTTTGGTAGCAGCATCAGGTTTAATTACAAAATTAGATGAATATCCTACTCTACAATCACTAACAATTTAAAAACACATAATCAATATCAGTAACGTGAGTCCACTCAATAGCATCTAAAAACACATAAAAACATACAATTAAAAAACATCCATATTGATGGAATTGACATACCTTCGACCGTAATCGATGACAAACCAACAAATTGGCCATTATTATGAATCAAACAGAAGATGGAGAGCAGTTGAATCGAAAATCGCGGTGAATCGCGTTGGTGAATCGAAAATTGCGGTGATGTTGCGGTTATCGGCGACGACACTCAATCACGGAATCGAAGTTGAACGAGGACGATCTCAAGCAAACGATGAAGAAGATGAAACAGAGCTCGATGGTGATGACGATAAATTGTGGCGGTTGCGATGGCGGAGAATCACGGCGGTGGCAGTGCAGGTGTGTTCTGCTTCGAGAGAGAGAAAGTGAAAAATTGGAAGAAAAAAAAAAGAACAAAAAAGCCCTAACCTAATTGACTGGTAATTATATACTGTTTGACCATGTGTAAGATGTGAATCTTGCATTGGGGAGCAAGATATAAATTGCCAAAGTTGATTATGCGTTATGTTTAATTTTAATAATGGCCTAATAATTAAAAAATTACGTGTGTAAGAATGGATATCAATCTGTTGACCATTATAAAGTTATGCTACACTCATTTGCCTTAATTAAGTGATCATGTTAATTATAGTATTGATTCTCTGTAAATATCCCTTAATTGATGCCATGCTGATATGATAAAGTATATGCATGTATATATATATTCCTTGATTACGTATTCATATGATCAGTATATATAATAGACCATTATGCCGAATCAAATATTTGATAACCAAGTTATCCAAACATGAATTTATTTCTATTATGATTATTTAGTTTGACTTTATATATAAGAATAATTTGTTATCACCAAAGTGATCAAATTAGAATGATTTATAAATGTCAAATTAAATATAAAATTCAATTACCGATTTTAATATTTGATAACCAAGTTATCCAAACATGAATTTATTTCTATTATGATTATTTAGTTTGAATTTATATATAAAAATAATTTGTTATCACCAAAGTGATCAAATTAGAATGATTTATAAATGTCAAATTAAATATAAAATTCAATTACTGATTTTTATGTGATGCTATAATAAAATACCATTATGTTATAATGTTAAATATAAAATATTATAAAATATTATGGATCAAACCCAAAGGTGGATCAATTGTTTTATAATATCAAGAACATAATCGTGGTAAATTTTAATATATTTAATTAGTGTGTTTGTATACCCAAAGGTAGCATTCATATATAATTAACTTGTATTTAATTACCAACTGTATTTAATGTTTAATGAAGTATTTTTGAGTTTCACCCAAAGGAGAACTCCAATGTACAATTATAAGTTATTTTCGAAACTCAAAGCATTAATGAATAAATCATCTCTTCCAATTGCAGTACCTATTCCTACTTCTCTCAATTCGCATGCTTCGTCTGTTCCTATGTTTAATGGACTCAACTATAATGAATGGTGTGAGCAAATTCAATTTCACCTTGGTGTCTTGGAGCTTGACATGGCACTTCTAGTTGAAAAACCTGCTGATCTTACTGCCACAAGCAGTGAAGGTGATAAATCTGTCCATCGAGCTTGGGAAAGATCTAACAGACTTAGCTTAATGCTTATGCGAATGACTGTTGCAAACAACATCAAGACTTCGATTTCTCCAACTGAAAATGCTAGGGAATTTATGAAATCAGTGGGAGAACGATCTCAAACTGCTGATAAGTCACTTGCTGGGACATTAATGGCTACTTTAACCACCATGAAGTTTGATGTCATTGAAATGACAAACATTGCAGCAAGACTGAAGTCCTTGGAGATGACGGTGGATGACAATTTCCTTGTGCAGTTTATTTTGAATTCACTGCCTTCCGAGTATGGTCCGTTCCAAATGAACTATAATATCATGAAAGATAAATGGAATGTGAATGAACTTCACAGTATGTTAGTTCAAGAGCAGACACGGATTAAGAATCAGGGAAGTCATTCTGTTCATTTCATTCAAGGAGCTAGCAAGAAAGCCGGAAGAAAGAAGGGAAAGAATAGCCAACGACCATTGAAAGTTAATGAGTCTTCTTCCCAAATCCAGAAAAAGGAATTCAACAACCTCAAGTGTCGTTTCTGTGGGAAACTGGGACACTTCCAGAAAGATTGTCTGAAACGTAAGGCATGGTTTGAAAAGAAAGGTACGGTTAATGCTTTCGTATGTTTCAAATCAAATTTAGTTGAAGTTCCTAATAATACTTGGTGGCTTGATTCCGGCTGTACCACTCACGTTTCTAATACGATGCAGGGATTCCTTACGACCCGAATCACAAATCCAAATGAAAAATTTGTCTACATGGGAAATCGAATAAAACCTCCAGTTGAAGCCATTGGAACTTATCGACTTATTTTAGATTCTGGACATCAATTAGATTTGTTTGAAACACTTTATGTACCTTCAGTTTCTCGTAATTTAGTTTCTATTTCGAGACTTGATTCTGTTGGATATTCATTTACGTTTGGGAATGGAAGTTTCAGTTTGTTTAAACAAAATCTTCTTATCGGTTCTGGTGTCCTTAATGATGGTCTTTATAGATTTAAACTCGATAATGCATTTTCCGATAGTATTTTCACACTGCATCAATATGTTGGAATTAAACGTGGTTTAATTGATGAAAAGTCTGCTTTCTTGTGGCATAAACGTTTGGGACACATTTCCAAAGACAGAATGCAAAGATTAGTAAAGAATGAAATCCTTCCGGATTTAGATTTTACTGATCTTGTTATTTGTGTGGATTGTATTAAAGGGAAACAAACAAAACACACAAAGAAAGGAGCCACTAGAAGCACACAACTCCTTGAAATAATACACACCGATATATGTGGGCCTTTTGATGTTTCCTCTTTTGGAAATGAAAGATATTTCATCACTTTTATTGATGATTTTTCACGTTACGGTTATGTCTATCTATTACATGAAAAATCTCAATCAATAGATGCTCTCGAAGTATTTATAAATGAGGTTGAAAGACAACTAGATAGAAAAGTGAAAATTATCAGATCTGACAGAGGTGGTGAATTTTATGAAAAATATAATGAATCAGGGCAATGCCCAGGCCCATTTGCCAAATTCCTTGAAAGTCGTGGCATATGTGCTCAATACACTATGCCCGGTACACCACAACAAAATGGTGTAGCAGAGAGGCGTAATCGTACTCTCTTAGATTAGGAGTATGTTAAGTAATTCTTCATTACCCACTTCATTATGGATGCACGCTCTTAAAACGGCAATGTATTTATTAAACACTGTTCCTAGTAAGGCAGTTCCTAAGACACCTTTTGAACTGTGGACTGGAAGGAAACCTAGTTTAAGACACCTGCATGTTTGGGGTTGTCCGACAGAAGTTAGAGCGTACAATCCGCAAGAAAAGAAACTAGATTTAAGGACAATCAGTGGATTTTTCATTGGTTATCCTGATAAATCAAAGGGGTATAAGTTTTATTGTTAAATCATAGTACAAGAATAATTGAAACTGGAAATGCTAGATTCATTGAGAATGATGAAGTTAAAGGAAGTCATGAACCACGAAATGTGAGTATTGAAGAAGTTAGGGTGCAAGTACCATTACCCTTAACTCTTCCAAAAGTTGTTTCTCCTCAAAATGTTGAAAGACCTAACAATTTGTGTGAACAACAAATTAATGATCAAATGACTCACAACAACTTTAATGAACCTGAATTAAATGAACCAAACGAAATAGAGTTACGGAGATCCCAGAGACAAAAGAGGTCAGCTATTTCTGATGACTATTTGGTTTATTTACACGAGTCCGAAAGTGACTTAGGAATTGATAATGATCCAGTTTCATTTTCACAAGCCATGCAAAGTAATAATTCTAATAAATGGATGGATTCCATGAAAGATGAATTAAAATCAATGGCAGACAATGAAGTTTGGGACCTTGTTGAATTGCCAGAAGGTTGTAAAAGAGTCGGGTGTAAATGGATCTTTAAGAGCAAACGTGACTCGAATGGCAATATCGAACGACACAAGGCCAGACTTGTTGCCAAAGGTTTTACTCAGAAAAATGGAATAGATTACTGTTGAATTTATGTAAAGGAACAAGAACAAAAAATAACTTGATTGTTTATTATTACTTGATGATTAAACGATTACATATGTGTGGGTTTATATAGCATGTCATGCTGTAACCCTAACCCTAATCCTAACCAAAGTAGGAATCAAATACTAATTACCAATAATAAACTAATTACCAATAATAAACTAATTGCAATAGGAAACAATTAAACGGGCCTGTAGCCTTCTTGTTCATGGATTGCTGGTGCATGGACTTTATGCATGGACCGAGCCATGCATTGTTATGCATGGCGATATATATAAACGTCAATACCCTCCCTAAAGATGAGAATTTATGATAAGATAAAAAATAATATGAAGAGAGAAAAATAAAACTTGTTTATTGATTGATAATTGAATTGAATTAATTGAATTGAGTACATACGTATGCTTTATATAAGCATGCGCAAACCCACAAAATAAGGTAATGAATAAAATATGGGAATAAACTAAATAAGACAATATATGAAAATAGGACTCTATTCCTATTCGTATTCCTTGTGAGGAGACTCCTTCCATCCGCGTATGTTGTATTCATTATGCGCATAGGACTCCTTCCATGCGCGTGTACCAATATACTTCTATACCCTCCCTCAAGATGAGAATACGAAATTCGTATTCCATCTTGAAGAAGAAGATGAAAACAATCGATTATTTCCTTGAACCATCATCCCGCCGACTTTCCACGTCACTGTCGAAAACCTTCCAGCCCCGAAAAAAAATAAAATAATAATAATAATATTAATAAAACAAAATAATCTTCGAGATCTTCGCGCGCCTCCGTAGTATCTATCGATTTCGGTCGTCGCAGATTCGATCGCCGCGCGCCACTTGGTCGTCGCAATCTCGATCGTCGCGCGCCTCCGTAGTAACTATCGATTTTGGTCTTCGCGTTTTTCGTCTCGAACTTCATATATTACCCATGGAGTATTACCTCACTTTGGGTTCAAATCCAAATCTTCCGTTGTGGGGGACTTTCAACAGTGAACAGTGGTGGGGCAGCAGCAGCGGCAGAAGGGCAGAAGCAGCGGATGTCGTCTTTTGAATGTTGAGGCAGCGGTGGTCTCTTTCTCGGCTGGAGCGGATTGCTTTCTCGGCTGGAGAAATTGTTTCTCGACTGGAGAAATTGTTGAGGCAGCTTGGGAGTCTCACGTCTTTCTCTCTCTCTTTTTCCTTTTTTTTTTTTTTTTTTTTCGGAAGCTTTAAAATAATTTGCTCTGATACCATGTTAAATTTATGTAAAGGAACAAGAACAAAAAATAACTTTTGTTTATTATTACTTGATGATTAAACGATTACATATGCGTGGGTTTATATAGCATGTCATGCTGTAACCCTAACCCTAATCCTAACCAAAGTAGGAATCAAATACTAATTACCAATAATAAACTAATTACCAATAATAAACTAATTGCAATAGGAAACAATTAAACGGTCCTGTAGCCTTCTTGTTCATGGATTGCTGGTGCATGGACTTCATGCATGGACCGAGCCATGCATTGTTATGCATGGCGATATATATAAACGTCAATAATTACAAAGAGACTTTTTCTCCTGTT